>CAWUFW010000973.1:2400000-3000000 GCA_963921515.1 Calotriton arnoldi | reverse complement strand
TTTTATTCAGGAATCTTTCTTGACAGATGTTTGGGTCTGTGGGCCAGAGTAACCATTTTTTCCAATCAGGATCTGTTCTGTTGTTTTGTAGTATTGTGTCTACTGTGACCGCTCCCTGTGTAGTGCTATTACTTGCAGGTGTTGGTACAGAAGGTGTGTTCATGACTTTGATCTTGGCTAAACCAAGGCAAGACGTTTGTTGCACAGTGTCATTCATAAACATTATTTGACGTGGGATGATACATGCTCTAAACAAAGCTTCAATCCCCTGTACTTGCCAATCTTTAGAACCCCAGACAGTTTTTGTGTCTATTGTGTCTTTCAAAAAGTCAAATCCTTGTCTAGACAGTTGGGTAATAAAGGCTGCAGAATAAATCTGTTTTGTATTAGTTAACATAATTTTCTGACCTGTTTTGTTTACATTCTTATAAAAAAATGTTTCTGGATCAGATGTATTGTACCCTGAAAAATAGGGAAACTTTTTAGCAAACGTTTTTGAACTACCTTTTGGCGGTGTAGGACAATGTTCCCATTGGTTAAACATAAACACATTTCTAGGTGTTGCAGATTTATGCAAGAAATGATGACCATAGTGATAGTAACAATAAAGCTGTTCATGGTCTGATGAACCTTCTAAGTATTTATTGTTAGAGAACGCAGCAGACCTTTCTAGATCAGACATCATATTATTTACAGTCTCAAAGTCCCAATCATCAAAATAGGTACTGGAGGTAATAAAGTCACTTAATGAAATTTTAAATAAATGTGGAATGTTCAAAAGTTCTGTAGGGCCGAATATATCGAAATCGGATTTGTCCCAAACTATACCATCCTGTATAGGGACAGCTGTGATGTTCACTGCTGACAAGTCTCTTGTTTCACGATGGGAAGATTTGTGTGGTTTTAAAAGTAAGTTCACATTTTTACTTTCAGTGTCCATACGGATGTATCTGCCATTTATAAGCACGCTGATAGTCATAACCAAAGCTAGCCAAAGCAGAAAGAAAAATAATCCATAGTTCAATATATGGTGAAACCAAATAAGTCTCTTTCAGGAAATGAAAAAGGTCTTGTACTTGTTGCTTGAAAGTTTTTGATGCTGGCGTCATTTCCGGTTCACTCGGATCCTCAGAAAACATATCAAAGTTAATGAAATAGCCAGAAGCAGTTCGGTCAATTGTTGGAATTGCATCAGGATTTGTTGAAATCGCTGGAACCAGTTGATCACTTGTTACGTTGGTGTAGACAGGTGTATTTGGACGAACTGTTACTTGAGTTTCAAGAGGGATGAGTTCCATAGCATTGTTGCTTAGTCCTTCATCTGTTACTGCTGAATTCTCGATGGTTATGAGTCTTTCAGTCTGAACCTCTTGGATAGTAGCGAGAGGAGTGCGTCTGCTAATAGGTCGGAGTCCACAAGGCCTACTATTTAGTATTGGCCACATACTGTGGTTTGATGAGGTCGATTGACACAAATCTTTTCTCCTTTTTTCCAGCAAGGGGCGGCAGAAGTACTGTTCTTGTTCCGTGGACGGCTAGGACAGGTACTGGTTGTCTGTAAGAAGGTCCAAATTCCTTCTTGTCCGCAATCTTCTCTCTGACTAGATCCCCAACTTTTGGGATCCAGACAGGCCTTGCTGGGACTGCCGGTGTTTCCCCAGTGGTGGTTGGCTTCAGGAACACGTTGCTTTGTTTCGATCTTAGTTCATTTAGATCCTGTAAAACAGCCAAACGATCTTTGATATCAAAGGGTTTATTTTCCACCACTGTGCCTTTACATTCGAGATCAGGAACCCACATTCTTGTCCCAAATAGGACCTCATATGGAGTGACGCCCCCTAGAGAACTTCTTGGCAAATTATTTAATGATCGTTGGACCCCATAAAGATGTTTGGCCCACCCATCACCCGAACCTAATACTCTAGCTGTTATAGACTGCTTTATGTCCCGGTTTTTCCTTTCCACAACAGAATTTCCCTCAGGATGAAACGGAGAGGAGTACCACAATGCAACGCCCAAACTGGCCATGGCTTCTTTGTAAGCCCGAGAGCTAAACGCAGGGCCGTGATCAGAATGTAGTGTGCCTATTGTGTATGTGCCGATAAAGACTCGCAAATCTTTTATAACAGTTCGAGCGTCAGCCGAGCGCTGAGGCGATATCCATAGGAACCTTGAGCACGAATCCACTGCGACCATTATATATTTATAGTTACCGTCCCTTTGCAAGGGACCGCAGTGGTCCAGGTAAACACAAGCTAATGGTTTGTCTGAAATCAACAGGGGTGTCTGCGCAGGACGTTTCACTGTGGAGACTTTCATCTGTTGGCATATTTCACATTCCAAAACATAGTTCTTGGTCTGTTTCCTAATGCCAGGCCACCAATATCTTTGTTTAAGTAAAGATACTGTTGCAGAAACACCTGCATGGGCAGAAGCTATCCCTTCATGTGCTGCTAGGATTAGTCCTAATCTACGTTCCATGTTTGGAATTACCCTATCCCCCACTCTAGGGATTCGAGCAAAAGGAACGTTGTTCTCATCAATTACATAAGAGTACTTGAGTGGAAATTTCTTTGGTAACGCTGCACCACTGCCTTTGCTTGAAGCATTGACAGCCAACAATATCTCACTGTCTATTCTCGTTTTTAAATGAGTGATCGCAGCTACGGAAGCCGTCTGAACAGCCCCCTTTGCGGCTTCGCCAGCCAATGAATTCCCTGCAACGTGAACGCCATCACGTTGATTACTCAGCGTGTGTATCACGTGAGCTTTTGGTAGTTCGTTTTTCAACTGAACTACTTGTTCCCAAAGCGTTTTATGCTTTATTGTGCCACCTTTTGCATCTTTGAACCCATTTTCAAGCCAATTTTGTATATATTCATTATACGACTGAACACAGTAAAAAGAATCGCACACTATGAGTGTGGGGAATTCGCGATCTGTACTTTTGTTGTAGGGATTCTGCACATATACAGAGCTATGCACAGGATAATAGGACCTCGGAGTATAGTGGTGAACCAACCATGCACCTTAGTACCCACAATCCCAATCCGACTAGCTTTTAGCGTCTCATTAGCAGCGATACCACCAATGATTAGACAACCCAGAACACGGTCTCCCTCTCTCAGTACTCGCGGGAGCAAGAACACCCTTTCATAACTCACTCATACTTGTCCACAACGTGCGTAATAAGAGACACAGTATAGTTTAAAATGTTTATTTCAACTATTGTGCTCTAAGATACAGTACACGTGCCAGTACTATCAGCATAATGCATAATGATACAATAATAAGCATAGTTACAATTCCATAGAATACAAACGGGGACAGCATTTTATATAAAGACAGTGGATATCGGGCTAAATAGCCTTACCACCCTCCCCGTGCTAACTAGTTTATTATAAAAATAGAAGACCTCTGGGCTTTGTCGGGCAGACCCTCATACCTCAATATCTAGATGCAAGGTTTACATTATCAGACAAGCACAGCTCTTCTCCCTGGAAAGGTTTTTCTCCAAGTGCCTCAAACATTGAAATCGTAATATTAAAAGAATACGAATTTCTCCAGTGGAGCTGTACTTCGTGTTATGTCTAAGTGCAAGGGGCTGACCAGATCAGCAAGAACAAGGGACGTTGTTTTTTGACCTTGTACATGTTGTGCAGACAAAACCCACAAGGAACAGGAGAAAAGGTGAAAGGCAAAAAGGCAGACAGTTCCAATATAGCAGGGCACAAGCAGAGTCTTGAAAAACAAAGTCACAGAGTACGTGCGCAAAAAGGCATCATGGCAGCCAGGCCTAAGCCAACTTAGCAACGTAGACAATGAGGCCACAAACCACACGACACCCTCCCCTGGTCAGTCCATAGGCAAAAACAGAGTTCAAATAGATGGAGCAGAATGTAAACGGCTATTTAGGAAAAGTCCACATGAAGGACAGCAAATGGAACAAAAAGTCAAGATTAAAAAAAATTCCAGAGATGGAGGACGCTGAAAGCGGAGGCCCCCTAATCCATTAGAGTGTAAGTGCAAAAAAGCGCCACACCTTCCAAGAGGACCTCGTTGGAACCGTCTGAAAAAAGAGACGCCATCCAGTTCAACAAATCAAAACTGCATTCATGTTCCTCACAAGAGGGAGCACGGATCAGCATTGCGGGACAACTTGCGTGATACTCAATATAACTTCGTTGTAGGAGAGACTGAGCAGCCGCCCAGACATCCCATTGCGCCAAAATTCCAAGTGCAACCGCATGCGCCATTAAGCCATCGTCGGAACAGTCTCGTTCATGGGCCTCTAAGGGACCCAGCAACTGGCCAAAATCCGGGTCAGACAGAGACGTATTGGAGAGGCAATAATCCAAGGACCAAGAGAAAGGACATCGGATGCAAGACATCACGGGTTGCACGCAAGTGAAATACGCAAAGCGAAAAGAAAGTCTATAGGACACACTGAGTGTCGCCAATGGCAGGAGGCCGAAGCCGATGAGCATGCGTTCACGGAGCATCAGGAGTCGACCTTGGTCGAGGAGGGCCCCAGGAAGTGCAGCCATTGCGCAGCAAACAGACCAAAAGCAATAAACCGGCCGCTAAGGCGAGGAGCAAAGGAAAGCCGCCAAAGCCGCTGGAAAAAATAGAATGAATAGAAGCCGGTATTACACCAAATATAGTTTGAAAAGAGGTAACAAGGCCAGAGCCCACAACTTTAAAAAAGTGCACAAGACCTTCGGTGCGAGATGCATTGAAAACGCGGTGAATCAGCGCACCGAAATGCTGTGGGAGGTTTGTGTTCAAAAGGGCCTGTATCTCACTGTGGGTACTAGCCACCTGGAGGATAAATGTCTCCCGTGCGGATGTGAGCATAACCTCCTGATTCAATAATAGCGCCTTTATTCTGCTCAATTTATTGAAATCCGCCTTCAACGTTGGAATGGAAGGCCGAATGGAACTATCTATGATGTCGTGCGGGGGAGGAAAAAGCACATTTTTGCAGCAAACAACCCTGTGGGAAACTGTTACAATATAGGGTATGCCGGCCAGCATGCCACAGCAGTCCTGATTATTCAGAAGGAGATAGCTACCATTTGCAAGTACAGTGAAAGTAGGAGATATAGCAGGAGCAGGAATGCCCTTTAAAACACAAGCAAGATTCGGAGCCGAAACATTACAAGCTCCGTGCAACTTAATGTTCTTACAAATCAGGGAATGACCCACAGTAGAATCACATGACTCACCTGTGAGAAAAACTTCCTTTCTGTCCCAAAGGCATCGGTACAGGAAAGGAAGGGACCAAAGTTCATGCAAGAAGGCACTGCCTAAAGGCTGAAAACGGCCAACAGGATAATGTTTCATGCAGGAACTGAACTCAAATAAAGAAAAAGGCAAAGCGATAACCCCGTGAACTAGCCACACTGCAGAATCCAAATCCGCCACAGAGAATGGTAAGGGCTCTATTTTTTCGATATGTAATAGTGTGTATGTTGCATCTTTCATGGACATGAATTGCTGTTTCTCAGTTAAATTAAACGGCAAGAATAAGGCAGAAGTGTTAAAAAAATGCCAAGGAACTTTACCCATTTTAAGTGTTTGCAAAGTCCATGCAAACTGCATCACTGAACGCAATTGATTCTGACCATAATATAACACTGAAACATCATCTTGTACAATATCAACAATAGAGGAAACAATATTCTCTAATGTGTAAATGCGGGAAGACAGGGTATTAATGCTATTGTCAACAACAGCAAGCACCTTTTCTAAATTTGCTTGATCTATTTCCCGAAGACGGGAAGCAGCTTCAATTTGCGAAAGCTTCCAGAGTTCATTGTAAGTTTCATAAATGAATCTCTTAGGTCGAGGACCACGAGGCCCCAGAACAAAATCTGACAGATCAATGTTGCCTGATAAGAGGGATAAATGTTGTTTCACAGAATCTAAGGAAGAGTGCTGCAACCACTGTTTACACAATTTACCAGCAGAATATGTTGTAACAGTACGAGAGTCAGAGAACCTCGGATCTGGCTTATCCTTTTTGTAACCAGGAACTGAGTCATGAAAACGCAGTTGGCAGGCATTGGATGCTATGGGCCAAGCCAACCAGGGTGACTGAACCATCGTAGAGGTATTAAACGAATTGTTTTGAAACAAAGCTTGCAAAGTGGTGAGGGAAATATTAAAAAGCAAGCTGTCGTTGGGAGTGGAAGACAATGCGGGAATTGAGGGTGCGTTCAATTGTTTGGACGTAGCCAAACCCCAACAGGTCGTTTGATAGATTGTACTATTTAAAAACAAAATCTGGGCCGGGATGAGGCAAGCACGGTGTAAGGCTTCCGTGCCACGGACCTGCCATGATTTGGTACCCCAAATAGACTTTAAGTCAATGGTGTCCTGCCAGTGCTCATAACCACCCACGGCCAATGCGTTCAAAAAGGAACCCGAATATAGCAATTTGGTGTGGGTCAACATGATCTTCTGTGCGGACGAAGTGTTCAATTTAAAATAATAGGACCCAGGGTTTGATCTATCAAAGTCTGTAAAGTAAGTGAATTTACTCCTACGAGTTTGGGAGCTACCTGGCAAAGGGGTTGGACAATGTTCCCATTGGGTGTAATTAAAAGGACCCCGAAGAGTACTTGGTTTATGGAGAAAGTGGTTGCCCCAATGCTGGTAACAATATAAGTCAGCATAACTTGCAGAATTTAAATACAGATCTTCAGCATTAAAAGCAGCATAGTATTTCAAATCAGTAAATAACGATTCAACGGCATGCACATCCCAATCGTCAGAATGAATATTACTTTTAACGACATCACCCATTGAAACACGGAGGACATTTGGTACATTTATAATCTCGGTCGGTCCATGAATTTGGAAATTTACCGCATCCCATACGATGCCATCAGCGACTGGGAAAGCTGAAATGTTCACAAATGTGTGGTTACGCTTCATGATGTGAGATGAAGAATGCGGAGCCAAAGTTCCAGCGACACAGTTCACTGCAGAGCGTTCTGGTAAATAGTGACCATTGATGAGTAGAAAAAAAACTGTGACAAAGCCAATGGACATGAACAGAAAAATCAGGAATAGTACCAACCAGATGTAGGTCCATGGTGGGATCAAAAATTTGTCTCTGAACCAGGATACAAAAATACTGAATCTGGACGGGATAAGGGCTGAGGTGGAATCCGAGTCAAAGGAATAACGGGTTGGGCTCAGTGGCGTTGTTGGTAGGTGAGCCACCGACTCGGTGGCGGGGTATGTATACTCGGTCTCCTCGTTGCAGGGGGAATCCGGGTAGTCGAGCAGGCGATCAGGCAAATCTACCATCTCGATGGCAACATCAGTGACCGTGTGGGCTGGAGGGCCACAAACATTTGTCCTGGAAATGGCTGAACAAGAGACCGCTGGTGTTACACTATTCAGGATCGGCCAGATGTTGTAGCTTGACATTGTCCACTGAGATGTAGCTGTTGTCTTTGCGACCAGGATGCGGTGGTAAGATGACAGTACGGGTACCCTTCAAGCCAAGGACTGGAACTGGTGCACGATAAGAGGGGCCAAATTCCTTTTTGTTCTCCACCTTCTCTCAGACCAGATCTCCAACCTTCGGAAGCCAGCCGGCAACCGGAATCTGCAGCGCAGCGCCTGTGGCTGAAGGTAAATGTTCGTTTGCAAATTTGTCACGGGCTTCTTGTAAGTCCTGCAACATTGTAGAATGGTTATCTACATCAAAGATTGCGGATTGCGCCGCCATGTCTAGACCATCAAGGTCGGGCACAAACATTCGTATGCCAAAGAGCATTTCGTATGGGGTCCGCCCACCCAAAGGTCTTCTAGGGAGATTATTAAGTGCACGTTGTACATTATACAAGTGGGCCAGCCAGTTCCTGCCAGTACCTAAGACTCTAGCTGTCAAGGATTGCTTTAAGTCACGGTTCATTCGTTCAACAATCGAATTGCCCTCAGGCCAATATGGAGACGAAAATTTCACCCGCACCCCCAGTGAACCCATCGCGTCCTTGTACGCCTTAGAGGCAAACGCCGGACCTTGGTCAGAATGGAAGGTGCCACAGGCAAAAATTCCCACGAAGACACGCAAATCCCTTATGACATTTCGAGCATCAGCACTCCGTTGTGGCCAAACCCAGATGAAACGTGTGCACGAATCCACTGCAACTAAGATGTATTTATATGCAGTGTCAGAAGAAAATGGACCGCAGTGATCCAGGTAAACACACCCAAAAGGTCTGTTAGAAATGCAGAGCGGTGTTTGGGGAGGTCGTGTATCCGTTGAAGGCTTAATTTGTTGACAAACGTCACAAGAAAGCACATAAGTACGGGTCTGTTTATATAAACCACGCCACCAGTAACGCTGCTGCAAGATGGAAACCGCCGCAGACACGCCAGCATGGGCCGAAGCCAAGCCTTCGTGTGCGGCCGTTATCAAGGAAGGTCTGCGGTCCGCGTTGGGAATCAGCAGATCACCAACGTCTGGAATTCTTACGTAAGGAACCTGATCGGGACCTACTTGATAAGAGTACTTGGAAGGGAAACCCCGTGGGTAATTAGCACCTTCCTTTGTTGCAGCAATAGCTGCCAAAATATCATTATCTATTTTAGTCATGGATCTTGTAACTGCTGCTACTGAGCACGTGGCTACTGCTGATTTGGCAGCTTCATCCGCCAAACCGTTACCGACAGCGTGTGCGCCCACACGCTGGTGGCCAAGAGTGTGAATCACCTGTGTGAGAGGCAGACGTTGTTTAAGATCTGCCACTCGAACCCAAAGCATTTTATGCTTAATTGTGCTGCCCTTTGCATCTCTATAGTCGTTTTGCGACCAAAAGAATAGATTGTCATTGAAGGATTGAACACAGTAGTAAGAATCGCATACAATTAGGGTCGTCACGTCTGGATTAGCGAACTCAAGTGCGAGCACCAAAGCACGCAGCTCGGCCAATTGTGCCGTACTGTCACCTAGTGCCTGTGTGTGCACTACAGTCGATTTGAACCCACCGTTCACCATGGTACCTGCAACAATAGCACATGCTGCGGAATAAGCATGCTTGGAACCCGTGGCCGGTTGTTCCGAACCATCGGTATAGATAATACATTCGTACTCCTCAAGCGGTAGCAAAGACAGAGGAGGAGGATGAACGAATTCATACTGTAAGAACTCCTGTGTCTGAAGAGAGGAATCAAAGATAAAAGTGACATCCGGGGACATCAGAGATGTTGCCCATTGTATCCAACGGGGGTGCAAAGCCTTAGAGTTCGGGACACTTGCCTTCGTCACTGCCTCAAGGGCAGGATATGGTGTTACCACCGAAATGTGTTTTCCCTGTGCCAGTGCGCATTCCTTTTAGAATCGCCATTTGCACTGCAGTCAAAACTTTCTCCACAGAGGAAAAGCGCATTTTTGCGGAAGTGTAAAGATGTGACTTGTATGCAATCGGTACTGTGTCACCTTCGTTAAAGGTTAAGTACGTGAAACCCACTGCCCCTGGAACGATTCTAATCACCAGGTTTGTGTGGTTGTCACGAGTCAACAAGAACTTAGATTCAAGTAGATCTGACTGCAAAGATTGCAGGATAGAGGAATGCTCGGGAAGCCAACATGACTTCGAAAAGTTAGGTTGTATCAAGGCATAAAGAGGCTTGATATGCTGGGCATATTCGGGAATGTAAGTACGCCAGAAGTTCAGAAAACCCAGTAACCCAGTAAAGCTTCTTCAGAGTGGTTGGAGGGCACAAAAGTGCGCACTTCTCCAAGAAATGGGGTGCTAAGCCCTTACCTTCATTGTTGAGCTCATAGCCCAAAAACAAAACGGTAAATTCAGCAATGTGAGATTTGGCAAACTTAAATTTGTATCCTAAGACCGCAAATTCAAGAATAATGCGGTCCACTCGGGAGAGATGCGGCCATAATTCGTCGTCTGTCAGATAGATATCGTCGACGTACGAACACGCATCTGGGTCTATGCTGTCCAACAAAGAGACAACACGGGCGGCGAAGACACCCGGGCTGTTCTTGTAGCCCATGGGCAAATGCCGAAATTTGAATTGTTTACCACCGGAAGTGAAAGTGCTCCATTGGCTACACTCCGGGGACAAGTTGTGCGTTTAAAATCCATTGGATAGGTCAAGTGTCGTTTTATATTTTTTACGAACAAGACTGTCCACAAGCGCAGAACTGTGGGTATTTTGTACCGCAAAGGTCCGACAATGAGAGTTCAAATGTCGGTAATCCAAAACTAGGCGGTACGATCCATCGGGTTTAGAAACCGCGAAATGGGGATTATTCATTGGTGACACGCATGTTTCAATTACTCCTTGATATTCTAACTGTGTCAGAATGTCGGAAACGGGACCTTTAGCCTCCCGCCGGATGGGATATTGGGGTTGTGGCTGTGGCAGCGACCGCAATGGTATATCATGGGGTGGAGAATCCTCATCCCAGCCCACGTGATTACGGTATAACGCCGGAGCCAGGGCCCCAGCCCATTCAGCTGCGAGAGCCTCCGCTTTGTCCTTGGGGACATGACGAGAAAAGCTTGGAAGGATTACCTCCTCCCCTCTACGCGCAGCAAGTACGAATGGGGGTGGCCAATCCGCCTCTGCCAACAAAATGTCGTAAGAAGAGGTCAGATTCTCCCAAAAAATCCCTTTTATAACACGCTCAATGTCACCTTCAATTTGAAGGACAATATTAAATAGTCTGTCAGGGGGTGCCACTCTGGTGTCAGCTGTCTCGACAGTAATGAATGTGTCAGTTGCTGTCGCCTCCACATGAGGACGTAGTGCCTCCCGCACTATGGTAACTTCCGCGGCGCTGTCTAGGAGCGTCACTGCCCACGTCCAATTCAGGAGTCTGGTTCTCACCGTCTGTGGCATATCTCGCTGTTAAAGCGGCAACCTTTTTCTTTTGAAAAGGAGGTCGGGTACGAGCGAAATCACCCTGCTTGTCCTTGACTTCAAACTGTCGAGGCTGTTCACGTTGTTGTGATGCAGGCTGACTTCTACCCCGATCCTGAAACTGTGGGCGAGAACGTGGAAATTCTTCTGGCTTCCCTCGGACTTGTTGTCAAGGTTGGTCTCGTCCCTGTGGAGCCTCACGACCCCTGCCTCTATCCTGGCGATCTCCTCCACCCGTCTGGGAGGTCAATGGTGCCTGTGAAGTACAAGGAGAACGCGGATCAGGGACTTGAAATCTCTCTGGAGATTTAATTCTCGCTCTGTCGCGCAAATCATAAGTGCGTTCAGAAGATACGGAAACCGGGGATGCGCCACGCGACCCTGGTTTCTTCTGTTGCTTACCCTGTTTCTTCAACCTCCAGTTCTTTTTAGTAAAGAACGGTTTCTCATCTTTCTCAGACTGAGTTTTTTGTTGGGGCTGTGATTGAGTTTGCGTTTTAGCAAAAGGCTTAACTCCCAGGCTATTGCGGCCAATGGTTTTATAAGCCTGTGCAATAATTTTCGGTAATTCGCGTGGCTTGTCCGGTTCTGGGACTAAAGCCAAAGCATTAGCTACTTGAAAGTTAACTGCATCACCCTTGACATTCGCAAGGATTAAATCAGCCACTACATCGAACACTCCCACCAGTCTCATCCCCAATTCCACAGCCGCTTCAGGGCCAGGCTCATCCTGTACTCGTTTAATTACAGAGGGGAGTACCGTCATGGAAGGGGTGCCGAAACACTTCACATATACTGCTGCGAATACCTTGCCCCAGTTGTTGCATTCTGCCAACTCAGGAATTAAGTCTTTTGGCAAACTAATTGTCAAAATCCGGTGTTTTTCCACAGGAGAAGTATTAGGAAAAACTGCCTCCAGCTGGTCAAATTTTTCTGCAAGCCAATAAGGTAAATCATCCTTATTTTGTGGGCGCTTGCCCATCACCGAATTAACCATGACGGGACTTATGGTTACACCGCCCGGTCCAGCTGGATGCGCCGCAACTCCAGGAGGGGCTCCCTGGACGTTGCCTGTAACATACTGTACTAAAGCTCTGTGCACACGTATCAAAGACGTATGCAATTCACGCAGTTCAGCAACCGCAAGCGTCATATAACGCGGATGTGGGGTATACCCGGCCAAAACCGGCCAAGTGGCCCCATCTATAGATAGGGGGCCTAAACGAACTGGTGTGACCGGATGTGGGAGGGCGCCATTAAACCAGATACGGTGTTGCCATGCCGTAAGTGGTACTTCAAGAGCCTGATAAGGCCGATAAACATTGGGTAGGGCAGTGAGAGTGTACTCATGGAACAAATCGTCCGTTCCATCCACCGCCAGAAAAGTGACCCAAGAGTAAAACACCTCAAAGTGGTGAGCCGGGTCAGCCTGCACCACAAAGATTAGTGAGACACCCGCGTCGGGCACTCCATAAGCCAGTAAATGAGCCCGGAGCGCAGCGCGGCTATGTGCCGGGATATTAATATCCGCCATTAAGACCAGAAATGATCGACAACCTAATATGAGGCAGCACAATATAGGGTTTACTTAAACACCTTTTAACAACTTCAAGCTTGAAAGAACCTATAAAAACGTCAATATAGGAGGTATCACCCTCACACACGTTTCCGGAAAATTTGCGAAGGGTGTTGTGGACAAGCACAAGCACTACTCAAGCGTCTCGCAGATAAGCAGCCCACTACGTTGGTGGCGCCATGTTGTAGGGATTCTGCACATATACAGAGCTATGCACAGGATAATAGGACCTCGGAGTATAGTGGTGAACCAACCATGCACCTTAGTACCCACAATCCCAATCCGACTAGCTTTTAGCGTCTCATTAGCAGCGATGCCACCAATGATTAGACAACCCAGAACACGGTCTCCCTCTCTCAGTACTCGCGGGAGCAAGAACACCCTTTCATAACTCACTCATACTTGTCCACAACGTGCGTAATAAGAGGCACAGTATAGTTTAAAATGTTTATTTCAACTATCGTGCTCTAAGATACAGTACACGTGCCAGTACTATCAGCATAATGCATAATGATAAAATAATAAGCATAGTTACAATTCCATAGAATACAAACTGGGACAGCATTTTATATAAAGACAGTGGATATCGGGCTAAATAGCCTTACCACCCTCCCCGTGCTAATAACTAGTTTATTATAAAAATAGAAGACCTCTGGGCTTTGTCGGGCAGACCCTCATACCTCAATATCTAGATGCAAGGTTTACATCATCAGACAAGCACAGCTCTTCTCCCTGGAAAGGTTTTTCTCCAAGTGCCTCAAACATTGAAATCACAATATTAAAAGCATACGAATTTCTCCAGTGCAGCTGTACTTCGTGTTATGTCTAAGTGCGAGGGGCTGACCAGATCAGCAAGAACAAGGGACGTTGTTTTTCGACCTTGTACATGTTGTGCAGACGAAACCCACAGGGAACAGGAGAAAAGGTGAAAGGCAAAAAGGCAGACAGTTCCAATATAGCAGGGCACAAGCAGAGTCTGGAAAAACAAAGTCACAGAGTAACGTGCGCAAAAAGGCATCATGGCAGCCAGGCCTAAGCCAACTTAGCAACGTAGACAATGAGGCCACAAACCACACAACACTTTCAAGTGCCAGTTTGAATGCTTGTAGTTCAGCTCGCTGAGCTGTACAATCTCCTAGAGATTGAGTTTTAGTGCCCTTTGGTCTGAAGTTACCATCTTGCATGCGACCTTTAACGATTGCGCACACTGAACTGTAAGCTTGCTTACTCCCTGTAGCGGGTTGTGCTGATCCGTCAGTGTAAATTATAAATTCGTACTGATCTAGAGGCAAAATTTCAGTGGGCAGAGGACATTCATGTTCATATTGCAGGAACGCTTGTGTTTTTAAATCAGGATCAAAAACATATTCAACATCTATTGCAGCAAGAGAATTAACCCATTGTATCCATCTAGGATGTAAAGCTTTTGCATTCGGGATGCTCGCTTTTGTAACCCCCTCTAAGGCTGGTACTGGGGTTACGACAATAATGCGTTTCCCTTGTGCTAGAGCTCTTTCTTTTGCTACAGCGGTTTGAACTGCTGTCAGTATTTTTTCTGTTGAAGTGAAGCGCATTTCTGCTTGTGTATACAAATGTGATTTGTATGCTATTGGTACTTTTTCACCCTCATTAAATGTTAAATAGGTGAGTCCGCATTGACCCGAAATTATTCAGATCACTAAATTGCGTGTATTTACGCGTGTTTGTAAGTTATTTGTTGCTAACATGTTAGCTTGGAGTGAACGCAGGATTTCTGTGTGTTCCTGTGTCCAATGTTTTGTTGAAAAATCAGGTTTGATTAATTCGTAGAGAGGTTTAACCCTTTCTGCGTAATTTAGAATGTAAGTTCTTCCAAAATTTAGGAAACCCAAGATAGATTGTAAATTTTTCAGCGTTTTTGGAGGTTGGAGCAGCGCGCACTTTTCTAAAAAGTTAGCTGCCAGGCTTTTGCCTTCACTTGAGAGCTCATATCCTAGAAAAAGGACATTGAGATGGGCAATTCTGGATTTTTTAAAGTTGAATTTATAGCCTTCAGAGGAGAAGCCCAATATAATGGTACTCACCCTGTTCAAGTGCCTATCCAGGTCATCGTCTGTCAGATAGATGTCATCGACATATGACAATGCCTCATTATCATAAATTTGTAGTAACTCTGTTACCCTCGCTGAGAATAACCCGGGCTATTCTTGAACCCTTGTGGGAGTCTACAAAATTGACGCTGGGTCCCCATTATTGAGAAAGCTGTTAAGTACCTGCTTTCAGGTGCTATGTTTTGACAAAAGAAACCATTTGAAATGTCCAATGTGGTTTTATATTTTTACGCACAATGTTATTCATTAATGCTGTACTATGTGCATTTTGCACTGCAAATGTTTTAGAACAAGTGTTCAAGTGTCTGTAATCCAAAACTAGACGATATGTATTGTCTGGTTTGGATACAGGAAACAAAGGATTGTTCATTGAGGAGGTGCATGTTTCAATCACCCCTTGGTATTCAAGTTGATCTAAGATCTCCCTGACCTGTTTTTTAGCTTCTTGCTTTATTGGGTACTGCCTTTGTGCAGTAGGTTCATTTTTTAACTGTATTTTATGGTGAGGTGAGTCCTCATCCCATCCTACATGATTTTTGTATAATGCTGGGGCCTGGGCAACTGCCCATTTCCTGGCATAAGTATATTTAAGGTGAATTGGAATATGGTTGGAGAAGGCTGGCATAATGATGTCCTCGCCATGTGGGCACTCCCTGACAAATTGTGGTGGTCAGTCTTTTTCTGCTAGAAGTATATCATAACCCCTTGAAAGTTTCTCCCAAACCTTTCTTGGTATGTCCCCCTCCATTCGGAGTGTTATTTCATATAACTTTTGTGGAGTACTAACCCTGGTGTCTACAGTTTCTACTGTGATGTACTCATTCAAGTCCACTATCTCCAGAAGTTCCTTCAGGTTCTGGCGAGCTATTGTGACTTCTGCTGCACTGTCCAGCATTGTCTGAGCCCATTCTCCGTTCTTGAGCTGTGTTCTCAGTATTCTCGGCATGTCTGATCTTCAGACCTGCTACCTTCTTTTTTGAGAATTGAGGTTTTGATTTATTTTTCTGAACGTGTTTGTCGTCTTTCGATTTCACGCGTTCTTCTCTATGTTCTGACCGTCTTCTTCTTTCCGATGTCTGTGACGATATCTGAAAGGTACGAGAGGAGCGTGTATCAGTATCTTGATACCTGTTGGGTTTTCTTAAATTATCCCTATTCCTGAGGTTATACCTCTTTTCAGAGGGCTTCTTTTGAGGAGACCTACCTCGGGATTGAGAACGTGTCTCGTTTGAATTTTGTTTATTAGTTTCCCACTTCTTTTTAGAAGATGTAGGACTTTGTTTAATAGAGTCCTTCTCAGGACTTTCAGATAGTTTTGGCTTCAAAGATTTTCCACCCAAACTATCTCTGCCTAATTCTGCATAAGATTGTTCTATTATTCTGGGTAGTTCATGTTGATGTTCTGTTACATCAAATTCCCTTAAGCGTTGGCGGATCGCCACTGATGCTGCCTCCCCTTTAATATTAGATAATATTATTGTTGAGACCTGGTCGAAGTTTTCCAGTAATTTCATACCTAAATTCAGAGCAGGCTCTGCCCCGTATTCGTTTTGAATTTGTTTCAGGACATCTGGTATTACTGCAATTGACGGAACACCATGTGTTTTAGTATAGATGGCAGCAAAGACTGCGCCCCAAGTGGTGCAATCTTCCAGTTGTGGTGTGATCACCATTGGTAAACTGATTGTTAGGATTCTGTGTTTCTCATAAGAGCTAGTATTTGGAAATACTGCTTCGATTTGAGTAATTTTTTGAGCTATCCAGAATGGAATTTGCTCACGTTTTGTGGGCATTTTACCCATGACTGCGTATAAAGTCTGTGGAATAATTTTTAGTGTATTCCCCTGTTGAGGGGTTTGATTTGGAATGGTCAATGGTGGTTGGACTGTGAAGGTCCGCATGACATATTGGACTAATTGTCTGTAAATTTTTATTAACTCTTGTAGTTGAGTAAGTAATTCCTCGTCTGACATTACATCGATGTCAGGATGAGGTGTGTAGCCGGCTAGAATCGGCCATGTTGCTCCTGGTCTACCTAGTGGACCGAGCCTGGTAATGTTTTGTGATGTTTTAGGGCGCCTTTAAACCAGAGATGATGCTCCTGGTATGTGAGTGGAATTTCAATATCCTCGAAAGGAATATATTCCTCTGGTGGTTCATCTTCTTTGTAGAAGTGAAACACTCTTGTGACTGGATTTGATTCTGGGAATACTATCCATGAATAGAATACCTCTGTCTGAAAGGATTTGTGTGCCTCTATCACGAAAACTGCTCTACCCCCTCTTGGTGGTAGGCCGTGTTTTATACGTTTTAGAGTGATGGCTCTCCTTAAGTTTGGAGCACCCTCCTCGGTTTCATTTAAACCTGTAAAGTTAAAAGCTGTTACGACTGGGTCAGCCGCAGCTACACCGTTCTCGGTGTCATTGTCCCCGTGTATGGACATTTGTTTTTGAAAAATGTAGAACAAGTTTCAAGGAAACAAAAGATAAGGTGCACAATATTTTGGAACACTGTATCCTTCAACGTTGAACAAACCAAACAGCTAATATATAGGGCTTTTGTCCTATTTAGCTTTGGCGGATACTTAACCCTACCCACTCCAGACGTCTTATGGAGTATGTGAGTAGGGGTCTCTGAGAGAAAAGCGTGACTGAGTTACACAGTATCTAGCGTTAAATTAGTGCCTTACCAAATGGTTGGGAGCCGTGTAGTGTAGTTCCTATTTCCCTAATATGCTCTTCGCATTGGAATAATATACCCTATAGGTTTGACATAGGACTGAGGTCAGTATGTCCCTATCGAGTATATTAAACTTAATTACTTTATGCCAGCTAAGTCAGAGGCCACTAGAAACTCCTTGTAAACAAGAAGGGAGTAGTTTCTGGCAACCGCATAAACATGACAACTTTGTTTCCCTTTAGAATTGGAACACTCTCAGAATCGTGGAAACAATAGATAACAGTTTCACCCAGCTAATCGTGCATGCTTAGTTTCTTCAGAGTTACACAGAAAGAATAGACGGGCGTTTCAATAAAAAGGATTTATTGAACAGTCTTGTTTCTCGTGTAAGGGATATGAGCTGTTATGATCACAAGACAATATGTAAGATATATAATGTACAGCATAAGCAGTAGAAAGAAATAATACTGTGCTAGCATTATCTTTTAGCTATGACACATATATTCATATACATAAATAACATAAGCTAAAAATGTGAGTACTCATACGATGCGTCTCTAAGCTAGTTCTACCCCAGTGTACCTAACCTAGGTGTAGGACAAGGTAAGAAGTAGGTGAGGTATTCTATAGTATGGTATACTAAGAGTCTGGTATGCCAAGAGTCCCTCTAGGTTCTAGTCAGCTCCATACCTTGAGAATGAGAGAGGTGGGAATCTCCTTCCGGATCCTCAAACTCTAACACCCCGCGAAGGGAGTCAGAACACTGGGAGCTGGATTCTCTGCGAGCAGGGATGACAGCGTCTCTTCTCAGTGCGTCAGACCGGGACACGGGCTCCTCTAAAGTCGAGGTCTCCTCCTAACTTGCTTGGGCAAGGGAAGGTATATTTATACCTGGTAGGTGCCTTGGAATGTTAGCATTGACGTGAAGTCGGACAGAGGAAGACGTCAGGAATGAACCCTTAAGGAATAGCGGTTCATGCATAATAGATGAGTTCCTAGAGAAATCAATAATCCTGTGCTAGGGGAACTCCCAAGAGCTTAAGGGTCTGGTTTCTAAGAACTCGTTGTGATGTTAGGGTGGACGGATGTCGGTGACCATGCCTGTATTTGGAGTGCATGGCTAATGCCTAAATAAGGACTGGGATTCTATGCCTATATAAGGGCAATGCGAATTGTGCCTATATAAGGACATGTTTCAGGAAAGCCTATATACGGACACCTAAAGCGGAATACAACAAGAGGGGTGGAAAAAGAAGCAAGAGAGGTGCAGAAAGAAGCAAGAGCAGTGCAGAAAGAACCAACAGAGGTGCGGAAACAGACAAGAGGGGTGCAGAAAGAGGCAAGAGAGGTGCAGAAAGAAGCAAGAGAGGTGCAGAAAGAAGCAAGAGAAGTGCAGAAACAAGCAACAAAGGTTCAGAAAGAGGCAAGAGAAGTGCAGAAAGAAGCAACAGAGGTGCATAAAGAGGTAAGAGAAGTACAGAAAGAGGCAAGAGAGTTGCATAAATAGGCAAAAGAGGTGCAGAAAGAGGCAAGAGGAGTGCAGAAAGAGGCAAGAGAGGTGCAGAAAGAAGCAACAGAGGTACAGAAAGAGGCAAGAGAAGTGAATAAGAGGCAAGAAAGTTACAGAACCGGGCAAAAGAGGTGCAGAAAGAAGGAACAGGGATGCAGAAAGAAGCAAGAGAGGTGCAGAAAGAGGCAAGAAAAGTACAGAAAGAAGCAAGCGAGGTGCAGAAAAAGGCAAGAGAAGTGCACAAAGAGGCAAGAGAGGTGCAGATAGAGGCAAGAGAGGTGCAGAAAGAGGGAAGAGGGTACAGAAAGAGGCAAGAGAAGTGCAGAAAGAAACAACAGAGGTGCAGAAAGTGGTAAGAGAGGTGCAGAAAGCAGAAGAGATGTGCAGAACGAGGCAAGAGAAGTGCAGAACAAGGAAGAAAGGTACATATTTATTTTTATTTATTTTTTATTTTCAGATTTATACAGCGCATAGCTTCCCCAGCAACGGGGCGTCCCAGCGCTACCCCTATAGTGCCCGTGAGTGATAAAGAAGCAAGAGAAATGCAGAAAGAGGCAAGAGAGGCACAGAAAGAAGCAAGAATGGTTTGCGCACCATTAGTACTAATTTAACTCCCACATTTAGCAATAAGTAACAGGTGGCCATTCTAGGTTTGCAAAGGGCCTTCCACCATGCTGTGACACTTGTCGCTGCATTTTTGATAACTTTTGAGCCGTTTGAGCTGGAAACAAGTTTGTTTTTGTTCAAATCTGCAGATTATGCGGCAGATGATGGATTATGTGGCAAATGCGATAAATGTCTAATTATGCGAGAATCGGTGCAGACGAACAGTCGCATAATTCCAGTGGCCCTGCTCATACCTCCGACTAGGTCCAGAAGAGCTCCTCAATGGGTCCTTTTTTTGTCTCATTGAGTTTATAGTTTAGCTTCTATGGAAACGAGGAAGACTAAACCTGAGGTTACCACTCCACAACATAGACTACAATACAACATAATTACTCTCCATAACATATCATCCCACTCTACATAATTCCTATACACTAAATACCACATACTTTCTATCCACATAATTTCACTGCACAACATACTACATAATTCCACTACACACAACGTACATCCACTCCACTCCAAAAAGCATTAGTAAAAAACTTTTACATTAACAACGCCAATAGCTCTAACTCTCGCAAATGCGAGACCTATTACATTGCAAATGCTTCTTTAACTAGTAGTCGCATTTGCAGAGTGGTGGAGAAAGGGGGCTGGGCCTCTGACCAGCGCTCAGGGTTTCTGCTGCGTAGGACTTACCAGGAGGTCTTCTTGGCCTCCAAAGTCCCTCAGGAGTAAAGTGGACTTCATCCGCCAACCAGTACTGTGCCATGAGGTGCATTTGCAGAGTGGGGGAGAAAGTTGAGCGTGGCCTCCGAAGACCTCTTAGCAATCCCAACTGTGTGGGACTTACTGGGGGTAACAGGAGGAGTAGTTGGCCCCCAAGCCCCTGTGGCGCTTACTGGAGGTACCTGGTGGGCTAGTTGGCCCCCAGGGGCCCTCAGGATTGAAGGGGAATTAATTCCCCAACTTAAAACGCACCAGAGGGCGTGTTTGCACACATGTCACCTCAGTCCCCGCCCCCTCCCTTCACCACAGTGCAAACGCGCCCCATGGCGCATTTTAAGTTGGGGGATAAAGTCCCCTTGAATCCTGAGGGTCCCTGGGGTCCAACTAGCCCATGAGGTACCTCCAGTAAGCGCCACAGAGCAAACATAGCAAACAGCAGTGTCCCGGGGGTGGGCACCCCGGGACACTGCAGGAGCCGGCCCTGGGGGGTGGCGGTCCCCAGGGCCATCACGGGCTCCAGGAGGGGGGCCGCGCTGCCCCCCTCCCTTCAGTTTCAAAGCCCCAGGGAGGTGGTTGTCCCTGGGGCTCAGGGGGCCGCAACGGACCCCCAAATTTACATACTTAGTGCCCCGGGGAGGTGGCGGTCCCCGGGGCGTGTGGGGGGGCTCGAGCCCCCCCACACAGGTTCTTTATTTTAAAAAAAACAAGCCCCGGGAGGTGGCAGTCCCTGGGGCTGCGGGGGGCTGTGTGCCCCCGCAAATATTCAAGAAAAGCCCCGGTGGGTGGCGGTCCCTGGGGCTTGGGGGGGCGCCCCCACACATTAAAAAAAACAAGCCCCGGGGGTGGCGGTCCCCGGGGTTGCGGGGTGGCCGTGTGCCCCCGCAAATATTTAAGGAAAGCCCGGGGGTGTCGGTCCCGGGGGCTGTGGGGGCCCCTCTGGGCCCCCGCAATTACAATATAGCATGCCCCCGGGACTTGGCCCACCCGGGGGCTAAATATTAACGAAGCGCGGGAGTCCGCGCTTCGTTTTTTTTATTTTCACGGCAGGATTCGCGGATCCTACGCGAATTTTGCCGATTTAAAAAAAAAAAGAAATGCTTTTCTTGGCCCTGGGGGTCCTTGTGGGACCCCCTGAGCAGGCCTAGGGGGTCAGGGTGTTTCTACCCTGCCCCCTTTTCTTGTTTTTCGCATTTGTTTTTCTCTTTTCTTGTGACTCGGTTCTACCAAGTCACAAGATGGCTGCCAACACTTCCTGGTTTGGAGTGTTGACAGCCAATTAGAATAAAGCTTGTGGTCGGGAGGGTCCGCAGATCCACCGCGCCTCTAGATATCGAAACTTTTATTTTTTTATTTTCTCAGCAACTACTGAACGAATTTACACCATTTAAAAAAAAGGTCTCTTTCTGAACCAAGGGCTACCTTTTTGCCAAATTTGGTGTAATTCCGTTCAGCAGTTCGAGCTGTAGCCGTGTCTAAAGTTTCCTATGGGAAATTGATTTTCCGACCTCTTTTTTTATCATTTCTCAGGAACTACTGAACGGATTTACACCATTTAACAAAAAAGGCTCTTTCTGAACCAAGGGCTACCTTTTTGACAAATTTGGTGTAATTCCGTTCAGCAGTTCGAGCTGTAGCCGTGTCTAAAGTTTCCTATGGAAAATAACATGGAGAAAACACGTTTTGGGACCCCCCTTTTTTCTCAAACCCCGCTTGGCGAATCACACGAAACTTTCAAGACAGGAGCTGACCGGAGCGCCCCACTAGTTTTGAAAATTTCGCGAAGATTCGTCATCCGGCGCCAAAGTTATTGGGAAAAGAAAAAACGCTTTTCCTATGGAAACTAGGTCCTAACTATAACTATCTACTGGCGACCGCCAGTAGATAATATATATATATATATATATATATATATATATATATATATATACAGAGAGAGAAAAGGAAGGTGGCTGGGTATGTAGGCACACACAACTCACTCAGTACAGGTAGTATATATGCATAAGGGTCCGTTTCATAAATGTCCATGTATCGTTTGGTGCTTTGGAGGAGGGAGAGCCACCTAGTCTTCCTCTATTGGAAAGAGAATTTTCCAAATTGAATTCAAAAGGGTTCTCAGAGCATTCAAAGAATTGATTTGAGGTTGTTGTGTCAACAGTTCATGCCCTGCAGGAACTAGGGGTGCATGCACACAGGGGGGGCATAACATGTGCCCCCCTGCATGTACCCCCAGTTATGCAATCTTGTATAGACTCCCAACATTTCCCCACTCTATGAACAGAGCTCTAGTTGAGAATGTTTAGTGAAATCTTATCTTGGTACCACAGTTGGAGTCCTGTGCTTTACTAAAGCCGAAGTGTGCTTGCCTGTGTAACCAATTCATGTCATGGTGTGTGTATGTGAATTGCAAACCTGCCTTAAAACCCATCATGTGGCGCTTTATGTGTGGAAATGCACCGTATTTTCACTTTTTAAGCAAAAGTTTGGAGTGATTTTTGCACTGATATTTGTCGCTGCACCCACATGTGCGGTCTGGTTCTTGGCGCACATAGCATTGGATGCAGCGCACAGAGACCTTACACTGCCGCACACAGAGGAAAAAAATTAGAGGGAACATTGACTATAACCCGTTCTTTTTAACTTGTTTCACAGGCTTCTTTATATAAACTGTTTTCTCAACTTGCAGCATTGGCGTTTTACCTTTTATCCATCTAACAGAATGCCCTGCTGTACACTGAGGCAGGGGGAGGCCACCACATGCTTTAACAGCCCAGACTTCCCCATTGTCATTCTGTATGTGGCAATCAGCCCCATACAGAATGAATCAGCCCCATACAGAATGACAATGGGCAGGTGGGGCTGCTCTTGTGCTCTAGGACGAGTGCGAGGCGGCCCCATCAGGGGGCTGAGGCTTCTTGCAGGGGAGCAGTGCTGCTCCCTGTATGGCCATAATTACGGACAAAAGGCATCCGTAAAAGGGATGCTCATGGACAACGGATGTGAGGTCCAAATTACGGACAGTCCGTGAAATTTACGGACGGTTGGTCACCCTAATGCCACCTGCAGACAGGGGGCACAGAATGTGAGCGCTCATCAACATAGAAAAACAGACGTGGCTCTAAGGAAATAAACTGCAATTTTTAAACCCACTATTATCTGTTCATAAAAGGCCCCGCCCCCTCCCTGCATCACTCTGCAAAGGTGCCTTGTGGCGCGTTCTGGGTTGGGGATTAAGTCCCCTTGACTCCTAAGGGTCCTTAGGGGCCAATTAGCCCACCAGGTACCTCCACTAGGAGAGGTGGTCGGAGGCCACGCCCCTTTTTACACCACTCTGCAAACGCGCCTCTTGGCGCATTGCTGGTGGTGCGAAGAGGTCCTCTTGTATCCTGAGGACCTCAGGACTAAAGTGAACTTCATTCCCCGAGCAGCAGTGCGCCAGGAGGCACGTTTGCAGAGTGATGTAAAAAGGGGGCGTGGCCTCAGACCACTCTCAGCAATCCAGCTGTGTGGGGCTTACTGGAGGTACCTGGTGGGCTAGTTGGCCCCAAGGGACCCACAGGAGGCAAGGGGACTTTATCATCCAACCAAGAGCGTGCCAGGAGGCGCATTTGCAGAGTGGTGGAGAAAGGGGGTGTGGCCTGTGTCCACCTCTCAGCAATCCCAATATCTAGAGCTTACTGGAGGTATCAGGTAGGCTAGTTGGCTCCAAAGGACCTCCAGCAGCAAAGGGGACTTTAATCCCCATCCAAGAGCGCGCCAGGAGGCGCGTTTGCAGAGTGGTGGGCAAAGGGGGCGTGGCCTGCTATGAGAACTTAGGAATCCTGCTGTGTGTGGGACTTATTGGAGGTAATAGGAGGGGTAGTTGGCCCCCAAAGATGACCAAGTCATGAGTGATGTAATATGTGACGTCATCAGCAGTGCATTGCGGGCGCGAGTTATAGTTAGCTGAACTAACTATAACGGGGAATTTCTCTGGTTTTGTACGAGTGAAATGTCCAACTAACTATAACTTTCCCTAAAACCTATGGTTTTTTCAGTGAATTTCTAAGGTTTTTAAATGCTAACTTCTAACTATAACGTGCCTGAAACCTATGGTTTTTTCAGTGAATATATATATATATATATATATATATATATATATATATATTTTTCACCAATAGCCCATAGCATTTCAGGACGCACACGCAGCTAATTCAAACCAGATGGTTTATTTCACAAGGCATACCAACAGCTTCATTCTGTGTACAAATCGGGTGCCGACGCGTTTCGAGGCAGAAAGCCTCTTCTTCTTGGGCAGCTGGAATGAATGTCCATAGAGTACTCTGCATGCCAATTTATATCCCCGCCCCAATGGGCGTTGCTTAGTGCTTCATCCATGATTTAAGGCATTCCAGCTGCCCAAGAAGAAGAGGCTTTCTGCCTCGAAACGCGTCGGCACCCGATTTGTACACAGAATGAAGCTGTTGGTATGCCTTGTGAAATAAACCATCTGGTTTGAATTAGCTGCGTGTGCGTCCTGAAATGCTATGGGCTATTGGTGAAAAAAATATATATATATATATATATATTCACTGAAAAAACCATAGGTTTCAGGCACGTTATAGTTAGAAGTTAGCATTTAAAAACCTTAGAAATTCACTGAAAAACCATAGGTTTTAGGGAAAGTTATGTATATATATGTATATATATGTCATACAAAAAGCGTCCATCATCGAGGGTGCACTCTGGACAGGTTGACTCCGTCGTTTCAAACACAGTCTAAATTGCGGCTGAATCGGAGGCATCGTCGGGTAATTAGATCTTGCCCAACGCATTTCGGAGCCCTGTGCTCCTTGTTCACGGGCTGTTAACGGATATATTATGAGCACCACAAGTCCCAGAAGGCATCTGAGATTAGCCCATTGGAGGGCGGTACTTTAAAAGAATGACGCGGGTGCCCGGTCGCCGCCTTTCAAATCAGCCCGTGAACAAGGAGCACAGGTCTCCGAAACGCGTTGGGCAAGATCTAATATTCAAGTGTATAGTAAAGAATTTTGGTATAGGTCCTTGCTGGATTGTCCAGAGGAGGTCTGCAAATCCGTATTGGCTGAAACATGTCAAAACTACAAAGAGAGACTATGAGAAACTGGGTTATTAGTTGGGAAGGATGAGAGTCTTGTGCAAGTATTAAGTCTGCAATTGTCTTTTGACTCGGAGCCAAGTACCCCATTGTAGCACTCGGCTAGGGTAGCAAAGTTGATTAGTCTAAGGCCTATTTAAAAGAGATGGTGTGGACTAGCAATACCAATTTTATGGCACGCAACAACAATACTCCCAAAAATTGTCCAGTTAGTGCTTTTTCTTTTTAAAAGGGAAAAGTACACTTATTTCACAACCATACGCAACTATTAACTTACAAATATATACATCAGGTAGATGAAAATAACTTTGGTGACATTCTCATATCACATTTCACCCTTAGTGGGTTCTGAACCACATAATCACAATCACCCCCACCTATAACAGTTATAATATCACATTATCAGGTAGTATCATTATATATAAAGCAGGATGACTGGTTGGGTCAGGTTATTATCTTTACCACATTAATAACAGAAACCATGCAATACTGTGTAAAGGCTATACCTTAAAAGGGATGTCAATATGTAGAAGGCAGGCCTACAGGCTTTGTCACGATTTCAATGCTAATAAAATAGCATTATATTGTGATTTACCCTTGTATCACAATTTAAACCAATGGAATTAATAAACATTTTGAAATGTGTTCATAAAATGTATAGGCATTGCATTGTTCATTAATAATACTGTCAATAAAGAAATGCAATTCAGAGCAACCATTAGCTGCTGTGACAGTCTTTCTTTACTTGTTTTAGGCCATATAATGCAGCCACGAGGGGTCCCAACACTCCTGAGCTGAAAAGCAAAACCTCCAGCTTTGGGAGCACTTGAAAACGATGAGCAGACTTTTCTGGGGGCATACATCTAGTGTCCCCTAAAACTAAGAGCAAGTTTTTGATATATCCCTTCTGGGGAGCTGCTGTGCTCCCTACAGCCCCGAACAACATTTAAAACTTGCATTTGTGGTGCCCCTGTCCCTCCTGGGGCACCATGAGGAAAAACAATATGTCCAAACTGCCCACGCAGAGATTTATGAGGTGATCCATGCCCAAAAGCGTGAATATGAAATGAGTGGGCCCAGGCAGCAAGTGAAGCAGCCCCAACATGTTATTTGCTATATTTTGTCTTATTTTATCATGGCGTGTATCTGGTCCCACGGGGGGTCCCCAGTTGACTTATTATTTGACGTATTATTTGTTGGTGATCCCAACTCCAGCCAGCTCTCCGGAGCAGCACCTGTCCTCTGGTCGGCACAGCTCTTGGAGCTCGTGCTGGGCAAGAGGTTGACTCCAGAGATCTAGCCCTCCTCCTTTCTTCTAGCGACCCTGGCTAATTAGCAGATGCTCAGATACAGACTTTCTTATTCACCCCTTCCTTTCACAACAACTGAGTCACTCATTGTTGGATTCTCATTTTGTGTGGAGGGGTCTTTGTTCCCTTGGCTGGGTAGCAAGGTAAATTTCTTGCCCCAGTTGGTTGGGGGGTACAAAGGCTTGGAATCTCATGAGGAGCAGAGTATGAGAAATATAGCAATTCATGTAGCGCCATAAGATGTGGATGTATTGTGTTGGAGCCCTGTACATTCAAACTCACCGTACCAGTTCTACCAATTTGAGATCTTGCAGGACTGTGGAAGCCTATTTGGAGTGAAACTCACTGCAGATTTGGCCTAGATGTATAACACAATGAAAACACTACAGATTTTCCAATAAGCCTTACTGACCTCTCTAAGAATGCCCAATAATAATATAGGGCCTACTCCAGGTCAGCACCTATTAATGCAGAGTCCCTTCTGTGCCAGAATAGCTATGTGCAATTATCGGGCTGTGCATGACTGTAGATTCATACGTGCAGCCCGCACACGCTTGTTTACATGTGTTCACATTTAACCAGCTTGCTGCCTTTTACACCAACAAAGGCAGACACTGGCAGTAAACACGCTCACTCCACTTACCATGAATTTACCATGTGTCAGGCTCCAGTAGGGAGACTCACCCACAGTAAAGGTTAAATAACCGGGTAGTTAAATGCAATTAAAAAAAATCTGGTTTAACTAACTGGCCAGAACACATGAAATGCAAACAATTTAACTATGTGCAATAGTTAAAGAAGCAAGCAACTGCATCTGATTGGCAACTGACATACAGCTGCAAATAACTATGCACAGTTACCAAGACATTCAGCATTTTGTTTGTCAAAAATGAAAAAAAATGCATTCATTTGTAAATTTGTACATTGCTTGGAAGATTATTAAATAAACCGATGATACATAAACCACTTGTGTACTTCTAGGGCAAAATCAAAGCAGTGTTCTATAAATAGTTAAACCACATAATATTCCTATCAATAGCAGTAATAGATGGGCTTGCTCTCATAAATAATTATCAGACATCTGTCCGTAGATAAGAATGCCTTTATACCAAGTAGGATTTGCCTATTGCCAGTTCTCCTTATGAACGTTAATGCTAATGAGACTATGGTCACGCTGAAATGGAAAAGTGACAATGTTGTGCTCTGAAAAAATTACTTTTCCGACACAGATTATGAGCCAAACTCTGCAGCAGGAAGACTGCATAAAACATTCCTAGACAACTATTCAGTGAAAGGTACATAGGCCAGCAGTAGCAGTTTAAGCAGCAAATAAAGTAAGATGACAAAGACATGGCTTAACGCACTCAGGCCTTTTATTCTCTGCTACTTTCCCAAGCTATCATCTCTTATGTTCCTGAGAGGAACCACAACAGAGTTCACTCTGTCTAAAAAAGTATGTGCAACAGCTTCATCCAAAACGTGGAATACTGCGTTTCCTGCCTGCCTGCTTGCAAGAAAACTCTCCCATCTGTAGCGACTAATTAAGTTTTCTGCACATTGCGGGGATGATACAGTTGAAACACAAATTCCTGCTTTTATTGTTGACCTAGCTGCACAGGAAGACACTGGCAGGTAAGGAAGGCACCAATGATATCCCTAGCAATTACCAGCACTTCTCTATTAACAAATGAAATGCAGCAAGTACAAGCACGACGTGCGACGTGTGCTTTCAGAATCAACTGAAAGCACACGTCATGCTTGTAGACGTGCTGCCTTTCATTTGTTAATAGGGCAAAGCTGCAGGGCAGTTGTGTGCCTTTGTTAAAGTAATCATGTTAATTGCGGCGCATGATGGGCGCTGCGATTAACATGATTACTTGTAATGATACTTGCTGTATTATATATCTGGATGCAATGACAGAAACAATATAATACCAGTCGGGCGGAACACTATGCTAAGCACAGATTTTTAGCCTAGGTGTTTTAAGCCACGCCCATAATTACATCGAACACCCCCTTTGAAGAGACCCCCCCAAGTTTTTTTACCCCACTTAAAGCCCTGGAAACAACACCATGTCACAGTCACCTCACGTCCTGGCACTGTGCATCATGCATGACTCATGACTTCTACGTTTTCAGATTGCCTATGTGCAGGGGCATAGTGAACCCTCCCCCCCCCCCCCACCCCTTGCTTTAGGAAATACAGCGAGGTGAAGTTCTTGATGGGCCTCTTCTGTCTGCAACTCTGCAGACAGGCTCAGCTCATAATGTGAAAAGGTGGGTGAGTAAATAAGTGTTTGGAATGTGTGAATGGCTGGATGGATTAGTGAAAGGATGAATGGATGAATGAAAGGGTGAATGGATAGATAATGAAAGAAATGATGGATGGATGAGTGAGTGAGTGGAAGGATGGATGAGAGAAAAGGTAAATAGATGGGTGGAAGGGTAGATGGATGGGTAAAAGGGTGGATGGGTGAGTGAAAGGATGAATGGATGAGTGAAAGGGTAGATGATGGGCGAGTGAATGGGTGGATGGATGAGTGAAAGGCTGGATGGATTGATGAATTGATAAGTGAAAGGGTGAATGGATGGATGGATGAGTGAAAGGGTGGATGTAAGGATTGATGAGTGAGTGAAAGGGGGGTAGATGGACAAAAGGATGGATAGATGAGTGAAGAAGTGAAAGGGTGGATGGATGAGAGAACGGATGGATGGATGAGTGAAAGGATGGATGAGTAATAGGGTCAATGGATGGATTCATGAATGGATGAGTAGATGGGTGGATGGCAGGTTCAATGGATAAGTGAAAAGGGGATGGAGAGAGAAAGGGAGGATGAATGACAAAGGGTGAATGGGTGGAAGGATAAGTGAAAGGATGGCTGGATGGGTGAAAGGGTAAATGGCTGGATGGATGAGTGAATAGATGGATGGGTGGAAGAGTGGCTGAATGAGTGTATGGATGGATGGGGTGAAAGGGTGAATGGATGAATAATGGATGGATGAGTGAAAGGGTGGATGGAGGGATGGATGAGTGAAATGATGGATGGAAGGATACATGGTGGATAGGTTTGCAAATGGTTGAATATGTTTGGATAGATGGGCACACAGATGGAAGGACAGTATGAATGGTGAAAGACTGAATGATAGATAAAAGAATGATAACACCTTGTAGCACCCATTATCTTAAGTAACATTTCCTATATATTGACTTTCACGTTTATATGAGTCATTGTCTCTATAGAATGTGTGTATGATGTAACGCACTCCAACACCCTGCCCTACATACTTGGGATGAGTAACACTATAAAAGAAATTAAATACACATGAGAGATGGTCTATGTGAAGATGAGGGGCACCATTGGAGGGTGGTAGCAAGGCCAGACTGGCCAGACCGGGCATCGAGTTTTTCCCTGGAAGCTGGAAAGGGGGAGCGGTTTTGTTACTGGGGGCTGGCACTGCAAAGTTCCTTGTATATCCAGTAGTTTTCAATCAACAATAAAAGCAGCCTCACTTATATTCAGGTGTGGTTCACCATTGTCTTGTGACTAATATACCTGCTGGAGCGAGATGCGAGTTTTGAATCGTCTAAGGTAGCAATCTGAAAAACTGTGAAGTGCACGATTGTCTCAACCTAATATAAACTTATTTTGACTTGTACTGAAGTGGTTGTCTATTTACTTACTTATGTCCTATTGCGCGACCTCCTCTGACGTGTCTGTAAAACTTACCTTTTGTCCCGAAGTTTTGTCCTGAATTTTTACCTCCTGTCCTGAATTTTTGTCCTGAATTTTGACCCTTTGTCCTGAATTTTTACACTCACCGTCCTGAATTTGAACCCATGCCAGTTGGTCACCGTAGGTGGCATTGCAGTCTGTGGAGAGAGCGGCTTCCCCTCAGCTGCCCTCGGGCCCAGGAGTGACTGTGAAGAGGGCACCTCGTGCTAACATGAGGGAGACCAAGAGTGCCCTGTTGGTGAATGTGCAGCAGGGGGGTTGGCACCAGGGTCTGAGGGCCGTCTGCACCCCAGTTATGGCTGTATTTCAGTACTTAACCCGGAATCGGGAATCGCATTTTATTGCTTGCATTCGTGCCCTTGCTGTCCTTCCTTCCCATGTCACTCACTGGTGATGCACACATACGTAACCAAAAGGCATCACCGGCTAACATTAAAGGGGCCTATAGTTCCTGTAGGTGGTAGACTTACAGGGCACCCCACAGAGTGTTAGACTCAAAGGGCATACTAACATGAAGGAGCCCACAGTTCAGGGTGGTCCCAAACTCACCTTTGAACTCACAGGTGACACCACGTGCTGTGACTGAAGGGAAGCTGTAGTTCTCGGCCGTGGCCGGGTCACAAGTGACCCCACATGGTAACCGATTTCAGAGTTGTTCCAAGAGCCGGTTTACATTCTTTAATTTATGCCTTGTCCCTTTCCGACGAGCTACGAAAGGGTGGAGTGGAATGCGAAGCAGAGTTAAAAGTGACAGAGATAATTCGAGCATTCCTCCCAACACCTGAGTGCTGTTTATATTTGTCGGCAGCCTTCAGTAACAGGTTTTCTTTGACAGTATTTTTGAACTTTATAAAATACTTTACACTGTTATTGTATTGGCTGTGCTGGGTGTGGCCTAGGTTGCTGCACACTTACCCAGAGAGACGTTTTAAGGGCCGGTAACCAGTGACGGAATCTCGGCTGCTTTGGGTGTCCTCTACAGGTTTGGAGAGGGGGAAAGGTTAAATGCTTTTAAATATGCTGCATAAGGTCTACATGAAACACAGTGAGCATCAAATTACCTCTTTTCAGCAAAGCCAGTTTCTGATATTTTTTATAGGTCGTTGTGGGATAATTTGCAACGAAGAAGTTGCATTTTCCACAGTTTTCCCTATTATTGTATTTCACCAATGAGGTCAAAGTGACTAGTGAGTCGCGAACAATGGAGAGTTCAAAGTGACTATCTGAAGACCCAGTCAGTGCCTGGTGATGTTAGAGTCATTTTGAGGTCAGTGTAACTTAAGAAGGAAGGCACAGTCATGAGGCCGCAGCCATGAATGAGGTCAAATCCACTAGTGATGTCAGTTGCTGGTGAGGTAAAGGCTTTAAGTGGGCCGGGTCTCACCGGTGCTGAGCACCGGCAGTTTTTTAAAGGGGGCCTCGAAACGGGTCTCTATCGGGCTCTGTTTTGTGCCCTGGCACAGGCGTTTTTTTCCTGACTGTAGTGACATCAGGCACATCGAAGTGTGCATTCTCACACTGCTCACTTCTCACTAGTGGAGAAGTTACAGCATGACGTCATGCCAGGTGAGTGTTGTGGGGAAGGGAAACCCTTTAAAGAGAGTCATTTTTTCTCTGGATTTCCCGTCTCTTTTTGAAACCCAGGAGCAGCAACGTTGTCGTGGTGTCACCTGGGCTTTAAGTGATAGCTTTTTCAATATTATATACAAGCCATAGTTGCTGCTTATTTATCTTATGCAACTAACAACCATTGACAAAGCCAATAGTCCTGACTTGTTTTAGGTATGATGTTACTTATTGTATCATATATCTTAGTGCAATGCAAGAAACAGCAAAATACAAGTCGGACGGCACACTATGCTAAGCACAGATTTTTAGCTTAGGTGTTTTAAGCCACGCCTTTAATTACTCTGGCCACGCCCCTTTGAGAGACCCCCAGTTTTTTCATCCCACTTAAAGCCCTGGTGAGGTCACATTAATTTTTGAGAACACAGCAATTGATGAGGTCACTAGTGAGATCACAGTGATTTGTGAGTTCACTGGTGAGAGTAACCTCACAGTAATTAATAAGAAAAATAACTAATGAGGTCAAGGTCATTGGTGAATTATTAGTCGCTAATGATGTCACAAGCAATGGTGAAGTCTTAGTCATTGGTGAGTTTACGGTCTATAATCAGTTGAGTCTAGATTCCTGCCTCGTTGTGGGTAGCTGAGTGCCAGCCCGCACAGACTGTGTCCTCTTTTACTTTTTGGCACGTCTATTTAAAAATAATGTAATGAATCACAAAACAAAATACCACACTTTCATAGAGAAGAACACAGCGATAGGGGATGGTTTAATGAGCAAGTCGCCTCTATCATGCTGTATATTTGAGGTGAGCTCCTTGAAGTCGCCACCAGTGCGCCTTGATTGTCAGTGAGCCTAACGAGGCGCAAATCGCACTGCATGGGGCTGCTTCTTGTATAAATTAAATTATTCCAGGAAGCTCCTCCTTTTATCCTAGCACCAGCTCGGCCGTCATCCACAAGGACATGGATTTTGGGGAGCACGACCAGCCTGTGCAGGAGTGAGAGGCCTTCATGTGGGTCTAGGTGATATAAAACCACCAATCCCTTGAACCTTTATCTCAGCCCCACACCGAGAGTCGCCCTCCACTAACCTCTTGGAGGTAGAGGGGACTGCCTCCTCCCCAATACATCAAACGCGTCTCTTTAGGCTGATAGACAGAGACAGATAGGGAGACGCGGGGTCTCTTGGCTCCTTGTTTTCAGACTCCTGCCCATACTTCACGCACACTCATATTAGGGCACTAGCGCAGGAGCTTTACACCACGGTGCACAGCACAACACCCCGTCCCGCCTTAATAACGCACAGGCACATTTCACTAATGCCTCGGGGAGGTGGTGGTCCCCGGGGCAGCGTGAGGGGCAGGAGCCCCCCCACGCATAATTCATAAAAGCCCCGGGGAGGTGGTGGTCCCCGGGGTTGCAGGGGGGCCGCGTGCCCCTGCATAATATTAATCATGCCCCGGGGAGGTGGCGGTCTCTGGGGCTGCAGGGCCCCCGCGGGCCCCCGCACTATATTTTTTGATTGCCCCCGGGACCTGACCCACCCGGGGGCTTATAGAAAACAAAGCGCGGGAGCCCGCACTTCGCTTTAAAAAAAATTTCGGCTGGATTCGCGCACCAAGTGCGAATTCTGCCGATTATTTTTTTTAAAAAATGCTTTTTTTGGGACCCCCTGAGCAGGCCTAGGGGGTCAGGGTGTTTCTACCCCGCCACCTTTTCTTGTTTTTTTATCTTTTTTTTTACTCCTTTCTTGTGACTTGGTTCTACAGAGTCACAAGTTGACTGCCAACACTTCCTGGTTTGGAGTGTTGGTAGCCAATCAGAATGAAGCTCGTGATCGGGAGGGTTCGCGAATCCACCGCAGTCACCAGATATCAATATTTTTTATTTTTAAATTTCTCAGGAACTACTGAACGGATTTAGACCATTTAAAGCAAAGAGTGCACTCTGGACCAAAAGCTACCTCTCTGCCAAATTTGGTGTAATTCCGTTCAGCAGTTCAGGCTGTAGCCGCGACAAAAGTTCCTATGGAAATTAACATGGCGAAAACGTGTTTTGGGACCCCCCTTTTTTCTCGGCCCCCGCTTGACGAATCACCCCGAAACTTTCAAGACAGGAGCTGACCGGAGCGCTCCATTAGTTTTGAAAATTTTGCAAAGATTCGTCAACCGGAGCCAAAGAAATTGGCAAATCAAAAAACGCTTTTCCTATGGAAACTAGGTCCTAACTATAACTACCTACTGGTTTTATATATATATATATATATATATATATATATATATATATATATATATATATATATATATATATATATATATTTGAACCAATTCTGAACTCCATACAGATCAGACACCGACACAGGGGAATCATTGCTATTTCATTCTTCTATTTATTTCGAAATTTCCGCTATGATGCGTTTCGGCATACCTGCCTTGTTCACATTGGCAGTCGTCAAGAAACAGAATGCTTTATTTAAACAGAGTACTGCGGTCACATGACCCAGTCCTTGGATAGCTATGGAAGACAGACTCACATTACTGCTTTAAATTAGAGATATATACTTTCTCCTTACCAATGTTTTTCAATTGTTTTTTTAAACAAACATAACCACAATTACATCATTGTCATTAGTACAAAAATTATTATAATTGCAACATCATATCTGTTGATTAAATACTTTAGACAATAATGTGTCAATGTAATGCTCATTTCTCATTACAACATGAGGCGCTGATATTCAGAACAAGTGCTCTACAGCTCTCCACTTGTATATAAATTCTCACAAGTGGTACCTGCTAACTTTGCAACCTGTACAATAAATTACATATCATCATTTTATACATTAAAGTCATATCAGTAAAAAATCATGATGTTTAAAAACATGATGTTAAAAAATCAATATATATACATTAGTAAAAGAGTTAAAAAATGTATTTTACTTTTTCAGCAGCATCAAAAATAAAGTGCAAGTGCAAGTTTCATTAGTCAATTTTTCATCAGAATTATTTTTCATTCTACTAATTTAAGAGGTGTTCTAAAAATATCTCCTTTTCACTTTCCACCATTTCCTCCACCAATATAAACCAAAGTCCTATCTCATTTAAATATACAAGTAACCTCTTTCATAATGCAAATCTATTGCAGAACTTGAAAAGATAGATGAATTAAATTTAATTAAAGTGCAAGTGCTTTACAGTACTTAGATAGTAATCTTCTCTGCCCTCATTGTGCAAAATTTGCTTTTGAAAGTGCAAGTGCATTTATTTAAAAAAAAATTAATTTTTTTCATTGGTTCTTGGTGGATTAATCATGATGTTTCTTAAATTCAACTTTAAAACACCTCATCCATTAAAGATTAAACTTTATAATCCCATTAAGTTACTTGATCTTACTAATCTGTCTTCCATTCTCTGTTCTATATTAAAAATTATTTTAAAAACAATCTTACTCCAATGGATAACTCCTTTATGACAAATGGACATGCAGATCCTCTTCAGCATTTAATCCATATGGATTCTTTGAATTAAACAACATTATGTATTTTGATTCAAGCTGGCGGAGTTTACCTTCTCTATTTCCACCTCTTTTCATTTTTTGTACTTGATCAATAGCAAAATACACTAAATCATTGATATTCCCTTTGTGCACCTCATTTATGTGGCGGGCTACCACATAGCTTTTATCATTATTCTTCACTGCCCTAAGATGCTGCAGAATACGCACGTGTACCATATGAATTGTGCTACCAACATAAACTTTAGGGCATGTACATTGAATAATATATACCACATAATCACTTTTACAATTTAGTGAACACCTTATTTTCCATGGGTTGCTCATCAATGGAGTTATAACTTGTTTTTCATTTTTTCCAAACCTGCATGCTTTACATTTAAAACATTTACGAAAGCCAGGACTGGCCTTTAGCCATCCTCCCCTCTTTCTTTTTCTGGGTTAGTATTGAATAAATCATTTTTCATAGATTTTGCTTTATTAAAAGTCACCATAGGTCTTCGTGGTATCTTCCCTTGTAATATGGGGTCTTGTTTCACTAGATACCAATGTCTACACAGGCTATCTCTCACTTTAGCCTGGTAGGCATTGTATCCAGTGATCATCCTAATCTGATTTTCAGTATTCTTCTTCTTTTCTTTTTCTCTAAGTCAGATTTCACTAATGTATCCCTTTCTATCTTATCAACTTTGTTTTTAGCCTGTTTCAATACATTATGTTTATACCCTCTTTGCAAAAACCTCTCAGTTAGGGCATCCTGTGCTTCATTTAAGGCAGTACCTTCACTACAGTTTCGCTTCATTCTCAAATGCTCTGCGTATGGGATACTTAATTTCAACCGTGAAGGGTGAAAACTCTGAGCGTGCAAAATTGTATTCCCAGCTGAGGGTTTCCTATATGTGCGAGTATGAATCATTCCTTGTTTCACATAAACCTCAAGATCCAAATATGTAACACTAGACTTACTAATGTGTTCAGTAAATTTCAAATTTAGATCATTGTCATTTATATCTTGTATAAACCCTTCTGCCAATTCTTTTGATCCATCCCATAGAATGAAAAGATTGTCTATGAAACGAATCCACATAACTATGTGATCGTCCCATATCTTACTGTATTTGGTTTTGAGCACCTGCTCCTCCCACCAGCCCATATGCAAATTAGCATAGCTGGGGGCGAAGCAGGTGCCCATCGCCGTACCTTGTAACTGCCTATATGTATCTCCTCCAAACATGAAGTGACTATTTGTCAGGCACAATCTACACATTTCAATTAACATGTTTGTGTGTTGGTATAAATTGATAGGTCTTTTATTTAGGAAGTGACGTATCGCTCGCAGGCCATCTTCATGAGCTATGCTAGTATAGAGACTAACAACGTCCAAAGTAATCAAAAGGTATGTTTCTTTCCAGCCCATTACATTAACCTTATTCAAGAAATCTCTTGTGTCTTGTATATATGCAGGTAATGCTTGTACATATATTTGTAAGAATGAATCAAGGTATCTCGAGGTTGGCTCAAATAGACTACCAATGGCAGAAATTATCGGCCGTCCAGGTGGTTTTTCTTTATTCTTATGAATTTTAGGGATCAGATATAGGATTGGTAATACTGGATTTTCTACATTTAAAAACAAATATTCTGCTTGTGTGAGTAAACCTAATCCTCGCCATCTTGCTAGATCTTTTGAGTATTTATGTTTAACCTCAAATAGGTTACTTTGTGGGACCTTAAGATAGCATTTTTTGTCCATCAATTGAGAATTTGGTCAGTATTATATGCTTCTAATGACCAAAGGACAAGGTTCCCACCTTTATCGGCCTGTCTAACCACTATATCTTGTCTGTCTTTTATTTTGGTAACTACCACTTGATATTCTTTTTCAAACTGGCTTTCATTTTTTAAAAGTCTCTACTTGACTTTAAAGATAACTCTTTTAAATCTTTAATAACTAGATCTGAAAATATGTCTAATGCATCTCTGGGTGTATTGGGCGTAAATGTAGATTTGGGTCTAAATTATGTTTTGGTACTATCATATACATCTAAACATAATGAATCTGTCATTTGACTCATAGTTTCCACTCCTTGCAATCCCTCACCCTCCCGATGCAATTGATGCAAATCAAGTAATAATCCCATGTCACCAACCTCAAGATTATCTACTCCTTCTCTTTCTTCTGGCATTCTTTCTACATTGCTTTCATTATGAAAGAATTTTTTAAGCTTCAATTTTCGTATAAACTTAAAAAAGTCAATGCGCGTTTGAGCATAATTGAAATTAGTGCGCTTACAAAATGAGAGCCCCAACGATAGAATCTGTGTCTCTTTATCCGTTAAAATCAAATTTGTCAAGTTCACTACTGCTACTGTTGCTTCTTCCACCCTCTGCGTTGGTATGAATCCTTCTTCCTCGTCCCTGAACGAAGTTCCATTCCCGCTCCGTCTGTTTTTACGTTTCCTTGGTTTTCTTTTCTGTATCCCTGCGGGTTTGGTCTGGTATTTTGAGTCCGGTCTATATATAAAAAACCAAGTTCTTCAATTACCGATGGCGGGTTATCAGGGAGTCCTGTATTTGGATGTCCATCTTCAGAGGCAGTATCGGCATCCGAACTTGCCCGAGAGCTCATATCCGGACTTGTTTCTCCTCCATCTAAGCTTGTAGCATTTATAACCTGTTTTCCAGCTGCTTTAGTCGATTTAGATAATCTTTGTTTGCGTATATTGTCAAATCGGCGTGCAAAGGTATATATTTGCCCCGCATATAATCCAGCCTGTCTCTTTGAAACTTTATTGCTTTCCGGTCTGTAATGACTTGTTCATGCTTTTTAAGACGGGCGCTTAAATCCAATTCAAATTTAATAATGGCATCTTCACTCATTAATTCTTTTAGTTCTGCCTCTAATGTGGTGATTTCATCTATAATTTTTTCTCGATCCTTAGATGCGTATTTAATTAGTATTTTCATCATATTCTCTGATGAAGACGCATTGTTAGCTGCCCATTCTCTAAGCATCTCCGGATCTGGATTTTCATAAGTGGGGGCTGCTAGCACTCTTAGTCCACGTGGTATTCTACCCACATCGAGATACTTGCTCAGCGATTTAGCTTCCCACCACTTGGAGATCTCATTGCGCTTTAGTTTCTCTAATTTCCGTTTTAAAATTTGAGCGTCATTTTCCTTTGTAGTTGATTCAGATACACGTTTTTGTTCCACAATAATCGTACTCTGTTCACTGAATACGGAGTCTGCTGTCTCCTCCCTCTGTTTAGTTAAAATATCCATTGTAGTATGTATCGATTGCAGGAACGACTGCCTCACACACCTCTCGAAAGCTCGTTGTAAATAGCGAACGCGCTCTGATTCCCCGCCGGGTTTTCTTCCCAACTCCTCACCCCGCTTATCTAAGTTTCACGTACCGTATCAACAATGGCCAGTTTCCTCGGCATCCGGCTTCTCTCGAAAACTTTAAACCGAAGACTTCGCCACGTTACGGTTGAGATTAGTGTCTCTTGCTTACATCTGCGGGGGGGCGTCTCCGCTTGTGCTGAAAAACACTCCTTCCACCATTTGCCGGAAATGTCGGAGATGCACCAAATCAAGGTCGTGTCGATGCACATATACATATATATATATATATATTTTTTATTTTTTTCAGGGGGAGTGGAGCAACCCCAAGCAAGCCAATTCAAAAGCAGAGTAAATATATGAGGTGGAGGGAGGGCTTGCTAGCACCCACTCTAGGCAAGGCCTACGCAAAATTATAAAGCCCTACAATCACACTTGCCGGGCGTCACTGGGAGCAGACACACCACAATGAGGAAGTGGGACAGACGAGCAGTTTAGAGCTGCTCCCGCGCTCATTTAAGCTTTCCCGATCGGAAAAGCACCCAAAATGGCCGCTGCGCATGCACAATGCGTGCCTCTCGTGTGTGTAGAGAGAGGACTGCGCATCTTACCGACGCAAGTCCACGCTCCCTTCTCCCTCTCCACCATCCAGATACGCGGGTGCCAGACGCCCCGTTGGGAGGCAGTGCGCTCCCAGGAGATCGTACACGAGCGGTAACCTGATGACAATAGAAGCGGGCTGATTTCCATGCCTAAAAGCGAACCGCAATTCAATTCCTAATGAGCGATAAAATCCTGTCACAATGCCAGTAGAAGTTAAAAATACGTAGCGAACCCAACGCGCTAGTCTAGATAGGCATGCTGAACATACAGTCATATATACTCAATCATATGAGCAGATGCTAACAATATGCTACGACAATAAGCAAATAAAGATATAAGGGAGAGTGCACTTAACTGGCTGCGGAGTAGCAAAGAAAGAGGACACGGTTACTTTGGTGGGAGCTTATATAGGGCTATGCTCTATGGTTGGTCATTTGTCATGAGAGTGTTCATAGGTAATGTAGTGTTTTATAAACTTTTCTTTTCCATGGCTTCTGTGAATAAACAGTAAAGAAATGAGAAGCATAATCGGAGCTTTCGGTCCTGACATAGAAATAAGGAGAGAGGAAGCAATCTGTTGATTGGCTGATCGTTTCATGGCGGGTGGAAACAAAGGAAGGACTCTGTTTTCCTGAGTCTGGCAGGAATAGAAGGAAAGATTTACCCTTTGTGTACCAGAGGTTTCATCAACGTGTGATCTTGATTAGGGAATCGTTGTGGTGTTGTGGAAATAGAGGAGCAGAGAAATAATACTATGCTGGGAAAGAAAATTAAAACACACAGGAACGCTCTCCTGTGCATGAAGGATTTACCATAGACAACAGTCGCTACTTTTATGTTAATTTGTTTTGTTGAAACTGACAATGGTGACTACTTTTGTTTTGTTAGTTATTTTTGTTCCGGTTGAGACATTGAATTCCCTAATTACTGTAATTCTATTCTATTTTGTCATTTCAGCTAAATTGAGCACGGCCGTGCAAACAATACCGGCTCCTCCCATGTTTTTGCAGAATCCTGGTACTCCGGTAATGGCATGGGAGTATTGGAAGGAGTTGTTTGAGACATATTTGGAGGCAATAGGAAGAGGTGTCTTTGTAGCAAAAAGTAAGCTTGCCATGTTGAACACAGTCTCGGGGTTGAGGGAAGGAAAGTCCTTAAAACCTTACCTGTACCTTTTAATGAGGGAAATGATGTAGGTGATGGGTCAGATGGGGAGGAAGGTCCTGAAGATGAGTACCTAATGGCTATGAGGGCATTGGAGGAAAATTACTGTAAAAAGTTGAGGATTGTGGTGGAGCGCCACAATTTTTTCTCATGAGATCAAAAGCCGGGCGAAACAAAAGAACAGTATGTCCCTGTGTTAAGGATGTTGTCAGTTTCTTGTAAATGTAGGGATTTGCAAGAAGAAATAATGAGGGACCAATTGATAAATAGGGCGAGTAATCTGAAGATCCAAGAAAAATTACTCCAAATGAAGGATCGTCATTAGATAAAACTGTATCTCAAGCACGTTGCACTGACAAAACCTCCCAGTATGTGAAGGAGTTGAAGGATAGTAAGGACAAAAATAAATCAGATGAAGAGAATGTGAATGCAGTGCAGAAAGGTGGGTTAAAAGGGAACAGACAAAAGGATGACAACAAAATTAACAAAGAACCACAAGGGGAAGGGTCTAGGAAACAATGTTTTAGATGTGGGGGTACACATCACTTGGTCGAGTCTAATGCATTTCCAGCTGGTTATGCTTGTTGCTATAAATGTAAGAAAATTGGTCATTTTTCCAGGGTGTGCAGGATGGGAAACAAGAGCACGAGCAAGAACAAAGTTAATTGGATAAGAGAGCTCCCTGGTAGAAATGCACAAGAAGAGGATAATGATGATGACAATGATGACGTAGAGGTATTGGTGGAATGTGGTGTCAAGAAATGTGATTGTATTAAGGAAGAGGCGTATCGTCCTCCCAAGTGTGTGGTAGGTGTGAATGGATTAAAAGTATCCATGTAGGCGGATTCGTGCTCTCCTTATACTCTTGTAGATACATCCATTTGGAAAAACGTGAAGGAATTTTCTGAATTATCTCCTAGTGATATTGTGCTACAAGGATATTGTGGGGTCAAGTTACAAGGTCTGGGTTACTTCGAAGTGGAGCTATTGTATAAAGGAAGGAGTGCAAGGGAAAAGGTATATGTGGAAGAAAAAGCAAAAAACTTGTTGGGTGAAGAGAGAAGCGAGCACTGGGAATAGTGTTGGATCCAAACCATCCTGAACAAGCACTTTTAACCACCCAAACAGAAGTAGAAAGGTGGAAATATGAGTACCCTAGTGTGTGTTTTCTCAAAGGTTGGGTTGTTTAAAGAATTGTGAACGTCGCATTTGTCCTGAAGGATGGGGCTGTGCCAAGGTGCATAAGGTGAGGAGTGTCCTCTTAGACCTACCTGAGCCATTATCTGAGGAACTAAATCGATAATGTAGAGAAGGGATCATAGAGCAAATAAAGGCATCAGAATGGCTGAGTCCCATAGTTTTGACGAAAAATGCCAATGGGAAGATTCAAATGTGTGTGGATCAGCGTGATGTGAATGAGAACATTTGAGTTGACAGGCATCCACTTCCCAAAATAAGGAAATGTTGATGAATGATAGGAATGCTAAATATTTCACCCCACTTGATCTTTCCAGTGCCTACCATCAGGAGCAACTACATCTGGACTCTAAACATCTTACTTAATTTATCCCTCCATAAGGAGCATATCAATTCAAACGTATACCCTTTGGTTTAACGTCAGCATCTGCTGTGTTCCAAAGGACAATGCAGAAGGTGCTATGTGCATTATAAATGGTCTTGGTGTTCCAAGATGGTATCCTGGTGTGGGGTGAAGAGAAGGGTCAGCATGCTGTGGTTTTGAAGAAGGTGTTGGACTTGTTGGAAGGGGCTGGTTTGACTGTAGAGTTGAGTAAATGTAAATTTTTGAGAGAAGAAGTTGCATACTTAGGGCATACATTATCTGCCAAAGAGTTCAAACCTAAGTTGAAGTTGATTGAGGTGATCAAGAATGTGTCAACACCCAAGGACAAAGAATAACTAAAGTCATTCTTGGGTCTTGAGGAGTATTACTCCAAGATTGTAGGGTATTTCTTAAACAAGGCGCATGTTTTGCCTGTGTTGTTAAAAAAAGGGACTATGTATGAGTGGACAGAAGAGTGTCATTTGGCATTTGACGCCATCATGACAGCTATTTAGGGAAGACCAATGTGTTGGCGTCTTTTGATCTGGCAAAGAGTTCCATTGTGGTTAAAGATGCCAGTTGTTATGGTTTGAGAGTAGTTCTTATGCAAGAACATGAAGGCAAGGAAAGAGTTGTGGCTTTCACATCGCACACATTTTAAGGTGCAGAAAGTTCATATTCAGTTATCGAGAAAAAGGCCCTTGCATGTTGGTAGGGGTACAGTATTACAAAACATTTGTATGGGGATCTCCATTTGAACTGAGAAGTGATCATCAGCCACTTATTGATTTGTTTACCACAAAAGGGGCTGGAAGAGCCACGCCGCTTATTGGAAAGTGGTTATACAGCTTGTGGGAATATTCTTTCCAAATAAAATATGTACCGGGCCACAATAACGTGAACGGGGATTGTTTGTCTTTCCTTCCTTTATATGGTGATTCCAATTGAAGGAAGATGATTGGGTGGCGGTGAAAATTGGCCCTATGTGTAATGGGGTGAAGCAGAAAGATCAATTGTTAAATAAATTTGGCAATAATTACATAATGAAATTATTGATTGACAAGTTACCCATTCGGAAGAGTTTACCCTGGAAGATAATCTGAGGCTGAATGAGTACATTCAAGTGTGGGATGAATTGTCTGTGGTGGTTGATGTGGGCAGGAGGTGTGACAGGTTGGTTGTACCTATCGCCCTGTGTCAAAGGCTCTTTGACACCAAGGCACCAAAGCCACAGGGATTTCTGTGATGAAGAGGAAGGTTTGCAATGATTTCTGGTAGCCAGGCATGGATAAGCATAAAGAGAGGTACGTTTGCAACTGTGAACCATGTGTATGTAGTGACAAACCGCATAGAGTGGTAGAAACCACCATAGCTTCTGTGAACTTTCCTGAAAGACCCTGGAAAAGGATTGCTATTGATATTTGCAGAACTGTTGAGTGTTTGGGTCCTGACAGCAGGTTTGCTTTAGTCTAAATATATTATTATTCTAAGTGGCCTGGGGTTGCTTTTGTCAGAGAAGTTAAATCCCACAATGTGGTGGCGTTTCGTGAAGAAGTTTTCAGGAGGGAAGGATGTCCGGAAACAGTGGCGTCCAATAACGGGCCACAATTTGTCAGTGAAGTATTTGAAACGTTTCTTAAACATGAGGGAATTACCACAAAACATTGGTATACGATCCCTTGGGGAATAATTTAGTCAAGAGAATCAATCGTATTTTGGGGGAATGTATTGGTGTTGGGAAAGGGTTTGAGTTGAAGGAAGAAAGTAAGAAACATGTTTTGGAATTACAGAACAACCCCTCATTTGTGAGGAAGAAGTCTCAATTTTTACTGTTAAAGGGGAGAGAGGCAAGCACTATGAATGTTCCTGTATGTATAAATAGGATGGGCACAGGCAGTCTGGGCAGGTGTGCTTTGAGGATCCGGGTGGAACAATATCAAAACACGTACACGAATAGACATAATAAAGGTTTGAAGTGTAACAAATTTAAGAAGGGAGAATGGGTCAGGGTGAGTGTTGGAGCAGCAGTCAAGAAAGGATGATTCAAAATGGTCAAATCCCAATAATATGTTGGATGTACGAGGCAACGTGGTTTGCGTGGATGGGGGATAAATGGTGGAACATGTGGAAAGTCACCAAGTGTCATGAAGTTGAAAGTGAAATGTGGCATAAGAGAGAAAATATGACGAAAGTGATTGTAATCCAAAACGTAGTAGTGTCCATTCTCAGCGGGCACCAAGGAAATATGATGATTATTTATGTGAGTGACTGCAAAGTGATGGTTGTAATTTTTATGTACATGCCTAATGCTGATGTATTCATTGTTCATGTTATTTTTTTTATTATTTTAAGAAATTATTTTAGTTTAGTTAAGTTAATTGCTGTAATATATCCTGTGGGGTTCTGCAATTCCTTTTATTGCAAATTTAGAAATTGTGTGCATTTTCCATTTTTGTTTTTTAGAAGGGAAATGTTGTAGTAATCACGCAGGGAACACGTAGATAGTACACTCTTCTTTATTAGCAATCTCGTACAGCTTGGTGAATAGGTGTGAGCACAGCTTCTGCTCTACATCATCTGCTCCAACATTCCATTACATCAAATAAATACTAGGAATCTTCTAAACCATTCTAATTCTACAATTCTACATTCTACCTACTTACCATAAAGTTACACAACCCATTACCACACATCCTTCCCCTTTAATAAAAATACATACTCATCCCTCTCCTTAAAATATATATATATATATATTTTTTTTTTAAATGAACAAAAACATCCTTACACTAGGCTGAAAGTACATTAAAGTAGCTAAGAGAAGTTAATAAAAGACCGAGAAGAAATATATACAAGCATACTATGTGGCACATACATAGTCCTTAAATTTCTAAGGTTTTACAATGTTTCTGCCAAAAGTGCTAGTTCTTGTTTCATTTAATGGTTAAGTTTCAGTATCAGCCCGCATTTCCGTAACTGCACACCCCTCCATATTACCATCCACAACACGTTCGACCAAAATTTCTTTGCCTAAATCTGCATTGCAATGATCATTTCCTTGACCTTGCTCATTTCTCTGATCACAAACCCTTCTATCATCTGAATTGACACCAATAAGTATATCTTGATCATTCATGGAATCAACAGTGATCCACCAATATCTGCCAACTCTGTCACCTTTCTTCTCAATCCGCTCTTTATTAAATATGTCAATATTCTTGACAATTGCCAACCGACTCATGTGATAGATGGTACCATCATTTAACTCCACTGTGTTCCTATTAACTTTCCCAACTTGCTTTGGAAGACTGTATCTGTTTTTTTTCCTTTAACAACTTTTCTGCTGGATTTCACTTGTACCCACTGTCCCACTTGCAAGTTCACAACCTTTACTCCATATTTCTTGTCAAAATATTCCTTGTTCTTTTGTTGAGATTTCAAAATACACCTTCTCACATCCTTCACCACCCACTCAACTCTTTTTCCTTTGCCCTTCCAACCAGGATTACCCTTAGAATGTGGTACCCTACCTCTCATAATGCTAAAAGGACTATTACCAAGGGAATCATGAACAGTAACTCTGTAATTCCACACCACTTTTTAAAGTTCAACTTCCACATTCTTCCTACACCGCATAGCTAACTGCAAAGTACCCTTAATAACTCTGTTAACTCTCTCTACGACACCATTTCCCCAAGGATGTTAGAGTGCCGCGAATTTATGATTGAAGCCAGCAAACTCCATAAAGTTCTTCATTTCCATAGATTTAAATTGAACACCATTGTCAGTGAGCAAAGATTAGGGAAAACCTTCCCACAAAAATATACCTTCCCAGAAATGTAATCACTGTACCAGTGTCTACTTTCACCACAACCTCCAATTCAAGCCACTTAGAGAATAGATCCATAAGTACTATAATATACATCTGTGAACCATCACTCCATACTACTGGTCCCATGATGTCTAAAGCTACATCATCCCAAGCCATGTCAGGGCAACCGGAAGATCTTAAAGGGGTATTAAGTGTCTTCTGAGATTTATCTGCCTCTTCACACTCCACACAAGATCTAACAAAATGTTCCGTCTCAATGTCAATTTTAGGCCACCAATATAAAGACTTGATATTTCGTTTAGTCGCGCTATACCAGCATGCCCTTCATGACATAGTGAAATAATCTTATTTCTCAACTTATATGGAGGAATTATTTTTCACCTCTTACAACAAATACACCTTCAATTCCCAATTCATCTCTTACTTCACAGAATGCTCTCAGATCTCCAAGAAGTTCAGTTTTGACAAATTCCCCCGAACCATTTTCAATCTTACTTTTAACAGTCACCAAAACAACACATTCCTTTTGTGCATCCATCCACTCATCTTCTTGCAAACTTTTTCACTCACCACTAACAAAAATACGAGCTACACACACATCATTCCAAGGACTCGAATCATTTTCCCTGTGGGGTAAAGACATTCTGCTCAAGAAATCTGCAGTGACATTCATTTTTCCAGGTACGTATTGCACTTCATACATAAAATCTTGTAGCCGCATGGAAAGTCTTGCAATTCTTGCAGATGCTCTGGATAAACCTACAGTAGTTAACAATTTTGTTAATGGTTTATGGTCTGACCTGACGATAAACTTTCTTCCCCACAAGAATTTTCTGAAGTTCTCAAGAGCCCACACACAAGCTAATATCTCTCTTTCTATAACAAAGTATTTCTCTTCAGTGGGCAACAATGATCTAAAAGCAAATGCTATGACATTCTCACCTCCATGATCATTTTTTTGAGTGAGTTCACTATCCAGTCCCTTTCCACTGGCATCTGTGGTAACAAAAGTTGCTGCAGATGTATTGAACCCTTGTAAAATGGGAGATTTAGCAATTTCAGATTTTATGTCTAAAAAGAGTCTTGGCATTGAGTTGACCATTCAAACTTACTCTTATTTTTCAACAAGGCATGCATCTCATGGGTTTTCTCAGAAAATCTGTCGACAAATTTAGAATAAAGTTCTGCTAAACCCAAGAATGAGCGAAGCTCATCCTTGTTTTTTGGGGAAGGTGCTTTGTTAATAGCTTCTACTAACTTTTCCTTTGGTTTGATGCCCTCATGACTAATTTCATGTCCTAGATACAGGACTTTCCTTTCTGCAAATTTACATTTGTTAATTTCTGCAGTTAATCCTTTTTTGCAAAGTACACTTAACACTTTTCTCAAGATGTCAACATGGTGCTGATGGAGCAGGGTAAATATAAAAATTTTAACCTCCTAATATTTTCGTATAATATTAATAAACATGTTCGTTTAAGTAAATAACCAACAATGTATGTAAAGGGTTAAGGATAACACGCAGTTTAATGTGCAAAGTAATGAACTAATAATTGTTTACGTTTCTAACATAACATAATATTTTGCGTACTAAAATAATAATAAAATGCATGATTTGTGCTTTGAATAAAACGTGTGGTTGCAAAATAAAGCGATGGTAAGTAAGGGACAGCTTTATATGTTGCTTCTGCTAGGTAATACCTAATTGGGGTACGTAGAAAGGCGGGAGGGAATCGAAAGGGTTTATATTTCATTGTTTTAATAACATTTTGTTTTCTTTAGAAATAGTGCGCTTGGGCCTGCTGAGCAGCAATATAAAATGGCCGCAAGTTACTAGAGTGCGCAGGAGCGGATGCGACCATGTGATAGAGGAGAGAGGCTGTTGCAAAGGGATGATCACGTGCTGATGCCGAGAGGCTAAGATGAAAGTATGGTCAAGGCTTCTGTGACCCTTCTGAGCAGATGTGTGCCAAGATGATCAGCAAGAAGCGTGAGAAGCCTGGTTGAATCAATAGAAAGAACTCTATTACATAAATTGTTGCAGAAAAAGAAACAATTTGGACTGATCGAAACGGATGAGCAAGTGCATGAACTGTGGGAAACGATGCTTGCATGGACATTCCTCACGGAACTAGTTAAGACCAGGAAGTTTGATTAAAATGTATAGGGACCTGAGTTTTCGACCAATTAGAATGAATCGCGCCATGTAAGAAGAAACATTTTATGCTGTAAGCTAGAATTAGGGTATAAGAAGACCTAATCTTGGTGGGAGGGTTTAGAATGCTGCGGGATGCTGCGGGAGATGCTGAAGAAGTTAGATGCTGTAGATGGGGGAGTTTGCGGTTGCTGATGCTGACGAGCTGATGCTGCTGCTGTGATTTTCCTTTTCCAGTTGAGTATAAGATGCTGCTTTAGGAGAACTAGCATTTAATAAGACTTATATTAGAAGTATTAGGATTTTCCCGAGAGATAGATAGGTTGATCTATAGAGTTCTTAGTATGATAATCTCATTTTCGGTCTAATAAAAGTGTCATGCAATTACAACTATTCTTATATTGATGATAAACGAAATGATCTGAATAATAAATTAATCTCGATTTTCCTGCATTCGAAACTTTATATAAACTTTATTATTCTTGAAATAAATGACTCAGTGATTTTCTTTAGCATAATGATTAATAATGAATTGGTAAAAGAGTTCATTGTGATTGAGCTGGTCTTAATCACCATCAACTGATTCCTACTAGTTGGTCCATCGACCAATGAGTGGAATACCTTAAAAGCAAATGAGAATTGTTGTGTCATTATAAAAAGGTATCCCGTCTCCTTCCAGCGAATCGTTTTTCTCCTAGGTTTCATGTCGGAGGAAAATCCAGGGAAATAAATGAGTAAGTGAATGTATATGCGGTGTTATGGGCCCCACCGTCATATGGATATAGTGTGTGTGTTTTGGAGAAATAATTGCACCTGGATGACCAAAAGCATATTAGGAGAAATTATTTTTATTATAAGCGCTGGATCAGTGCTTTCTAGTTTTTCCCATGATTAAAATTTCATCCTGAAAAAATACCACATCTTGGATGTCAACAAATAGCTGTGTCATGAGCCTTTGAAAGACAGCAGCTGCTGACGCTAAACCAAATGGCATAAGCCAGAATTGGTAACATCCAAGAGGTGTGCAAAAATCAGTGAGATGTTTGCATTCAGGATCCAGGACAACCTGATGGTATGTAGAGGACAAATCTAACGTGGAAAACCATTTTGCTTCTCTAGTTAATAACAACATTTCGTCAATCCGAGGTAACGGAAAATGATCTACTATGGTATTGTTATTAAGTTCCCTCAAGTCAACACATAAGCGCTCCTTGCCATTGGCACGTCTTGCAACGACCAATGGAGACACCCACTCCGAGGCTTCCACTGGTTCAATTATACGTGCATCCAATAATTTATCCAATTCTAATTTCACTTCATCCCTTACAATGAATGGAATACTCCGTGCTTTATGGATCTTAGGTATTCCATTTTGTTTTAATCATATAGAATGAGTGAAACCTTTCAATTTACCAATCTTTCCATTAAATACTGCTGGAAATTCCTCTAAGACCCATTTCTTGGTATCTTCTGCCTCACATGCTACAGGTACCTGTTCTGGGCTATTGGGGTTGAGAATTATGTTAAGTTTACATTGGTCTTTCCACCCCAATACTGATGGTCCTTCCTTGGCCATGTATAATTTGCATAAAGCATGTCTACCTTTAAATCTGAAAACAAGTTGTCTCACTCTAATTATGTCAATCTTCTCTCCCGTATACCTCTCAGGATTAATATCTGACATTTCCAACTGGTTCCCTATTACCATACTGAAATGCTGCAGCCACACACTTTCAGCAATAATTGTGTAAGGCGAGCCGGAATCAGCTGCTACTTGCACTGATACACCACCAAAAGAAACCGAACACAAAGCTTTACTTTCTCCTTCTTCTGAAATTTTTAAAACTACTTTTTTCTTTGAATCATACTAAACACTCACATCATTATTGCTGTCTTCAGACGAGGATTCTACTACATCACTTTCTTTCACGCACGCTACTTTGCCCTTACATTTTTGTTGTCTTTGCGTTTGCACACTCTAGCAAAATGCCCAACTAAACCACATTTCAAACATTTCACAGATTTAGCCGGACATTTGTCAAATCTAGCAGAATGTGCACTACTTCCACAATAATAACAAGCATAATTAGGATTTTTTGTATTAATAAGGCGATCGCCTTTCTTTTGATCCCTTCTCTCATGTTTTTGATTCAAATTTTGAGTATATTTGCTCTTCCGTTTTTAAATTTTATTGACAGTATCACCAGCATCTTTTTTTTCATTTGCTGGTGTAACCTTAGCACAACGCTCTGACAATTCAGCTTTCTTAACAATAGCTATAATATCCTTCAAGTTGGAATCACCTTCTACCCACAATCTATCTTGAATGGCTTTGTTCTTTGCGTACATAACGATCTGGTCCCTTATGAATTTGTCATGAAGATTACCAAATCTACAAGTGACAGATAATTTCCTCAAAGCTGAAACATAATCCTCGATAGACTCATGCTTTTCTTGTTTCCTTTGGAAAAAAGCATGTCGCATGACTGCTATACACACTGTTGGTGAAAAGTGCTCATCCAGATCTAATAATGCTACTTTAAATACATCTAAATCACCAGATCTGTCATGTTTTTGTAATTGATTGTAAACTCGAAGACCTTCGGGTCCTAGACAGTACATCAAAATTCTTTTCTTCCTTTCAGGTGAAAAAAATCTATTACAGTCTTCTAAGTTAGCTATATAATTAAAAAAAATGCTCTTTTCATTCACTCTTATCACTGGCTCCCCTGGTGATGACAGGAACTCCTTAGCTGAATTGAGATACAAGGCTGAATCACCCCGTGGAGGTGCCTCTGCAGTAGACATGTTCTTCAATTGAAACAAAGATTATTGCGCGTAATCCATTGCCAGTAACGCTGCTACCATTTTGATAGTTAGTGAGAAAATGTAGGATATACTTACAGGAAAACCGCAAACTCGATTTGAGTGTTCAGAAATTTGCCAGTCGAACAGTGTTCTTCCGATCAGCACTACAGCTTTTCTTTTTTAAAAAAAAACCAAAATGGAGTCATGTAGGGGTTAGGACCCGTGTCATGGCATCATGACGTGAATAGGGTTAGCATACTAGCGTTAAGTACGCAAGTCGAGTCTCCAGAAGCTGACGTCAGACACCGAATGCTGAACTCACAGGTAAGAAGCTCGCTCTGTAGACACAGGCACCTCGACTTTCAAAAGTCAATCCCTTCACGTAGTGACAGTTGCAAACCCGCGACTTATGCACAAATGCTCAAAAACCCAAAGCAGGTTGAACATTCGCTACGAGTAATTTTCTTAAAATCCAAAGTGCTTACCACGTTGCGCAGGAAGAAGTTGCAGTCATTTTCTTCCGAATGCCCTTTTTTCCAATACACCAAATCTGTCAAATCTGGAGCGTAAACCGCAGTCTCTGCCGAAAAGACTTGCCTAGTAAAATGTTCGTGGGCTCATGAGATTGCCCCCAATCGTCGCCAAATTCTGTAGTAATCACACAGGGAACACATAGATAGTACACTCTTCTTTATTAGAAATATCAGACAGCTTGGTGAATAGGTGTGAGCAGAGCTGCTGCTCTACATCATCTGCCCCAACATTCCATTACATCAAATAAATACTAGGCATCTTCTAAACCATTCTAATTCTACAATTCTGCATTCTACCTACTTACCATAAAGTAACACAACCCATTACCACAGTTGTGTTCCATGTTACTATGGACCAGGTTTGTTTAATGTTCCAAACTCTGTAATAGCATTCTATGTGTTACCGTGGAAATATGGAATTTCAGGACTGGTCAGTTTGTTCCAGCATGCCTGCCTGCTTGTATGGACTTTGTCTCTTCAATAAATACTTTAACCACCTGCTTGTGTGGTTTTAAAACATACCTGTCGGAAAGTAGATTATTGGTAGGGGTATGTATGCACCTACCACTAGTAATAAGTCCTCCAACATGTTCAGGGTCCAGTAAAGGTCATAGTAAATAAGTCCCTTGCTCAACCCTTGGTAGCTGACAACAAGCAGTCAGGCCTAACTTAGGAGACAGGCCTAACTTAGGAGACATTAAATAAGTAAGACACAAAACACAATAAAAATCCCAAGCCAATTTATGAAAATACATTATATTTGTATGAACAAATAGACACCAAAATGACAAAATTCCAATGTAAGGAACCAGAGATATGAATTTTTAAATACTAACAACTTTAAAGTGCCACTCTGGGACATCTGGTCGACTTGACCAGGACAAAGTCAAGGTTTGAGCCGACTGCGATGGAGCCAAAATGTTATCTTTGGACTTCGAAACTTTTCTGGAGGATTTTCTTCAGACGTCGATCGACCCTCCACAGCAGGATGGATTCTGAGAGGGTTCGCCGGCTTGACTTTCTGTGAGGCCCCGGTCAACTATTGGAAGTCTGGAGCTCCGGAGCGTTCAGAGGGATAAACCTGAAATCAAGGCCGGGTTGCGGTTGAAGATAGTCGGCTTGACTTTCGATGTTGATTCGGTCACCTGATGGAGCTTTTTCACAAAAGTTCTCCAAACTTCAGGAGACGCTTCCTGAAGGTATCCTTAGAGGTTCCAAGTGTACAAAACACCAATCCAAGGTCTGGAATCTCCAAGATGGTCTTTGGGATGTCTGGACTACAATTCCCACAATGCACCTGACCAAATCCTTAAACGTTCACTGGACGCACTCCAGGATGGGGACACTTGGTGGAGATGATGCAGGTGGGCTCTATTAACCTGTACCTTGCAGGGAGTCCACTGCTTAATCCTTCTTGAAGCAAGGCACAGTCCCCAGGGCTGTAGTACCAGATTGTGCAGAAGGTGCAGTCATTCAGATTCCAGGCCTTTGGGTGCAGATCCAGATTCCCACAGGGCAGTCCTTCTTCTCCTTGTAAATTCAGGCAGATGATCTGAGAGAATATGCAGCTCTCACATATTTATTCATTGTTCCGGGGCGACAAGCAGGGGCCCACGTCTGTCTAATGAGATGCTGGGTGCCCCCCAAAAGCAGGACAACTTCCTCCAAAGTGTGGCATCTTCTTGTCCCACAAAGCCCTGCACTTCCAAAATCCAACATGGACGATTTCTCTCCAGCTGAGTAAAAGCTGGCTAAGCCAACCCACAGTGTGGCTCATTTCCATTAGCTCTACTCCTCCTGACCTCTGCAAATTCTTGTCCTAACCTGCCATCCTACTGGGGGATGCAGGATGTGGGGGTAGGTAGGCCTGGCATTCCTTAATGATCTGCTCTCTCTTCGAGCTCACTTTGATTTAACCCTCCCCCTGCCTGGTCTGGTCTTTGCATCTGCATACCTTCCACCATCAGATAACCTTTGCTCTTGCCAGACCATTTATCACTTAATCGAAGCAGCCTGGCTAAGCCTGTTAAGGCTGACCAATCAGCAGAGACCACTACAAGGCTGGATTTTGGTTTACAGAAGAGAAAGTTCTACAACTTCTTTTCTGTACTAGTTATGATAAATTCAACAGTGGCAAGTTGTTGAATTTATCAATACCAATATTTTAAGTCTTTGAATGACACTTATTCCTTTCATAGCAATAGTTGTATCTAAATAAAATATTGCAATGTTAGTCTATGGAACTAAGTAGCTACAATGGGAAACAATTAAATGGGCAGTTTTTCCCTCACCAGGTCATATAAAACATATTTTATAAAGTCGCTGCTTATAGTTACATGGCCTCCCACCCCTGGGACACCTTGGGGGTGCCTAATATGTAAACATAAGGTAGATTATCACTTTTAAAGTGCCCGTACCACCGAAGTCAAATTTGCATATATTTACTTTTAAAGACAGTCTGCAATGCAAGACTGCCTTTGAAATGACAGCAGGCATGAAGCAGTGCACACTTGCAAGTGCAGGGCATCTGCAGGGCTTCTACATATCCATGCCCTATTACATACTAGGGACTTATAGGTTGTTTGAACCCTCTCGCCCAATTACATAGTAGGTACCTATAGGGTCTTTCAATACCAATTGTGAGAATTTACTTTATCATTTGTGCGCTGTAGAGTTTTATTAGTAAAACTGTATGTCTGTGCAAGTGTAATGGAAATTTCAATTAAAAATGTGTTTTCTGTAATGGCATTGTGCTACCATACCATGCAAACCCCACTCTGTGCCACTGCACACTGTTCTGCACCACTCCACTTTACACCATACCACTGCACTCTGCGTCACTGCACTCTACTCCACTCTACGCCACTTCATTCTACTCCTCTCTACTCTGCACCACTATACTCTATGCCAGTGCACTCTATGCCACTCTACTTTACACCACTGACCTCTATGATACTGTATTCTATGCCACTGCACCCTATGCACTCTATGCCACTGTACTCTTCACCACTGCATTCTACACCACTGCACTCTACTATGCACCATTCTAATCTATGCCACTGCATTCAACGATGCTGCATTGTGCGCTGCTGAATTCTACGCCACTGCACTCTACAAAACTGTATGCCAATGCACTCTACACAAGTTGACCCTACTCTACACAACTCCACTCCTCTTTATGCCTCTGCACTCTACTCTGCACCACTCTGCTCTACATCACTGTACTCTACGCCACTCTACTCCAAGCCACACTACTCTACATCACTGCACTCTGCTCTGCAACACTGTACTCAATGCCACTGCATTCTATGCCACTCTTCACAACTCAATGCCACTGCACACTATGCCAATGCACTATGCGCCACTCTACACCACTGCACTCTACGACACTCTAATCTACAACTCAGCACTCTATGCCACTGAACTGTACCCCACTCTATTCTGCACCACAGCATTTTATACCAGTGCACTCTACTCGGTATCACTCCACTCTATGCCACTGCACTCTGCAGCACTCCTCTCTATGCCACTGCACTCTACAGGACTATACCCTACTCTGCGCCACTCTACTTTGCACCACTCTACGCCACTGTGCTCTATCCACTCTACTCTACTTTGCATCACTACACTCTATGCCACTGTACCAACACCACTCTACTCTGCACCACTCCACTCTACACCACTGCACTCTACTATGCAACACTCTAATCTATGCCATTGCATTCTACAATGCTGCATTGTATGCTGCTGAATTCTGTGGCGCTGCACTCTATGCTACTATGCTCTGCAACACTCTACGCCAATGCACTCTGCACCAGTCCACTCTACTCTACGCCACTCCACTCTACGCCACTCTATGCCACTCCACTCTATGCCACTCAAATACAAGACACTCTGTGCCACTCCATTATAAGACACTCTACTCCTCTCTTAGCAATGTTAATATGGATATTGATGCGTTCAATGATAAAAATGAACTATCGTCCTTATTAATAAAATCGCCCATTCTGAACTCTACATCTACCTCGACACGTAAGTATGTAGTTAGGCAGACACTGCGACCTAGGCCCGGGATTATTGATTGATCAGTCACAGGGGGGATGGTGTATAACTGGCAGGCAAACACTCGGGCAGGAAACTCTTGATCGATTCCACAGATATGTGCAGTGACATTACAATGGTCAGGGAAGATTGCCCAAGTAAAGCACACATTGCTGGAGGGGGTACGCGTGCTCCTAAAACACCATAGAGCCAGATGCCACATAAGATAGGAACACATAGCCAATCAGGGCCTAGTACACGTAGTGATCACACGCTCCCCATACCTGACATCTGGACACATTCACCGCTGGCCACACTGTGTCCACGCAGGTCAAGACCCACCTTTATTAGCCATGGACCATTAATTTATGACTCTAAAGGCAGCAACCAACATTCCTCAACATATATAGTAAGCCAGAAACCTTTTTTGCTTGTTGTAATATTGTATATAAAGAGACAACAAAATTGATGTAAATTGAGACAGTCCTCGTACCTCGTGCCTGTAACTGTTCTCCCGGCTGAACTGTTTAATTAAACAAACTGTTCCTGTTTTGCCAAACACCTCTTATCTTCTGTTTTTTAAGGATATCCGATTCGAGTAACAGCCATTCCACTCTACGACTCACCACACCGCTGTCCTCTATGCCACTAACTTTTAGCCATGATGAATACTAGCCACGCTGGTGTACAACATGGCTAAAACACAAGACCTATTGGCTTTGCCAATGCTTGTTTTTATTGTTTAAGGCATGAGAGATTGAGTGATTTGCCCAGAATCACAGGATGTTGAGGCAACTCCTGGACTCCCTGGTACCCCACAAACACTAAAAAGAGCATGCACAGTTTGCACATCATAAGATAAGCGGAACAAAATGCAGTGGGGCCATTTCAGGTAAGCTCTGTGCTACCAAACGTGGAAACCAGTAGCTTCCGGTGTGTGAGTGTCTGCCAAACTAATGAACAAAAAAAAAAGATCAATAACATGACACTGAGCAAAAGCGGCATAATCCGGTCCCCTGTCTAACACACTCTGGGCCCTGAAAGGAAAAGCAAACAATATGTCCGATTCAGTGGTGGCTCCTCCGCTAAGGCGGAGGAGTGTCGCCCCACTGCTGCCATGCAGCAGTAAAAGAGAGGAAAAATAAAATGATAATAACGCAATGTTATTATCATTTTATTCTTCCCTGCTGCGGCAGCATGAGGGTGGGGCTGGTCTGCTGACAGAGCAGGCAGGGGAGGAGTGGTGGGTACACTAAAGTGCGCATGATGCTTTGCTGCCCCTCTCGGGCCGGCCAAACAGTCATACACACTTTAGCATGTTCTCCATGCAGGCTGCCTTACAGCCTGCATGGAGAACATGCCCAGGCCCCCAGTCTGAGCACCGAACCATGGCGCTCAGACCAATCACAGAGCTGCATTGCAGCATTGTGATTGTGTTAGGGGAGCCAATCACAATGCTGCATTTCAGTGTTGTGATTGACTCAAGGGAGCCTGGCTGCTTCTTGTTCGGCAGAGGAGAGATGACGTGGGGCAGAGCGGCAAGGAGGTAAGGGAATTTTTCTTTTTATTACAATTATGCCTCCTTACCCCCTCCGCCCCCTCCCCGCCCACCAACCCAGATCCGTGCTGACCGCCACTGCTCTGATTTACCATCTCTTTACATTGTTAACATGCCGTAGCAATTTGGCACTATAACCTATTGACATTGCTTCATTATTATTGTCAACCATAAAGTTCAATGTCACTCTTTCAACTTAAACCAAATGTATAAAAAGCCTGCTGTCTGTTGAGCTGATAAAGAACAAAGCAAACGCCACAGTTCAGGGACAAATTATAAAAGGCCACCTGAAAAACAGTTCTGTCTGACCATGGTTTTTTAACCTTTTAGCCTTTTGAACTATTCAATGAAAAGCCGAACCACCACTTCCCCCAACATAAAGACACACCAATGGGCATGAAGTCAGGGTGCGTTTTTATAAGCAAAATGTGGATCGTGAGCAGATGTGGGAAATAAGGTGAGTTTCTGCCCAAAAAACTGCAAGACCGGCAGAATGGGAGGGATGTGGGTAGGGGCCAGCAACGAGGGAGGAACACAAGAGGGTAGAAGCCCACGAGAGAGCCAGATGAAAAGTTGCACTGTGCAGGAGTGCTTAAAAACACAGAGAAAACAAGTCTCACCTGTGCGTCATCTATTAGATTTGTCCATTTTTTTTTTTTAGACATGGTGTACAGCAGCGTGGTTGAAAGTAAAAACTAAAAACACTATGATGCGGTCAGTGCTGGCAGCATCGTTGCACTTAAAAAAAATCTTTCAGCCATATTTCAAAGCAGCTGCAAAGCAGCTGCAAGGCTGTGAAACATGGCTAAAAAACATTGACAAAACCAAATGGCTCTGTGGAGTGTTTTGTTCAGGAATGCTGGCTGTGAGATCTGTTCAGTTCCCCTATATTTTGAGGTGTCTTGAAGGTGTAAAATGTGGACTTTTATTGCCCTCTGCCCATCAAAAACCATGCCAGTCTTCCGTCTTGCTTTCTTAGGATCACATTTATTCATGGTTGTGAAACCTGTTGACGTATCGCAATCAAAGACACTTTTGGCAAGTCTCAAAGCATATCTGACTGCGCATACTTATATACATTTCTTCTCGAATTTGTAATACAATGGTTTGCTCCGGGGCACATTCCAGTGCTCACCACAAGCACATCTGATGACCATCATAGTCACACCAACCTGTTGTACTGAAAGTGTCTGTTATTCATGTCTGGGCTAACCACTAACTTCCCTCGAGGCCATATATGTTCAGCTGAGTGCAAAGGTCGGTAGGTTGTTTCTTGGAACTGTTTGTGTTCTTTTTACCATCAGTCATGACCCCCACCTCCTGACTAGCTCATGTACTTAAGCTCCGGTTTCAGCACATATATTACTGGTGTGTCTATTTCTGCTCAGGTATCTTTTTTGTACAAGATAGAGTCCTTGTAGACATTTCTATTTCCACATTCCCCTCTCTTGTTGATTGATCGACACTTATGTGATGTGATGCTGGTGATGTTGTGGCTGTGCCTCATCTCTGCTATGAACATTAATCACTTCAGCCTCAACTACATTGCATCACACTACTTTATATACCCTACCCCAATTGTCCATTATTCTAGTTTTTGTTTTAACCAAACTAATCCCTATTCTGCGCATGTTTGTCATTTCTCTCTGGTAGCATTGCAGTATTATCTGGAAGCAACAGCAACATAGCAGTAGTACTATTATGGCCAGGATGGTAACCATGAGAACCACCCTGAAAACCAATCAATAGGTTTAGTTTGTTCCGTTGCCATGTTTTCTCTCAATCAATCAATCAATTAATCAGGGTTTTGTAGACACACTACTCACCTGTGAGGGTCTCAAGGCGCTGAAGAAGGGGGGTGTGAGCAGCTCCGTTGGGGTCATCCGAAGATCCAGGACTTGAGGTCCTTTCTGAATTGGTGCAGTGTCAGGTTTCGTCTTAGGTGAAGGGGGAGTTTGTTCCAGGTATTGGCTGTGAGTTAGGAGAAGGATCTTCCACCTGCTCTGGTCCTGTAAAAACGATGGACGGTGGCTAAGCCGAGGTCGGCTGAGCAGAGGTTTCTTTTGGGGGCGTGGAAGGAGATTTGGTCATTGAGGTATTGGGGTCCGGTGTTGTGGAGGGCTTTGTAGGCGTGTGTGAGCAGTTTGAAGGTTATTCTTCTTTCAATGGGGAGCCAGTGGAGGTCGTGGATGTGTTGGGTGATGTGGTCATGTCGTGAGATGTCGAAGATGAGTCTGGCTGCGGCGTTCTGGATGGTCTGGAGTTTGCAAAGGAGTTTTTTGTTGACTGCGGCGTACACGGGGTTCCCGTAGTCCAGTCTGCTGGTGATGAGTGCATTCGTGAAGGATATCCTGGAGTCGGGGGGGATCCACTTGAATGTCTTGCGAAGTATGCGGAGGGTGTTGAAGCATGCGGAGGATACGGAGTTGATCTGGCAACTCATGGAGAGTGAGTAGTCTAGTATGATGCCAAGGTTGTGTGCGTGGTCCGTTGGGGTGGGTGGTTTTCCGAGGGCGGGGGGCCACCAGGTGTTGTCCCATGCAGAGGGGGTGGAGCCGAGGATGAAGACTTTCGTTTTTTATATTGTTTTAAATTATTTTATTAGAAACTCCTGACTTTTTTATCGAGACTATATAATATACGGTCGGATGGATTTTAGATTGTATTATGAATGATTGTATTACTATGAAACTTTTATGGCCTTTGGCCGAAATAAAGTATTTAAATGAAAATGACTTCCGTTTTCATCGCGTTGAGCTTAAGCCAGCTGTTGCTCATCCAGGTCCCGACGGCTTTCATCCCTTCTAGGAAACTGTGCCTGGTGATGTCGGGTTCCTTGGTGAGGGAGAGGATGAGCTCAGAGTGTGCAAAGCTAGCATTGCTTTAGAGAGGATACCATTGTCTTCATCATTTCCTGGAATGAACATACAGCAGGAGGAGCCAAGCTTGGCACACACTACTCCTTCCATGGCCGTTAGTAAGTCCAGTACAACAAGATGCTGCATCGCCGTTGTTCTCATTGCCCTTGATTCTTCTATGATAGCATTAGCCCATCATCTGTGCCATTCACTAATAACAAAAGTTCATATCTCATTTGCTTCAGCCATCTGGCATTAACAACTGCTTAGAACACTGGAAACAGTCCTCCGGGGGGCATACTCGCACCCCAAACCTCACTTTCGGAGAACAGTAGAAACTCTTCTGGCCCACCTTTTACATCCAGAGCAAATAGTTGACGAATGCTCCTCTTCCACCTGTGTCTTACAGCATGCTTACTCTCTTGTACATGCACATAAATGTCTTCCACTAAGACATTTTCATGTAATGGTACCACTAGAGTTTGGTACATTAGCATAACAAGGGAACAAACACTTGCCAACTTTTGTGTACCACATGCCAAGTTCATATCCATCAACGCTGCTGTTCCTTCTTGTGGACTTTGAAGATCTAATGTCATTTGACACTTTTTATTCCTACCTACCAGCTGTGTCCCATTGCCTCGAAAACATATAGTATAATTCAAGGCTTGTAAAATATGTATTGGTGCTGGTATTGGGTCAAAATGTGTCATACTTGTCGTTTCTTGCTCCCACATGAGACTATATCCTGTTTTTGTTTCATTATAATCTGTGACATTGGAAGCTATTTCCCTTAACACTTTGAAGGAACAAATAGTTAAAATATTAATAGCCCACTGCCTATTCTTGTAAGCTGCTCCTTTAAAGGTAAGTGTAGGCCATTTTTCGCATTCTTTCGCTGTGCTATTCACATCTATTTTACTTCCATTGACACACTGCGGCTGTGCTCATCTTGCTAATACTACTGTGGAATACATCCTATCTAAACTGAAATCATATTTAGAATACTGTTTTTGGCCTCCCAAAGAAAGCATGTGGGGTTTGTCCTCTCTTTCACTCTCATTATGTCAGTACTATCTGCAGTATGCCGTATTAATGAGCAGACAAAACACGACTTAGTTAAATGTTGCTTTACAATAATGTGCAGACTTTTATACCAAGCATTCTCCATCTACATAGGTGTAATAGGCAAATTCCTTTTTCTCCTAGAGGATCAAGAAGATTAATTCCTGTTATCCCTTTGTGCTTGTGGTATTACAGTTGCACTGTTACCTAGCAGATCCTTATTGCATAAGGAGGGGTTCAGCATCTCTTTATTGCTACCTGGCAGACCCTTATCTCGTAAGGAGGGGGTCAGCAACATCTGAAAATGACTACCTAGGGGGATCTCACCCGTTATTAGTGTGAGAGACAGCATCACAATTAGAAACAATAGACAACATAAACATTATGTATTTATTTATTTATTTTATTTATTTATTTGCAGAGTTTTACATAGTGCTGGCTAGACCCGGAGGTATCAGAGCGCTTTACATGAGGATTAGCGAGTTACAAAATTACATCAGTTACAGAAGTCTAGTTTCACATCGGAAAAAACAGTGTTACACAGTAACAAGAGTTACTATAGCATAGAATACCATTTACACACACGTCCTATGGGGAATAGAAGGTAGAGGGGGAAAAGTAAAAAAGGGGTGGGAGGAAGATCGGGCCAGGTAGAACCGGCAAAGGGGAAAGTACTTCAGGGGAGCCAAAAGTCAATGTGAAAGTCAAACAAACCAGCTAGGAGATCAACAATCATAACATCCTGTGTCGCTGTGACTGAGCAAGATGTGAGGGGTGTATGAGACCCAAGGGGGGTGTCAACTCAGGGTAAAGGTCAGTCAGGCGACACAGGGCGTAGTCCAGCGGCATGTTGAATCGGATTGAAGCCGCCAAGATGGAGGACCCGGGTCACGGGCACCGATGGCATTAACACAAAATGGCGGGACATGCAAAAGTCCAATCCATTAAACCAAAAGGGAGCTGGCTCCACGGAGCAGGGCTGGGTGGGGGGGCAGCCACCGGAGCGAGGAGGGAGGAGGGCTGGGCTGTAGGTCGCTGATCACACTCAGGTCGTTAACATGCACACGTTCGGGGCTGCAGGGGCAGCAGACTCGTCGTTTGGCATGCCGCAAAGTCAGCTTGGGCGCCAAGGCATTAGCCCCGCAAAAGAGGGGACAGCAGCGGGGACCAAGAGGGCGCTCCTCCCCCGACTCGAGAAGTGAAAAAACAAGCTCAGGGGCACTGGATCGCAGTGCCGCGGAACTTCCTCAGCTGCACCCATGTTGGGGGAAACAACACTCGCGCGTCCCAGTCGCCATTCCGGAAGGCAAAGCAGGAGGTCAGGCAACTGCGGTTAAACCCGGGAAAGGCAGGAGATGGCCGGAGGGTTGATCCCCAGCCCATCTCCTCCATAGCCACCCAGGCATCTCCACCGGGCGTCGGCCACTCTGAATTGCATCCGTCATCAGCAGATCCTCAGTGAGTCGTCGGCAGGCGGGGAAGGAAGGAAACAGAACGCAAACAGAGAAACAATATAGGTGAAAATTGTAATGCATCAGAAAATATATCTCGAATCTTTATGTACAGTTTGGATCACTGTTTCAATTTCTTACTGCACTTCTTACTTACTGGCACATGCATCAAGCTAGGATTTTGCGAGTCCTTAATAGCGAATATTAAGGATTCGCAATTAAGGATTCGCAAAATCCTATGCATGTAGGAATCGCTATAATAATAGCGATTCCTTCACATTCCTTATTTGCGACTGCAAATTGCGAGTCGCAAATAAGGAATGGCTTCCCATTCATTCCTATGGGCCTACAAGCCGATAGGAATGAATGGGAAAATGCAAGCGCTATTTGCGAGTACCAATAGGTACTCGCAAATTGCGCATGCAATTTCAAGGGTGCAGTGGTGTCAAAAGGACACCCTGTTGCACCCATGTCCCAAGGACATGTGTGTGTGTAACCTTCAACTTTGTAAAATGCACTTTAGTGCATTTCTCAAAGTTTTTGCAAATTACCATGAAGTTCAACTTCATGGTAAATTGCGCCCCCTAGTAGCGAAATCGCTAATTTGTTTACTTTGTTGCATTGCATTTAAGGAATCTCAATTTGCGATTCCTTAAATGCAATCGCAATTTAAGTAATCGCAATTTAGAGATTACTTAAATTGCGATTTTTGCATTTGGGATGATGCATCCCAAATGCAAAAATACAGGTCGCAAAGGGGCAGATTCTGAGAATCTGCCCGTTTGCGACCGGTTTTTCTTTTGATGCATGTGCCTGTTAGTCTCTTACTTCCCCCTCTCCTCCCTCCTGAAGTGGAGGAAGGCTCTTGCCTTTTGATGTTATGTTATGTTATTCGAATTTATAAAGTGCAAACAATTACCCGAAGGTGTTAAGACACTAGCACTATGGAAGATGAGAACAAGAGCCCACAGAGGTGCTTACCTAGGGAAAAGCTGTTTTTTTTATGTTTTCCTGAAATTGAGTGGGTTACGTATGATAACCGAATGTCCGAAAGATGTTTCCAGTGCTTTAATTCCTCAACCTTTACTGCTGTTGGCGTTACTGGAATTACTTTGTATGGTCCAAGGAAGTGTTGATCCTTCCATTGGCGCACAAAGGTTTAGACAAAGATTTGGCATCCTGGAGAGATGTTCTTCTGTGGTTCCACTGGTGGGGCAGTGAAGCTCGCTTGTTGTAAATGAACATGTTTCAGCACGTGTTAATGCACTCATATATTTTGACATTTCTTGCCACCTCAAATCAATGGACTTCTGTGCATTAGTATTTTTTCATTGGGGAACATGGCCCATCGGCATTAGCCTCCCTGTAACTATTTGGTGCAGTGTCAAATGATGGTCCGAAGAGGGAGCATTCCATAGAGCGAACAATGCCAATGGGAAACAGTAAAGCCAATTTGCATTCAGTGTAACTGAGAGTTTATGTACTTTGTCTTTTAGAGCACCGCTAAGGCACTCAACAATTCTATTACTTTGTGGGTGATAGGCTGATACTGGGCAATGTTGTATTCCTAGTAATTTAGTCATTTGATCAAATATGTTGTTGGCAAAGTGCGTCCCATTATCTGAGCTAATTCCTTTTGCAATTCCCTGCCTTGGGATAACTTCTTTCACTAGAAATTTAGCTGTGCCTTTGGCATCTGCACTGTGGCAGGGCCCTGCTTCTATCCACGTAGAGAATGCACATACAACAATTATTAGGTATCTCATATTCTGGCATCTTTGAATCATATCCACAAAATCTATATGTAGTTCTTGAAAAGGGTCCTCCGGTCTTGGAATGGATGATGGTCATATTGCTGGCGGTTGAGATGTGCTGTATTGTTTACATATTAAACACTGATGTAGAAATGTATCTATTAATTTGGGAAGGTCAGGGACAAACCAATCAGCTGAAATTGTGCCTAATAATTTCTTTTTGGGCACAAGAGAGAGTAAATGTAATTGAGTCAATGTCAAATGTAACAATCTCTGTGGCATTACTAATGTTCCTGTCTCCATGTGTCTGTATAGAAAATCACTTGAAACTGTACATCCTTTCTGCTCTCAAACCTCTTTCTCTTCTGGTTGAGCTGTCTCTTGTATGTCTTGCAAATGGTGTGCTGCTAGTGTAAGATATGATACGTCAGTGTGCTCGATTTGTTCTTCTAGTACTGTACATATTATTGAGGACATACGCCCTGCCTCTATGGCTGCTTTATCTTCTATGTCATTTCCTTAAGAGATGATGTCCAATTCTCCAGTATTTGCTTAATATTTTACTACTGCTTTGATCCCCCCTCTTTTTAGTTCTGTAATCAGGTTTTATAAGAGGAGACCATGTGCTACCGGAATTCCATCTCTCTGCCTGAAGCCCCTTCTTTCCCATTTACTGAGGCCTAAATGTATGGTGGATGTGACATAGGCTGAATAGGAATAGACAGTGACATTATCTGGATACACTGGAACAACAAAAGCCTTTACAAATAAGGCTTCTACACTGCCAGCAGAAGAACAACAGTACCATTACAATGGCAATTTATGTAACGAAAGCCATTATCAGGTCGCCACATAGGGTATCATTAAACTACCGTAATCACAAACATCACCCATAGGTTTCCTATGCATACCGTTAAAAAGCCAAATTTAAGTAACCTTTATAGGCAGTCTTAGTAATGTGAAGTATTAAAGATACAGTTCCGAGGGGGGGCGTGGCTACGGAGCCGTCGGAGATGGCCGCTCGACTGGAGGGTTCCGTGGCACCGTAGAGCAGAGGACATCCTCCTGGTTTCTACGTTGGTGTTGTGGACCCCGTTTTCGGTGCAGATGCATCGGAACCTCTACTGCTCCACATGCGACTTTCGCGGACGTCCTGGGTGAGCCCAGAAGATGTTTATCTGACTTTGTTTGCCGGCCGCGGCTATTTGCGTAGTCGCGGCCGCCATTTTGTATTTTGGTCGTCTCTCTCGCTTGTCACCTGACGGCCTGAGGCGCATTTTTACTTTTTACTTCACAAAATGCTCGCATTTCTAGCGCTATCTCCTCATATTTTTTTAGTGCTCTTCCCCTCTTAATTTTGCTTTCTGCTAAAGAGCGTCTGGACAATAACTATTTATTTACTCTTCTTTTTCACCTCAGAAGCACGAGTAATGTGCGTGTAACCACCTCTATAAGACTTTGGCTATATTTTCAACACAGTTTTCTGCAGTTTCATTTGGGAGGTCTCTTTTACTTTTTATTTTTTCCATGGCAAAACCCCGCTCTAACCGTAGTGGTGCTCAGCGCATGGACCACACGCCTATAGAGGAGTATAATCCTTTTAGTGTCTTGCAAGACATAGTCTCTGGACCATCTGTTACAACTGGCTTGTCTCCTACTACTTCTAAATCCAACTCCAAATCAGGGTCCAAAATAACCTCTGCGTCCAACTCAACGCCAGGCAAACGAGTTAAGAAGGATCCACCTTCTCCTACGTCTCCTCCCTCTTCAATTTCTATGGAGCTGCTTCTCGAAGAAATTCGTGCCCTTAAGCCTTACATGGAGGATACCAATACCCGTCTCCAGAGTCTTGAAGATAATTGGTCAAATACAGAGCAGAAAGTTGAAGATTTAGTGAGACGAGTTGATACTATCCAAACAACCACCGATCAGGTTCCCTTCATGCATAGAGAGATAGCTCTTCTTAAACAACAGGTAGAAAATTTGGAAAACCGCAACAGGCGTAACAACCTACGCATTTATGGCCTTGTTGAGGGTCTCGAGGGTTCTGATCCTCTCTCCTTTTTCAAATCCTTTCTGCCAACTCTTCTTGGTTTTCCTGAGTCCCCTCCACTGAATATTCAACGAGCTCATCGTCTGGGACAGAGCCCTCGCTCTTCTTCTTCCTCTGCGAAACCTAGAGGAGTTATTTTGTACTTTCTGGAGTATACCGATCTGCTTAGAGTCCTCCAGGCCGCCAGGCAGAAAGGGAAAGTTTCTTGGAATGGTTCTAATCTCTTTTTCGCCCAGGACTATGCCAAAGTAACAGCGGACCGTCGGAAACAGTTCTTGGACATGAGACCAGCGCTTCGCAATTTGAATGCTCGTTATGGGTTGTTTCACCCGTGCCTTTTCAAGGTGACTTATAATAACAAAACAACAAACTATGAGGACCCTGCACTTCTTCAGCGCTTCTTGGATACCTGCAGAGACGAGTCCATGGACATTCCTCGACCATGAATGACTTAATTATTCCATTAATGTTTGTCATTACTTGTATTTTTCATCCTCCCTGTTGTATTTATTGTTGTATTGTTATGTCTTGTTAATAATTTATTTTTCTTCTTTATCAGATGCGGTTTGTGGTCCCTTGATATATGTCCCCTCTTGCTCCGCCTGGAGGATGTCCCCCGTTGACGTCTTGGTCCTGGAGTCCTCTGCTCGCGTGCTGTCTCCCCTATGTGGCTTCACCTACCCCGCTTTTATTGTCTCTTTGTGGTATGTCTTTTGTTTATTCTTTTTCAATATCAGATGTTTGATTTGTATTGTCTGTTTGTTCTTTGTTCTGTTCTCTCCTTCTCCTCATCTTTTTTCTTCATAACTTCCTTTCCCTTCCTTCTTCATAACATCTATCTTATTTCTTCTTCTCCCCTATTCTCTAACCTAAAACAATATTTCTACTTTCACTTTTTTATTCTTTTTCTTTCTCTCAATAGTGAATTTGATGGTTTTGCTGTTTGCATAGTTAATGTTCATGTCAAAAAATTTTCATCATTTTTAGAGTTACTACATGGAATTTTAAGGGTAGTAATCCTATAAAAAGACAACGGGTATTAACCCATTTAGCTAAATTAAAACGGCTATTGCTCTAATTCAAGAAACTCACTTAACTGACTCCGAGGCCTCTAAACTAAAAAGATGTTGGGTAGGCAATGTATTTTCTTCCCCAGCTCTAGGTAAGAAGAATGGAGTTTCAATCCTTTGCCACAAGAAATTTCAGGTTTCAGTTGCCCATCAAGAATCGGATTCAGAGGGACGTTGGGTAATAGTTAAACTTCTTATCAATCAGATACCTTTAGTTCTCTTTAATGTTTATGGTCTAGTTACTGTTGATAAAGTTTTTGGGACTCAAATCTCTGATAAACTTCTTTTTTTGGATGATGATTACATTGTTTTTGGCGGTGATTGTAATCAAATTTTAGATCCTGTATTAGATAGACATTCCTCAGTTAAGTTTGTTAATACCAAGATGCACTCACAATTCACCTCCACCATACGTCGCAAATCCTTAATTGATATTTGGAGACTTTGTATTCCAGACCTTTGGGATTATAGTTTCTATTCCCCCCGCACCAATCACAATCACGACTTGATTACCTTTTTCTAAGTAAATCCCTATCTCAGCAGGTTCTTCATTCAGAAATAGGTTCTATTTTAATATCCGATCATGCTCCAGTTTACGTTGATTTTGACTTGATACCTTTTGCCCCTCATGCTGGTAGATGGCGCTTTAATAATATTTTATTAACCGATCCTAATTTCTCTAGCCAATTCAGCTCTTTCATCTCTGAATTCTTTTCTCTCAATTCAACTCCAGACTCCTCTCTTGTAATGGTTTGGGATTCTTGTAAGGCCGCAGCCCGAGGTTTTATAATAAATTTTGTTTCACAAAAAAGAAATCCTTTGAAGCTCAAAATGCCCAATTACTCTCTAAGATTAAACATTTGGAAAATACTTATTATCATTCAAACACTGAATCTTCTTTAAAAAATCTTATCGACGCAAAACTCACTTTCAACAAATTATCCACAGAAGCTGCCTCCTCCTATCTTTTAAAAAGTAGTTCTCGTTATTATGGAGGCCAAAATAAAATGGGGAAATTGTTGGCCAACTACTTGAAGATACGACGTGAACGGACTAAAATAGAATCTTTACGAAATGCTGCCGGTACTTCGTTATTTAAGGACAGCGATATTTTAAATGAGTTTGTCTCCTTTTACAAAAATGTATATACCCCTGAACAACAACCATCTTCTTTAGATCTTTCCTCTTATTTTCAATCTGTTGATTCCCCCGCATCTCATCATGTTGATTTTATCTCTTTGGAAAATGATATCACTTTAACAGAAATTACGCATGCTTTCTCTGTGTTAAGGAGAGGAAAAGCCCCTGGACCTGACGGTTTCACTATTGACTTTTATGCGCATTTTGCTAACCTTCTTCTCCCTAATCTCTTATCTTTATTTAACTCTTTTGTTACAACTGGTTCTTCTAGTGGAACATTTCAAGAAGCCATGATATGTTTAATTCCTAAAGACAATAAAGACCCTTCTCTTTGCAAAAATTATCGTCCCATTTCATTAGTAAACACTGATTATAAAATATTTGCAAAAATTTTTGCTCTCCGTATTGATCCTATATTACCTAAACTTATCGCCCCTGAACAATCGGGTTTTGTAAAAGGTCGATTATCATCAGATAACTCCAGAGTTTTTCAATATTCTTAGCAAAGCTTCCTCTCTTGATTATCCTATTGCAGCTATAGCTTTAGACGCAGAAAAAGCTTTTGACAGGATTGGATGGGATTTTATGTTTCAGGCCTTAAAATGGATAGGGTTTCCACTAAAATTAATTTCTTTTATTTCTTTATTATATTCGGACCCCAAAGCTTCTATTTTCATTAATGGTAAGATTTCAGATTATTTTCCTCTCTTCAGAGGAGTCAGGCAAGGATGTCCCTTATCACCTTTATTATTTGTAGTAGCATTAGAACCCTTCTTAACTAAGATTAGACAAGATACTCAGATTACTGGTTTTCAACCCGATACCTACCAGGTCAAAATGTCTGTATATGCAGATGATATTCTTTTATACTGTTCTAACCCTACAACGTCCATCCCTTCTTTTCTTAACCAGGTTGATATCTTTTCTCTACTCTCCGGATACCGCCTTAATCGAGATAAATGCGAGGTTCTACCTCTCAATGTGATTTGTCTCAAACACTCTTTTATACATACCTGTTTCTCTTGGCAACCTTCTAAAATAAAATATTTAGGTCTATGGTTCTCCTCGAATATTTCAGACACATTGAAACTAAATTTTGACCATATTACCAAACATCTAAATAATACTATTGAACGTTGGCATCCGCTCTTTCTCTCCTGGTGGGGACGATTAGATTCCATCAAGATGATGCTTTCTCCCCTGATTCCATATACTTTATCAATGATCCCGGTACACATTCCTGGATTTTATTTTTTTATTTTATATTTTATTTTTTTTAAATTGACTCTATCCTAACAAAATTTCTCTGGAAAGGCAAATCTCCTCGGATAGCTTTATCCTCCTTAAAGACAGACAAATCTAATGGTGGTCTTAAATTCCCTGATTCATTAAGCTTTCTCTTTAAAACAATCATCCCGCTGGCTCTCCCTTGAGCATGATACTCATCCCCTATATGGATTTCCATAGAAAAGTTTTTGTGTCCCCTTTTGATTTTAACGAGTCTCTTGCTTTCACTAATAATATCTCATCTTTTCGCCCTCCCGTTATTTCCCATACTCGAAAAATTGTCATCCCTTTTTTACCCTCCTCTTACCCTTCTCCTTCTTCTCTAGATCAACAACCCATTTGGCACAATAACTTATTACGTCTAAAGAATCGCACCATTTACTGGAAGTCTTGGAGACTTAAGGGGTTGTTATGGATTTCACAACTATTATCTAATGAGCGTCCCTCTATCTTTCGCTGACCTTCAAACACAATATTCACTGCCATCGTCTTGTAAATCACAATATAATCTTTTACTTCCTGTTCTTACTCAGTATCTTCTCTCTCTATCATCTGCCCCTAAACCACCCATGAGAAGTTCGAATATTTTTCCCTTATTAACTTCCTCCCCTTCTGCTTCCTCTTTATATAAACTCTTATTTCTTTCCTCAGACAGAAATAAAACAAAGGCTGAATTGGCTTGGGAAAAGGACTTATCTCAGTGCTGGTCGACCCTCATGTGGGATAAAATATGGTCCAAAATTCACAAAACATCTAGAGCTGCTAACACTTCTCAAACCCTTTATTTTGCTTATCAACGTCTTTTATATACTCCTGCAAAATTGGCATCCTTCTCTCCGAATGCTTCCTCTACCTGTTGGTCCTGTCCTTATACACCTGCTGATTTAAAACATATGCTTTTTGATTGTCCCACTATTTCTCACTTTTGGCATTCAGTTTGGAATCAAATTAATAAAATATTTAAAACTGATGTACCTTTTTCCCTATCTAACATTTTCCTAGGCTCTTTATCACCTCAATGGCCCCAATCCCCTTCTAATTTTAAATTAATAGATTTATTATTAGCAGTAGCCTTACATTTAATAACTTCAAACTGGAAACAAACAGACAAAGTCACCTTCAGAGCCTGGTGGAACGCTGTATGTTTTCATCATCGGCTTGACACGAATTACATTACCCCCATATCCTTATCTTTTAAAAGAGATCTTTATCTTTTGTGGCTCCCTCTGACTACCTATTTAACCTGTATTGCATCAGCTATTGTTCCACCTATTACCACTTCGGATGAAGTTCGGAAACCACCCTAATTCACCATGTTGTCTTTTTTCTTTTGAAATATCATATCATTATTATCCCTTACTTCGTTTTCTGTATCATAATATGATGGTTCTTCTTTAATTGTTCTTTATGCTTTCCATATGCTATTTTCCTTTTAATGTTATAAAGTTATGGTATACTCTTCACTCCCTGTCTTTCTCCCCCCCTGCCTTTCCCCTTCCTATCCCTTCCTTCACTTCCTATTTTACGCAGCATGTTTTCTGATAATGACTGTATTTTGATTCTTATTGTTCTCTTTACCATATTTATACTTATATAAGATGTATCATATTTTCTGTACATGCTGTTTTATTTTGCTTCTATTTCTTCATTGTTTAATAAACTCAAACTTAAAAAAAAAAAAAAAGATATAGTTCCGAAATTATATTTCCCAAAGTTAAAGTAAAATACAGCAACCTAGTTTTGCAAATGGGTTCTGAAGCAACTTGTTACTGCTGTAGTCCTGCCTTTTTGTTTACCATTTCTTTTCCGCACTTCCCGATTGAAAATGGCTGTCATTGTTTGTCCTCCTCCTTGTCAGTTATTAATCTGGAGGCCCACAAGCTCCTCACGCCGATATCAAGATATGCCCTCCATTTCAATCCCTTCAAGCGCGGTGGAATGGTTCCAATGGCGGAAATCAAACAAGTAGAAGCACAGCTTATGACTCCCCTACCACACACCTCTACAATCCAGCCGAACCTCCGACCCTGCCAGCATGTCGATAGAGGTAATTCGCCAATGCTCCGCAGCACCTGCGGCTGTCTATGGTTACTTCACTAGCTCACACTTGCATCTCTCTCCTTAATGTGAGAGGAAATCCACTCAACACCTCTTCATTAGCTAAGTGTCTTAGGCGCTCACTTGGCTGCATAAGAGGTCACATTACTGCCAGCACATGAAGATACTTGGTTCACACTTGCATCTTTCACCTTAATGTGAGAGGAAGTCCACTCGACACCTCTTCTTTAGCTAAGTATCTTACACGCTCACTTGGCTGCACAAGAGGTCACATTACTGCCAGCACATGAAGATACTTGGCACCTTCATCTTCCTCAATACGTGGTGATTTTGGTGGTGAAGTCAGGCGTTAAATTTTGTTGTACTGACATGGGTAGTAATGCCCTTTGTTGTAATGGCAGTCTCATTGTTAAAACTGATGTTGTAATGACTCCCTCGTACTTCCAGATACATTGTAAGGGCTTCTCATATTTAGGCCTTCTTAGTAATGGATGTTTCCCGGATACACTATTCTAAAAGCTTGTGTTAAGGCTTTTAGTTCAGCAGTCTGTGCTGAAAAGTGCAATGGCAATTGTAAGTATTGTTATACCAAATACATTACATTTGGTGCTATTCCTGTTTGTTCTACCACTGCTGCACCTGTGTGTCTTATTCCTGTCTGATGGTCTGAGAGGGATGACCCATCAATGAACATTATTCTTCTGTGTGGTAGTGGTAATTCTGAAGTATATACTTCTACTTATTCCTGATGTGTTGCACAATCATGATCAACTTCTGTCAATGGTTCCACTATAAACTATAAACTGAGCTGTGTTCACTATGTGAATACAGACTACTTTAATAGCGGCATTGGAAAGTATTACTACATTCCCAGATGTTCTTTGTGTTGTTAAGGTACATTTTAATTTCTTCAGAACTACTAAAGGTGCATGTTCTACATACAGTGTTGTGGGACTTCCTGCTGTTATCATGGATGCTTTTTGTACTGCGAACACTGCAGCCGCCAGTCCTTGTTTGCATGGAAACTGTCCTTTCATTGTCTCCTCTAATTGTCCATTGAAATAGTCTATGGGTTTACCGCCCATAGGATACTTTTGCGTTAGTACTGATGTCATGGTATCACTGTTGGTATGGGAAAACAGAAAAAACTCTTTGTTATAATCCAGGGTTGCTAACACTGCGGCAGTGGCTTTGCAGTCCTTTAATTCTTGGGACAATTGTTACAGTGGTGTCCAATGCTGGGACATGGTCCCTGAAGGTGTGCCCTTGATTATCTGATAGAAGGGTGCAGCATTAGAGCTGTAATCAAAAATCCATTGTCTCACAAAGTTGCATAACCCTACAAATGTCTTTTAACGCCTTCACTGTCTGGGTTAATGGTTGATTTCTAGCTGCTTCCACCCTGTCTTGAGTAATGTGACGGCCCTCAGCAGACACTACCTGTCCTAAGTACTGTACTTGCTGTTGAGCAATCTGCAATTTCTGCTTTTCAACTTTAGATCATTCCTCAAACTCTGTTAAAAATGAGGGCGACTCACAATGCTCTTGAGGCAAACAAGAATACAAACATTGAATTCTAGAGATTGTAAATGCTGTCAAATAATGACTCTCTGGGTGTAATGGTACACCATAAAATGCATTCTTTAAATCAATCACTGTAAACCACTTTGCTGTGTTTGGGATGTTGGTTAATATCACTGATGGGTCTGGCCCCACTGGATATTCTTGTACACTATTGCATTCAAGGGGCGAAATCCTGTACCATCCTCTAATTATTTCCTTGCGATTTGCTCACTCGAAAAATAAGGGTGTTACATGGTGAAGCGTAGGGGTATAAAACACCCTGCTTCACTAAGGCATGTATGGTAATTCTGGGCAATTGTGCATTTTCCTTTAGTGTTATCTTAAAAGGTTCAGTGCTCAGTATTAATCCTGCATCATTTGAATCTTGTGACCATAGCTGTGGAGGTACCCGTGCAAGTAATCCATCAGCTTTCCCTGTTGTTTTCCTGGATATCCGTGATGGGCACACTTCTCATATTTCAGGCCCTGCTGCTTCTCGAAACATTATCCTAGTGTCCTGTACTTTTTCTTCGAGTTGGTCTTTATCTGAAATATTGGAAACATTGGCTCTTGGAATTGTGAATATCACTGTTGCCCACATATTTTGCTTGGGGTTTTCTGCTTCTAGAATCCCAAATGTTTTTGTTAATCTGATACTGTTTAGGGGTAGCACTAATATTTCTTCTGTCTCCGGGTCTGGAAATTCTGGTCTAAACAGCAATTTAGGTGGTATCTCAATCCACTTGCCCTGGAAGGCTGGTTCTGTCATTATGAATTTCATTATGCCTTTCTCTAGCAGGGATACATTTAGGGGTATGCCTCTCATTTGTACTTTCGTATTGTCTGGGGCAGTTCGGAAAACCATATACATGGATGGTATCCCTGGTGTGAAACAAAGCATTGTCCCATCATTATTGAATGTAATAGACATGTTCAGTTTGTGTAACAAATCTCTTTCTAATAAATTTGTAGGAGGTTGGGGTGCATATAGCAATGACTCGGAAACTACAGAATTTCCTACCTGAACTGGAATCTCACAGGTGTATGGTACTGGCATTCTTTCATGTGTGAACCCCTGTGCTGCTATTGTTTTGTTTGATAGTAGCAAAGCACCATAATTAATACAAGATTTGGTTGCCCCTGTATCAATCAAGATTTTATATTTTCTTCCCAATATACTGATAGATGCTATAGGCTCTTGTTTGTAATGCAACATTTTTACTAACACAGGGCACATCAGGGTCTCAGGCACAGACCGTCATGGCGTGAAGAATGGATTAGTCCCTACTTATAAAACTGTGCCCCCCATCATTGACTGCGGTACAGGTTGTGCTTGCTGTGATGTTTGCTGAATATACTGTGGTGCTGACTATTGCCCTTGGGTGGATGTCACCATCCCTGTCTGATAATTCGGTTGTATCATCTTCATTGCCTGTTGGGGAGCCATTTGCAGTGCAGTGTACATTAAACCTTGTGGCTGTTGCTGGTACTGTTGTGCAGGAGAAAAATGTCCTGCAGGGGAAACATTTCCTCCTTGTCCCTGTTGTGCCTTTCTAAAGCGACAATCCGCTATTAAGTGCCCTTTCCTGTTGCAATAATAACATGTCATATTTGTTTTATTTTCTCTACCTCTGCCTCTACCTCCCCCCATTGCTGCTGTTGCTACAATCCTTGAGGGAAATAACCATTACAACGCTGTCATTACAACGCATTACCATTACAACGCGGTTGTAACAACGAAAATGCCGTTACAACGCATGACCATACGCATGACCATCACAACGCAAATTTTTACCACGCAAATGCCTTTACAACGCATGCCTTTACAACAAATATCGTTGTAAAAGCATGAATAGTAAAGGGATATGTATTTCAAATGTAAGTATTAGGTAAGTATGGGTTTGGTTTTTAGGGTTTAGGGTGGATATGGGTTTTGGGTGGCAAGGGTAGTTTTAGGGTTTAGGGTGGGTATTGGTTTTGGGGTGGCAAGGGTAATTTTAGGGTTTAGGGTGGGTATGGGTTTTTGGGTGGCAAGGGTAATTTTAGGGTTTGCATGGGTTTTGGGGTGGCAAGGGTAATTTTAGGGTTTAGGGTGGGTATGGGTTTTGGGGTGGCATGTGTAACTTTAGGGTATAGGGTGGGAGGGGTTTTGGGGTGGCAAGGGTCATTTTAGGGTTTAGGGTGGGTATGGGTTTTGGGGTGGCAAGGGTCATTTTAGGATTTAGGGTGGGTATGGGTTTTGGGGTGGCAAGGGTAAGTTTAGGGTTTAGGGTGGGTATGGTTTTTGGGGTGGCAAGGGTAATTTTAGGGTTTAGGATGGGTATGGGTTTTGTGGTGGCAAGGGTAATTTTAGGGTTTAGGGTGGGTAGGGGTTTTGGGTGGCAAGGGTAATTTTAGGGTTTAGGGTGGGTATGGGTTTTGGAGTGCAAGGGTCATTTTAGGGTTTAGGGTGGGTATGGGTTTTTGTGTGGCAAGGGTATTTTTAGGGTTTAGGGTGGGTATGGGTTTTTGGGTGGCAAGGGTAATTTCAGGGTGGATATGGGTTTTGGAGATGCAAGGGTAATTTTAGGTTTTAGGGTGGGTAGGGGTTTTGGGGTGGCAAGGGTAATTTTAGGGTTTGGGCTGGGTAGGGGTTTTAGGGTGGCAAGGGTAATTTTAGGGTTTAGGATAGGTAGGGGCTTTGGGGTGGCAAGGGTAATTTTAGGGTTTGGGTGGGTGGGGGTTTTGGGGTGGCAAGGGTAATTTTAGGGTTTAGGATAGGTAGGAGTTTTGGGGTGGCAAGGGTAATTTAGGGTTTAGAGTGGGTAGGGGTTTTGGGGTGGCAAATGTAATTTTAGGGTTCAGGGTGGGTATGAGTTTTGGGATGGCAAGGGTAATTTTATGGTTTAGGGTGGATATGGGTTTTGGGGTAGCAAGGGTAATTTTAGATTTTAGGGTTAGTAGGGGTTTTGGGGTGGCAAGGGCAATTTTAGGTTTTAGGGTGGGTAGGGGTTTTAGGGTGGCAAGGGTAATATTAGGGTTTAGGGTGGGTATGGGTTTTGGGACGGCAATGGTAATTTTAGGGTTTAGGGTGGGTATGAGTTTTGGAGTGGCAAGGCTAATTTTAGATTTTAGGGTAAGCATGAGTTTTGGGGTGGCAAGGGTAATTTTAGGTTTTAGGGTGGGTAGGGGTTTTGGGGTGGCAAGGGTAATTAGGGTATGGGTTGAGGGATTGTTGGATTTTAAGAATATATATATATATATATATATATATATATATATATATATATATCACTGAAAAAACCATAGGTTTTAGGGACAGTTATAGTTAGTTGGACATTGCACTGCGTACAAAACCCGTGAAATTCCCCTGTTATAGTTAGTTCAGCTAACTATAACTCGCGCCCCATAATGCACTGCTGATGGCGTCACATATTACATCACTCATGACATGGTCAGTGACATCACTGATGACATCACTGATGACATCTCAAATGACATCACTGATGACACCACTGATGACATCATCCAGTGACTGTGTGTTTCTGTAAAGTTTAAATATGTTTAATATATATAGGGAAAGGCGTATTGAAGAATGAGTGGGTGTATAAGTGTCTGAATGGATGATTTAGTACGTGAGTGACTGACTCTACAAGTGAGTGATTAAACGTATCTTACTGAATGCATGGGTTAAGTGACTAAACTGGGTGAATGTCTGTATCCGTCTGTTTGTTGGTGTGTAAGTGGATGCATGGATTTGCGAATAGCTACATGAGTGTCTATATGGGTTATTGATTGGTTCTCTGAGTATCTGTATGGCTGCCTGAGTGTTTGTGTGGTTGGGGTGTGTGTGACTCTATACATAGATGTGTGAGTGGGTGATTCACTGGGTGCATGATTTCAAGAGTGCATCTGTGATGGACTGCTTGGGTGGGTGAGTGTGTGTATGGGTGTGTTAGTGAGTGAATGTATATCTCAGTGGTACATGTGCAAGTAACTACATATGTAAAAGGCAGTATATATGTGTGTTAGAGTATTTAAATGGCTATAAGTGAGAGTGTGTTATTGTGAGAGTGGCTGTATGGATGCGTGTGTGCTTGTATCAGTTATTGTATAAGAGCGTAAGAATGTGCTAGTATTTGTATGAGTAAGTGAGCTGGTGTGTGTATAACTGTATAGGTGAGTAAATGGGTGTGTGATTAATTTTTGCATGACTGACTAGGTGTGTGAGTACCTCTATGGATGAGTGGCGGTGTGTGAGTGTTTATATAGGTGTATGAGTGCATATGATAGTCCTGTACTGAGTGACTGTAAGTATGAGTGACTGTACAGGTGAGTGAGTGGATGTGTGTGTAGACCTAAGAATCAGTGAGTGGGTATGTAGTTTTTGGTGTTGGAGTGTCTATGGTTTTGAGAATGGCAGTCTGTAATTTAGAGTGGGTGTATCAAAAGTTATATTAGGGTGTGAGAAGATGCATGACATTATCACATGGATGATGTCATCAGTGATGTCATTTGAGATGTCATCAGTGATGTCATCAGTGATGTCACTGACCATGTCATGAGTGATGTAATATGTGACGTCATCAGCAGTGCATTGCGGGCGCGAGTTATAGTTAGCTGAACTAACTATAACAGGGAATTTCACGGGTTTTGTACGAGTGCAATGTCCAACTAACTATAACTGTCCCTAAAACCTATGGTTTTTCAGTGAATTTCAAAGGTTTTTAAATGCTAATTTCTAACTATAACGTGTCTGAAACCTATGGTTTTTCAGTGAATTTCAAAGGTTTTTAAATGCTAATTTCTAACTATAACGTGCCTGAAACCTATGGTTTTTCAGTGAATTTCAAAGGTTTTTAAATGCTAATTTCTAACTATAACGTGCCTGAAACCTATGGTTTTTCAGTGAATTTCAAAGGTTTTTTAAATGCTAATTTCTAACTATAACGTGCCTGAAACCTATGGTTTTTCAGTGAATTTCAAAGGTTTTTAAATGCTAGTTTCTAACTATGCCAACAGAGGTAGGACATGTGAAGAAAGAAGAAAAAACGCACAGAAAGAAGCAAAAGATGTGCAGAAAGAACCAACAGAGGAGCAGAAAGAGGCCTTGTTGCAAAATCATCCTGTGCCCACAACTTTTCAGACGGGTACTGGTGGTAACTGACTCTGACTAACCAGAGCCAGTGCGCGTTTGCACAGTGGTGAAGGGAGGGGGGCCTGAGGTGACATGTGTGCAAACGCGCCCCATGGCGCGTTTTAAGTTGCGGGATTAAGTCCCCTTGAATCCTGAGGGTCCCTGGGGCCCAACTAGCCCCCAGGTACCTACAGTTAGGACCACAGAGCTGAGTTGCAGAGGCGTTCCGAGGCCACGCACCTTTTTCACCTCTCTGCAACGCAACTCTGTTGTGCTTACTGAAGGTACCTGGTGGGCTAGTTGGCCCCAGGATTCAAAGGAATTAACTCCCCAACTTAAAACGCACCACAGGGCGTGTTTGCGCACATGTCACCTGAGGCCCCGCCCCCTCCCTTCACCACTGTGCAAACGCGCCCCGTGGCGCGTTTTAGAGATTGGGGGATTAGGTCACCTTGAATCCTGAGAGTCCCTGGGGCCCAACCAGCCCACCAGGTACTTCCAGTAAGCACCACAGGCCTGCGTTGCAACGCCTGTAACAAATTGTGCAGTTGTGTTTAGGTAGTGAAGAGGGTCGTGCTGGGGGTAGTGTTTTAGGGTTTAGGGTAGTGCAGTGGTGTTTGTGTAGTGTAGGGGGTCATGCTGGGGGTAGATTTAGGGTTTAGGGTAGTGCAGTGGTGTTTGTGTAGTGTAGGGGGTCATGCTGGGGGTAGATTTAGGGTTTAGGGTAGTGCAGTGGTGTTTGGGTAGTGTAGGGAGTCGTCCTGGGGGAGTGTTTTAGGGTTTAGGGCAGTGCAGTGGTGTTCGGGTAGTGTAGGGGTCGTGCTGGGGGAGTGTTTTAGGGTTTAGGGCAGTGCAGTCGTGTTCGGGTAGTGTAGGGGGTCGTGCTGCGGGGAGTATTTTAGGGTTTAGGGTAGTTCAGTGGTGTTCGGGTAGTGTAGGGGGTCATGCTGGGGGTAGTGTTCTAGGGTTTAGGGCAGTGCAGTGGTGTTCGGGCAGTGTAGGGGGTCGTGCTGGGGGTGGTGTTTTAGGGTTTAGGGCAGTGCAGGTGTGTTCGGGCAGTGTAGGGGGTCGTGCTGGGGGTGGTGTTTCAGGGTTTAGGGCAGTGCAGTGGTGTTCAGGCAGTGTAGGGGGTCGTGCAGGGGGTGGTGTTTCAGGGTTTAGGGCAGTGCAGTGGTGTTTGGGCAGTGTAGGGGGTCGTGCAGGGGTGGTGTTTTAGGGTTTAGGGCAGTGGTGTTCGGGCAGTGTAGGGGGTCATGCTGGGGGTGGTGTTTCAGGGTTTGGGGCAGTGCAGTGGTGTTCGAGCAGTAAAGGGGGTCATGCTGGGGGTGGTGTTTCAGGGTTTAGGGCAGTGCAGTGGTGTTCGGGCAGTGTAGGGGGTGGTGCAGGGGTGGTGTTTCAGGGTTTAGGGCAGTGCAGTGGTGTTCGGGCAGTGTAGGGGGTCGTGCAGGGGGTGGTGTTTCAGGGTTTAGGGCAGTGCAGTGGTGTTCGGGCAGTGTAGGGGGCGGTGCAGGGGTGGTGTTTCAGGGTTTAGGGCAGTACAGTGGTGTTCGGGCATTGTAGGGGGTGGTGCTGGGGCTGGTGTTTCAGGGTTTAGGGCAGTGCAGTGGTGTTCGGGCAGTGTAGGGGGTGGTGCTGGGGCTGGTGTTTCAGGGTTTAGGGCAGTGCAGTGGTGTTAGGGCAGTGTAGGGGGTCGTGCTGGGGCTGGTGTTTCAGGGTTTAGGGCAGTGCAGTGGTGTTCGGGCAGTGTAGGGGGTCTTGCTGGGGCTGGTGTTTCAGAGTCTAGGGCAATGCAGTGGTGTTCGGGCAGTGTAGGGGGTCTTGCTGGGGCTGGTGTTTCAGGGTTTAGGGCAGTGCAGTGGTGTTCGGGCAGTGTAGGGCGTCGTACTGGGGCTGGTGTTTCAAGGTTTAGGGCAGTGCAGTGGTGTTCGGGCAGTGTAGGGGGTCATGCTGGGGGTGGTGTTTCAGGGTTTAGGGCAGTGCAGTGGTGTTCGGGCAGTGTAGGGGGTCGTGCAGGGGGTGGTGTTTCAGGGTTTAGGGCAGTGCAGTGGTGTTCGGGCAGTGTAGGGGGTCATGCTGGGGTAGTGTTTTAGGGTTTAGGGTAGTGCAGTGGTGCTTGTGTAGTGTAGGGGGTCGTGCTGGGGGTAGTGTTTTAGGGTTTAGGGTAGTGCAGTGGTGTTTGTGTAGTGTAGGGGTCATGTTTTAGGGTAGTGCAGTGGTGTTTGGGTAGTGTAGGGGGTCATGCTGGGGGTAGTGTTTTAGGATTTAGGTTAGTGCAGTGGTGTTTGGGTAGTGTAGAGGGTCGTGCTGGGGGTAGTGTTTTAGAGTTTAGGGTAGTGCAGTGGTGTTTGTGTAGTGTAGGGGGTCGTGCTGGGGGTAGTGTTTTAGGGTTTAGGGTAGTGCAGTGGTGTTTGTGTAGTGTAGGGGGTCATGTTTTAGGGTAGTGCAGAGGTGTTTGGGTAGTGTAGGGGTCATGCTGGGGGTAGTGTTTTAGGATTTAGGTTAGTGCAGTGGTGTTTGGGTAGTGTAGGGGGTCATGCTGGGGGTAGTGTTTTAGGGTTTAGGGTAGTGCAGTGGTGTTTGTGTAGTGTAGGGGTCGTGCTGGGGGTAGTGTTTTAGGGTTTAGGGTAGTGCAGTGGTGCTTGTGTAGTGTAGGGGGTCGTGCTGGGGGTAGTGTTTTAGGGTTTAGGGTAGTGCAGTGGTGTTTGTGTAGTGTAGGGGGTCATGTTTTAGGGTAGTGCAGTGGTGTTTGGGTAGTGTAGGGGGTCGTGCTGGTGGTAGTGTTTTAGGATTTAGGTTAGTGCAGTGGTGTTTGGGTAGTGTAGGGGGTCGTGCTGGGGGTAGTGTTTTAGGGTTTAGGATAGTGCAGTGGTGCTTGTGTAGTGTAGGGGGTCGTGCTGGGGGTAGTGTTTTAGGGTTTAAGGTAGTGCAGTGGTGTTTTTGTAGTGTAGGGAGTCATGTTTTAAGATGCAATGCTCCAATACCTGACCAGTCTGCACTACATAAAACTGCAAAAAAACTAAAAATAAAAAGTGTTTTGCACACTTTTGTCATTGGGCTATATGTGGGCTACATCTGGGTAATATTTGTGCTACATTTGGGCTCTTTTTTCACTGGTGGCCATCTTGGAAGACTTCTTTGTTATGAAGTTTCCTAATTTCTTCATTTACTGCAGTCTCCTCAGTAGGAAATGCTTTCAGTTTTTACTTTGATTCCATCAAGAAGGCATTCAGATGTGTCTCACATCTGCCATAAATTCAGAATGTTTGCACTTTAGTTGCTCATTAGATCACTGGAGTAAAGCTACTGCTCACCAGGGAGTTAACTGGTAGTCTGCTGCTGGTATTGAAAGTGATTGTTTCAGTCTGCATGTCAGAATTTTCTAATGAAATAGAAGAGGATTTGAGATCTCACTTAAAACATGCCCTAATTTTTCTTTCTGCAGCACTAACCATAATTTCTATTTAAAAAGAACCCCTCATTTTGTTCCTTTTTAAATTAAATGTTTTAAGTGTTACCGGTTTATTCCAATCAAGATGGCTTCAGGTGTGCCATACTTTTGTCATAAGTAAGGCTGTTAGCGCTCTAGTTGTTCTTTAGAACACTCTGGGAAGCTGCAGTAGAACACAAAGGCATCAACTGGCAGGCTGCTCCTGTTGAAATATAACAGGAAGATATTTGAGATCACACTTGAAATATGTCCTAATTTTTCTTTCTACAGCACTAACCATAATTTCTATGACAAAATGAACCCCATCATTTTGTTCCTTTTTAAATTAAATGTTTTAAGTGTTACCAGTTTATTCCAATCAAGATGGCTTCAGGTGTGCCATACTTTTGTCATAAGTAAGGCTGTTAGCACTCTAGTTGTTCTTTAGAACACTCTGGGAAGCTGCAGTAGAACACAAAGGCATCAACTGGCAGGCTGCTCCTGTTGAAATATAACAGGAAGATATTTGAGATCACACTTGAAACATGTCCTAATTTTTCTTTCTACAGCACTAACCATAATTTCTATGACAAAATTGTTGTACTTCCTCTAAGGAACAATAAAGTTATCATATTGTATAGTTAGGTTGCACCCTTTCCCCGTACATGCTCTTGACATTGTGACGTCATTTAGAATCTTAGTTATGTATATAACATACGTCATGGAATAGATATTGTTCCTTCGCCTTGAGTTTCCCCTGTTAGCCGCGCTTCTTGCTGGCTGCTTGTGGGCCTATTTATAATAAAGAATTATTACAATATAACGTTCCGCCTCTTCGGCTTTATTCCACTGCTGTTACTTCAATTTGGCGACGAGGATCACGGCGATTTCTGCGGGCCCACAGCTGTAAGGGACTGATTGAAGAAGAATCTTCAAACCTATCGAGGACTTCAGAATTCATAGTTGAGGCAAGTTACTATGTTTTCTTTAAAAAAAAAAAACTAATGTGCATTTTCTAATTGTTGAACGTGTTATACGTTCAATTTCTGTGTTGTAGCTGACCGACTGTGAAACACATCTGTCAGAGGACTAGATCGTATTCAAAGGCCAGAGACGACGTAAAATTCTAAATAAGAGGCAAGTTACTACGTTTTCTTGTTAAAAGAAAACATTTGTGCATTTTCTAATGATTTGAACGTGTTATACGTTCAGTTTCTGTATTTTAGCTTACCGGTTTGAAAAAGCTGTTGGAAGTGACAGTTATCGGTTCGGTAAACGGCCATCCACATTTCTTCTGCAACTGACAGGCTGACGTCATCTGCAGTAAAGTCTATGGACGCAAGGCACGCTACGTGACGTAAATGACTCCATTTTGAAATACGGAGTTTTAATGTAAGTTAGGAAATAGGCAAGTCAGTTTCACTCAGTCTTCGCGTGTCTAAAGCTTCGACATTCAAAGGTATAATTTTTCAATTTCAATATTTTCAAGGTGAAAACGCGAAGTACGATAAAGTGCACTGTAAGGAGAGAAATTAAATTGGTGTAGACTTTATTCTAACATTCTAAATTTCGTAAAAAACTTTTGGCATGCAAAACTTTGATATATAACAATACGAAGGACTAATCAATAAAAAAAAAAAAAAAAAAAAAATATTAGTCCAAATGTGTTCCATTTGATTAATTAAAAGAGGTTAATTTACAAAATTCTTTTCCAAGTCAAGAGTGAGGAAGACTGTTCAACGGAAGTTACAATGTCTCAGAACTCCAATGTCACTGCGCCAAATGCATTTTTGTCTGAACCGGGCAAACCATCCATGAAATGGAAGAACTGGCTACGTTCTTTTGAGAATTATCTTGTAGCCATTGATGGCAAAAAGTATGAACCGGAAAGAAAAAAAAGCCTTAATGTTTGGATTGCTTGGTGTTGCAGGTCAGGAGTTATTTGACAGTTTACCAGAAATTGAGGTTCCCGCAGGGCAAGACATAACTATGGATGAGTATCAGGAGGCTATTAATCGTTTGGAGAAGCAGTTTGGGGAAGAACCAAACATTATGATTGGTAGACACCGTTTTGCTATGAGAAAGCAAACTGAATCTGAGACAATTGAGGAATATATAGCTAGCCTTAGAATATTAGCAACTAAATGCGAGTTCCATGATATGGTTGATATGTATATTCGCGATCAATTTGTTTTTATTGCTATGAAAGAAAAATACAAGAAAGATTACTGGCGTGTAGAAATCCTACGCTGCAAGAGGTGATAGACATAGCAAAAGGAATAGAACGCTCACTTGAAAGTTCTAAAGAGCTTTCCCAGGAAAGAACTGCGAAGGCAAATGTTTATTCTATACAAGATAAAAAGAAATTTATGTCACATAGTGCGTTAAGTTACAAACCAAGTAATTTTGTAGATCCTAAAAATATTGTTTGTTACAGGTGTGGCTCGAAGTATCATAAAGCAGATTTTGCAGGATGTCCAGCGATCGGTAAGAAATGCACGAAATGTTTAAAGATTGGGCATTTTGCGGGGGTTTGCAAGAATTTTAAGCCACACCGCTTTCAAAAAGTCAAAGTTAACAATGTAGATGATTTTGATGAGGAGATGTGCTCCAACATTGTTTTAACCGTTGATGAGAAAAGTGGTAATATCAAAGGACCATTAGGAATGGCACATATTGGTTCAATGGAGTTGAAAATAATGGCAGACTCAGGGTCGCCAATCACCATCATTTCCGATATCAAATATAACCAGAATTGGCCACATGTAGACTTGTTAGCTTCTGATGTCAACCTAAAGGCCTTCGGCGAATTTGATATTAACATGTTAGGATATTTCCAAGAAGTTTTGAATATAAAGGGAAGGTCAATTACTACCAATATATATGTAGCAGAACGTGGCAGAGACATTGTCGGATGGAAAGATTTGGCACGTTTGGGGATAATTTTAAAACCAGGCGCAGAGGATCCTATTGTTCTAGGTGATATTAATGTTAATACAATTGAAGTTTCTTCCTGTTCTACAAATTCTTCTTTTGAAAGTTTAGGTGTAGTTCTCAGTAAGTATGAATCTTTGTTTGAGGAGCGTATCGGTTGTGTGAAAGGATTTGAGCATTCAATCAGATTGAAGAAGAATGCTGTCCCAGTCAAGCACAAGGTAAGGGCTGTTCCGCTATCTGTTAGAAACGAATTACAAATATTACTAAATAAGTTGGTAGAGGAACAAGTCATAGAACAGACAGATTCGTCAGAATGGGTTTCTGCGGTTGTGATTATAAAAAAAAAAAGTGGTGAAATTCGTCTATGTGCCGACTTGAGGTCATTAAATAAAAATATATTGATTGATTGCCACCCCTTACCTAAAATACAGGAAATTTTAGCATCTACTTCTGGCTCGAAGTATTTTTCGTTAATCGACCTCAAGTCGGCCTACCACCAGGTCAAGTTAGCCGAGGATTCTAAAGAATACACAACTTTTATAACCCCGTTGGGAGTATATAGATTTATCAGGCTTCCATTTGGGTTAGCCTCATCGTCTAGTGTGTTTCAGAAACTTATGGATTGTATTTTAAAGGATGTCAGGGGTGTCGAGAAATTTCAGGATGACATCTTGATACATGCTAGTTCCATTGAAGATCACAATAAAATTCTTGATATTGTTCTTAATAAATTGAATGAAAGAGGCATGACAGTTGCGAAAAATAAGTGCAAGTTTTTACAGCAAGAGGTAGAGTATCTAGGTCATATTTTGAGTGGAGATGGCATAAGACCTAAACTGGATTTAGTCAAAGCCATTTCTGATGCACCTAGGCCTAATGACAAAGATTCTCTTCGATCCTTTTTAGGACTAAGTGAGTACTACTCACGATTCATTGAAAAGTACGCTGACAAAGTAGAACCATTGCGTGCTTTGTTACGAAAGGGTGAGAAGTATGTTTGGTCCAATGAACAGGAATCTGCATTTGCTAAAGTTAAACTAGCTATATCAAATGCACCTACATTAAAACCATATGATTATGAAGGTACAAACATTATTACAGTTGATGCAAGTTCAGTGGGTATTGGAGCAATTTTTACCCAGAAAGTGAAAGGATATGTACATACTGTTGCTTTCATTTCAAGGCGTCTTCATGATTCTGAGTTTCATTACAGCACAATAGAGAGAGAAACGTTAGCTTGTGTATGGGCTGTTGAGAAACTTAAAATGTATCTGTGGGGCAAACCGTTTGAATTGATCACTGATCACAAACCTCTCACCTACATGATGGATGGGTGTGGTCGAGGTAATGGTAAGGCCTCTTCTAGATTAGTTAGATTATTATCGAAATTGCAGGAGTACAACTTTATCATTAAGCACATATCGGGTAAAGATAATGTTCGTGCAGATTGTTTATCTAGGCTTCCTTTAGAGTCATCTAAGCCCGAACCAGAAGAAGACACTGAATGCGTTGTAGCGACACTTGATATTTTCAAAGATACAGATCAATTGTGTTGTGAGACAGAATGGAAAAATTTATCCAGTAAGGATTCTATTATTCTTAAAGTCAAAGAATATGTCATGGGTAATTGGCCCCCTGTGAGAAATCTGTCATCAGAACTTAAAACGTTCTTTCAAGTTTCAAATGAACTTAGTATTGTTAATGAATTTCTTTTCCGTGGTGATCTTTTGGTCCCACCTGCAAAGTTGAGAAAAACATTGATTAACATAGCTCATAGAAGTCATCCTGGAGCAACCTTGACGAAGAGAATGCTAAAGGAATATTATTGGTGGCCAGGTTTAGATACTGATGTTAACTTGTTGGTTGAAAAATGTGCAGTGTGCTTGAAATCAGACAAGCACTGGAAACCCAGAGTTGATGAGATGCAATTGGTATCTATTCCTAATTGTTCTTGGAACAAAATCGCAATAGATTTTGCAGGTCCATTCACTATTTTAGGTTATGATTGTAAATTTTTAGTTGTAGTGAGTGATTACTATAGTAAATGGATTTACTTTGAGTTTGTTGCAGCAATAGACACTAATACTGTTATTGAATTTTTAGAGAAATGCTTTTTCATAGAAGGACTACCACGCATCTTGGTTTCTGATAATGGTAAACAACTTACCTCAGAAAAAATGGTTTCTTTTCTTACTCGTAATGGTATCAAACAGGAGAAAACACCTCTGTATTCACCCAAATCCAATGGACAGGTTGAGAGGATCAACAGATTCCTTAAGGAAGGTGTTCAGCTTGCCATTGCTTCAAAGTTTCCAGTCAAAGACTTTTTACAGGAGAAGATTAACAGTTACAACAATACTACCAACAGTGTAACTGGATATACACCTTTTTATCTCATGAGAGGCAGAAGAGGGAACACGGTACTCACCCCCAAGTTTGTTCCTCAGAGTGAAGGGACATCTAAATTTGTTGAACTCAACGATAGTCAGATCAAAGTTCAGGAAAGAATTCAAGAACATCAAATAAAGTCTAAGCTTTATCATGACAAAATTCATAGAGCTATTGTAAAAGAGATAAACAAAGGAGATTGGGTCATAGTTAAGAAACCCTACAAGGTGCAAAAAGGAGAGTCGAATTATTCTGGTCCTTTTGAGGTAGTAGAAGTTTCTCATGGTTCTGTTCTTGTAGATAAACTCGGATGGAGAAATAATAGCGATATTATTAAACTCAAACCTGGTCAAAGGGAAATCATTGGGAATGATGAAAAGTATAATGCTTTATCAGAGGACGACTATTTGTGGTTTGGCCTTGAGCATAAGGAAAATGCAGAACTAAAGTCACTTTTGAGCCCTCATAGTTCAAGCTCTATTCCATGCAATTCCTCAAGTTATGATAATACCTGTATGAATAGTCAAATTGTTGCAGATTCTGATAATGTAGTGACTAATAGCCAAAGTGTTGATAGCCCAACTGTATCAAATGTCCCAACTAATGGGGATCAATCTTCTGGAGTTAGTAACGAATCTTTTGGTAATATGTATAATGATTCTTGCACCAGATATGGTAGGTTCTCTCGTTTTCCTAGCATGTACAGAGACTATGTGTTGTATTAGATTACTTGTGTTTAAAAAGAAAGGGAGATGTTGTACTTCCTCTAAGGAACAATAAAGTTATCATATTGTATAGTTAGGTTGCACCCTTTCCCCGTACATGCTCTTGACATTGTGACGTCATTTAGAATCTTAGTTATGTATATAACATACGTCATGGAATAGATATTGTTCCTTCGCCTTGAGTTTCCCCTGTTAGCCGCGCTTCTTGCTGGCTGCTTGTGGGCCTATTTATAATAAAGAATTATTACAATATAACGTTCCGCCTCTTCGGCTTTATTCCACTGCTGTTACTTCAATTTGGCGATGGGAAGCTGCAGTAGAACACAAAGGAATCAACTGACAGTCTCTGCCCTTGTTGGATGTACATGTTTTACTGAGAATGTCAGACTTCATTCTCACATGAGTGAGAAAGATAATGTGAATTTACAGAAAATATGCTCTCATTTTAGCTTCTGGAGCACCTTCCAAACCTCCATGGGACAAGCATGAGAAAATAGTGTTCTCTCAAACATGATTCATGATATCCCAGCAGAAGGTTTTTCACATGGTAAAATCACCTTGGAATACACCACAATTCCTAAAATTAGTATGGTACCATCAACAAATAAATTCTAATGTAACTAAAGCCTGTTATCACCCTTTATAGTTCTCCTTTTGGTGACCCTCAAAATCTTCTATTCACTACAATGCATTTCAATGAGGTACTATCATTTATATTGGTCCCAAGATGGCTGCCAGAAATTCCAGGATGAAGTGCTGACAGCCAATCAGATCTCACGATGACATGTGTGGTTAGGCTCCGCCCAGATATATATGTGACTTTACTTTTGATTTTCTCAGGAACTACTGAACGGATTTACACCATTTAAGCAAAAGGCACGACACTGAACCAAGGGCTACCTCTTTGCCAAATTTGGTGTAATTCCGTTCAGCAGTTCGGGCTGTAGCCTGCGACTAAAGGTTCCTATGGAAAAATGAATGGGGAAAACACGTTTTGGGACCCCCTTTTTCTCGGCCCCTGCTTGACGTATCACCCCGAGACTTTCAGGATAGGAGCGGACCGGAGCGCCCCAACAAGTTGGAAACTTTCGCGAAGATTCGTTAACCGGCGCCAACGTTATTTCAAATAGAATGTCGCGGATTTCCTATGGATAATAGGTTTTAACTATAACTATCTACTGGCGACCGCCAGTAGATATATATATATATATATATATATATATATATATATATATATATATATATATATATATATATATATATATATATTTCTATATATGTTGTTATATATTTCCACACACATCGTGTGTGGAAATATTTAAAACATACATAAAAATAAATACATTAGTGTTTATATATATACACACACACACACACACTTTACCATGCATGCCTTTAGTATGAAAATGTGCGTATTTTACAGGGAAATATAAACCTATATGTATATAGCATTTATACTTACCTGTAAAATACTTAAATTTTCAAACTTAACTTTAATCACGCAGATGCCTTTAACAATCATGCTATTACAACGAAATTCATTGTAAAGGCATGCGTTGTAAAGGCATATGCGTGGTAAAAGTTTGCGTTGTAATGGTAACGCGTTGTAATGGCATGCGTTGTAATGGCATGCGTTGTGCTGTCATACAACCAATCCTTGCATCATTTGCTGGGGAGGCTGACCCGTGGAACCTTGATACCACTGCTGTTGTGACTGTATCTGTGGTAGTTGTACTGTAACTTGAACTGGAGGAGCTTGAGTGACTCCATTTGCTCCTATTGTGCTCTCTTTCTTTGTGTTTTTCTCTAATTTTTGAGTAGCCAATTTGGCTGTAACACAGTCCAAATGTTCCTTTGTTTTTCTTTCTTTGTCCAACCTTTTTCTAGCATGGTGCAGTATTATGCCCTGTATTTCCACCCAAGGTTTACTATCTATTGCCACTATTACGTCTAATGGCTGCTGTAGATCCTCAGGCAGCCCATTTTTCACACTGTGAAAGAACAATCTGATCCCTTGTGCCTCTAGGGGACCCATCTCAGTCGTCCATAGTTTTCTCATGCGTTCAACATATTCTAACACTGACTCATCCTTCCCCATTACTTGGCTCATCATGCCGCCTATATCTGGCACGTCTGGATATCTCCTTCTCAATTCTGCCCAGACAAGTGCACTACGCTGTTCAATGTTTTGTGTCCCTGTCACCATTAATCAACGTTACTTGTCCTGCATTGGTATGCGGTATTACTTGAAAAACATTGTCTGTCTCATCTGCCAATATACTTGCAAGGAGACTCTTCACATCCCCTATAGCTAATTTAACTCCTGCTGTGTGCCTTTCAAGGGCAGCAATCCATTTAAATGCTCCCTCGGAAAGTGGTGGTAATTGTTTTTTCAGATTTTCCTTGTCCATGTGTTGCCATGGTACATAAGTTAACTTCTGTGCTCCTGGACCTCTTTGTATTAGTGGGAGTTGTCTGAATTCTGATCTCCTTCTCCCTATATGTAGCCGTCTCACTCTGGGGTGTGTACCATCTCCTCTCGCTGCATACTGTTGCCATACGCGTGCAGTCTCTCATACATTCATAATTCCAGATCACAGGTCCTTCCCTTCCTTCAATACAGTCTTGGGCTGATGCTAAGTCTCGGGGGTGGAAGGATCCTTCCCCAGGCCATGGTGAATGAAACGTACCAGGTTCACTCTCTGTGTAAACAGACAAATCATTTGGGAAAGGATAGACTGCAAATGAGTTTTGTTCTCCTATATTTACTACCTCGTTAGGTGTCAGATCTCTCCTATTTGACTTCATTTTGCGACATACATTCATATTAATCTGTCTTGTGTCATCCAATCATCCTAAATCTAAATCATAATCATATTCTTCTATTATTTCCTGGATCAATGTCACTCTGTTCAGCTGTTATTTTCCCTTCTACTATTCCCGTTATTACCCCTGGATTTCCATGTTTTCCCTCTATTGTCAATCTCTCTAGTTCTGTTGTCTTTTTCTTCCTATGTTTTAAGTCATCACTCAATCCTTCACTTACCTTAGGTAACCTTTGTTGGTCCCCCTGGTATCCTGCAGTAGCCATATTATACATATATCTCGAGATAATGCATTAGTATTATCAATGCGTGTTGTCCTGGCCTCTAATGTATTCCTTTCTTCTTCTGCCATCAATCTACGTTCTTGTTCCTCTCTCTCTCGACATGCGTTTTCTCTCTCTTCCATTTCTAATACATGTTTTCTATATATTTCTTCACTTACCTGTTCATTATGGGATGGACTGAACGTCAAGTGTGAGGGTGGTAAGGTTGTTCCCCCACTATTTCTAGTGTTTTGGTCTGCTGAATTTAAAAAAAAAATCTGGTGCTAATATTTTTGATTTTGTCGTTTTACCTGAAATCATAGGGTTGTCTCTTATAACATAAGACACAATGGGGCATATTCTCAAGGACTTATCGCCGATTTATCGGCACTTTAGCGCCACAAAAGTGGCGATAGATTTATCGCCCTATTCTCAAGCTGGTGCAAACTGCCGACATCGCCAGTTTACCTGCGATAGCTGCCGCAAAACACATCGCCACGGATGAGAGCGACCACTAACGCTTATGATATGTAGAGTAGGCGTTCCCGTGCAAAAACACACGAAAACACCACTTCGCGATATTCTCAACAACCAGCCAGATCAGGGATGCGATCCAAAAACAGGCGATAAGGCGCGTTAGCAGCAGGGATTCAACACCTGCCTTTTACTGGTGTTAAGCAGGACGACAACCTGCAGTATGAAAGGGAGCCCAGCCTAGAGCCACATCTGAAGACCAACAGATGCCTTGGAGACAATGATCATGCAGCCTGGAGACCCAAGAGGGCCACAACACCCACCGCAACCACCCCCCGGACCCTCCCCCCCAGGTCATGAAGTCCAGTAGTCAACGGTAGTGGAAAAACAGAACTTTATTACAAATACATAAACAACAAGACGAAAAGCTCAGCCAACGCGTTCCATTCCCCAGCGGAGAACTTCACCAGGGCAACGTGTGGATCCGATAAACTGCAAATGCTGCGGGAACTCCCCAATACCATTCCATATCCCGAAATCAGTAGTCAGAAACCTGTTGGAGAAATGGTGACAATGGTCAGGCGTCCCCATAGTCACAAACGTAATCTGGTACAGTGTATTGCACTTGGACAAACCGGAATGCATACAGGTATGATGAATCCAGTCCAAATATACTGTAACAGAAGTCCGTGTTCTCGTAACCTCCGCAGGAAAGAAAAGGAAGGTTACGACCACACAAACATCTGTTACGGCCTCATCATGCAGGATTCATCATACCTGTAAACATCACGGTTTGTATCATCTTGATACCCCTGCACCTTCACTTCCCCCACGCTGTGCATGAACAGCTGGAGACCATGTAAGGGAATTACGCCATAGCTGCCTTACCGCACGTGTCGGGGGCAATTGACTGTACACATGTACCACTTGTGCCCCCTGCCGACCCTGCACACAATTAACGCTACAGAAAGCACACGCATTCCATCAATGTGCAGGCAATAGTGGACCACCGGGGACAGTTCACCAATGTCGTCGCCAACTTCACAGGCAGTGTGCATGACACATACATCTTCCGACAGTCCATCATCAACCAGCGCTTCCAGGATGGCACCTATGGCAATGCACTGCTCATTGGTAAGTACTAACTGAACACACCACACACCTCAACTCCACAATCACACAACTCACAACTGTGGGAGAGCACACGTAACAAAATCACATACAACATGCCAACCAACATGCCCAACTACCGGACACGACAACACAAGTAACCATGGTAACAGGGGCCAGACATGTAGACAAACCATCCACAAAGACAGAGCCCCTCTGCCACACAATTGCAGAATGTGGGGAGAGGTGGGAACCAAGAATGTGCGAAGGAGGCAAGTGACCCAGCAACAAGAAAGGACACAATGCCAAGTGTGGCGGAGATGTGCTGGACAGACTGCAGTATGCAGAGCACAGACATGTCCATGTGGACATCTACTGCTGGTGTTTGCAGTGTAGTGGACAGTGGACGCAAACGGGTTACCCCAGGCAGTGTGGAAGACCTTGGACATGTTGCCATGTGGTCCCCCTGTAAGCCTGAGGCGGAGCGGCCTCGCGGCGTATGTCACGAATGAATAGCCCGGGGCCCTGGGCGTGGTCCAGTTCCGGGATGGCCACCACAGTAACTACTGCGTGTGTCTCTGTGTCCGCCATATCGTGACCATAGGCCTACATACACGTGCCCGACCACATTCAACGGCCGTATTCACACTGGAGACGAGGTGACTACGTCCCAAGCCAACCCAAGCACATCTTGTCAGCGCATGCAGGGTCGTGTCTGCCAGGGCGGTGCCCCCCACCCAGCCACGAGGCCGCCGCTGTGACCGGTGGTGCCTGCGTGATCCTGTGCGCCTGCTGCACCCCAGCCCTGGTCCCCAGACCGGTCCGCCACCCAGCGATGACTGCCCGCTCCTGCGCACCCAGGCCTCAATGCTCACCTGCCGCCACCGGCGTGTCTCCAAGAGGGCCCTCCACGTGCCGGTGCAACCTCCTCAGCCGATCGCTGGATTCCGCACCACAGGTCCCCAGCGCACCCTGCGGCACCGCACCGCGGAGTCATGTGTGTGCTGACTGCTTCCTGCGTGTACACTGCGGTCCAGCAGGGCTCACAATTCAAATCGAGTCTTGATTTGCTGGACGCCGTATCGAGGCCATCGCATCATCGCAGGCTGCACACCCGCTCAGCTCTTCAGGTGGGCCTAACTCAGTGCAACGCAAGTCATCGCCACGTGGCAGTAGGCCCGTGCCGGACGCAGGCCATCGGGTGCCACTAACTTAGTGAAACGCAAGTCATCGCCACGTGGCAGTAGGCCCGTGCCGGACGCAGGCCATCGGGTGCCACTAACTGTGCAACGCAAGTCACTGACCCTTCATGATTGAGTTCCGTGGATGCGGATGCCATCATGTCACCTCCGGCAGTGGGGGATGTGCTGTAGTGGGCACCTTTTATTGGCAGGGTCACATGTCCTGTGACGCCTGTGCTGGATGGGTGTGGTGTGGGTGTAAACCAGCCTTCAGGGAGTGGCTGTGACATGCTGACAACTAGCAGTTCGGGCTGGACTGTTCCCATGAGGCACAGGGTCAAGACTGATTTGCATATGGCCAGGTCTAAACTGGGGTGGCATGGTGAGCAAAAGAATGATGGATTTAACCCAGATCTCTTGATTGGGGGTGAATGTTTTGATATGTTCTGCATTCCGTCCATCAATTGTGTGTCTTTTGCTTCCTCGCCCTAAGTGCGCCGGGTATGCCCAGACGTGGGTCCCGGGCTCACTGTGCCACTGGATTCAAGTAATCCTGGCTGAAGAGGGGTGAAACCCCGAAACCGGTCCTAGGATGCTTGTTTCCGGTCCAGGGAGGTCCTGGTTTAGCAGTTCGGGCTGGACTGTTCCCATGAGGCACAGGGTCAAGACTGATTTGCATATGGCCAGGTCTAAACTGGGGTGGCATGGTGAGCAAAAGAATGATGGATTTAACCCAGATCTCTTGACTGGGGGTGAATGTTTTGATTTGTTCTGCATTCCGTCCATCAATTGTGTGTCTTATGCTGACAACTAAACCAGTGACCAGCAGATCACTACAGGTAAGACCTGGGACATGTAGCTGTGTCGTCACCCCCTGTGAGCGTAAGCGGAGTGGGCTGGGCTGCCGTATGCCAGTCCAGCGTAGGGGTGTGAACAATGAGCCCGGGGCTCTGGGCGTGGTTCAGTTCTGGCCTGGACAAGGAAGTAACCAATGCGTGTGTCTCCGTTGTAGTGTCTGCGCCACCCGGACCGCAATCGGCAATGCTGCACCTTGTGACCCAAGCCCCACAACATGTGCAAAATGGACGTGAGGGGGAATCAGTGACCCTACATTCATCCATACTGTCATACTTGAAGGATCATAGACATGACACATCTGTGTGAATTTGAATGTTTTATTCATTCAGTGGAGTGTTGCAGCTGGAGCAGTACAGGGCCATGCACACCCCACTGGACATGGTTGCCCCGTGGTGGGCCAGCCAGAGTCCATTAGGGAAGGACAAATTCATCGGAAGAGGAAGAGTTCAGTCCGCAGTCTGATTGCTGTGTCATTGGTAACCAAACAGAATATGGCAGTCCATGTCGAGGTCCAAGGTGAGTGCCGCAGAGTGTATCGGGGGACAGTGGAAGGTGATGATGCAAAGGGCCGAACCAAGCTGAAACAGGCCATATGGCGGAGATGAATGCTACCGCTTCCTCATTACCACAACGGCAGTCTCATCCACATCATCGTCCTCTGATGTGTGATGTGCCTCACCTGTGGGTGGTGGTGTTTTGGCAGCAGCACTGTGTGGCACTGACACATCAGGGGCCGGAGGTGGATTGTCTGCCGCACTGTGTGGCAGTGACACATCAGGTGCCGGAGGTGGAATGTCTGCCGCACTGTGGGGCACTGACACATCAGGGGGCGGAGATGTGGATGGTGTAGGAGCAGCAGCATTCATCTGCGCCAGGCCTTGTGGCAGCAATGCCATGATGAGGATCTGCAGTGCATGGTAGATCCCAGCTACATCTCGCTGATGTGCAGACGTGGCAGCCATCCTTTCCGCCTCCATCCGCACCATCCCATGAGCCTCCGCATGTGTCCCAACTCCCGGCTGAGATCGCTGGAGCCACTCTGACTAGACAGGTGTTCTTGTCTCCGAGTCATGACTCCAGCGATGTCAGCCATGGCTTGTTGGAGACCATGGAGCGGACTGTGGGTGTCCGTTAGGGACTGTAAGTGGTCCCTGATGGGACGTAGACACCCATGGATGGCATCTAGTTTGGCTGCCATGTGTTCGAACCCCACCCGCACCTGCTCAGCCATCTCCTTCTGGCCCTCCAACACACGGCGTTGAAATGCCATGTGCTGGTCGTGGGGATCCTGGGAGACAGCCGGGGTGGTGGGTGCTTCCTGCTGTGTGGTCTGCGCAGGGGGTGGTGTCTCCTCGATGCAGCTGGGCTGCCCTGCTCCTGGGGGTGGGGTGCGGAAGCTGTCCATGAGCTCTTGGAGGGCGTCGGTGTCGAAGGTGGGGAGGTCCTCCTCGTCATCAGTGAGGAGGTGTTCGGTCTGCTCTGCAGGAGGTGATGATACTCCCTCTGCAATGTAAAGGGGAGATGCAGTTTAACAGTGTGTTCCATGATTGTTCACGCATTGGCCAAGTTTCCAAACAGACTGCATGACAATGTACATTGTGACTGTTTAGGAGGAGCTGCCTATTTGAAGCGGGACAGTGGACATTTGTGCACCATCAGGGATGTGGGTTTGTACTTGTCCATTATCATGTCACAGTTTCCTGCTATGCCAAATGTGATTGGCCAGTTTCTACTGATGCAGCGGATACAATAAAAACTATTTTCCTCCTAGGTCACTTATCGGGCATCCAGGGGCGACTTATATTTTCTCACATCCACATGACGATGGGGCCCATAACATCGCCTATCAAACACACACACACACCTGGATTTCCTCTACACCTTTACGAAATCTATACTCCGAGGAGAAAAGGAAAAACTAAATGAAAATCATCATGATGTACCGCTGGAAGGAGCCGGGATACCTTATTACCTTAACCTATCGCTTTCTTAGTTATTTCTTAAGATATTCCTGCTCATTGTTTGGTCGATGGATCATCTAGTAAGAAATCAGTTCATAGTGATTAAGACCAGCTAAATCACAATAACCAATTACCCATTTCACAATCATTTAGTAAATAACCACTGAGTCGTTTGATTTAAGAATCTTAAATTTTATATAATTTTAAAGGCATGAAAAAGAATTTAGACTTTTTATTCAATTATTCATTCATTATTAATTCAAATATTTATTAAGCAAAATCAATTTTATTGCAGAAAGGAAATTTTGTCATGAAGCAAAACCCTAATTACCTGCCTATCTTCCTAATTTAGCCTAATGATTTCTAACCTAAGTTTAAGATTTAAAAATAACCTGATTCTCATACTCAACTGGAAAAATAAGACAGCAAACAGAAACTTCAGCTCGTCAGCATCAGCTACCGCCACCCGTCTCATCTAACAGTCTTTCAGCATCTCCCGCTCAGTAAAATGGATCGATCTGGAACACCAAGCACTGGAAGCCACCAACTCCAACACCAACTACCCCTCCCACTAAGAGTAGGCCTTCTTATACCCTAATTCTAACTTTGCTAACTAAATTGTTGCAACATTAATAACGCACTTTTCTTTCATTGGTCCACTCATTTCATTTATTCATTTTTAATCAAGTTCTCCCGGATCCAGCTTGTTCTTTTGGAATGCATATGTTAATTTCCTTTCTCACAGTTCAAGACATGTTTCCATCCGCTTCGATCAGTACATTTGTAACTTCTTTCGATACATTCGAGAACTCTGCAGGCATTGTCCTTTCTCTTAAAACTGTTTCCCACGATTCTCTGCTGATCACCACGGCACACTATCAGTTCAATTAGGTCACATCAGCCTTGACCATTCTTGCATCCTAGCCTCTCAGCACCATCACGTGGTCAGTCTTTCTCCAACTTTTTCTCCCTTGTCATGCGTTTTCTCAGCGCATGCGTACTCTAATAAACGGCAGCCATTTTATATCGCCACTCGATTAGACTTAGAAGCACTATTTAGAAATAAACAAAACATAATTAAAATAGAGAAACATAGCCTTTTCGTTTCCCTCCCGTCATCTACGTACCCCAATTAGTTATTACCTAGCAGAAAGCAACATTTAAGCTGTTCCTTACTTACCATCACTATTGTTTTTGCAACGTCACGTTTATATTCTATGAAGCACAAATCATGCATTTATTATTTATTTAGTACGCAATTATATTATGTTATAATTAGACACACAGACATTTGTAAATAGATTATTCGGCATATATACTTGCGTGTTACCCTTCCCTCACGTACATTGTTGATTAATACATTTAAACGAACATTTTTATTAATTATTTATAAAATTTGTTAGGGGTTAAAAAAATTTATTTTCTCTGCTCCATCAACTCCCCCTTTGGTGATTTTTAAATCACCACATAAAACCAAGTTATACTTCTTTTTCAGGCAGCATATGTCTTTCATCCTTTTGCTTTTTGTTAGTTATACATCTGTTTCCATTTCATCTTGTCTTCTTGTCTCTTTATACATGCTTTCTTTCATTTTCTCTAATTCAATTTCACCCATTTCTCTCTCTCTCTCTTTCATTATTCTGTTATTTCTTTTTATCTTATTTTGTCTTACTTTTCTTTTTATACACGTTATTACAATTTTCAACACCATGGCTAACAATATTGCTACAGTTGCTATTATTATAACTTTCCCTATCATTAGTCTACTCATTCTTGTTAACCAATTTGCTACTGAAGAAAACCCTCTACCAAGTTTTCCCAGGACACTTTCAACCTCCAGTGGAACTAGTTCTTTGTGCAAATTTGTAATATTTGTAATATACTTTTGTATATTTTCACTTTTATCAGGAATGTAAGTGCAACAATGTTGGACTTTCAGCATTCCACAAACTCCACCCTCTTTTGCCAAAAGAATATCAAGGGCAAGCCGATTTTGCATCACCATAGCTCTCATGGCAACCATTTCGGTATTTACCATCAAGAACCCTCCCGCAGTATCTGTAGACAAACGATCTACTACTGTGGATAATTTCCGAATTTTAAACGCATTCAAAGATATTCCCACTGCTGGTATTAATGCTCCAAAAATATCACCTACAATTTCTGAAAAACTCTCCCTCTTTCTACGTGTAAAGCTATTAATCATCTTGTATGTTCCTTTTTCTTCTCTGTCCATATGAAAGATTTTTGGAAAGACCAGGCCTACATAACAAGTTCCATACCAATGGTCCGGTAACCTGTAATAAGCTCTATTCCCACAAATATAATAGATACCTGGAAATATTGGATCTTTTCCACCTTTGAATCCCCAACCTCCCAAAATTTGATAATTGTCATGGCAGATACTGGAACCTACAAAATAATTGTCATAGACTGTCTTATTTCTCCTAATACACAACTTTCCTGTTTGCGGCCAATCTAATGTCATTGCTGCATTTATCTTTTCCCTTCATGATTTTCTTCCTCAAACGTCCATAGATGTGTTCTTTTCTCTTTTATTGCTTCTCTTTGAAATTTCATTCTCCTCTCTTCAACCATTTCTAAAAATACCTTTTCTTCTTTCTTTAACTCACAGGTAAGGTTGTTTTTAGCTATTTCTTCTAATGTTAAAATTCTATGCTCTAAAAAGAATTCTCCTAAAACCTTTGCTTGTTTTACTTTGTTAAGTTCTGGAACTACAGGAACATTTGCAAAAATCTTATCTATATCAGTGTAATAAAACTCTAATCTACCTGTTTTATAAAATAAACTTGCTATGACACTACATGTTATTCCATAAGTTAGAGGTAGGTGATGATAAGTCACACCTTCTGACACTGATGCAGGCAACTGCATACAAACATAACAATCTCTCACATCCATTGTCTCTACATATTCGTACAACAATTTTGTAAAAACATTTTTAGAAAAATCTGTTACTGACTTATCCTTATGTAATTCTGCACTACTTCTTAAAATAACTGGTTCTTTAATATTAGTTTCTTTTTCTGGTTTAGTATCATTCTTTGCTTCTATTACAGCTATACTAATAGGAATTGTGATTGCTAAAACTATCCATACTGTCATTAATAATCTTGTACAAAAGCAGCACATTTTACACCATCTTTTTACAAACTCACATTTATCTCTTCTATCTCTAGTATTCTCCATTTTGCTTTTATCTTTTGTTAAATCTCAGAAAATTGTGTCACTACACCTCAGAAATGACTTAGATGCCACTCTGCTTTCAAAAAGTCTTTGCTTGGTACTTTCTTTTAATTCTTTTCAGAATTCTTTCGTTGTCACATCCGGTGATTTGTCATATCCAGTAAAATTGTCACATCCGGCAGAAGCACTTTAAGTCTTCACTTCAGGTTTGTTGCATCTCACCTTTACCCATTCGGTTTCTTAGTCTCGGGTTCTCGTGAGTGTTTCCTTCTTCTTTGTAATCAGTTAGAGCGATGTACAACCACTCAGGTGACTTGTATTTCGAATTCACTTTCTTAGTTCTTTTAGACTTTTGCAATCGTTTTCCACTTGGCTTTTCTTGTTCCTTTTGACTTGTTATTTCATTCACCTGTTCAGCACTTTTTCTCCTGTTCTGATTATTCTGTATCTCAATTTTCTTATATAGTTGCTGGGCCAATTGTCTCCTTTTCTTGGCCTTTTGGCTTCACCTTCTTTTTCTCCTCTTTCTGATTTCCAGTTTCTTTTTCTTGATTCAGTTCTTGTTTTCTCTTCTTCTCCGCTTTCTTCAGATTCTGTTTCAATTTTTCACAATTGTCTCTTATTTTGAAACTTATGATCTCATCTTCTTTTACTGGTGGATCTGTTTTCTCCTTCTTGTGTTCCCTTATTACTGTCCCTCCTCGATGTTCTTCCGAATTGGTATTTATCTCACTCTCTGCTTCTAATTTTCCCTGTTCTTTTGTTTCACTATCTGTCCCTATTGCTCCTCGGGGTTCTTCTCAATTTTCTAACTTTTTATTTGTCTCTTTCCCTACTTTGTCTATTAATATTACTTTTGAAGGATTTCCACCATAACTTGTACTTGGTTGCTCATTTAGATCATTTTCTTGTTCATTCTCTTCTCTAATTGGTTTAAATCCCCAAGTTCTCCTTCGAAATTCTTCACAGTTTTCAACTGAATCATCAGATCCTGAACTCGTGTCAGATATTTCCAGATGTCGACTTACAGGTCGATCTTCAAGTTCTGGAATTTCTGTAATTTTCCTTCTTCTTCTTCTTCTTCCTCTTCCTCTTTAGAGGTGCTTGCAGTTGGGGTTTCCAGATGTCGACTTTCAGGTCGATCTTCAAGTTCTGGCACCCTTTCTCTTATTCTTTCTGTCTCAGTCGCTGAACTCTTATCCCACACTTCCAGACGTTGACTCACATGTCGATCTGCAGGTTCTGGAACTCTGATTGTGTGGCTGGCATGGACCAGTTTTTCACTCCTGCACACTTGACTGCAGTTGTTGTCACTAGGATTACCTGTCGTGGCTCGTCCCAGCGAGGAACTAGACAGTTTCTTCTCCTGTGGATTTTTATGCGGACCCAGTCTCCTGGATTCAAGTCGTGGGCTGGTTTTCTTTCAAGAGTGGTCGCATCCGGTCCAACCTGATGAAACACAGAACGCACCACATCAGCCAGTCCTTTGCAATAATCCAGTACTAGATCATCAGTTATAGTCAGTAACTTGTTGACAGGTACTTGTGCTTGTCTCATTGCTCGTCCCATGATCACTTCATGAGGACTAAGTCCAGTTTTCTTTTCAGGAATGCTTCTGATGGTCATCAGGACAAGGGGCAGTGCATCGGGCCATTTGAGTCCTGTAGCTTGACACATTTTTCCTAACCTGTTTTTAATTGTTCCATTAATTTGCTCTACTACCCCAGAAGCCTCTGGTCTGTATGCACAATGCAGTTTTTGTTTAATACTTAATGCTTCACAAATTAATTGAATCAACTCATTTTGAAAATGTGTTCCTCTATCTGTCTCAACCGTGACTGGAAAACCATACCTTGGAATGAACTCTCGCAGCATAAGTTTTGCTACCGTTATTCCATCATTCCTTCTAGTGGGGTATGCCTCCACCCAACGAGAAAACAAACAGACGACCACTAGAACATATTTTAGTCTGTTACAAGGGGGCATTTCGATGAAGTCTAATTGCATTCTAGTGAACGGACCTCCTTCTCGTCCTATTGTTCCTAGACTCACTATTGTCTTTCTTCCTGGATTAAACTGCTGACAAATAAGACATCTTTGACAAAGACTTTCAGCTATGGCTCTGAATTTTGGGTTATACCATGTTTGTCTAAAAGTCTGATCATTGCATCTCTCCCAATATGAGCTTGTCCATGGTACATCCGTGCCATGTCTGCAATCATGCTATCAGGCATAACTGGTCTTTCATCTCTGTAAACCCACACACCATTGTTTTCTTGTCTTCTACACCCTGCTTTTATCCAGTAATCTTTTTCCTCATCATTTGCAACTTCCTGTAACTGTCTCACCTCATCCCATGTCTCGACAGTGTTAGTAAAAAGCAAAGGAGAAGAGATATGCTCCCTTTCGCGATTCTTGTTCAGGGATACCATGTTCTCTGCACAATATTTGGCTATCTCGTCCGCGTAATTATTACCGACAGCTATGTAATCTTCATTTTTCTTATGTGCTTTGCATTTCACTACAGCTATCTGCCTAGGCAGCTGTATCGCCTCAAGCAGTTTCTTAACAAAATCTCCATTTCTGATAGGTGTTCCTGCAGACGTCAAGAAACCTCTTTGTGACCAAATCTGACCAAAATCGTGCACTATACCGAAACCGTACTGGCTATCGGTCACAATCGTAACTCGTACATTTCTTCCCAACTTACATGCTTGAATCAAAGCAATCAGTTCTGCACCTTGGGCAGACCTTATTCCTTTCAGACAAGACGCTTCCATCACAGTTGCCACTGTGCACACTGCGTAAGCTGCGCTTAGAACTCCTTCTTTCGTTCTCAAGCATGAGCCATCCACAAACATGACATAATCTGATTCTTTTAAAGGCTCATCCTTTATGTCAGCTCTTGGTTTTGTGCAATATTCCAGCACATTCAGACAATCGTGATCTACTTCATCTTGTTCAATTATACTCTCTCCATCTGGCAATGATGTCGAAGGATTCACATTCATACATCTATCTATGGTCACATTTTCTGCACTCAAGATTACTTTTTCGTACTTAGTCAGCCGACTATGTGTCATGTACTGTGTTTTTGTTCTTGTCAAAAGAATCTCTACTGAATGGGGAACATATACTCTCAGTGGATACCCCATCACTATACCTTCACTTTGTTCCAGACTTACACAAGTAGCAGCAACAGCTTTCAGACATCCGGGCAACGCTTTTGCTATAGGATCTAAAACAGCTGAAAAATAAGCAATTGGTCTCTTCATTGTTCCATGTTTTTGTACCAGTACTGAAAATGCACATCCATCTCTTTCACTCAGTACAATTCAAAATCCTTTTCATAGTCAGGCATTCCTAAAGCAGGGGCCTCACACAATTTCTTTTTCAACTCTTTGAAAGATTTCATTTCTTCGTCATTCAATTCAAAAGGGTCTTTTACATCCTTCTTGGTCAGTTTTTGTAATGGTTTAGCAATCAAGGAAAAACCACTTATCCATTGTCGGCAATATCCAACCATTCCCAGAAACATTCTTACCTCTCTTTGCGTCATTGGTGCTCTCATTCCTTGAATCATTTTTATTCTTTCTGTCGCTATCTTTCGCACTCCTTTCTCAATTTTATGCCCTAAATATTGGACTTCTTTTTGGCAAAACTGCAATTTCGAAGGGGACACTTTATGTCCTCTTTTCTCTAGATGGTTCAGTAAAGCAATTGTATCAGCTTACACATGCTTCTTTTGTTTTCGATGCCACCAACAGGTCATCGATATACTGCACCATCACTGACTTTTCTGGCATTTTCAAATCTTCCAGGGACTTCTTTAAAATCTGATTAAAGATTGAGGGCTTTCTGTATACCCCTGAGGAATTCGGCACCATGCCAAAATACGCTCTCCGAACCGGAGCATGCAAATAATGGCTGGCTATCTGGATGTAAAGGAATAGAGAAAAATGCGTGACACAAATCTATCACTGTGTACCACTCAGCTTCATGTGGAATTTGGTATAGAATTACTGCAGGGTTTGGCACTATTGGACAACAAGGCACAACTATTTTGTTGACCTTTCTCAAATCCTGTACTATTCTATATGTTCCGTTTGGCTTTTCAGTCCCATAATAGGTGAATTACATGGACTGCTCATTATTTCTTATAGAATTCCCTGTTCGATCATTTTATTTATTACAGGAGTTATTCCTTCAATTATTTCTGGAGTCAATTTATACTGTGGCGTATTTGGGTAAGTTGTTCCTTCTTTCACTGTTACTTTTACGGGATCTACTTCTTTCATCAATCCAATATCTTCTCCTGTAAATCCCACACATTTTCTTTCACTGCATTTTCCAGTTCTCTTGGAAGTTTTCTGCATCAAATGCAGGAAACAAACCATTCATTTCAGGTTCCTGATTCATCAATGTCACTTTATACAATACATCTTCATCTGGGGTCTGAAATCCAATTCCATCTGGCGTACAATAAATTGTGCAATTCATTTTGCACAAAGGTCACGACCTAAAAGATTTACGGGACTACAATCGCACACTACGAATCTATGCATTTTGCTAAAAGAACCAATTTTTACTTCCATTAATTCAGTAAGTGGTGTTTTAATCTGCTGATTCGCTACTCCAACTACTTGGATGTATTCACCTGAGAGAGGAAGGTTTGGAATTTCCACTGATCTAACAGTAGAACAGGTAGCTCCAGTATCGACAAGGAATGTTACATTTGCACCATTCACTTCTCCATCCACAAAGGGACCAGACTGATCTACCTCTAGAGTTGCGCCAAGTACGCACTCTTTTCCCTCTCCTAGGCACCGTCAGAAACTTTCATCCGACTCATCCTCACTCTGTCGCAGCCAATACTGAGAAATGTTAGCTGCTCGCGGCAACTGTGTTACCTGCTCTCCTCCGTAGAATCCTGTTTCTGTACTGTATCTTTGCTGGTTAACAGTGTTGGGAAGTGGTGGTTGTGGCACCTGACCTTGTTGAACAACTACCTCATTCTGCACCTGTGGAGTTAATGATTGATTTTCCGGATTAGGTTTAGGTGGGAACTTACACTCGTTTCTCCAATGCCCTAATTTTCCACTAATTATGACATGGCCATTTTTTCTTTGCCTCCTCTAGACTCATTTGACCTTTCCCTTTACCTATGTTAGGTCGGGATTTATTCTGTCCTGTTTCATTCCCACTATTATTATCCAATTGAGCTTCCTGCTTCTCTGCCACTTTCACCTGTGCCCACATTGCCTTCTCTTTCAATTTCGCTGTCTACTCTCAATATCATCACTACAATACTTAGCATACCTTAGTACCTCATCTACAGTGCCATTTTGCCAGTTAATCATATGTTGTTTAATCATTTCACTAATCTCTGGTTTCAGTCCAAACACAAATCTATATACGAAATGACTCATATCTTTTTCACTCAACTCCTCATATCCACTATATTGCTTGAAAACCAACAACAACCTCTCATAATAGGCATGTACAGACTCCTTACTTTCCTGTGTAGTTCTATCGATTTTTACCCAATCTGTTTCTTTAGGAGGAATCTTATTTTTCAAAAAGGTAATCACCTTATCGTACTTCCTCATCACCTCAGGACCTGGAGCTCCTGTCTTAGGATCTCTTGGATATTCTGTAGTTGGCCAGTCAACTGTAATTTTACACTCAGACCACAAATCAGTTGGCACCACTATGTCAAACAATCCATCTAAATCTATCCACAACACTTTTGAAACCTTCACAAACCTCTCCACTTGTCGGTACCATTCAACTGGTTTCTCTCTCAGCTTTGAGAACTCATTTGTAAATGACAGTATATCCTGTCTAGTCCAGGGAACATGCACATAACTACCACCTGGAGTTTCTCTCATAGGGTATTCTCTTGCAACAGGTTCTTTTTCAGTTATCATAAAAGCCAAAGAAGCTTTGTCTGCAGTTTTCTCATTCTTTTTGTCCATCTAACTTTCCATCTGTCCACATCACCCCATTTTCTCAGTAAAACAATTAACTCTTTTATCTGTGTCAGCCTTCCTGCTGTGTTCAAGTTTTCAATATCTTTCTCACAAAAGTCTACTCTGTACGGTTTCTGCAATGTTTTCACTTTCGCAAAATCTACTCCAATTTCACTTGCTATCTCTTCTAGTTTGTCATGTACATTTTTAGCTCTCCATGTAATACTTTTGCACAGAAACATGATTTCATCATCCTGGTAATTTTTAGCTGTTCTGTACCAATCGTCCCTAAAATTAATTCTTCCATGTCAATCTTTAACCTAATTACATCTAATGGTTTTTCTTCTGGTTCTTTTATTTTAAATGCCTTCATCCATTCATTCAATTCATCGGAGTCGGACCTATGGGTGTATTATTTAGTTCTATCCAATTACCACTCTTTTCAGGGGTCTCTGTTGCAGATTCTGTTACCATATGCATTTTTCTACCATTACACTCATTCACAGTCAAATTTGTAGGTGGACTTGGTCTGTAGGTACTAGCCAAATTACTTGTACTTGCACTTGGTTCCATCCTTTCTTTTTCTCTCTGAAATTGTGAACTCATAGGAATCACTAAAGACCGTTCATCAATTTTCTGATTCTCAAAAACTGGTATTACTGGACCTATTGTTACGGGTACAGTCACAGCTTCCATGTTTTTCGTTAATTCCCCTAATTTTCTCAGTCAGTTCTTTTGTTGTTCTTGCTAATTCAGTTGCATTGTCACTTTCTACTCCTTCATTTTGTGAAGTTCTTATTTGATCTTGTGACCTATTTATGTCAATTCTTTTTACCGGACTTTTATTTCGCACAGTCTCTATTTGCGGCGCATTAGGTGTCACCACTGTAGAACTCTGCTGATACGGAGGGGATTTCTATTTAGAATATCTTCCAGCAATTCATCATCCGTTTCACTCTCATGCATATATTTTCCCTCTCCATATGTTTCTTTTTCTCAGTACGTTTTCTCTTAGTCTCTTCCTCAACTGTAAAGCCGGAAACAAACCTCCTGTCATGTTAGCACATCTCCATCGTTTTATTCTATCCTCATGATTTATTCCCCACATTCTTCCAGGCATAAACTCATGATCCCTTAAACCTCTGAATCTCTCTCGCTCATACATCTCATCTTCCCATTCCGTCAACGCTTCAAATTGTGTCGGTCTAGGTCTAGGTTCTAAATTTGTCATCTTTTCTCTCAAATTTCGCAAAACCGCTACACTAAATGAACCATTCTCAGGGAAAGCTAATGCACCATCATTCTTCGTATACTTTGCCCAATTTTCTAACCATATGCATGTATGATATCCATATTTCAGCATCATATGTGAAGCTGCTGATTTCGGCGGAGGAATTACTTGTCCCTCTCTAGTCACAACCTTTTTGTCTTTCTTAAAGAAATTCTTAATTTTTGTCGTCCATGACGTTCTCTCCCTTTCATACTCATAATACGGCATGTTTTCGATTGGTTTTCTCTTCAAACCAGCACTGTTCCGTGTACGGAACTTCAACCAATCACAGCGCGACTCACACCAACACACCAATCAGAACGATTCCCTTCGTCAGCGGACCAACCAATCCTAGCGCGGCACTTTTCTACGTCACTCCTGTCTCTGTGTTCACGTGACTAGCGCACTATCCAATCCTAGCGCGGCACTGTCGATGTCACTCCTGCTCTTTTACCCCTCCTTTACAAAAATTATCGGCAATTTTTCTTTTCACTGTTTCTTCGTTAGTTACAACAATTAAAACAATTCCATAGTCTGATTCGCTAAACCAAAGTGACAGCTTTGTCCTTTTACACAAGAATCCTGTATTTCCAGTAGGCAGCGCTTACCTCTACCCTACCACAGAATTATTAACTTTCGCCGATAAAGTAGCACTTCCCTCTACCTTACCCTTCTTTCAAGCAAACAATAAACCCGTTTCTCTGGGGATAAGACACATGTGGAGACTATGCTCCTGAGAATTAAGGCCAGAGTTTCACAAGAAAATGTGATTTGCTATCTCAGTTACACACCTTTCGTACAGAAATCCCTAACATAACACAACCTGTGTTATTACCAAAAATTGAATTCAGACCATGTACCAAATTCCATGTGACTTCTCTTGCCACACGTGTTCCACTTCCTACATCCCAGAAGCGTGAAAACTCACATATAACATAGCAGCGACTCAACATATAGTATTAGTCATCAAAATAATCAATAATCAATAATCACCAAACTAATCTATAGAAACCATAACTCTGCTACCAAGAAATCTGATGCAGCGGATACAATAAAAACTATTTTCCTCCTAGGTCACTTATCGGTCATCCAGGGGCGACTTATATTTTCTCACATCCACATGACGATGGGGCCCATAACATCGCCTATCAAACACACACACACACCTGGATTTCCTCTACACCTTTACGAAATCTATACTCCTAGGAGAAAAGGAAAAACTAAATGAAAATCATCATGATGTACCGCTGGAAGGAGCCGGGATACCTTATTACCTTAACCTATCGCTTTCTTAGTTATTTCTTAAGATATTCCTGCTCATTGTTTGGTCGATGGATCATCTAGTAAGAAATCAGTTCATAGTGATTAAGACCAGCTAAATCACAATAACCAATTACCCATTTCACAATCATTTAGTAAATAACCACTGAGTCGTTTGATTTAAGAATCTTAAATTTTATATAATTTTAAAGGCATGAAAAGAATTTAGACTTTTTATTCAATTATTCATTCATTATTAATTCAAATATTTATTAAGCAAAATCAATTTTATTGCAGAAAGGAAATTTTGTCATGAAGCAAAACCCTAATTACCTGCCTATCTTCCTAATTTAGCCTAATGATTTCTAACCTAAGTTTAAGATTTAAAAATAACCTGATTCTCATACTCAACTGGAAAAATAAGACAGCAAACAGAAACTTCAGCTCGTCAGCTTCAGCTACCGCCACCCGTCTCATCTAACAGTCTTTCAGCATCTCCCGCTCAGTAAAATGGATCGATCTGGAACACCAAGCACTGGAAGCCACCAACTCCAACACCAGCTACCTCTCCCACTAAGAGTAGGCCTTCTTATACCCTAATTCTAACTTTGCTAACTAAATTGTTGCAACATTAATAACGCGCTTTTCTTTTATTGGTCCACTCATTTCATTTATTCATTTTTAATCAAGTTCTCCCGGATCCAGCTTGTTCTTTTGGAATGCATATGTTCATTTCCTTTCTCACAGTTCAAGACATGTTTCCATCCGCTTCGATCAGTACATTTGTAACTTCTTTCGATACATTCGAGAACTCTGCAGGCATTGTCCTTTCTCTTAAAACTGTTTCCCACGATTCTCTGCTGATCACCACGGCACACTATCAGTTCAATTAGGTCACATCAGCCTTGACCATTCTTGCATCCTAGCCTCTCAGCACCATCACGTGGTCAGTCTTTCTCCAACTTTTTCTCCCTTGTCATGCGTTTTCTCAGCGCATGCGTACTCTAATAAACGGCAGCCATTTTATATCGCCACTCGATTAGACTTAGAAGCACTATTTAGAAATAAACAAAACATAATTAAAATAGAGAAACATAGCCTTTTCGTTTCCCTCCCGTCATCTACGTACCCCAATTAGTTATTACCTAGCAGAAAGCAACATTTAAGCTGTTCCTTACTTACCATCACTATTGTTTTTGCAACGTCACGTTTATATTCTATGAAGCACAAATCATGCATTTATTATTTATTTAGTACGCAATTATATTATGGGGCCGATTCCGATCTCGGCCGGTAGGGCTCCGAATAGGATTCGGCTTTACCGGATCCGATTCGGAGCCCTTTTTCCCGACCGAATCGTACGCGGGTCCGGCCGGCGAGTACGATGCGGGTCGCCGACCGACTCGTCCGGGCGACCCGACCGCTCCGACCGACTCGTACCCGGATCGTACCGCTCCGACCGACTCGCTCGGACCCGGTCGCACCGCGCAATGGAGACGTTTTCCGGCCGGGTAAGTACGATGCGCACCTCGGCCGCTCCGACCGACTCGCGCCGTCCGACTCGAACTCGCTGTCGGAGCCGTACTTTGGGGGTCCGTGTCGGACCCCTGTACTGCGTACCCGTGCGGCGCACACAGGGGGACCCATGGGTCCCCTACCTGTGCGTGTACGCCGCGAGCGCTTCGCGGCGTACTCGCTGTAGAGCGCCCTTGTCCGCCTCGCACCCATTGAGGCAATGGGAGCCCGCGTACGCGTTGTGCGACCGGCTCCCATTGAGTTCAATGGGAGTCCGACCGACTCGTGTCCGGTGGCATACGAATGCATCGGACTCGTTCGGTCGGACTGCAGAGTCCCGATTCGGTCGGAAATCTCTCCGGGTCCGGCTCGGTCGGAGAGATTTCCGGCCCGAATCGGAATCGACCCCTATGTTATAATTAGACACACAGACATTTGTAAATAGATTATTCGGCATATATACTTGCGTGTTACCCTTCCCTCACGTACATTGTTGATTAATACATTTAAACGAACATTTTTATTAATTATTTATAAAATTTGTTAGGGGTTAAATTTTTTTATTTTCTCTGCTCCATCACTACACACAAGCGGCAGCAGTTGTGTCCTCTGTTCTGTTGTGAATGTGTTGCAGTTTGTACCACATTGTTGTCAATGTTGATGTGCTCTGATTCTTGTGTGTGTGCTGCATTGTGGGAGAGTCGCCCCTGCAGCTCAGACTTTGCTTGGCCTTCTCCCTTTCAGGCGGTGTGCCTTTGACTTCTGTGCTTATGCAGTGCTGAGATGTTGCATACTTGGGTAAATTGGGCTCTTGGTGGGAGTTGGGACTCTTGGGCATGGTTTATCCGCAGATGTCTTGTTGCCGTCAGGGGTTGTTTGTGCATGTGGATGTGTCAGTGTGTGACCTGCTCCTTTCCGGATGTGGACCACACTCAGCCACGTCGGTTTCGTGGCGTGCAACATGTCATGATGAGTGGCCTGCAGACATGCTCATCGTCATGCAGTGTCACTTGCATTGTCAGTGGGGCTCACGGATCCGCAGCTTTGCTGGGTTCAGCACATGTGCATGGGTTTGTTGTGAGATTGGTGATGTGTGGGGAGGGCCCCCTCTGGGCACATAGTCGACGGGGGCCTACTTGCTGTTTCTATGTGTGCTGCAGTATGGCAAGGAGATCAAGGACATGATCCAGAGTCATGGTGGTTGTGCAGTGTGCTATACTTCATTGTGCATGTGTGCCATTGTGCCCATCTCCCCCCGTCCCCCCAGTCCCTGGTGGTTACTCACCCTGTTGCTGTTGTGTCAGGTCATGTTGAGCAGTGTCCGGTCCCCGACTCCTGCCACCGTCTCCACACTGATGACACCATTTCCTCCATCTCATCCAGCTCCTCCTGTGGCGCAGGACTCCCACCCCAGTCTGCATTGCTGCTTTGCGGTTGTTTGCGAGTTTCTGCTTGGTTTTGCGCTTCACATCATTCCAGCGCCTCTTGACCTCGTCCATTGTCCTCCTCAGCACTCCGACTGCATTCACCTTGTCCACGATGGACTGCCATGTTCCATTTTTTGTTGCCAATGACACAGTGGAGGTGACGAACAGTTGTTGATGGTGTTCTATCACCTCCGTAATCAGGATCCTGTTTTCCTGCGGACTGAACCGCGTCTTCCTCTTCTTCTTCTCCTTGCCCTTCCCTGACCCTGAGGTCCCAGGCAGGTCCTCCGTGGGGCTTGTGGGGTTCGGGTTGTCCTCTGTACTTGCTTTGGCTACCTCCATTGTGCTTCGCAGTTGTTATGTTTGTTTTTTGGGGGGGTTTTTTGCAGCTTTTATGGTGATTTTTCCCGCCTGACGTGGGAATTGCAAGCCTGGCGCTGCTTGTCGCCGATTTTTCTATCGCGGTTGGGCCCATCGCAACTTTTTTGACGTTCGGGTTTCCTTTTTTATCGCCGTTGCGGTAGTTGTATCGCTGACATTTGAGGCGTTATCGGGAAACTATCGCATGTTACCGCCGTGTTGAGACTACGACGTTGACACGGAGTTATTTTCCCGCGATAGACGGCGATATGAAAAATTGCGTTAGCCTATTTTGGCGATGTTTATCGCACGTTCTTGAGACTATCCCCCAGTGTCTTTACTATGAGACGGTGTGACTTTTTGGCTTTCATCTAGTTTCAAAGTGAAGTTAGATGTGACTTGTCCTGTGTATTTATTTTTAGGTCGAGCATCAGCACGTATGCGCCTTCTGCAAGACCTGCTATATTCACTCTACAGGAGTGTAATTACAGCTGCTGCTTGCCATTGGCTCACAACTCCATCGCTGCTCCTTAATGGCCGGTGTTCCCAATACATCACTTCCTTTTTTAAGCCAGGCGCACCAGCCAACTACAGTTTCCTTACATTTTAGGTCTTTATCTATGTATTTTTGGACTACTTTTTTATTTACTTTCGTGGTTTTTATAAATCACGTTTATGTGAATGCACCGCGCTTTGCTTGAGCACGGCGCCAGCTTTCATTAATTTTTAAATCACTTTCATGCTGACGGGCACCGCGCTTACTTTCAGCACGGTGCCAGCTTTTATGTGTTATTTAACCACTTTCATGCTGACGGGCGCCACGCTTACTTTAAGCACGGTGCCAGCTTTTATGTATTTTTTAGCCACTTTCATGCTGACGGGCGCCACGCTTACTTTAAGCACGGCGCCAGCTTTCATGTATTTTTTAATCATTTTCATGCTGACGGGCGCCGCGCTTTGTTTGAGCACTGTGCCCACTTTCATGTGTTTTTTTTTTTTATTGCCATGGCGGCTGTGAAGTGCCAACACCGATTCCGTAGCTATCGTTTCTGCATTCATGACAATGCGTCTGCAATGCTTAGGGCTCTTCCTCTATTATGTAAAGTCCAATACAGCACACATATGGGAGTGGCTACATTTAACCTGATCGGCATTCCTTTTGAAGTCAGGCACAAAGTACGTGATTTAACCATCCGGATACTTCAAGTATTGTATAGCAATACAAACAAATACACCTTGCCGACCTTAAGAAGGCCACTCTTCGGGACACAATCCCCAAATCTTATAATAATGCGTGACTGCTGTAGTGCGCACGAGCGGATTCTGTAACTTGTCTACTTCTGTTTCCTTACTGTAGGTGGCCTTGCCAGGACTGTGCAAGTTGCTTTTCTTTCTTTGCGGGATATTTTGTGTTGCATGGATGTTAGGAATTAGGCGAGCATTCTGAAGCTGGAGTACTTCAAACTATCCTTGAAGACTGTACTATTTCTCTTGGTTTGACTTAACTTTCAACAGCTTCTCCAGGGCTGTGGGGTTAACAGAGAGAGAAAGAGAGAAACAAGCTCTCCACCTTAAGGCTATTCTGCATCTTACTTTTAAGGCTAGTCTACAGTATTAATTCTAAGTTTGCTTTACAGTATTACACTGTAGCGACTATTTCCACTGATTTCATTAGCCTTAATGATTTATCGACGCTTATTTTAATAATAATATTAGTTATAAGCACATCAGAGTTGAACAGTGTAAATGAAGGTCTCTTTAGTGACACGTCCACCTCACAACAATAAGCATGACAGGGGTAAGCAGAATGTGTTGCTCTCATAGTGTCACCTTCAAGGGCGGTGTAATATGCAACCACAATGGCTTATGCGACTGCAACAACAGAAAATCAAGGACACTTCCGTTACAAATGTATCAGTGGGAGTAAACGTAACAACTGAATTATGCAGTCAAGTTATTCTTTTTTCAGTATATTTATATTGGATAAGCATTCGCGTTTGATATATTTCAAAAATACAATCTCCTGCCTTATATCTTTATACTTTCTGAAAGTTTTTCTTTAAGTAGCTAGATTCAATTTTGGGGCAAAAAAACTTAAAACGTTGGGGTTCTTGTTGGCACCATTAACTTTAAGGGTGCTTTATGTGTACATGCTTTAGTTGAACGGACTGCACGTCTGTTGTTTAATCTCTATTTTACAGATTTGGTCAGATTATTCTGTAAATCGGGTCTTTTCCTCCTAAATTTGTTACCTGATGTTACAGAACACTTTAATATGTGAATGCTGCAATTTTGATAGCACACTCCAGGGATTGGAAGCTCCATATTGGGTTTTTTTGGTGTTATTATGACCTTCACTTTGTTAGTGGGTATGGTAGGAAAATGAATGTTATGGCTTTTTGGGGAAATGCAATTAATTGATTGAATATACATATTCAGTTGGAAGGCTTTTCCTAATGTGGGCACTCGTTTTTAGGTCTTGCCTAGAGCGTAGCGTGCAGCCCTGCCCTAGGAGTGACCTTTAGGAATCGGTCAGCTCTTTTCAAGCACTCGTGCTTGTGCTGGCATCCACCTTGCGGGAGCGAGCAGCGGCGCGCGCTAATTGAAGACAGATGGCTCTTGTGCCGCTGCTGCTCGCTCCCGCAAGGTGGATGCCAGCACAAGCACGAATGCTTGAAAGCACTTGCGGTCGCCTTGCCGGCACGCTTTCACTTTCGTTGCGCTTTCACTTTCGTTCGCGACATGTGAGAGTTATTTTTATTTTGCTGTGTGCTTCTAAATGTTATTTTATTTTGCTGTGTGCTTCTAAATGTAACAGGCCGCCATTTGCGTATTATAGGACGGTCTCGAAAGCTTATCAGCTTCAGGAGGCTACCGGGGTTAAATGCATATGCTGTGCGTTGAACGTATGCCCGATAGACGATTACATGCAGGCGTGATGAGATATGGGCACGTGTGAATGGCGGAAGAATTGGTGCCAATCGGCTCCAGGCCTCTGTGCCAACTTGTATTCCTAACTTGGCATCTCCCGGGGCCCGCCCGTGAACACCTGATGGCATTGCGATGTTTGCCGCTCTGAAGCACGGTCCATACCTCACAGACTGCCTTTGTCTTCCTTCCGGACCTTTGACGAGTGCGTGGCAGCTGGCGGCTCCAACTGCGCCCCGGAGAAGCTCTGGCTTCAGATCCCGTTCTTCTGCAGCCACAGCTCCGAGTGCTGGTAGGAAACACAGCGCTTATCGTCCGCATCAAGGCTGTTGTTGCCACAACCTGTGTTTAACAAGTCTAAATGTGTCCTGCAGCGCGAGACATTAAGAAAGAATGCCGGGCCTCGTATTGCAGCACGCAGCTAAGTGATTTCTGCCTTTTCATGTTATCTCCTCCGAGCACTTAAAGGAATTGTTCGCTTGTTCCAGTGAGCTGTGCATTTTAAATGGCATTTATTACTCATGCTGTAGGTCATGCTTGCAGTACTGTGGGTCCATTAAAATCAAGCTTCGAATTTTCCAGATTTTGTCCAAGGTGCTTAGAGATGATGATTAATGTATTTAAACATTTTTGTATTATGCCTCCTGTGCTGAATGTTTGCTGCTTCACAATTGGCCATTTACACTATTCATAGCAGAGGTGGAACTTTTCTGTCCCATTTTAGGACTTACTAGCCGCCCGTAGCTGCATGTTCTGCCTTTTTCACCAACAGTACTTCAGACTTCAGCGGGTTGAAGGTGACCCACAGTAGAGGCCCAGTTAACACGTTTGCATTCTGTACTTCCCTTGTTCATTAGCTTGTGCCCTGATTCTGAGGTGTAACAATCACTTAACTGTTCCCTTCCTGCCTGTCCAAAACTGTTTGACACAGTATACAAATATTATTAGTGCAAATCGCATTCTTGTTCTTTCTAGGTGACTTCGTTTCGCCTTTTTGATTGTGTGACTTTAGACTTTAGATCCACCAGAGGGCAGTATATATCGTCATCGGTGACTATATTTCTTTGTAGATGACCCATTTGTTTGTAGTGCCGTTTTTATTAGATTTTCCCTGTAAGATGAATGAATGAATATACAGCTACATAACAAGAGCAGCTTTGTTTTTATTAGATGGTTTACCCATCGTGAATTTAAATGCCCAAACAGCAATCTTTTTTATTTTGATATCTCTATCGGAATTTCATATAAATAATATAACAGCAGTGACACGATGTTACACAAGGCCCTTTTCCGTTTCTCGATAGCGCATGGTATTCTCTAATGGGAGCTTGTTTGTTATTCACATGCAAGGGACTTAAAGCTTCAGTATATCATCACTGCCATTTGCTTTCAAGGTGCCCCAGCACTGACACAAGTGCACATAACCCGGAAACATCCCACAAGGTTCGTCTTCATGGTAGACATGCGTTGCAGCATTTCTTATGTTATTTCTTTTTTAATACAGGTGTTCAATTATACATAATATAATCCAAATTATATATAAGGTAACAAAAATGGCAATAGCTCTCGCTAAACACTTATAAGGTCCCAAAGGCGAGACCTATTGGCTATGCCAATGCTTGTTATATTTTTTTGTAGGGTCGAACTGAAACTCTGCTGTATGCAATATAGGGCTTGCAAACCACCCATTACTTATCCATCTGTTGCCGTCTCTATCATTCTGCTTTGCCGCATCCTAAATGGACAGCAGACGCCATGCGTCACTTCCGTTCCTTTCTCTGGTGCAGGGACCAAGCACAGATTGATTACATTTAATTGGTGTCCGGTCTTTCATGCCTTGATTGAAGTGCTATTTCATTAAAGTGCTATTTTTTTTACACGTATTGCTGCTTTCCTCTCTCACCCACCACTTCTTCACGTTGCTGTCTCCTTTGCCTCCACCCTTCCGTTCTTGCTTATTTTGTTTTAATTACCATAGTTTCGTTTATGATTGCTAGTAAAGATCGCCTTAAATATTGCATGCTCTTTGTGCCCTTTCAATAGCATTTTTATTTTAATGTGTTTCTCTTTTAATGGGTTATATGTTGAATTGTTTTAAACAGAGTAATTGTCTTTCCACGATGAACCGTGTGAACTATGTGCACATTTATTTATTTTGTGCGATCCTTTACATTATCTTTACAGCCTTTTCTCGAACTGACAGATTAGTGCTATCGCAGAGCAAGACTCTGGGGTATACAATGTAGGGCTTAAACCCTCCTATTGCTTACCCAATATTTGGAATCTCTGTCCATGCTGTACTGCAACATTTCTTCCGTTCCCACTGCGATGCCTCTTTTTCTGGCACCACCATGGGAAAGGCAAAAGGACCATCTGCTTTCACGAGTTGAACTCCTAATCAGGTCGGCAGTCCTTGTGCAGCTTTGATACAGCTGTGCCGGCGTATAGCCAGCGCAACCGCAGCAAAGTTGTAATCGGCCCTTCTTCAAAATTTCCCAAAAATTATAAAGCTTTGGGTGAGGTCTACCAATTGATTTATTGAAAGACTTGTGCCATCCCTCAATGGCATTATTAGTCTTTGCACCTCTATCTAAGCAGGTCGTGTAACAGTTCCGCCAGTCAATGGGAAACCTTGGCTTCTGCATGTGACCCGACATGCTTAGATGGCCAATCCAAGTGTCTTCAAAGTAATTTAGTAGTGAGGCCAATTTGTCCTCATTTTTGGTAAAGTAGTCTGATTCAATAATGGATGTGTAGAACTCATTCACACAAAGGCGTGCCAAAGGCAAGCCCGTCTGCGCCTGTCCGCAGCCAGCCGGGGCCAGTCACTGTGCCCCTCTCATCACCTATGCTAGGAAAGATCTCCTGGTTCTCAGTCAAGTGAAGCAAACCATTCCTGAACCACTCACAATGTTATTAAAGGAACTAGGCATATTGGGACCTCCTAAAGAAGTGGCCCACGAGCTCAGTAGCCACCTTAGCACTCAACCGACCAATACAAGCACCAGTCCTAAAACTATAACTAACGAGGTAGATCAGTCTGAAGTCCGGGTGATATACTTGAATACTCACTCCTTAGTGAATCACCAGGATGAAATCTTTGACCTACTGGAGTCCCAGTCCCCAGACATATTGTTATTAACGGAGACATGGCTCAAGGAGGAGTCCTCTCCCGACATACTCTCGGCTCTTCCCGATCAGTATTACATTCTGCAAACTAATAGGACAACAGGGAAGAAGGGGGGGGGGTGCTGCAGCTATCATCAAGAAAGAGCTTCGATTTGCTAAGTTGACCCCCCTAGACCTACCCTTGGTGGAGAACTTAGTAATATTTCTGGAGTCTTCGACCTCGTCCCTCCCTTGTGTTCTGTTATACAGACCCCTGAACTACATGCAGGAATTCTCGCAGGCCCTTGCAGAATCTATTGCGCCTCTAATTATAGATCACGCCAATGTCCTTCTTATAGGAGATCTAAATTACTGGGCCAATGAGGAAAGAGGGGGGCAGCAAGCTATTGATCTCACCGCCGCCCTTAACGACTTGAACATGGAACAGCTAGTAAACCTCCTGACTCATATTAAAGGTCACATTTTGGACCAGATCTGGACCACCAAATGTCCGGTGAGGAAGCTGAGTATAGCCCCATGTGGGTGGTCAGATCATCACCTGATTTCCTTCTCAGTGTTTCTGCCTAAAGGGATATGTCCTCCTACTGGACCTGCCATTATCTCTAGAAACTGGGCCCAGGTCAACCTCACGGCCTTCTGAGGGGAGCTAAGGAAGTCTCTGCCTGTACCTAATGAGGACATTGAAGTCTATGAGCATGAAGTCACAAGCTTGCTGAAGGAGGTCAGTGATGACCATGCGCCACTCCATAGACCAGTTCATCAAGAGGCCAATAAATGGTTCTGGGACGATCTGAAATTGGCTAAACGTAATCTTCGACGAGCAGAAAGGAAATGGCGGTCTAAGTATTCGCCAGACTTTAAAATAAGGTATATCCAACAACTTAAAACCTACAAATCTCTTTTAAGGCAAACCAAAGTGAGCTATTTCACAAGTAAAATCTTGAATGCCCCCAATAAATCTAAAGAGATATTTAAGATTGTCACAGACCTCTCCAACCCAGATAGAGCCACTCTCCCGGTTATACCCACTCAGAATTTGTGTGACTTTCTTTGTGAACAAGATTGAAGCTATTAAAAAAAGTATTCCCTCCAGCCCCTCTTTCAATAACTCATTACCAGGCGATATGAACAGTCATACGATCTCCTGTTTGCCCAATATATCGCAAGAGGACCTGGCTAAATTACTGACTAAAGTTAAGTCAGGATCACTTCATGATATCTGCCCCCCGAACATCCTAAGAGTAGTAGCGACCTCTTTCGTAGACATTACATTGTCACTTCTCAATCAATCCATTAACTCTGGATTGGTCAACGGATCCTTCAAAAAGCGATTATTGTACCTCTTCTGAAGAAAGCGGTAGCCGATCCCACAGATATGAAAAATGTTCATCCTGTCTCTCTCCTACCATATTTGGCAAAACCTCTGGAGGCACATGTAGCCCACCATCTCTGCTCATTTAGAGAGGAGTCAGATTTCCTGGACCCCAGTCAAGTGTGATTTTGGCCCACACACTCTACCAAAGCTGTGATCATGTCAGTTGTAGACGACATGCGTAAGGAACTAGACAATGGCAACACTCAAGCTTTGGTGCTACTAGACTTGTCTGCGGCCTTTGACACGGTCGACCACATCATTTTGACTGACTGGGTTAGGGCCGCAGGGTGCAGGGTTCAGCGCTGAATTGGATCATATCATTTTTGAGCGATAGATCCCAATCGGTGAGGTTACCCCCTTTTAATTCAGCAGAGGTTCAACTGAACAGTGGGGTACCACAAGGCTCCTCCCTTTCTCCTCATCTCTTTAATACTTCTATCCATCCCTTGGTCAACTCCCTTAAAAAAAGGAAAGTCAACATTTTTAACTATGCTGATGACATGCAATTGTTATTCACGATCAACGACAGCTCCACGTCCAGACAGCAATTCCAAGATACTATGCTGTTTATCCGGAACTGGAAGAACAGCAACCATTTGAAGCTAAACTCTGACAAAACAGAGATAGTCATCACAAAGAATAAGGTGGACCATTGGAACCCCTCCCTATGGCCTAGCGAGATGGGCCCCCTCCCCCCCCCCACACCCAAAAAGGCAGTAAAAAGCCTTGGTGTCATCACTGATGAGGAGCTATCATTCAAGCAGCAGGTTAGCTCAGTGACATCGGCTTGCTTCTGCCAACTGCAACGTATAAAAAAGATAAAGAAATTCCTCACTAGTGATGCTCTGACCCAAGTAATAATAGCCTTAGTCATGTCCAGAATTGACTATGCTAATTCTCTTTATTTGGGTCTCCCCAAATTCCTTCTGCGCAGGCTCCAGCTAATTCAAAACCAGGCCGGCCGGCTGATATCACACCTGCCCAGATATGGCCACATCTCTCAGGTGACCAACGACCTCCACCGGTTGCCAGTGGCACAGAGAACTAGGTTCAAGGTGTGCTGCACGGTCTTTAAGGCCTTATACTTGAACTGCCCTGCCTTCGTAAAGTCTCGGATTATTAAATAGTGCCCCACCAGAGAACTGAGATCCAGCCACCTACACCACCTAATCATCCCCTCTCACAAAAAACAAAGGACTGGAGGGCGTAGGTTCTCTGTCACTGCCCCTCGAGCATGGAATACATTACCTTTGGATCTTAGGACTACTTCTAACTACATTAGATTCAGACAACTTCTGAAGACATGGCTCTTTAAACAGACCTATCAGTAACTGGGGATTAAGGCCGTATTCAGCTACCTAGCACCAAGAGACCGTCTGGTGAACGTGCGCTTCAGAAATAGGCAGTAACATAACATAACATAATATTCAGGAGGCACAAAACATAATGCAGTTAGTTTTTTTAACTCATACTGCACTTTACTGTTTGACATGTAATCCTCAACTAAGGATGTTTTTTTATTTTTGGCCAATATGCCAGAGAAAAGTGAAAAATACATCCTTGAATTTGGTTGTCAGGGCACATTTTAGTAATATTATTAATATTTGTCAATTCGAAGTCAATTATCACTTTCCTAGGACTTTTATTAATTGTTTTGGATTTTATCACTGTTAAGAAATCAGTGTACATTGGGGATTGCTTGTCAGTGTGTAAGCTGTAAACTAATTGGACTGTAGAGGTATTTTTGTTAGCATGAATAGTGTACATTTGGGTGAATGGATGGGATGTGGATTTAAAAGCCCCATCCATCATCCTAATTTCACTATTCACTAGGGTTACCAGGTTATGGATTATGCTAAAAATGAGCGTTCTCTTCTGATGGGTTTTGTTGTCATGCAAAGCAAAGGTTCATCAGCGAAAGTAATAGTTGGTTCAGGGGGGTGTTAATGTCTGAATAGGTTTGTGGGGTTACTCGTTGAGGATTAATGGCCTGTTTTTGTCTCTGCACTATTCTACTAAGGTTGGGTATTGTGGGCATACTACTTGCTGCATGCATGGGAATGTTTTGGGATATCTCCCCCAAACTGAGCAATAAGGCTCATTGGAGGTGGATGCAAGTAGTTTAGTTTGTTGTACGTTCTCATGTACTTCGATCTCCATTGCAGAGGCAGAGTGGTTATGCTCTGTTGTCCTTTCCATGGTGTCACCCAGAGTAACCTCTCTGCCTGTGCAATAGGATGACAAATAGTGCACACACCTCTAATGACTCCTGAGCTCAGTTAACATCTCTTTACAATATAGATAGCCACCATACTTTAGAAGCCTTCTGCCTCTCCTCCTATATTTGACGTAATTGGCTTGATGAGCTGATTCCATTATTGTTGGTTCTGATAGAAAAAAGTTTAAGAATGTATTTTTACTGTGTTGTGTTTTTATCCTTTATTATTTTGCCTGCTAAGAGAAAGAAACAAGCATTTGCAATGCGATCGGTCTCGCCTTTGGGACTTTATAAGTATTTAGCTATGCAGCACATTATTGTGGGAACAGCAACATTAACTCTTATACTGTGCACTAGGCAGTAAAAGGGTGCAGTACCACAGTCTGTCACTAGGTGTACATTGTGTTTTGTTTTGGCCTGTTTCTGGTAGTTCTCACTGACCTGCTTCTCTGCCAGACACAGTAAGAGCAACGGGGGCCGCCTCTGTCTGACCCTGCTCACTGTCCAATCTCACTGCCCGCCACTGTAACCACCACGTGGGATCCCCAACCTGCCTCTGTTTCTGCTCGCTATTACTGTCCTATCTCACTGCCAGCTACTGACCACTTGACAATGCTATCTACAGTAAGCACCCAGAGACCCTTATCCTGCCCATACTCTCCGTCACTTACTGTCCCACTGCCAGCTACTGTCACCCTTAACCTGCCCCTGCTCTCCTTGACTGCCCTGTCCTACTGGCAGCTGCTGTAAGTAGACCCGTTTATAATGCAAAAGAGGGAGCTAATAGGACCAAATGAACCATCTACCCACCAGCCATAGGCATAGTGAGTTAAGGAGGCTATGCCATCAGGAGCACCATTTCTTATCCAAACTGAATTCTGGGGGTTGTAGTTTGAGTTTATTTGAAGATAACAATAAGGCTAACAGCTGAAAAAATGCCATGCAAGGAAAGAGCGCATGACAAGAACATGGTGTTCCTTATGACATAATGTGATTACCACCTAGTCCGGTGCTCCTAGGCGTAGGCACGTCCAGAGATGTTCCAGGGAAATAAGCAGGGCATCGACACAGACAGACCAGGGACAAGAGAAACAAATATATGCAGCCAGGTCTGTAAACATTTTACCAGGCTGCAGCACCCACACCCACTCCTCTTCACAACTACAGATACCCGCCTCCCTCGGAGACAAATTATTACATGAACACGTGTTAGTAATAGATCACACATTTCGGAGCGAAGCCTAGGACAGTAACGCGGTGCAGTTGCTGCCTGAGATGCATGGATCAAATTACAGAGGAGCGCAGGAGGAAGTACGGCTAGAGTCAGGGGTCAGCACTGGGCAGCGAAGGCCGGCTTGGGGCTGAGGGTATTCTCCTGGCCGCAGAGGGAGCGCGGTTAAGCATTATCTTGCCCCGCCCACCCTCCCACTCTATTACCGGATGGGCATCTCCTTACCAGTGGACGGAAGACTAATAAAAGGTGCCTAGTGGTAGTAAAGTGCATACTGACCGGTGTCCTGGACTAGGAACATGCTGGCGGTGAGCCCACGACCCTGACGGCACGCGCACAAATCCACGAGCACGCGGATGCTTCCGTCAGGCTTGGCTTCACGCGAGCAACAGAGCTGCAGGCAGCTTCCGGGTCAGCCAGGGAATCCACGAGCGTGCAGACTTTTGGCGCGTGCGTATGATATAAGGCAGCGCGCGCATGTTAATGCGCACTACTTTAAAAACAAGCATTTGCAATGCAATAGAACTCGCATTTACGCGAGTTCTATTGCATTTTAAACGGGAGTGCGGGCGGACAAAAGGGCAGAAACGGGAGTGCGGGGGGCGGGGGAGGTGGCCTAAGAAGTCACGGACTGCGAAAGGGGAGGGGGTGAGCCACAGACAAAATTGTTTTTAAAGTAAAGGGGCCGATAGCCTCGGAAGTGTACAAATTACGCCATGGCCGTCAGGAGGAGGGACTAACAAGTCGAAAACCAATCAGAAGCATTTAGGCTGTAAGCCAAACAAAAAGATGGGCGGAGAGTGGGCGGAGCTTACGCGGATCTTCCCCGCTATAGTATATACTACATGCCTCGCAAAGCGAGCAGCGCATGCGCTGCAACGCTAGGCAAGACCTAAAAATGTATTGTTATTTTGCCAACTCTGTTGAGAAAGGAAAAAGATTAGATGTCCTGTTAAATTCACTTTTATTTTGTTTGTTATCTTGCTAACCTTAAAAAAATGTTGTTAGTTATGCTAGGAAAAATGGAATGTGTCGTTTATTCCCTGGAGATTGCTCTGTTGTGGCTTTTTGAACGAAGGAACTGTCAGCTGGACTTTGTCCATTTAAGTGTTTTTTCCTGGATGGTGGAAATTTGCGTTACTTTGTTATCTGTTTAAAGACAGAAAGTTGAAATTTGAAAATTGTTTTCTTTTTTTTAAATGTGGTGTTTTCTATGTTTTTTTTACTTTACTTATGTCAGAAATGGTGATGTTTGTGTAGAATTTGCTCTGCAATTTGTAGAATTTTCTCTGTTTTTGTTGGTAGATGTATCTGTTTGAATTAGAAAAAAACAGGCCACTGTCCAGTACCTGCCCAGAGGTATGTCCCTGGCAGTTTTAGAATAGCAATTTTGCCCCCAAGTCACTGTCCAGCACCTGCCCTGAGGTATGCCCCCGGCAGAGTTAAAATAGTATTTTTGCTGCCCTTATGTGCCCCACTGGAGTTAGAATAGTATTTTTGCCCTGAAAGTCTATGTCCAGGACCTGCCCTGAGGTAATGACTCAGTGGAGTTAGATTACTTATTTTTACCCTAACCGCTGTGTAGCGCCTGCCCTGAGCTAACTGGAAAACAAAAACCATGTTTAACATAGTTATTTTCTTAACATAAATTTTAATTAAAAATTGCCTCCGAAAGTCTTATTTAAAATACTCTATAAATGTTTTGTATACTGACTTACATTAATAAGATTCCAGTAATTGTAGCTGGAAAACATTTTGGAGTTAATCTGTAATTAATCTGTGAATTAAAAAAATACATTAATATATGTTTATAGGATTTAACGGCTTAATATTAAAGGTGTTTTGTGTAAATGTCGTACTTACTTTTACTGATAGATGGCAGTCTCTCAACAGCAAACTGTCATTGGTCTGGAACTGTTGCTGAAGCATGTGGTCCCCAGCAAAGTCAGTGTACCACTGATCACAAAATGGTGGACGGCTGAATTTATTCGTTTTTTGAGAGGTATTCCATAATTCAAACAAAAATATGTTTTGGGCTGTATTTTTTAACGTGGTTTAGAATCTGACAGAATGTATATTTATTTTGTTTGGCTAAAAATTGACTTTTTCTCGCCTTTCTCACATAGACGACATCCATTTTAATTGGGGTCAAGATGCACTGATAGGCTTGAAATAAAGGAAGGACTACTGTAAAAGCGGGATACATGGAAAAGCGTTTATTTAAATATTAGGTGTATTGCGACATGATTTTTTAATAATGTTTACACGTGAAATATGTTTTGAGAAATATTGCTGGGCTGCTATATTTTCCATGGTTTTAATAAATTAAGTACATTTCATAACATTGTTACTGTAAAAAAAACATTATTTACATCTACTTCAATATATGCGCTGTAATGGTATGTGTGGTAATGGTATACGTGGTTAAGGTGCTTATAATGTAGCCCTATGTATATGCGTGGTAAGGGCATGCGTGGCAAAGATGTGCGTTGCACTGGTAGAGTTGTTGTATAGACCGCATTGTAAAGGCATGTGTGGTAAAGGCATTCGTTATTCCATCATCGATCCGATGTAGCCCAGGTCTTAGTTGTGATGACACCATGCATTCAGATTACCTGTTCTTAAGGTCACCATGCTCCACGTGTCTGCCTTTAAATGATCAGCATAATGCATTCTGGGAGTTGTAGTCTTGAATTCCATTATTGAAACTATTTGGGGGAGGTTATCAAAACACACTTGTTTGCAAAAGGAAATTGCTGGGCTGTACCTGCATTTTAGGATGCATCTGTAAACTAACCAGAATTAAAATATCACCTGTACTGGGAGAAGGTACTGCAGAATACAGAACATAAAGTCAAGGAACGTTGACACCTTCAACTGAGGTGTACAGACAGGAACGTGTGGGTGTCTAGTACTGGAACAGAAAAGAGAGGATACATACCGAATTGAACCTCTGAAGAAGGTATCTCGAATGGAGAAAGAAGGCATGTCCACACCCAGGATGAGGGGTAGTTGGGACACGGGCCAGACCCAATGGGGGCCCGTGGGGAACGCCTCCTGGGGCGGGAACCACCCCGCAAGCCCTCGATCAAAGGGGTGCACCAGATCGGGCACCCCCAAACAAGCATTAGCTGGCCAATCAGGGCTAGGAGAGGCGAGCGGCTGAAAAAGGGGCATAGGTTCCCCCTTTTTTACCACAGGAACCCCCCCCCCCGTCGCAATGGAATTGGAGTCACCAGTCGCTTTGGAAGGGAGAATCAAGTGTGTGGATCCCTGTTCAACGGACATGCAGCGGCGGGAGCCCCAGCGCCAGGCACCCGGTCGGCGGAGGACAGAGCGGAGCACCGAGTCCGGGCGAGGCGGAGGGGAGTGGCCTGAGAGGAGCGACCCGGCAGCAGTGGTAGGGACCGGGTGAGACCGGCTGGAACCGGTCCTCGACAGTTGGTAGCAAAGAGTACGGCGACTGGCCTGAGGGGCGAACCAGCCCTGCACCACAGACCGGGAGAGGTTCTGCTTGGCCGTGTGGTGCCCCGAGCCCCCCTACCACGAACCCACATCCCATAGGACGGCTTGACGATCGCAGCGATCGGAAAGCGGGAATTAAGTTGCGCCATCACAGGCACCGGGATAATCGTGGGGATCTAAGCGCAACTCACCACAGGGCAGCGGAGACATCCTTTGGGGCGGGGAAGCTCCACATCGGAAGGGGGCAGTTGGAACCGGGGTCTGTGGCCAACACGGCGGCCCCCAGGGAGCCACGCAGCATGCCGAGATTCAGTGCAGACAGCAGCTATGGTGAGCACCAAGCGCTTAGCGAAAGGAGTAGGCGGTGAAAAAGGGGGCAAGGGCAGAAGGGAACCGATGAGGATATACCCGGACAGATCACAAAATTTGGCACACAGTTAAGGGTAAACAATTATGCAATGCACGCGCCATGGGCCCCACCGCCACCCTGGCAGCACATCCGAGGGAGGGCCTCAAGGAATTTCGGGGGGAAGCATGGGTACAGGTACAGCCACATCCAGCGGCATGAGTGCCATGGTGGAGTTGGCCTGGGACAGGAGCCCTTTCCGGTGGGGGACCCCAAGTAGGAACAGGGGACAATGGGGATGACAATGGGCCCACCCAGAATAGGGGGCAGTGAAAGGGGCTGACAGAACGGGCAGGCGCAACGCGGGAAAACCCTCAAGAAGCTAGGAACACAGAGGGCGCAGGGATAGGGGGTGTCACCCCAAGCATTCAAGGTGAGGTAACGATACCCGAGGGACCCCAACCGGCCAAGGCAGGGGAAGGCCGGAACCCAGCAGGCAAGCCCGCAAGTGAGTACATACGTCCCTCCCCGTGCGACCCACCTACCACCACCAAGTTACTTGGTCTAGCAAACCTCATCCCGCTGACAGTAAAGGAGAGGATTTGGTAGAAAGAGTATGTAGATATATTCTCCATGCTGGAGGTATGCCAGGCAGGATTAGACCTGACAGTGCAGGCCAAAAAAGAGATTAGAACAGGAGTGATAGGCGCAAACCAAGAGTGGAGAAAACAATAGAGAACTGGCTGCGGGCCTGCAGGACTTTGGCTTGCATATTCACAGAGAATTTCCCCCATCGTGCGGCATCCCTAATGTTGTACGAGCAAAAGGTGCATGAAATGCAGCAGAAGTACCAAGGAGAAGCATGGCTCAGGTATGATGAAGGTTTCAGGGAAAAGATGCAGACCTGGCTAGTAATAGAGTGGGACCACCAGGATATGGAAGGCTTCACGAATCACATGGTGGCGGCAAGAGAAGGGCTAGGCACCCGGAAACCCAATATTCATCCCTCAGGGTTTAAAGGGAAATATGAGGGTCAAGGACAAGGGTTCAGAGGCAAAGGTCAGACGGGCGGGAAAGCTGGAAAAACACGCATGGCTACATGTTGGAAATACGATAAGGATGAATGTAGATGGGGGACCACCTGCAGGTTCAAACACAGCTGTGGGACCTGCTGCTGCAGCCACCCCGCCATACAACGCAGACAGACACAAGGCACAGGTAACAACAGAGACAAGGGCAGCGCAAAGAAATAGTAGAGAAGGCAAGATGGCGCTGGGGGCAGGGGGGGGGATTGGGCAAGGGGCTTCCCCTGCCCACTCCCATAAATTCAAGGAGAATGATAACTTTGCTAAGTAATTACCCGAGAGTTGAAGACAGGCAACAGTTGGCTGAGGGGTTCACAGTGGGGTTCCCCATCCCTTACAAGGGACCTGTGGCCCCGCGGCTTAGCCGCAACCTAAAATCCATACGGGACAACCCAGAGGCAGCTAGCCAGAAGGTGGGCAAGGGGGTTCAGCTAGGTAGGGTAGCTGGCCCTTTCACTTCCCCCCCCACTACCGAACCTGATAGTTTCACCATTAGGGGTGGTACCCAAGAAGGAGACAGGCAAATACCGGCTCATACACCACCTGTCGCACCCACACGGTGACTCTGTAAATGACTGGTTGGAGCAAGGCAGCTGCTCAGTAGCGTACGCCTCATTGGACGATGCAGTAGCACTGATCAAACAGGCAGGGGGTGGCTCTGTTGGCTAAAACAGACATTGAGTCAGCATTCCGCTTACTACCAGTATACCCAGACAGTTATCACCTGCTTGGTTTCCAACTGGACGGAAAATACTACTATGACACGTGCTTACCCATGGGCTGTGCCAAATTCCTGTGCCTACTTTGAAGCGTTTAGTAGTTTCCTGGAGTGGGAGCTGGGAACACGTCACCCGGAAGGTGGCCGGGTACACTACTTAGACAACTTCCTATTCATTGGTAGGGCAGGGACAGGGGAGTGTGCAAACCTCCTCCGCCTCTTTGTGGGCTTGGCAGAGATAGTTAGGAGTCCCACTAGCACCAGACAAAACAGAGGGTCCAGCCACTAAGCTATCTTTCCTCAGAATAGAACTGGACTGGGTGGGTGGGACTTGCAAACTGCCAGCTGAAAAGGTAGCTGAACTGCGCCAGATCATCTCGCAGCTACGGCAGCAGAAAAAGGTGACTCTAGGCGAGGTACAGCAGTTGCTGGGTAAACTAAATTTCGTCACCAGAGTAATCCCAGCTGGGCGCCCCTTCGCCAGACAGCCTGGCCTGGCTGACTAGAGGTTTGTCAAAGAAACACCACAGGGTGCGTTTGACACAGGGGGTGAAAGAGGACCTGGAGCAATGGGATACTTTCTTGGCCAAGTTCAACGGTACCCTTATGTGGCAGGAACCCTGTGTGCGGGCAGAACAACTAGAACTCTACACCGATGCAGCAGGCGGCCATGGTTTTGGGCCCTTCCTGGGGACAGCATGGGTAGCATCAAAGTGGCCAGACAGCTGGCACCAAATTGGACTCACAGGCAACATCACATTGCTAGAGCTCTTTCCCATCGTAGTGGCCTTTACCATATGAGGCTACAAACTGGCCAATAGGCAGATAATCCTTTGGTCTGTCAACCATGCAGTGTTAGAGGCAGTCAATTTATCAACAGTTAAGTGCCCGGCAGTGGTCAAGCAACTGCGGAGGCTAGTCGGCTGCCAGCTGAACGCGAACATAGCCATTAAGGCAAGACACATTGCGGGTCTGGACAACGCAATAGCTGACTCAATTTCTCGTTCTCAGTGGGGAAGGTTTAGGGAGCTGGGACCAGAGGCAGACCAAGTCATGACGCCAGGGGGCATATGGGATCTGGTGGACACGGGATAAAGACATTACTGGACAACGCACTGGCGCCCAAGACAGTGAAACGATATCGTAAGTGCTGGGCTACCTTCACAGACATAACCGGCGTCAGGCGGGTGCAGGACATTGAGCAGGAAGAAGTGACTGCATTCATCAAATGGGCATTCCGGGGGAGAAAAAGCGGCTTATAGGCTCAGGCACACCTGAGTGCAGTCGCTTATTACGCCAAGCTAGCAACAGGGGGGATCCCACAGGGTCTTTTTTCTGCAGAATGGAGATGAAGGGCTGGGTTAGATTACAGCCCAAGACTAGAGATAAGAGACAGCCCATCGATTTTGCGGTCCTAAAACAGGCAATATGCGTACTGGCAGATACATGCAATGGGGACCACTAGCTGAAGTTACTTAGGGTGGCATTCGCACCAGCTTTCTTCGGAGCGTACAGGATCAGTGAACTAGTCGCCCCAGCAAAAGGAAACCCAGGAATAGCATGCATACGCAAAACGGGCCTTCAAATGGGGCAGAGCACATGGTAATCCATGTGCGCCAATCAAAAACAGACCAGGCAGGCAAAGGGAGGTACACCAGGATTAAGTGCATCATAGACAAGTCATGCTGCCCTGTATGCTCAATCCAGGACTACATTGTACAAGGAGGGGCTGCGAAGGGGCCACTATTCACACATAGGGACGGGTCTTACCTCAGCCGATTTCAGTTCATAGCGGTTATCCGGAGGTCCCTGGAGAGGGCGGGTTTTCCACCAGGGGAATTCAGTTCACACTCCTTCCGCATAGGGGCCGCAACTAAGGCAGCGGGCCTGGGGTTTGGTTCTGACTAAATCAAGATGGTGGGGCGGTGGGCATCGAGCGCCTTCAAAAGATACATACGCTCCTCTGTGTATTGAGTCTTGGCTTTACCCCCATCCAACTTTTAGGTCCGTTGGAGGATCGCAGGAAGGTAAGGATCGTGGGGCACTCGTACATAACCCGGGCACAACAGTGGGCGGCAACACAGCAAGATTTCAGAGGGATATGGCTCCGGAATACGGAGGTGACCTGGCTGGGCCAATCTGGGATGAAATGGGACCAGCTGCTCCCCGCGGTGCATAGGGCACTCCAGCAAGGCGACGGGCTCTACGCCGGTAGTGGTTCACCTAGGGGGTAACGACCTAGCGGCTATCGGGAGGAGAGGCCTGTTGGAGAAAATGGTCACGACCTGGCATCACTAGCCAGGTTAACCCGCCCGGCAGATATAGTATGGTCAGAAATGATAGCGCGCAGGGTATGAAGGGGAGCCATAGACCAGGGTGTGGAGGAGAAGTCCAGACGTAAACTGAACATCACCATGGTGAAAATATGCAGGGCCAATAGCTGGGGTTTCGTAAGACACAGTCTGAACAACCTGAGGTCCCCGGGCTACCACTTGGAGGATGGGGTGCACCTGACTGGGGTTGGCATGGACATGTTCGCAGTCAACAAAGTGGAGGTTCTGGAGCAACTGGGTTTCTCTTGAACAAGGGTACGGGAGGTGGCAAGGGGGGAGCTGCCTCCGATCGTTAAACAGTCAGCAGCATGGTGGAAGAAATGCAGAAAAAGATCCAAAGGGGAAAGTACCATAGGTAGAAGAGCCGCTCACACAGTGTCCTTGGGATGCCTCACGGCAAGGACACAGGGTGAGCAAATGACAGCACACAGCACAGGCAGAGTAGAAGAGATGCTCGCACAGTGTCCTTGGGATGCCACACGGCAGGGACACTGAGGAGCAGGCGAGTGGCCAGCAAGGGTCCTGGGCAAGCAGAACGGCATTTGCAGCCCTGGCCGGTCCTAACGAACACCCACAAAATCGGTAGCAAGGGAAGCCTGGAACCATGAACACTGAGGCCTTGCACAGGGGGCACCTCGAACAAAGACAGTGCTGACAAAAAAGGACAACGCCAAACATGGGGAATGATGCATGACATAAATTGACATGGATGTTTATGAATGATCAACCAATAAGTGGCCAGATGTATAATCCATGTGTTGAATAAACTGCGGCCTTCCTATACACCATATCATTTCATCACTGGAATGATTTATGGGGGAAGGGTCACATGCGGGTAGGGGCTGAGAGGAGAGGAGTGAACTCACTCCCTGGGACGGGTTGGGACACGGGCCGGGGAGGCAAAGCTGGACGCCATTTGGGCCAGTGGGGAACGCCTCCCTGGCGTGAGAACCACCCCTCAAGCCCACGAAAAAATGGCGCACCGTATTGGGCGCCCTCAAACAAGTATTATCTGGCCATTCAGGGCTAGGAGAGGCAAGCGGCTGGGAGGATCAAAAGGGGCATAGGTTCCCCCTTTTTGACCACAGGAACCCCCCATCGCAGTGGAATCCCACCCACCCACGCCAAAGAAGCGGTTGTCGCACCCGCGTAATTGTTGGAAAGGGAGGGGGCGGAAGAAACCCAGAAAAAGATCCAAAGGGGAAAGTACCATAGGTAGAACAGCTGCTCACACAGTGTCCTTGGGATGCCTCACGGCAAGGACACAGGGTGAGCAAATGACAGCACACAGCACAGGCAGAGTAGAAGAGATGCTCGCACAGTGTCTTCAGGATGCCACATGGCAGGGACACCGAGGAGCAGGCGAGTGGCCTGCAAGGGTCCAGGGCAAGCGGAACAGCACTTACAGCCCGAGCCGGTCCTAACGGACGCCCACAAAATCGGTAGCAAGGGAAGCCTGGAACCGTGAACACTGAGGCCTTGCACAGGGGGCACCTCGAACAAAGACAGTGCTGACAAAAAAGGACAACGCCAAGCATGGGGAATGATGCATGACATAAATTGACATGGATGTTTATGAATGACCAATAAGTTGCGAGATGTATAATCCATGTGTTGAATAAACTGCGGCCTTTCTATAGACCATATCATTTCATCACTGGAATTATTTATGGAGGAAGGGTCGCATGCGGGTAGGGGCTGAGAGGAGAGAGGTGAACTTGCCCCCTGGGAGGGGTTTGGCAATCGGCTCCGGGTGGCTAACAGGGGTGCGGGTGGGGGGAACAGAGACATGGCAGGTGGGAAGAGGAGAGAAGAAACTGGGATGGCAAGGCAGCGCAGAGGGGAGAAATATCAGGGAGGGGGTCTGTACAGCATGTATTTGGCAAACGTGTATATTTGGGGACTCATTTGCGGAAAGCTGCAGACACATCAGCAATTTAGGGGGAGGGGAAATGTGTTCAAGATGACAGGAAGTTACCAATTCTAAAGCGCACTGTACTGAAACCAGCCCAATATTTTTGCTAGCTGAATTGCGGCCCTTAAGAGGGTAGAGGCAGGCTGGTGCAAACTGTGGAAGTTGCGTTCCACAAAACATTTAGTGCAAGCACGTTTGAAATAACGCACTTACGTACTGCGCAAGCACGCACAACAAATACTTACAAATTCAGTGGCACCATGTTCAACCTAGGGCCCATGGCAAAAAGCAGGAGATGCCGGCGACGGTTTTATGTTGTGCCATGGCTCGGCACCAAATAGCTTTCAGGTGTTTATAAGTGCATGAAGAGGTAAAAAGCACATTCCGGCACATCACCACAGCAGCATTGAGGGGGTTCCAACTCTTACATACACTGTACAGAAGCCACAAGTTAACTAAATTTTGAGTGGCTGCAGTCAGAAGAAGATATGACGTCTTCCACATGCCACCTCTCTCTTGAATGTTTCCCCATTTTATCACAAGAATCTATTTCAAATGCAAACAAGGTACTTGAATCAATCAGAATTTCAGCAGAAAGCCAAGTTAAACGTGCCAAGTACTTACTTGTTTAAAATTGCACTGTGCACATGTGTGCAGGAAACACAATTGCTAAAGACTTGGTATGAATGCCAACAGTGGAGAGGCTTTACACCACACCCTTTCTCAAACAATGAAAATATCAGGCTGACAAAGGGAATTCCTATGTGTGCCTTAATGTGTGCTGCTACAGTTTACTATTCAATTACTATTTTGTTTTTCTACCTGCTTGAAGACCATTGACAGTGAAAGAACACTGATGAAGAAATATTAATTAGTACTTGGTCCATGCTCCAACAAGAGACAAGTTTATGAAGAAAATGGTAACCAGGCGCGATGACCAATGACAAACAACAAAATGAGAGAGACGATGAAGTCAACCAATGGTAAGTAATGGGCGGGCTGTAAGCCCCGTTTAAGGATTTTAGGCCTGCTGTTAACCTAGAACTTTTGCTTTTATTAACATTATATGTATAATATACTTACTTAAAGGGGCTTTCAGCCACCTCTCTTCATTCATTGGTCTGTTGTGTCTTTCACATTCAGTTTCTGCCCACTACAGCATAGAGCAAGGGGCAATGGGTCAGCCTACTTCAGCCACTAGTTAACTTCATTTTGAGTGGCTGCATTTTGCTCTTTCACAGTAAACACATCAGCACACAAGTTAGCGCCGCTCAGTGCCAGTGTTTTTGTTTTTACTTTACGATTACTGTAGTGTTCCCTACATATTTAGAGCCTGAGGTGAAAGCAGAACTTTTCTACGAGATGTTAGCACAGGCCACAATATTATGCAAGTGAATTAATAGGCAGACATTTCTTCAGAACACGGGACTCAAATCTGGAAATCTGGACTCAATTTCACCAATTGTTCTTTACTAAATATTTTCCTAGGAAAAAAATCAGCCTTTTTATCGTTTAACTTGTAACAGTTTTTTATTCCCTTCTTACCATCACTCTTTATTATTTTCTTTCTTATTCCTTCTGTTTCTTTCTTTTCTTCTTTCTTGCTTCCTTTATCTCTTGCCTTCTTTATTTCCTTCTTTCTTTTCATATTCTTTCCTTTCCTTTTTCTTTCTTTAATTCTTCTTTCCATCTTTTTTTTCTATCCTTCTTCCATTTTCCTTCTTTAATTCTTTCTTCCCTTCTTTCTGTCTTTCTTGTTTTTGGCTTCCTTTCCTTTTTCATACTTTCTGTCTTTCTCTCTTCTTTCTTTCCTCTTTAATCTTTCTTTTTTCCTTTTTTCTTTTTCTTTTTCCTGTCTTTCATTTTTCTTTCTTTCTACTTTTTTTCTCTTTATTTCTTACCTTCCTTTCTTTCTTTTTCAAATTCAAGAGGTTGGCAGCCAATAGCAGAACAACTGGGTTTTTTAGGTGTGTGTTAGCCAAGACCTTTTGTTTTTACTAAAATTATGTGCGGACAAAGTTACTTATAGGGGGTTTCAGTCACATTTCATTCATTTGTCTGTGTCATTCAATTGTTTTTCCAGTCCACTCAAGCATGATTCAAGTGGCAATGCGTCAGCCCATTTCGTGCATCTGCTGACTTCACCGTGAGTTATGGCTTGCAGCCATTTCACAATGAATCCATCCACACAAATTAATTTCCTTCAGTGTCAGGGAGTACTATGGTAATGTGTTCTTTTATTAGACCCAAAACCATTTTTTACCTTTAGTAAATGTTTTTTTTAGATTAACAAACACCCAGCAGCTTCCTGAACAATAAATTTTGCACAGAAAAAAACAGCAACAAAACAAGAGTTGCCAAAAGGCTGGCAGGCAATGGCAGACCTATTGGCTTTGCCAATGTTTTTATTTGGGTCAACAAAAGATCGTCGCAGTGTGACAGCACATGTACCGTCTCAGGCGAAACCTAAAGAGTGAGAATTCATGTCTTGGGGCTCAAGAAACTAGACATAGAGACACTTAAGGGCAGTCTTACCCCTAAAGCACCTTAGATATAGACATATGCTCCAACCATGGAAGGCCTCGGGTTGCTAAAACATTTGTAGAGAATTACAGGAGTGTCTCTGATGCGTTTACATGCCTTGATAAGCGGCATTTGGTTTGTGAAATGCAAAAGGTGACTGGAGAAAACGAAGTTGTTCCGAGCAGACAATCTCAGTGCAAATAAAATGATTATGGAACTGGCTGAGGGTGAGAGAAAAAAGTAAAACTGTAAAAAAGAACTAGTAACTCAGTATCATGGGATGAAATTAAGAGAGTGCAAAAAGTGCATTATATTTCTTTGTTGATGTTTATGTATGAGAGTTCTAAATGTTGTAGTGGTTTGGTGAAGTGGAAGGAAGAAGGTGATGACTTGCGGTTATTTCATCTTGAGCAACACATTTTTCTTGTTTCTTCGGGTGACCCGTGACAGGTCTTGGCTAATTCACATTAGGTTAATTACATAGAGACCTGTAATGGCTGCTGACAAGAGAGTAGCCAACATGTTAAGAAGGAAGGGCCTGGGTTTCACTAGGTGAAAGTGAATGGCCACAAGACCCACAGAAACAGGCAATAGAACAAACAAAATGGCATCAACAATCACCAAATCTCCCACAAGGAGAAAAGGCAAAGGAAAATTGTTCCCTTTTCAAGGTTTAAAGCATGAACCTACACAACCCCCAAGAGAAGGAGGAAGCACCAAGTTGCCTGTCACTCGTGTGTCTGCCTCAGTCCAATCTGCACATCTCCATATTTCCCTTTATAGGGCTGCCTTGATGAACATGGGGTCCCTTGGAAGGCACAAAAAACCCAAAGTGGGGCTATCATATCACCCGAGGAAACACTGCTATCAATGTCAGTGGTAGTTTCTACCACGCTGCAGATCGGCATGTTAGTTCAGACCTTTGAGACAGCTTTGGCCGTTTCACCACACTATTGTTTTTCAAAATAATTCATAGATATTCACATACATAATGGAGCTTTTGGTCAGCCAGCTTCACCCATTGGTATGTTTAATTGTCATTCACATTTTGTTTCCAGCCACCGCAGCATACAGCATGAGGCAAAGAGCCAGCCCAGTTTGTAATGTAATGTAATGTAATGTAACAATGATTTATAAAGAACTACTAACCCACAAGAAGTGGGCTTCTAGGCACTGGAAACCGGACTAGGCCAAGCGATAGAGAATTAGAGTAGTCTAACCTGGAAATCTGATCACTTTTCTCAACATTTTTATGAGGCTAAAGTAGACTGCAGTCACTGAAGCAATTTCGGACTGGAAGCACAGCTGATTATCAAACTTGGCTCCCAAATTTCTTGCAGACTCAAATGGATTGAGGGGGGTCAGACAAGTTCTAGAGACCACCACTTATCGGACCAGGGGGGGGTGTTCCCAGGACCAGGAATTCTGTCTTTCCTGAATTGAGTTTTAGACAATTGTTGTTCATCCACACAGAGACAGAGATAAGATATTGTTTACACCTCCCTTAACACAGAGTATTATCAATCAATCAATCAATCACAGAATTTGTAAAGCGCACTACTTACCCGTGAGGGTCTCAAGGCGCTAGGGAAAAAAGTAAAAAGGGGGGGGGGGAGGTGCTGCTACTGGTCGAACAACCAGGTCTTGAGTAGCCTCCTGAAGGTCAGCAGGTCTTGGGTCTGTGGTAGGCTTAGTGGAAGGGTGTTCCAGGTCTTGGCGGCGAGGTGGGAGAAGGATCTGCCGCCGGTGGTAGTTCTTCGAATGCGAGGGACGGTGGCGAGGGAGAGGTCGGCGGAGCGGAGTTGGCGGTTGGGGACGTAGAAGAGGAGTCGTCTGTTGAGGTAGGCTGGGCCAGTCTTGTGGTGTGCCTTGTGTGCGTGGATGAGGAGTTTGAAGGAGATTCTCCTGTCGACGGGGAGACAGTGCAGGTTCCTCAGGTGGGGGGTGATGTGGCTGTGGCGTGGTACATCGAGGATCAGGCGTGCGGAGGCGTTTTGTATGCGTTGCAGCGGCTTGATGAGCTTGGCCGGGGCTCCCGCGTAGAGGGCGTTCCCATAGTCAAGTCTGCTACTGACGAGGGCCTGGGTGACTGTCCTTCTTGTTTCTGTCGGGATCCACCTGTAGATCTTGCGAAGCATGCGGAGGGTGTTGAAGCAGGAGGATGAGACTGCGTTGACTTGCTTGTCCATGGAGAGCGTTGAGTCGAGGATGACTCCCAGGTTGCGTGCGTGGTCGGTGGGTGTCGGGGCTGCTCCCAGCGTCGTTGGCCACCAGGAGTCGTCCCAGGCTGAGGGGTTGGAGCCGAGGATGAGGACCTCTGTCTTCTCCGTGTTCAGTTTTAGTCGGCTGATCTTCATCCAATCGGCGACGGCCTTCATTCCTTCATGGAGGTTGGATTTGGCGGCGAGGGGTCCTTGGTGAGGGAGAGGATCAGTTGAGTGTCGTCGGCGTAGGAGATTATGTTGAGGTCGTGTTGTCTGGCGATGCGTGCGAGCGGGGTCATGTAGATGTTGAACAGTGTTGGGCTGAGGGACGATCCCTGGGGTGCGCCGCAGATGATCTCGGAGGCTTCGGATCGGAATGGTGGGAGGCGGACTCTCTGGGTTCTGCCGGCGAGGAAGGAGGTGGCCCATTCCAGGGCCTTGTCTCGGATCCCTGCGTCGTGGAGGCGTGTGCGTAGAGTGCGGTGGCAGACAGTGTCGAAGGCGGCGGAGAGGTCCAGCAGGATGAGGGCTGCGGTCTCACCATTGTCCAGCAGGATCCTGATGTCGTCGGTGGCGGCAATGAGGGCAGTCTCAGTGCTGTGGTTGCTGCGGAACCCCGATTGGGATGGGTCCAGGATGCTGTTTTCTTCGAGGTATCGGGTTAGCTGTTTGTTGACGATCTTCTCGATGACCTTGGCTGGGAACGGAAGCAGGGAGATGGGCCGGAAGTTCTTGAGGTCTCTCGGGTCCGCCTTGGGTTTTTGAGTAGGGCGTTGATCTCTGCGTGTTTCCAGCTCTCTGGGAAGGTCGCGGTCTCGAAGGAGAGATTGATGACGTTGCACAGGTGGGGTGCGATGGAGCTGCTGGCTTTGTTGAAGATGTGGTGCGGGAAAGGGTCTGACGGGGAGCCGGAGTGTATTGTGCTCATGGTCTTGATGGTGTCCTCGATGTTCACGCTGGCCCAGGCTGGCAGGGGGTCGTGGTCGATGGTATGCGGCGGGTCTGGTGCATCGATCTTAGTTGGGGCTGTCTGGGTGTTGAAGCTGTCGTGGATGTCGGCGATCTTGCGGTGAAAGAAGGTGGCGAGGGAATCGCACAGGGGTTGCGACGGCGGGATGTCGTTGGTGTTGGAGCTGGGGTTGGAGAGTTCCTTCACTATGTTGAAAAGCTCCTTGCTGTTGTGTGCGTTGTTGTCGAGGCGGTCTTTGAAGGAGATTCTCTTGGCGGACCTGATGAGGTGGTGGTGGTTACGGATGGCGTCTTTGTGGGCTGTGTGGCTGTCCGGTGTCTTATCACTGTGCCATTTCTTCTCTAGTTTCCGGCAGGTACGCTTGGAAGCTAGGAGTTCCGAGGTGAACCAGCTGGCTCTTTTGGTGGTGTCACTGTAGGTGAGCTTTTTCAGCGGGGTGAGGGTGTTGGCACAGTCGTCCATCCATCGTCTGAGGTTGCAGGCAGCGTCGTCGGTGTTGGATGGGTCGGAGGGAGGGCTGAGAGCGAGGGTTGCCCGAAGTTGGTCTTCGGTGACTTTGCTCCAGCAGCGGCGTGGGATCTGTTGGGTGCGGTGGTGTGTGGTGGGTTTCTGGAAGGTGAAATGGATGCAGCGGTGGTCGGTCCAGAGGAGTTCCGTGGTGTGGCTGAAGGAGACGTGGGAGCTTGAGGAGAAGATGGGGTCAAGCGTGTGGCCGGCGGAATGGGTCGGTGTTGTGACGAGCTGGCTCAGACCGAGATTGGCGAGGCTGTCGATCAGGGTGGTGGAGTTGCTGTCGTTGTTGTTCTCCAGGTGAAAGTTCAGGTCTCCGAGGAGGATGTAGTCGGTAGAGGTCAGGGCGTGCGTGCTGATGAAGTCAGCGATGGAGTCGCTGAACTGGGGTCGGGGCCCAGGGGGTCTGTAGACAAGGGTGCCTCTAAGGGTGGTGTTGGGGTCCGTGTGGATCTGGAAGTGCATGTGTTCGGCATTCATCAAAGATAAGATGATCTATGTATCATCCGCAGACGGCAGGACTTCAAAGCTGATGCTGCGGATCACACCAGTGAGGCTCATGGAAGACCCCTGTGGGTCTCCATAAGGGAGTGGCAATGGTTTGGATGAAAACAGTGGAAGCCTAATGGCCTGGGTTCCATTAATGAATGAATGAATGAGGAATTTATAAAGCGCTGGAATCACCCCATTGCTGGAATCAATCCATTAGAGTGAATATTCGCTATCCAAGAGATCACTCGTTCTGTGACTCTGATATCTTCCAGTCTATGGATCAATGCCAAGTGCGAGATGTTATCAAATGCTTCCAAAAGGTCAAGGAGGACAAGGGCAGCTGTGCCTCACATATCAAGGATGGATTTAAGATGATCAGACACTGTAGGAAGTATAGATTATGTACTGTGGCCAGTGAAAAAACCACATTGAGAAGGGTGTTAACATGTTATTGGTCTCCAGCATTGTGACAGTTGTTGGTTGATATGCTTCTGCAGCATCTTCGCCGGAGCTGGGAGAAGAGATATGGGGCAGTAATTAGTGGGATCTTCAGGGTCTGTACTGGACATCTTTGGGAGCAGCATAACCTGATCCTGCTTCCAGACATCGAAGATCATTGCAGTATCCATGAAATATCACAGAGAACAGGTATGATCATGTAGTCACCTCCAAAGTATATCAGGGGTCAGATTTCCGAGGGGAATCCCGACTTTGCATTAATGATAAGGTCTTCCATATTTTGGGGGGGGAGATGAAAGAAAATGTATTCAAGCTGAAGGAGCTATGGACGAGAGGGTTAGAAACTGGGAGGCTGTCTTGGAGATTCTAGGGGGGAGGGGTGGTGGTACAGCAAACGTCCAATGTATATTCATGATGTTTTCATGGAAGAATTTAGATAGGTTGTTGCGTAAAGCTTGCAAAGAAGTCAGACTTTACCAGTGTGGGTTGAGTCATAGATTTGACAATCCCAAAAATCTCCTTGGATTAATTTTTTTCAGATTCTATCTTGGCTCCAAAGAACTTGTTTTTGGCCAGCCTGATTTCCTTTACATAGGTTTTCCCATTAAACCGGTCAGTTGACTCTCCATTTCCTTTCCAGTTGGTGATAAAGTCATTTTTCTGCGATCAGATCCTCAGAAAACCAAGGGGCCACCTTGCAGTATTTGGTATTTTTCTTCTTTGTGAATGATGCTAACTCATCAAGTGCTGTTGAGATCCTGTTCTGATACTTGACAATATCTTCATTGATATTTCCCGAAAGCACGGGCTGGTTCCTAGCAAGAGCCTGGTCAAATTCTATCTCGGTAACACGAGTTCAAGGTCTTTTCAAAGTGAAAGTGTTTGTCTGTTTGGTCTAGCTACCGGTATTGGTACTGTAAAGGGAACCGCAAAATGTTCGGACCAGATGAGAGGTAGCAGGGGTTTGCAGCACACATTGCCCTGATCGAGAGTATGGCCCCCAATGTGAGAATCTTGGTTCACGCCTTGAGTAAGATCCAGAGCACCTAAATCGTCTAACAAAAGCTTGGCTGTGGAGTCAGAACTTACATCCACATGGTTATTGAAATCACCTACTATAGTGAAGTTAAGGAATTTATTATTACGTGACACGAGGGTCTCAAAGAGGTCATTGGAGAAGTAGCCAGGGTGGCCGAGGTAGGCAAAAGTAGAGAGTAAAAACAAACTCTTCTGTTTTCATGTTGGTTATTGCGGTGATAGTGCAGCTACTTATATTTATAAACAATCGCAATGCCTCTGCCATTTCTATCTGGGCAGATTTGGTGGGTTTTTGAGTACCCTAGATTTATAGCTGCAGCTAGAACCGGAGTTGAACAGTCTTTGAGCCAAATGTCGATTAAAAAAATGGCGTCCGGGTTAAATTCATTGACAAAATAAAAAAACTCAATTTTATGCTTAGGCAATGATCTCGTACTGAGTAGATAGAATTTGGACTGGGACAGACCAGTGCTTAATTTGAGCCAGAGTTTTCCAGTGCTGGGCACAGCACTTAATTGTCAACACTCTCACTTATGATAGTCTGCCACATGGTGCCACTATTTGTCTAATTTAGAGATATGCACTTCAAGAGTTGTTTATTAATAGAATATACATTAGAATTGACTAATACCTACCACCCAAGGCATTCTTACAGCTTTTAGGGCCTGAAACAGTCTGAACTATCACACTTGTAGGAGTGTGATAATTAAAAGTTGTGCTGCTACAGTCATTCGCAGTCCTGGCAGGGGCAATGGGTGGTGCAATCTCCAGTGGCCTCCTAAGGAGGGCCCTGGCACTTATATTTTTACAAATTAAGCACTGGGGCAGACTAATAGAACTAGTGCCCTTGGAGCCATTATTAGGCTTGCCTTTCCCCGGCTGCGCGCTTGTCACTTTTGTAGTCCTCCATGCTGGTGAGAGGCGTGGCCAAGAGGGCTAACGTGCCTAGTCGAAGTCAAGCACTTCCGAAAATTACAAGGAAACAAATATCTAAGTCAGGCATACAAGTGGTGGAACTACCACTTCCTTGTCAAGTGATACCGGTACTCCGTAGTCAGGGCCGCGGACGCGCAGCTTTGCCACTTTTGTAATGCTCCGTCCAGGTGGGAGGGTGGCCAAGGGGGCTAGAGAGCTACCTCACTAGGACCACGTGAATACAGAAAATGGGGAGGGAGGGTGGAAGCAGATAAGAAACAGAACTGGATCGAGGCAAATCAGGTGTGTGACATCAAGCGCTCTTGCCTCGCACACCGCCATGGAAATTAATAAAGTTAAAATAACAGTGTGAAATGTAAAAGCCATAAACATAAAAGAAAGACTGAGAGTTGAGTCGAGCGCTCAGTGGGCGCCAGGCAACACCGGTTCTAGGATTCCGGATCAGGGAGAGCTATGAGGAAGCCTGAGTGGGCCATGAAGATACGTGGGGAAAGCGGGTAAAAATCAGGATTTTTGGAGATCTGTTTAGACTCTGACGACAGCTATTGAACATGGACACGTCTATGAGGTGACAGTAACATGTCTTTTGTAATGATGGATCTGGTGGATACAGCCTTTGGCTTTGTCAAACGCACTTTTTTCTGTCTTTAACTTTAAACCACCTTCTGGTGGGAGCTTGCATTCTCTGCCGTTAGTGGTAGTGGAGTATCGTGGCATACCCCGCTGTTAATTTGTTGAAGAATAATGTGATACCATCATATTTGCTCCTCACTGAACTCACATCTATCCACACAAAAGGCTATTCATACGGTTTCGAAGGACACTGGTGACAGACTACTCGCGGGATTCTATTCCTAGTTCCCTTAAAAAAAAAATTAAGCATTCTTATAGCACATGGTACATTTTAATAGATATTATAGTGTCACTCGTCAAAAGTTGAGAGTATTTAAAGAAACTTTACACAACGTATGAGTTGTCTTTGGGGAGTTTTGGGCGCATGAATGACAGATTGAGCTTTTAAAAACAGTATGGGCAAGTAGCATTGATCAAAATAAAACATGTTTTTATACTTTTGGGAAGACAGGTTCCTCACATGCGTTTTTGGCCAAACTGGTTAATCTTGAAATTCAATGCATAGTGGATCAGTCACATTGCTTAAAACACAATGGAAATAAACAAAATTTTATCAAGGACATATATGTGATGTTTCATTCTTTTCTGCTTCACAAACAAGAGTAACAATAAAATGGATGGTGCAATGCCTGCTATTTAAAAACATCACTGCTAAAATATCCACATCAATGATTTCTTTTCTTATTTTTATTGCAGGTATCTCACGGCCAGAATAAGGTGTCTTCCTGTTTCCTTTTTTTGTGGCATATGCTTGCAATAAAAATTAAAAACATAACTGCCATACCAGACCAGCTTGCCAAGGCCAAACATTGGTTTTGTCAGTGTTTGTTTATTTTATGGTGCTCAGCTAAAAAGTATTTTTCACACTTAAGTTTATTTACAGAGCTTTTTTTTAGGACAGCACAAAATTGCTTTCTGTATTGTAAGCATAATTAATTACTCAAACTTTAAAGATTTAAGAACTTTTCGTAAGGGAATAATATTAGGGAACGGATTGATACCTAAAGGCAACAAGTTCCTGCACCAAGTATCTCTGGTTGCCCCCGTACTTGAACTTAGATTTTGAAATGAGGAAGAACCTATAACCCAGTTGGCAACAGAATAGTTTTTTCGTGAGGTAGACTGTAGTCAACCTAACAAAAATGTAGAAATCTTCATTATCTGAAACTTAAGACCACTCGAGTGGTTAAACAGGTAAGTTGTCAGTGCCCTTCTGAACTGAATCAGATTAGAGGAAGATTGAACTTCCAGGGAAAGCTCACTTCTCAGCATGAGGGTCCGAACTATAGTGCGATGACTTGGAATAGTGCAATGGTTCCGTTTCCTGAACCACATAATCCCAGTAGAAATGTCAGTCACAGACACTTCGAATGGAGGAGAACATATTGCAGAGCAGGCTAACATAATAACACATCACATTAATGGATGCACATCATGGGCATCCTAGGATGGACATCAGCTTTGAAACCTGAATGTACATACATTTCCTGTTTGCATCCTGTTGTACTTGGTTCCTGCCATCACCTATCACGTTAGGAATGTGGAACACGGTCTCCGCTCGGGTTCCACATTCCTGTGTGGGTTGTGACATTCCAAGAAAAAACAGTTGGATACTGGCTGGCAAAAGAGGAGCAGCTAACCTGCTGCAGGGAAACATTGAACGTGAATAAACCTTACCTTTCTTTCTACAAGTCGCGTCAGTGTGTTCCGTTACGCCACAAGGCATCCTCCTTGGGGCAGGCAGGGCATAAGGACTAAGCCAACATGGATTACTCAAAACAAAGAGAAAAGTTATTATATATCAATGCAAAGTTCACAGGAATGACACATTCAGGTTTATAAGGTAAACACCAGGGAGCCGCTAAGCTCATTGTCCATGCCGAGGCACCCCATGATGATCTGGTCACGCCCCAAGAGACATCATGGGCAACACTACTCGATGTAGTGTGTAAACTTCCAGCGGGGCCTGAGGAGTTGACTGACTTGAAGGAGCAGGATGGGTGTAGTATACTGAAAGAGGTCGAGTCCGAGTAATTTTCCATGAAGATTTATTGATGAGTAGGTTACATGGAAAGGAAGAATAAGAGCGGAAGTAGAGCCCCACCAGGAGCAGCTTCCCTGCTGCTCAGCCCATCCACCAACTGACTCAGGATCTCCAACATCCCACATCCCAACATTCTCTCACGCAATCATTCTGGCTGAGCAGCAGGATACCACATATCTCCCTCCTTTACAATGGAAAAGAGGGAAGTATTAAAATACATCAGAAAATAAGCAAGAAATTAGAGAAGAAAATACACTGGAAGAAAGCATGGAAATGGAAGGTGGAAAAGTAGGAAACGCAAACAAGAAAAGATGAAAAGAAAACCATGACTAAAGCACCAACACCCTTTCTCACAGAAAGACAAACCCACATCCTCCCTCACATACATAACAAAACAAACCCAAGTACAAAGATATGAAAGCTGGCCAGGCAAACACAAAAATATACAAGGGCATAAGCAAAAAGGTGAAGGAGAGAACAAAACCCAAAAGCAAAAGAACAGTGAAAGGGTGGAAGACAGCTATAGATAGAACAAGCAAAAGGATAGTTGCCTTTGACTCAAGCAAGAGTATGGAGAAAAGTCCCCAGAAAGACAGCAAATCCTAGGTATGGCAGAAAGTGCAACACGGTACATTGCAACATACAGGAATGTAGAACTAGGTGTGGCGGAAAGTACCACACGGGACAATGCAATAAAGAGCAAGGCATGGCGGAGAATACCACACGGTACATTGCAATATATAAATGCAAACAGCAGAAATCGGTGTGGGAAATAACCACACAGTACAATGCCATACAGAAAAGTAAAACTAGTGTGACGTAAAATATCACAGTAACACAAGGTATGGTGTAAAATACCATACAGTAAAAACAGAAGGTATGGCGTAAAATTCCACTTGTAATAATGTAAGAAGTAGAAACTGTAAAAGTAGGTGTGGAGCACGCCACACGGCACAACGTACAGCAAAACTTTGCAAGTGGAGGTGTGGAAATAACCACACAGTACTAATAGGAACTGTAAAACTACTCCAAACACAGGAAAGGTGTGGGCAGGCACCACACAGTACAATACAATGAGTAGCAAAAGCAGAGGGTAGAAACTACCAGAGCAATAATATTACGTAAAGAAAGGTTCCCCAGAAAAAAAAACAACAGCATGTAAGAGAAACTTGCAGTCATGTAAATGTAGATTGCGCAGGACATCGCAAGAAAAAATAAATAGAAAAATAAATAAATGAACAATGAAGGAGAATGAATATGAAAGCAAATTTCAGGTTGACAGAAGGTTGAATAATCCTTGTAGCGCAGCAGGGTGAATCCTTGTAGCGCAGCAGGCAAAGTTAAAGAACTAGATGGCAAAGTAGAACAAGCATTGGCAATGCCAATTGGTCTCGGCATATTAATGAGTTTAGTGGTGTAGTTGCTATTATAAATATATTAATATACTATGTTTAGTATCAGATGAATAAGTTAGCAGGTTAGCAATGACTTCAGAAGTAGCAAAATAGTAATGCAGCAATTTTAGTAGTAAAGCAGTTACAGCATGAGCAGCGGAAGTGTCAGTGAAATGTAGGGTAGTGAGATTCTCTAGTTAAGTAAAACAGACTTTCAACACGTCTAACGAATGTTGAGCAGATAACGAACTTCACCAGCACTGAGAAGAGACCTAGAGAGCAGCTACCAACACTGGGGCCTTCCTGAGACGAGAGCACACCAGTGCATTATCAATACGTGAAGCTACGTATGGCACATACAAGGGGCCCGGCCGGTCACCCTAACACTGAGGCATGACGGGAGACTGAGTGAAGGCTCTTAAGCTGCTCTCAACTATACACGTTTAAGAAAGTAGTTGCCAGCACTGAGAAGTGTCTAGTAAGAATTATGAGACATGTTGAGTGAGTCGTCCTGAGGCACATTTAAAAACTGCTCCTCTTGCACTCTAGCTAGCACCCACTCCCACCCCAGCATATGACGGACATGCAGTCCTTTTGGGACTCGTCCCAAGCACTGGGCCTGGACGTGTGGAGCGTCCCGTCAAATGTGCTGCTGGCGCATATACGTAGGCTCACCTCTACAATGAGCGTTGATTTATAATACAGGGGTTGAGCAAATGTTTTTCAATTTAGCAATAATCAACAACGTTCTTATTATGCAGAAGAGTAGAGGCAATGAATGGCACCGTAGTTGGAGAGGGGGGTGAAAAAACGCACACTATGAGGTTTCAGAAGATGCTGTAGAATGCCCAGAGACGGTATTCACTGTGAAAGAGCAAACACTGAACTTGTCTTGAGAGCAAGTGCAGTTTGCAGTGTTTAACATGAGCGGGAGAACGGGCAGCATAGTAGAGCCTGCTGGTTATTAGCTATCAGCCACTATTAAGAATGGACGTAAGAATGTCCTACCGTTTGCAACCAAGCGCACATTATACAGATGTTAAGGCCAGTGTGCGTAGTCTAGGGGGTTGAACATCGGAGTGGCTGGGCGCCGCTGAAATATAATGTAGGCTCGACGACAAACGATGACAGCATTACATTAAATTTGCCTGCACAGCAGAGCCGGGTTTTCGAGTAGCGTGCTGCGCCACCCCCAGCGCATTTTTCTGCCCCCAACCTCCCTACACCTTTCAGCAATTCATAAAATGCAAAGGTGCTTTTAGAGTGTGGGCACATAGAGTCTTATGGGAAGTGCCACAAGGGTGCAGTGGCGCACCTAAGCGCTATGGAAGGGCCTAAACGATATTTACAAATACCTCGCCACTGGCGTAACACCATAAGCTGAATGAGCAAATTATGTAGAAAGGAAGACGTCGTTATCAAAAGCCAGCTGGCCACCTCCGAGTGAAGTGGAAAGGGCAAAAAAAAAAATGTGGAGCTATGGGCCAGAAAGTGAATACTTAATACTACCAATTGAACTTTGGAGAAAAGTCGTGACAGAAAACTAGCAGCCCTCGAATTATGGGCATGGCAATTAAACCTGCAGACATATAACACGTAATAAGTAGAATAAACAGGAACCAATAGAAATGCAGACTACATAATAATGGGAAAATAACTGCAGCAAGGGGAGAAACAGAGAGAGAGAGAGACCAATACACTGTAAAACTAAAGTAACTGCTGACACAGAGGCTTGGAGTGTATGGCTTAGGTATGGTTACTGTGAGAAAGAACGGTACATAGAAGCGCGCATCCAGTGGAGGTTTCTGTGCTTACCGGGTTGCTCCCATGCTGTTCCAGCTCTTCTTAGATTACAGCCACATCCAGAGGCCTGTGCAGTGGGAGGGTGTCGGGGGCCCTACGGTGACTGTGTCAAGGCTTTCCCGTTGCTAACTCCTGCCTGCGGCGCTGCCAATCATTTCCCCGGTGCTGCGGCTGGCACTGGGAGCGGCGTGTTCCAGCTCTTCTTAGATTACAGCCACATCCAGAGGCCTGTGCAGTGGGAGGGTGTCGGGGGCTCTACGGTGACTGTGTCAAGGCTTTCCCGTTGCTAACTCCTGCCTGCGGCGCTGCCAATCATTTCCCCGGTGCTGCGGCTGGCACTGGGAGCGGCATATTCCAGCTCTTCTTAGATTACAGCCACATCCAGAGGCCTGTGCAGTGGGAGGGTGTCGGGGGCTCTACGGTGACTGTGTCAAGGCTTTCCCGTTGCTAACTCCTGCCTGCGGCGCTACCAATCATTTCCCCGGTGCTGCCGCTGGCACTGGGAGCGGCGGGTCACCTCCTCTGCACATGCACTGTAGCTCCAGCGGTGCAGCCAGGGCACTTGTGCTATGGCTACAATGTGTGGCTGGCAATGAGTCCTCTGGGCTAGCGGCCAGCACCCACTTTTTTTCGAACTTTAACACCGAGCGCGGTGTCCTTTATGCGGGCGCTGCGATGACTGTTAAAGTAAAAAAAAATCCCAAAAAAAACAGAGCGCGGTGTCCCTGAAGTGGACGCCGCGAAAACACAAATAAGCAAGAGGCAGAGGCAGACTTTTGGCGCGCATGCGTACAATGTATAGCATCGCGCGCATGCAAGAGTCTGGACAGGTCAGGCAAAAGAAAGTGCGAATGCAGGCAGCCAATCATATGGAAAAAAAGCATTTACAAATGCAATAGGACTCGTATTTACGTGAGTCCTATTGCATTGTAAACAAAAATGCGGGCGCCGAAGAAGGCAGGAACGGGAGTGGGTGGGGGGGGGGTGGGGTTGGCCAGAGAAGTCACGGACTGTGGGAGGGAACAGGGGGAGGCAGGGGAACAAAAGAGTGGCTGAAGTAAAGGGGCTGATAGCCATGGAAGGATAAACATGACGTCAAGGCAGTAAGGAGGCGGAACTAATACGCCGGCAACCAATCAGAATGCAGCATTTCAGATCTGAGCCAATCAAAAGCATGGGCAGAAAGTGGGCGGAGCTTCATCCCCAATACTGTATACAGCATCTCTCGATGAGACAGCGCATGCGCTGCCTAGCCGAGACCTAAAAAGGAAAAGTTCAGTACTTTGAGTGTGCTAATGTTGAAACTGTAGAAAATTCAATATTGAAATTGTGCAAGGTTCCATCATCAGTAAGCGCACCCAAAAAAAACTTGACATCCAGAGGGAAACAGCAGATCTTGGCGATGTATAACATTCCCAGAAAAGAAGGCTTGAATAAAAACTCAGCGCATGAGAGGCAGTAAATTTAACAGTACCTGCAGTGAAATATGACTACGCTAAGCCGATCCGATGTCTTGTGCACTCTGCAGTCAAAACGATAATCCACTAAGTTTCCATGTTCTGATGCAGTGGAGCTAAATGGCCACCAGATGGCATTGATGTTATATTTCAACATTTTCGACAGGCTTCGAGCCAGAAACACAATGTTTTAAATATGCCAGAAAATCAGAATACATGTAAACCGCTGTTTATGTAGAGACTAAACTCCACATCACAAATGCAGACTTTGAAACTCGAAGACATCGGAAAGATCAGGTCCCGAAATAGGAAGTTCCTGAAAGTCCCAATATGGTGGCACGTTTGTTTACGGTGAGCCGAATGGCTCAAGGCACATTTGTGCAGCAAGGCGTCAAGGAGCAGGCATCCAGCGCGAAGAGTCAGGACGAGTGAAGAATGAGAGAAGACTGCATGGTGACATCACAGGCTAAGAATGCAGGTAAAAGTACACTCGCCAAGAGAAGCTCGTGCCAGCATTTTTAGGTCGAGCCTCGAGTAGCGCGCAAGCGCTGCTCTGCGAGACTTTATGTAAGGGGCTTTTGAAAGCTGACCACACGCTCGTGCACAATGGCCTTTTCCGTGCGGTTACCCGCACGTTTCAGGCACGATGCACGAGCGTGTGGTCAGCTCAGCACGCTGCCGCGCTCGCTCGCCCCCGCTCCTCTCTGATTTGGCACGGGTCAGTGCCACGCTGTGCTGCGTGTACAAAGGCTGCTTGTTTGAAATGCTGTTCACATGCTCCTCATTGTAGGATGTGAAACTGCCTCGTGAATGCGCTGCAGGATCTGAAAGAGGATGCAGTTAAATCTCTGCATACACTGGTAACTTGTAATCTGTTTCGAACTCTCCTACAGCATACTGTCTCTTAGGAACAGGATCGTGGCCTACACGTCGGTGGCTGAGACAAAAGCAGTCTTTAGAAGACTAACTTCACAAGCCAGGCATTCTATGCATGAATCCATATTTTTTGGTACCATCCATTTAGGATGGGTAGAAGTGTAAAATAAATGCATAAGTAAAACCAAAATCATTTTATACATTTCAGAAGAGAAACCATTCCGTGTTCTCAATTGTTGCATTTACTTCCTGTCTGCTCTGACTTTTAAAGTCTGTAACTCTGACAGGTTCTGCATGCTCTCGGGACTTACTCTCATCCCATCCATCGATCAGCTGATTGCCCACAACCATTACTTCCAATACACGCGCTGGCTCCTTCACTGACACTTGCTGCATAGCCGATCTCTTGCTGTCTCGCATTCACGCGCTGTTGAATTTCAAACCAGTCTCCGTCACCATGTGTAAAGTGATGAGAAGAATTGGGAGTTGCACTTAATGCTAAAATAAACATGCGGCCTTAAGGAAAATAAATCATTGGTAACTTATCCTTAAATGTAATCATTTGCTTTTCTCTATTTTGGCAAGTTTAGTTTTCTTAAGTTTGTATAGCGCTTTTCACTGTCCAGTTGAGCACGATGAAAAGAATACATTAGACACTTTGGCTTTCCAATGCTTTTGCAATGTAAATGCACAATTACAGAACCAGTCTTTGCAACATAGACATTAAATACTAGAGCAGTCCGTCTGAGAGGCAAGTAAAGTTAGGCACAATCAATCACTTGTTTCGGCTCTGTCATGCTTCGAACTCTCTGTCCAACCACACACTCTTACATTTCACCTCTCAACTTTACATTTTTTTTAATTGATGCACTGTTAATTTTCTGAATAGGACACCATCAAGCAATTTCTCCTTTTTGCTACCGATTAAAGCATGGGACTAAACAAAAATCAGAAGTCACTTGTTTTGTTAGGAGCATTGGCTTCCTCCTGTGAGATCCTCAAGCAGTCTAAAGCACCACAGAACATCACAGCCCAGAAAAACATCTTCACCCACTCAATAAATCATCTTCGGTAATTGTATAAATCATGTCTCAAGCTATACACCTTACCTATCAAGATCTTTTAGCCATCAAATCCTGAGCAAAAACTGACTGATTAATTTATAAAATTACTAAAATATGTAACCCCATTAAAAAAGAACAAGCATTGGCATGGCCAATAGGTCTCGCCTTTGGGACCTTATAAGTGTTTAGCAGTGGCGGCTGGTCCATAGGGGCGCCGGGGCAGCGCCCCACTTGGCAATATCAACAAGAAAAACTGCTCACGGGCAGCAAAAAATGTAAGCAGACGGCAGACGCAATTCGTCTGTTTACATTTCCGGCCTGTGCTGGCAGCTGCTTCACAGCCTCAAGTGCGCATGAGTTATAGTCAACAATAAACACACAGCGCACGCACACACGCAGGCGAGTGCAGCAGGAGTCCAGAACTGGACTCCGACTGCGCATCTGCGAGAAGGGCACTTTTATTTCAGCACCCCACTCCATTGACAATACATTAGGTATGCTGCGCATGCCTAGTGTAGTGCAGGAGTCTCAAGATAGGATCCTGCTCGGGCGGTGACGTACAGTCGCCCCATGCCCTGTCAAATGGCAGGATACAGCCGAGTAGCTGCCCCCAGTCGCATCCAGACTTACGATTTGCCAACGTCTGTGAGAGGACTCGGAGACGTGATGCGACGCAGGACCGGCGGAGGAGATGCCTCATCCTGGTAAATTTATTTGTTTTTATTTAATTAACCCCCCCCCCGCGCGTACCCCCGAGTCATGCCGGCCGCGATTGGTGTGGGTTGTCACATCTCGGCAGCGCTGTAATGCAAGGTCTGTGAGTCATGCAACCGAAATGCAAAGTGTTTACAAAGGTGTGCAGTTTAAGAACAAATACCGGAGTCAGGGTGCGGTATTTTTATATGTATTGGTTATAATTTGCACATCAATGAATACAGGCCTCTGGCGCTGCTATGGCTGCACCACAATACAGTAGCTGCCTCTCCTTCCCTCTCAAACCAATGAATACACTGGTTCAGTGTTGCTGCTCACAATTGAGGTGAGTGCCTCCAGACACAGTGAGCACGCAGAGCCTGGTGACACTGATGCTGGGAGCACAACGTACCAGGTGGGACTGTGAGCACACAGTGCTTGCTGCTACTGAACCAGGCGTTGTGGTACTATGCGCATTCTGTAGTAGTGATATAGTACACAGTTGCTTGTTATACTGCTTGCACGATGCCTCGTGATACTGTAGAGTGCCTTGTGTTAGTGCGAGTACAGAGTGCCTCGTGATAATGTGAGTACTCAGTGCCTCGCGATACTGCGTGCACGGTGCCTGGTGATACTCTAGAGTGCTTTGGGTTTGTGCGAGTACACAGTACCTCGTGATACTGTGAGTACGCAGTGCCTCTGTGATACTGCAAGCAGGGTGCCTGGTGATGCTATTATCCGGAACGATGGCTCAGCTGGTTAATTGCCAGAGGCATTCTGCGATTTATCTGCTGATCCGAAGCCCGCTGCCCCTGCCACATGACACCACTTGCTGTTATTGTTACTAATTAAAAACAGTAACCGGCATATTGTCAGCATTATAAATATAAAATATTATGTGTTCCTCTGGCGCCCTCAGGGGAAGTCAACAACTGAAGTCCGTTTTAAAGTCACGGATCTATGGACGAGATAAGGGGAGGAGAGTGGGGAGAAACGAATGAGAGGTGGCCAGGATGAAGCCTGAGGAGAGGGAAGGAAGAAGAATGTAGGAAAAGGACAGAGTAAGATGTGAGAAGAAGCAAGAACGAAAGAGGGCAGGAGGAAAGATAGTGACTGCTGATCTTTTGTGACAGACAGCAATAAGAGCTAAGGAAGCGACATCGGTGAGAGGTAAGGGAAGCAACAGAGGAGAGATGGAAGCAACAGCGCTAAGAGGGAATGAAGGCGACAGCGGTGAGAGGGAAGGAAGCATCAGTGTGAGAGGGAAGGAAGGGGCAGTGGTGAGAGGGGAAGCGACGGTGGTGAGAGGGAAGGAAGCGACAGCAGTAAGAGGAAAGGGAAGCGACGGCAATTAGAAGGAAGAGACAGCGGCGAGAGGGAAGGAAGTGCCAACAGTGGAAGGAAAGCGCAGATGCAGGCCCGACTGATTATCACCGGAAAAGAATGTTTTTACATTTATTTTACCCTTATAAGAAACCTTTAATAACTCACTCGGGTTCAGGCCTGCCTTTTATGAGCTATAACCAGTATAGCTAATCTTCACTCCAAGCATAGCCGTAAACACTCCTAAGTCCAGGTTACTGGGCTTGCCCTCATGCTTTTTTAATTGTTATTGGGGTGACTGGTGAAGTATTCTGAGGACCGGTTGGTCCATAGGCAGGCTCATGGCACCATGTGTCTGACCGTTCACCACCTCAGGGGCCCCTGCTCACTCTTTCCCCTCAGATGTGCGCCAGCTACATCTTTTTCAAGCAGCGATAAATTCAATAATACATATTTTTCTAATATTACAGAGTGTGCTTAAATGCATAGTTATATCTGTCCCACTGATGGCATGTTTGTTGAAGTCCTTATTTTAATATAACCGAGATTTCGCTTAAACAGGGAGCCGTCACAGATTATTTTAAAGGGCTGACATGTCTGCATTTTTGCATTATGGGACTTGTAGTTCTTGTAATGCAATCTCAGAATGCAAAGAAAACTGTACCCTAGCTACTCTGGGATGGATCTGGAAAGCTATTTAATTGGTATGAAAGGTTATCATTCGGCACAGGGACCCAGACTCTCACGAGTACACTTGTGATGCTACATAGGGTAGAAGTCTTTTTTTGCTCAGGTGAAAACACACTGCATTCACTTCGTGCCAGGGAGGTATATTTAATATTAGATTGAGCTTGGCATTCATACTAGTAGGAGGTGATATCTGAGAGCTCTGATTGAGGTTTGCTGCTGACAGACAGGCCGGTGCACTACTTGCCTTGCCATGCCTGCCTGCATCTTTCCAAAGTGTGGCTGTGACCATGTGACATGATCTGTATGTATCGGTCTCTCTAGATGCATATAGTAATGATACATAGTTCAGTGAAGGACTGAATCTGGGGTGTCTGTTTATGATAAACCTGAGGATGAAATTAAAAAATAAAAAGATGGGACTGTGATTGTTAGCAGTGCTACTTAGCAGAATGTACTAAATCTCAAATCTGCCACCACATCTGTGATGTAAGGCAGCGTCAACCATGCCAACAGCATGACATTCATATTCAGCTCTGTTTGTATGGACCTGACTCTGTGATTGCATCCTGCCTGGCCTTTGTGTGCCGGTGGCAATGCTGGAGACCAACACAGTCAGTACGTACCATGATGTGCACTCATAGCGAGTCATTGCAGGATGCCGTTTTATGCTCCCATATATGCCAGTAGAGGCACCAGTTGTAATTTCCTCAATAAAGGGGCTCAGTTAACATTTCGCACTGGCCCACTCATTATCTAATTAATGTGTTCAAATATGTCTGACTGCAAGTGCAGCATAGGTCGTGTTAACTTTCTGCACACTGTTCAGAAACACATGTACGCCAGCAGCACGCCAAACAAACAGTTAAGGAGACGGTGCCAGCTTCATTACATGATTTGCATTGTAGGTGCTGCCCTTACACTACAGAATTGATATTGCAGAAGAGGCATGCAGCCGCCTTATAAATCAGTTCACTCAATATCTCAGGCTAGAACACATTGGAGCAGTTTTTCATTCCTGATCACCCATCCTTTGAACAGAGTCACACCAGCAGCACTACGTATTATGCTGCAATTGAGAGCTCTAGAGGTGAGGCAGAAGGCACTGTGAGTTTCTCACAGTGTGTGCCAGTCAGTCAAAAATGTGTTCAGAATACATGCCCATCCAATCCTTGGCCTCTCTGCAGAGAGCACAGGGCAGTGGTCATGTACTCCTGTTGTAATTGTGATTCTGTGCAAATGGGTGTGATGGGGGTGCACAGTCTTCAAAATAATAACAAGGCGAAAGTAAATGAAAATGCAGTGCTCGCTGGCTCCTCAAAAGTCATCCCTAACTTTTACGCCCCACCACTTTCAAATGTCACCAGCCACCACTGGTGTTTAGTTATCCAGCACAATATCCTTGGTGCAACAACATCAACTGTTGCATGGCTAAACACTTAAGGTCCCAAAGGCGAGACCTATTGGCTATGCCAATGCTTGTTTGAATAGCAGGGCAGCAGTTAAATAACGCCCACAGTTAAGACTCAGCTAACACAGAGAAATAATAGACAGAAGTCTCAAGCTCAGCAGGGTGAAAAGCACACTGACCGGATTTCGTCCTCATTCCCCGGCTCTTGGTCTCCTTGTCCCGCTTATGTGTAACTGACCAGGACTGAAAATGTGCTCGGGGAAACGTTTTCCTTTGACAAAATGAAAATGCAGGCAAATAAAAGTCCCACTAACCTCCAGTAGATGGCAACAAATATCCATACAGTTCCGTTTTTTAATTTAACAACAAAATTAGAGCGCCGTTTAAATTGTAGAAGCGTGAAATTGACAATACAGCTGGCCTCTTGTCTTGTAGAACATCCGATTAAGGGTCTCTTTGTCCCGTTTAAGCTCTCAGGTCAGGGAGGCAGCAGGATCAGAAGGCATGCAGCAGAGTCCCCAATAAAGTTGAAAGAGACTTGAGGGTACGTGTAGAAGGAGGTTTCCACTTTACACGCCACTCGCTGTAAAGATGCAGGTTACAGCAAATCTGAGGAAGCAAGGCAGCAAGTAGTCAGACGGCAGGAACTGACAGGCAGTGGAACTGGCAGGCAGCAGGAACTGGCAGGCACTGCAGGCAGGTAGGAGGCAAAAGGAGCAGGTAGACATAAATTGTAACTGGCACGGTTGAGTTGTGGGCGACCGATGAAAGGTCACTGGTGGGGCTCGTTGGTGCCAGTTAAATTGAAGGGCTCCTCATACGTTTTCAAAGAGAATCCTTAAGCTTGATTGTGGGATCTTGTTTCTTCAGCCTCTTCTTTTCAGACTGTAGACACCCCACTCCTGGTACCAAATGTAGTATACTGAAAGAGGTCGAGTAATTTTCCATGAAGATTTATTGATGAGTAGGTTACATGGAAAGGAAGAATAAGAGCGGAAGTAGAGCCCCACCAGGAGCAGCTTCCCTGCTGCTCAGCCCATCCACCAACTGACTCAGGATCTCCAACATCCCACATCCCAACATTCTCTCACGCAATCATTCTGGCTGAGCAGCAGGATACCACAATGGGTTACCCTCAAAGAGCTCAGCACTGAAACCAATATGTAGTGATTTTTTCATGAAGGAATTTACAGGTAAGATCATGCTGGCAAGCTAAACTTGTATTCCTTGTGACAAGCTGCTGTATTGGTTGAGGCTGATAGAACGTGGCAGCTGTACCTGTATAGCAACTTTCTTCCTCACACTGAAGTAATGAATTGTATTGCATTGTAGTTGCATTGCATATAGTGCTTACTGCCCCTGACAAGGTGCTGAAGTGCTTTACCGTGAGTAGGGTGCAACTGTGGTACACTAAATTAGTGTTTTAATCCAGTGGAAGGTGGTTATAGGAATTAATCTTGTGCTCTTAAATAAATCATTGAATGCATTTACTCCAGTTTTTTTGCGGTAGAAATCATATAAGTGTTTGGTGAAATGAAAGCTAGGTTAGACGAGTTGTGTTATTGTAAGATTGCATGGATATGGTTTCAATGGACAGGGTTTGATCTATGAAATGAGATGTGGGCAGTTTGCAGAAATACAATTGAAGAGGTTACGGTGGGAATGCAACTTAGGCAGGCTCCACTTAGAGTGGGCGTGGTAGGCACAGGATGGGAGGTAACAAGAGGGTCGTTTGAAATAAAGAAAAGAGAGGCGGTAATCGGGAGCTTTAAGTCAATGTCAGTTTTTATGCAGGATTTTAGGAATATAATGGATAGAGGCTTTTTGGGATGAATGCTACTTGCATAAAACCAATAGGGAAAATGATCAAATTAAAAGCTCTTGGCCTAACTATGTAATGAGACCTGGATGTGGCCATTGACCAGGAAATGCATCTGAACAGAAACTAGTGCAGTGTCTGTGTCTAATGGTCTGAAAATGAGGCTGATGATATTCCTTGGGCTCCCAACTACCATCAGCCCCACCACCACATACTGTCTAGAACAGGACCCCTTTCAATTCTTCCAGCGCTCCCCACGATATTGTTGATCCTCCCGCACATGTTTTTTCAGATGCTCATAATGCCTCAGACCCTCTCTTACCACCGAACTGTGCTTTTGTACGGGCACTGCTTCACAGTCACATTTCTTGTACCCTTGTCCCATGACCGCCCTAATGTGCTGTGTCTTGGACAAGGGCTGATTGTCACTTCCTATCCTGTGTGTGGAGCACAGACCAAGCACAGATTGATTAATTTTTAATTAGTGTCCATCCGCTGCTTACATTGTGATTCAGGGACTATTTCTTCTTCTACCTCCGTCCCCCCCATCCATGCCCGTCGTCAATGCCTGCCCATACACAAACACCCTTCCTTGGTTGTCCCCCCACCGAAAAAGTGCTATGACGCAAACACTGGAAACAAAAGCAGTCTATGTGTAAAGTGTTTCTGTTGCATAAAATGTTTATTTTTATGGATCAGCAGTGCTATGTATGCGTACTGATAGCTGGTCAGAAGCAAATAGTAAAGCTATGTGCCTGGCAGTGGTAGGTATTGGTAACAGCCTTGTGATGAGGAGCAGGACAACAAAGGCTGGAGGCATCCTGTATAGTAAGGCACTGACAAGCCCTGACATTGCCTCCCCTTCCAGCACCCCATCTCCACGCTATCGTCTTTTGTTTACGTTGAGCTTTTTCCTGAAGGCTGAACTCACTCCAAGCGCCTGCGTTTCTTCTGATCTCTTGCCACATCTAGTGTTATTGCTGCACAACACCCACGAGAGCCACTTAGTTGCCGTTTTAAAGGCAATGTAAACAAAATAGGAGAGTGAGAAGATGAGATGAGCCTGTTTCTCTTCGCCTTATCAATGTAAATAAAGAAATGAAAACGAGCTCGCTGCCATCACAAATGCCTTTCTTTCATTTATCCTGAAAAGTCATCAGGTTTTTTAAAAGAACCCTCACCCACCAACCTAGTTGGTGGCATGCTTCATCATAGGGTTCCCACCCAAGACGTGTGATGCATCTCAAGTGTGCTACGACGTCCGATTACAGCGGAGCTGTTTTTTTTTGTTAAATAGTGAATTTGTGAGAGAATAACATTGCCTCAAGGGAATCCGTCCCTTCAGAAATTTTAATTGTGGATCCCTTGGGTAGGGTTAAAAACAGAGATGGCGGGCGTGAAGTGAGACAATAATGGTCCCTCACATCCTAGTGTTAGGTTGACATATTTCAGCCAATTATGCGTGCTGTTTGAGTCACAGTGGCTTCTTCAGGACCAAGCTGCTAGGGAGACCCTAGTCAGTAGACGCATGCCCGCTAAGGCATGCGTAAATGATGTTGAGTAATTCGTAACTTATGATTTTTACCAACCTTCCTATTCATTTTTAATCGCACTAACTTGGGGCGCTATGGATCTCGCGAGGGGGCGGTGCCTGTAGTCACACATTCGTCAAGGCAGACCACCCACCCTAGCACCTTTTACCATCCTCATCGAGATCCAAATGTTACCGTTGGCCTCACAGTGGTACCATATCTTAATCCCTGTACCTGACATACACAAAACATGTCCCCAGGCACTGTAGATTTATTTTGTACAAGGGTCACCACTTTTTTCATTCATGGCCAACAGCCAGCTGCATGTGCTCATGTTTGTTTAGAAAAGGATTAGCAGGGGATTAGCGAATGTTTTCAAAACATATTGATTCTAGAAAAACCCAGAGTGACCACTTTAGTATAAAAGACCCTCACTCCCTCTTACTAAGGCAGAGGGAGAATTCCTTCCAGGCTGGACCAAGACTCTGCAGGCTGATCCTTCGACAGGCAGAGATCTGACATCCCTTGCAGGGTGCCATTCTTGACGCAGAGACAGGGTCCTTCATTCAGAATCATCAGGTGAGGGGTTAGCACTTCTCCGGAGAATTCTTGGCTCCATTAGGCTCCATTAGGTTCCATTAGGACATATCCTAGCACTTACACATACATGCTTCACCTACACCGCTAGGCTAGGCCCGGTTAGGTAGGATACACATCGTAGGAGTACGCCAATGCTCTGTTTTATGTAATATGCTTTTATTCATCTTATTCGCACTATGGTAGAAATGTATCTACTTTTCACGATATTGGTACTAGCGATCACATTTGTCTGCTCCTGTCTTTTGATTGTCGCAGCTAACATGTTTCATACCAGACTGACGCTTGACTAATAAATACTTATTTAAACCATTCCAATCGTCATTCTATGTATTCTGAGAAAAGCAAGCACGAGTGACTGAACGAAAGATACCGCATTGTTTCCACGATACCTGAGGAATCGGGGTTCTCATGTTCAGTGGTTGCCAGAAACTAACTACCACACTGTATAGTTCAGAGGGGTGATAGTGGCACTGAAGAGCTAGCAGGTCTAACGGCTGACTCATCCTGTGGGGTGTCCAGAGTCTGTCTTCACACCAAGCCCTCAGTTTAGGTCATCCAAAACGCGCAGGTCCTGGGGGGTCCTAGGAACTACTCGACAGTTGCCCTTGCGGGGGCCGTATATAAGAGCGGGGGAGGGATGCTGGCGATACCTGCAGCGGCGTGTTTATATTGTTTATAGAGGGGGTGCTAGCGATGCCGCAGGAAAGAGCGGGGGGATTGAGCCCGTTGCCCCCAAAACTCATGCCGCCTGGGCCAGACCGCCCCCCCTCCTTGCTACGCCACTGGAGGTACACTTGCGTGATGAAATATGCATGCATACGTTCTCACACATGCATACAAAATAACGCGGCCAGTTAATAAGCTGTTTCTTCAGTAGGGCCCTTACTTTCCTTGCAGTATTGAGCAGCAAAATTCCACATTGAGGCCTAAACTGCTTTCACAGCTAAGTCTGTGCGGCATGGGGTGGCCCTAGGGTGACCAACCGTCTGTAAATTTCACGGACCGTCCGTAATTTGGATCTCACATCTGTTGTCTGTGACAGTACCTTTTACGGACGCCTTTTGTCTCTAATTTTGGAGTTTGGAGGGAGCAGCGATGTTCCCTTGTGAGAAGCCTCAGCTCCCTGCTGGGGCCGCCTCAAACTCCTCTGAGCACAAGAGCAGTCCCACCCTGCCCATTGTCATTCTGTATGCCGGCTGGGGAGACATGGGCCCCCAGAGAAACAAAGAAATGCGTAGGGCACTAGGTAATAAAAGGACGGGGCAGGATGCACATAGGAACATACAAACCACTCCAGCCTGGCTGGTGCCACCAGCATCCAGCGTCATCCACACTGTACTTTTCCAAGAGCATGGGACAATGTCAGCTTTGGAATTAGGTGCGCGAGAGGCACAAGTTGAACATCCGCAATTTAAATGAATATATCACGTTTCCATGCGAGGGAGTGAAGCATGCAGATCTGTTGTTTATTTTGTGTTTTTTAGAAAACGTCATTTTGTCTTAACTATGCTTCAAAGCGCTGAAAGGGCATTTTAATACTTGTTTTACTTATCCCCATTGTAAAACTCATGATCCTGAGTACTACCATGCAAATGCATAAAACGTGATACAAATAAAACCATCAACAGAAAACTGAGAAAAGTATGAAAAGGTGGGACAAAAAACCACACAGATAACATACTATTTGTTTATGTTTGGCGGTTTTATATAGCGTGAGTTCGGCCCAAGGACATTGGAGCGCTTAACATGTGCACCACATTACACAAGATCAGGTTCATGGTTTTTTTGAGTCATGGAGATTCCCTGTGGCCACACCCCAATACAATTACGTAGCAAAACACTGATGAATTGTTGAATGCCGGTGTCCATTCAACAATTCATCAGTAACCATATAAATAGATTATCATATGAAATACCACAAAAAGACCTGCACCGTTGCTCAAAGCTGCGCGCCTACCGAAAAACCGTGAAGTGCACGATTGTCTCAACCTAATATAAACTTATTTTGACTTGTACTTAAGTGGTTGTCTATTTACTTACTTATATATTATCACGCGACCTCCTCTGATAGGTCTGTAAAACTTACCTTTTGTCCCAAAGTTTTGTCCTGAATTTTGACCTTCTGTCCTGAATTTTGACCCTTTGTCCTGAATTTTTACACTCACTGTCCTGAATTTGCACCCATGCCAGTTGGCAGCAGCGGCCCATGCAGGTAAGAGCTGTGGGGCCGAGTGGGGGGGGGGATATCGACAGACGACGACAAGGGAAGATTAATTATTTATTTAATTTTCCCTCGTAGTCATCTGTCGAATCCCCCTGAAATGGGCCCCACCTCTCTTACCAGCACGGGCTGCATCGGCCAGTAGGTCACCCTAGGTGGCCCACAAAGTTCACCTCGCACAATGCCAACCCCACTTCCGCTTGTGCCCTTGATTGGTTCACCATGTCAGCTTCGAGGGTGGCCACAACTTTGGTTCTAATTGCCGAAACCCTTCTGTGGCCATTAACAGATTGTTGAGCCTTACATGGCTCTCCTGCCAATACCCTCGTGCTAACACAAGTACTTTTTTAGGTCTCGCCTGGCGTTAGCAGCGCGCATGCGCTGCTCTAGCCATGCGAGGGCTTCTTGGAATCAATACGGTTCCAGAAGTCGTGTCGCTGCTCCGCCTGCAATTTTGATTCGTGCGCGTCGTTTTGCATCATGGATTATGCAAAACACAGTGTAAGGATTGCACCGGAGGCAATCATTACACTGAGGGTTGCCACCCTGTCCGCTTTTGGCCCCGCCCACCGGGATTGGATCGTTTACTTGCGGAGGGACACGGCATCCTTCAATTACTCGGTAAGCACTATATTTGTTATTTTTTGTAAGTTACATGCGCAGTCCACTTTCATTTTCGGGACCGCGAGCACTATATTTGTTATTTTTTAAAAGTTTCAGCACGTGTTGTGTGAAAGACTTCCTGAATTAAATTCGCAGGGTTTGGTCAGAGGCTCGGGACTGCGAGCACTATATTTATTATTTTTTTTAAGTTTCAGTGCGTGTTGTGTGAAAGACTTCCTGAATTAAATTCGCAAGGTTTGGTCAGCGGCTCGTGACAGCGAGCACTATATTTGTTATTTTTTTAAAGTTTCAGCGCGTGTTGTGTGAAAGACTTCCTGAATTAAATTTGCAGGGTTTGGTCAGCGGCTCGGGACCGCGAGCACTATATTTGTTATTTTTTAAAAGTTTCAGCGCATGTTGTGTTGCGTTCCAAAATCCTAGGCCGAAAAGCGTGTTGGTGGGGTCGGTTAGGGAGGGGCAGCGGAAAGGGGGCACGGCTGCACTTCTCCTGACGGCCCACGGTGGGAGTCTGGCACCAAGGGTCCGCTCTTGGAGCTGAGAGAGCATGAGCTCTTTCCTCGCCGTTACTGCACTCCAGGCGGCAGTTGCGAAGGGTTATGCAAGGACAGTGTCTGGGGCCGCTGCTGACGCCGCTGCACGGGCTGCCGCTTCAGCTCTGTCAGATCCTGCTTCATGGATTGAAAACAGGGGTCTGCAAAGCCTTGTGGTGTTCTGCTATGTATGTCTCGCCGCTGCTGCTGCAGTTACTGACTGCCATGCCATCAGTGCACCACGCAGATATGTCTGCTGATGAACAGATGTCTCATGGAGGTTAAAGCTCAAAGGGCAGTTACTTATGCCCAGATAAGCATTTCCTTCGATGTCGTCCGGGTCAGACACCACATGGTTATTTTCTCTGACGTAAGACCCATATTGTAATTTCCTGTGAAGTCATCACGAGCCAACAGTCCAGTGATGTCATTTCCAATGACGTCATCATCATATTAGTCCGTGGATTTAAAACTTGTAAACCAGCTAAATTATTCTGGCCACACGACGGTGGCAAATGTGCGACTATGGGACTGAGAGCTGTCAGAGAGCAAGCACTAACTGGCAGGGCTTGGGTTCATGCCTTCCATCAATCCTTGTCTGTCCTTACTTCATATGTAACCTTCCCGGATGCAATCACCGTCCGCGCCGCCGACCCAAGGAAAGGCCCCAGGGGAGACACTTAACCTGGATCTCAGTCTAATTCGTGAGCACAGACAGCACTCTGCCCAGCCAGACCCCTCTCTCACCACCCCCCCTCCCTCCCCGTGCCACCCGCGCCTCCTCTGCCCCCAGGTCCATGGGGGCCGCATAATCCTAAACAAACACACAGCTCACTGACAACGGAGTGCATAATTCAGCAGTGGCATCCATGCATTATTCACAGGCAAGGGCAGCATATACGGGGGGCAGCGAAATATATGGAATTATGGAAAGGGTTGATATATAGGAGAACAGGGGAAATGTGAAGACAAGGGGGATAATGTGGGGGGAGATAAAGAGAAGGAATAGAGAGACAGAAAGGGGAGTTGAGAGGCGAAAGAGGAGGGGGCGGTGCGAAAAGAGAGGAAGAGGCCGAATGAGGTGCAGAGAGGGAAGGGAGAGAGAGGCAGAGTGGGAGAGGGGCACAGAGGCGAGAAAGATACGGAGATCGGTGGAAGATGCAGGGGTGGGGATGGGCAGAGAGGAGGGAGGCGCAAAAATAGGGGAGACTGTAGACAGAAGTTGAAAGGCGGGGAGTGGGTGATGAAGAGAGGAGCACGAGAGAGTGGCATGGTATAGGAAGGTCGATAATGTCAGAAACAAAGCAGAACAAGCATTGAAAATGCAATAGGTCTCGCCTTTGATTAAGTTAAAGCCATTTGCTTTGCTAATGGTATTGTATAGCAAAGCAAATGGCTTTAACTTAATAAAGGCGAGACCTATTGCATTTTTAATGCTTGTCATTATAGCGCCAAATACTGCACTTGTGCCGCTTCTATACACTGTAAATAATGCACCTCACCTGGCACCTCACTGCCTCGCAGGCAGATATAGATCCGTAAAGAGGATTCTGATGAATTTGAAAGGTAAATGTATAAAGACAGAGATTTAGAGATTGCAATGAGGCTTATTTTTGAGAGCGTTTGTCATTTTTGGTAGATTGGGATGTCATTTGACAGCAGCTTTAAAGAGCAACAGGGAATACTTCATGGTGCCATATATCTCTGGTCTGAGTGCATAATGAACTCAGGGCCGTGGGGCCCTGTCAGAGTGAGGTGTGGAGGGTCACTGTCTCACACCCACAGAAATAGATGGTCCAAAGGCATGTGTATCCCCAGAAGTGGTATGTTTTCGAACTCAGCCCTTTCGTTTTGTCGCACACATCTCCTCTCTACTGCAGCTGTGGTGAATATTTGTGACAGAGTCTGTCAGAACCCCTTTCACAGGGCCACAGGGCACGCAGGAGTTACTGGGCCCAACCTAGGTGGTTAAGGCCTTTTTCTTCTGATGTCCTTGGGCCCGGCCTACTATGGGCTGTGAGGAGCTGGTCCAAGTACCCCTTCTACACTTAATTCTCAGTGGAAGAGTGAGTCGAGCAGTCTAAGGCTTCTCGTGGAGGATGTAGGTGTAGGGCAAATACAGCCTCACAACTCAACGCATGTTCAGTAACCTCAATAAATTAATGTTCTGCCAAATACTCACTTTTATAAAAAATAGTATTCATACACAAATAAAGCAAAATATGGTTCACACTAAAAACTAACACCTCTTCATAAGGTCTCTGTTCTAGCACTGTCCATGCGGGCACTAGCGTACCGCTGTTCTAGCTATGGTCTGGAGTTACTCCCAATTTACTTGAGGCAACATCCATCCAGATTAGACCCCGCTAGAGAATGCGATTCTTAGAAGTATCACAATGGATACTTAAAGTCAAAAGTGTTGCATCGCCTTTGGGAGCATTTAGCGGTTGTGGGTCAGGGTCAGCTGGTGCCAGCGATAAGCAGTAGTCTCATCGTGGTCGGGACAGGTTCCGGACCTCCACGCCACTCCTGCATACAATCTGTCTCCGATGGCAGTCCTAGGTTTACTACTTGAATTCCGATGACAAACTGGCAGCTTTGAGTTCACAGTTGCACATGCTTCACAGGCAACAGCTCTTAGCTTCCTCTGCGGTCCCAACCTGGCTTGCGAGGGTCACCCTTCACACACTTAAGGCAACATTGCTCTTCAAGTCAAAGCACTGAGCAAGGCGATGACTCCATCTTCACCACATCGCTTCACCAGGGCAACAGCCCTTAAGATTCACCACAGCCCCCACCTGCCACATGGGGGTCGTGAACCACACACTTAAGGTGGCATCCCTCTTTGCACCCTAGCTTCACCACAGCACCGCACCAGGGTAACAACCCTTAACTTTTACTGTGGCACATGCGGGGGGACAGCCCGATCAGTGCAACTGTTCCGAAGGCCCAGAATCTTACACTCCACTCTCTGGAACCACTTGGCAGGATCCCCACTGGACATTGCTCCCGCCAGGCAGTCTCCTTCTCCTCATAGGGTCCTCTTGTCTCATGTCAGGCAAATGCTGGTGCTCCAGGCTCCGAGTGAATGTCCATGATTCACCTGGGTGATGTCCCCTCACACTGCATGGGAGATTGACAAATTGTTAGTCCGCAGCCCTGGTCACAACAGGCAGATGTTGTGCTGAGTTTCTCCACACTGATGTACAGCTTAAGTTTGACAGCTGGGACTCTCAAGCTCCACTTTTTATAATCTATTTCCAGACACAAATGTGATTTAGTATCTCTGTCTTTGGAGTTTGTATTCTGGGGGCTGCCCAATTTGAACTGCCCATTTCCCTGTTGCGCTCTTCCTTTAAAGAGCTGTCTATCACAGCAGGAATGTATCCACACTTGATAGCCCCAAACACAGGCCATGGAAGTGACTAGAGGATCACACCTGGATATCAGTGATGTGTGTATCAAAAGGTTACAAAGGCCCAGCCCTACTCTTTATGCCTCTCTTATCAGCCCCATCTCTTACCTGAGATGTGTCCAGGCCCCTTGCACCAGTGATCTATTTCACAATCAAATAGCCCTGTTGAAATGCACTGAAGACCCTGGCTCTTCTTTCCTCCACTGTGTGTGTCACACCCAGTGCTCAGAAATGCAGCAATCTACAAATATATCTGACAGGCTCCTCTATCTAAACATGTTCCACAGGTCCTGGTGCTCCCAACAGGAAAACCACAGGCCCTCGTGCAATGTACCCCTCACAGGTACCTATGCATTCTTAGAGCTGCAAACAAATATGCGGGCAATCCTCCATGTGCCATACCACTTGCAGGCACATGCTCATACCAGTGTGATACACATAAACCTGCACACACTGTCTCCATGACTATAGCATGTACTTTAGTGCTCATAGGCGCATGCATATACCTCTGTGATGCACTCACACATGCATGCGCTGTCCCCATGTACCATATCACTCATAGGCTCACGCATATACCAGCAGGGTGCAGTCACACATGTCCCGCGTTGTGCCTACAAAGCCCTGCACAACGCGGGACCTGCATATCTCAACCACCGCCTCACATTCCACGCACCCACCAGAGACCTCCGCTCAGCCCAACTAGCCCTGGCCACCGACCCAAAAATCTGCAAGACCACATCCGGAGGAAGATCCTTCTCCTACCTCACAGCAAAGACCTGGAACGCCCTGCCTCTCCACCTCAGGCAATCACCGTCACTGCCTCAATTCACGAAGGACCCCAAGACCTGGCTCTTCGACTGAACCACAGGGCCCTTGATGGATCAGCATTCCTATGCCTCCCCACTCCAGCACCTTGAGACCCTTACGGGTGAGTAGTCACGCTTAACAAGACACCTGATTGATTGATTGATTGATTGACATTTTCGCTGAAATATGCCAAGCTTGAGCTGAGCACACAGCAGCGAAATGTCTGAGTGGGTGAGTTGACACTGTTAACCACAAGATTCTAACAGGCCATCTACATGAGATGGGTACAGAGACACCGCCCTCTTTCTTCTTGCGTCCTTCCTCTCAGACAGGGAGCAACCAGTAGCCATGTATGACTTTGTGTCAAAGTCGTTCTCTCTCCCCCGTGGCATTCCACAGGGTGCATCCCTGAGCCCTACACTGTTTCATCTTTATATCAGTCCCTGTAGTGTGTGCTTATGTTCCATCTTGTATTACTACTTGTGTAATAAAGGTGTCACCGTGTGGTCACTGTTTGGCTCGCGGTGACCATAACATGTTTTCTCTTGAATACCATCACTGCGCGGGCCCGTGTCTCCACAACAAATTCAGAATGCACTTTCTGTTAGATTCAGACTGACCTTCATTGGGGAGAGACTTGAGATCTTAAAGAAATAAAGTGTACATAAGAAGCTACAACTTGTGTGGTGCCTTTTCTTGAAGAAACATCCACTTCACATTTGGCAATGATTTAGGAACTACCCACCTGATTTTGTGGACATTCACCAGCTTTGTGCAATACGGATCCTTTCTCTGACGGTAACTGCCGTTCACTCGCCGACTTCATCCGTCTTTGAAAACTCCCCCGGATCTCCGACGACCTGTCCTGCCACACTTTCCACAAGTGCTGCTGCCTGGATTTTCTTCGGGTTGCCTCACTTCGATTCCCCATTGCAGCCCCGGGCCAACCTCTTCCCGACATTGATAGAGCGAAATGTTCTTGTGAATTGTAGGGGTGCATCATAATCATTGATAGGCCGCATCCACATGTATTCAGACATATATTCGTATATTCAGTTTCATATTCATGTATGTTTAGTAAAGAATGAATAGTTCGCTGAGACAAAGTGAACCCAGTAGCATAATGGTGTTAGGATATTGATGTAATGTAATGCTTATTAAATTGTGTGAACATAATGCATAGAGAAATTAGTTCGTGGATGCAATGTAATTGCATTAGTTTAAACGTGCACCATATTAAAGTTGCACATGTAATTCATTGTTTGCATATGAAGTGTAATGAAAATGCTTATAGGGAAACATAAGATGTGTGTTTAAAAGATATATGTAAAGGCCTGACTACATATATGCTTAGGGAAGGCCTGGTTTATTCTTATGTTAGCTTATTTTTGTAGGCAGTGAAAAGATTCTCTTGGTAAGGCTCTCTGGGCACAAACGGTAGATTTAATTAGCACAGTAGAAGGTTTCTGTTGAACGTATCTTTTGTTGCAGGTGCAAGGACACATGTCTCGTTAGTAAAGACTAACTCTTTGTTTTCAAAAGTTAGAGAGATGGGAGGCATGGTACGGGGAGTGCAATGGAATTTAGGGATGATACTTTCAGCGGAGAAGGTGCCTGGGACTCAAGGTCAACGAAACCGTCCAGGATGAAGTCACCGTTTCAGTGGAAAAGCACAAGAAAGAAGACCTGGCCAAGGAGGCGGGACAAAGGCGTGTACAATTGTATTGGGGTTTGTATTAGGGATAGTGCCCTGAGGGAGGAGGCCAGAGAAGAGGTAGGGGAGACCTGAGAGAAGGACAGAGCTGAGCTTAGGTACTAAGTGATTGCACTTCTTAGGAAGTCTTCACAGCTGACACCTTTTATTCTTTCTTGCCTGGAAAAATCGTTATGCAGGGATGTCACTTAGCATTAGTGTAGGGACAGCAATTGATTTTAAGCTTGTTTAGTCCAATGAAGAGCAACTTAGAAATTGGAGCAATTATAGTCTGGTTGATCCTTCTAGAACTTTCTATTCTCCTTATCCTGAGTCGGATGAGATTCTTGCGTAGATTATTATTTGTATTAGTGCCCATCTATTTCTTTAACCTCGTGTTGAGGTGCTTGCACGTTCAGTTATTTTTGGCGATAATAAATTCTCAAACTTGAATTCGGAGTCAGTGGTCCTTTCAGACAAAATGAATGCTGATATCTAACCTGATGAGATTCTCTCCTTTACACTATTCAACAGGTAAAAAGATCTTGGCGGCCAGAAGGTTCTTATAGATAATTAGATAAGAATCGGCGTTATCAGTTGGTAGCAGAGTAGGATGGTTACCTTTGATGGTAAGTGGAGATCTAGAGCAAGATAGGAGACTAAGTTGCCCCATAGAGCCTGAGTGACGCAGATCCAGAGGACCGCGGGAGAAGGATGTCGGAGGTCGTGGAAAACTGACGGAGAGTGACGGTGCGGCGGAAGTAGCAGTTCGTAGTAGAGTGAGTATGAAAAGAGTGATGTTTGGTAGATTGCGGTGTTTTAAAGTTGTGTGATGTCTTGCGGAGTTGGAACAAAAGTTGTGTGATTGAGAAACGGACCGTGAGCGCGCGCGGGACCGGGAGATTTATTGTGGTGTAGAATACACCCAGAGTTGAGAACGTTGACCAGAGTTGTGGGGGTCACGAGACGTCATTGACAGACCCACAGAAGATAGGGACACATGTGTGAGTGTGTGAATAACCAACGCAGGTCGTAGGTTATTGTGTGCAGAACATCGAGTGATTGAATCCTATCGAGTGTGCTAAAGGCGATTGTCCGGTCGTTTCGCGGACAGACGATTGCCAGATTGAGGTCAACAAGCTCAAGAGGCTGATCGGTCATTGGTAAGACTGACGGTCAGAGAGGTAATTGTTCGGTAGGACGGACATTATTTCAGAGTATAATTGGGACAGATGCGAGTGAGAACAAGTGAATTAGAAAGGAGGGGAACTGCTGCGAGCGGAGGAAAAGTGACGTCAGACAAGTGCCGCGCTGCGATAGGCCGGTTGGTGTGAACCGCGCTGGGATTGGTGGATTGGAATCAGGAAGTAAAAGCGGACATTTTGAGTGCAAATACAAAGTTGATTCATCATGAAATGTTTTAAAGCTTTAAGGGAACTTTGTAGAGGTGATAGACATGTGGTTGTTCGGGAGGGAGAGGAAGCTCCTCCCGAGGATACACCAGCACATTATATGGCAAAGAATGTAGGATTGCATACCATAATTTGGCTTGAGAATTGGCATAAAATGACAGAAGCAGAAGGAGAATTGTCGTTCCCTCGATATGGTACTTTCAGGTTAGAGGTGCTGTACCAGCTCAAGAGTGTAATGGCTTCATTACGACCACTACCTAGACCGACACAGTTTGAAGCTCTACATGCGTGGATAAGAGCAGCGTATGATAGGAAGAAGGACAGATGTCAAGAAAGGGTGAAGAAATCGGTCAGGGCATTTCAAGATGCAAAATGGGATGCCTTGGAGAAAAGGTGGAGAGCAGACACGATCGAAGGAGATAAGTTATACCCACTGCTGATACAAAATGGAAAGATTACCAGAATCGATGAGGATGACAGTGATCTAGATGACAGTTTGTTAGATAGGATGTTGGCAGAGAGGCCACCACCATTTAACCCCGATTCAGAAGAGGGAAAGACAACCCCAGCAGTGGCAATAGTTGATGAGAGCCAGAACCAGACTAGCATGAGAGTAGTGGGAAGAATTTCCACAGGAACGGAGGGGCTACGGCGTCTATGATAACACAGCCTCCTGTGGGGAACACAAGATTACCGGACTCCTTGACAGTACCGGTTACCATTGGCCCTATAGTATCGGTATATGACCCAGACCGAGTGAGAGAAGGGAGCTCCGTACCGATGAGAAGGGAAGAAGGAAACAGCGAGAGTGGGAATGGGTTCGGAGTACGAGTGGTTCATTTCCCAAGACCAATAGACACAAGTACGCCATTACCGGCTACTGCGGACTCTTCATGTGGGCGAGAAGAGGAGAGACCGGAAAGACCGAGGTCTTTACGGGAATCTAAGTCAGCTTTGAGGGAGTGGACACCAACAGTAACGAACCAAGAGGATAGGATGCAAAGAGATAGGGCACAAAATGTCTCGGAAGACAGACCAGGTTCCAGGAATATGGAAGGGAATAGGTCACAAGGACAGAATAGTGACTGTGATGAGCGGGACGGCTCAGGTTGTCGAGATGTACTGAGGAGTGCAGTACAGGCAAGGTTGCTAGACGTAGTGAGGCTGAAAGCAGAGGTAGACGAAATGATCAGTGGGGGTCTGCCTTTGGAAAGGATAGAAATTTATGGATCAGATGAGCTGCTGTTTGTAGCAAAAGATGTGACTCGAAAAGCTAGAATGGCACATGATAGATTGAAGGAATTGGCCAAAAGATATGAGGTGGACCTGAACAAAACTAAAGCGTTGCAGGGACCACATAGACTACAGTACAGTGACCAGGAGTTGGAGGAGAAAAGACTCACAGGATTAAGGACGCACACCAGAGACCTGATCATAGGAATGAGAATATGGATTTTGTTGGACAAATGGGAAGAAAGGTGGTCCAAAAAGAAACCAGTAAAGAGAGCAGAAGGGAAACGCCGCCGCCAGGAGGGGGGCGACGGGTGTTGGAAATTTTCCTTTACGGGAAGTACAGAATGGAGGGTACGTGCATGTGCCGTGGAATAGAGGTGATTTGGCTGCATTTACAAATGATTTTCCTCGGCTGAGGGAAAAACCGGTGGAGTGGTACAAGCAGGTTGAGCGGTTTGTGAAGATTTCAAAAGTATTGTGGATTGATTTGAACACTTTGTTTGACATAGTGGTACCAGGAGATTTGTGGACGGCATGTAAAGTCGCTATTGAGTGGCCGACTTCAGAACCGAAAAGAGAGGCGGTTACAAATGGTCCATCACCTGATGTCATGAAAAAGTATGAGCAGGTGATTACATGGTTGAAGTCGAAGATTTCACCTCAGGATATAGATTGGGTTAAGATAGATCGGACTGTACAGGAACCCAAGGAAACTGTGCATGAATATTATGAACGACTTCTGCAAGTTTTTAAACAGTATAGTGGGTTGGATGTGTTGGACCCTAAGGATATGGGACAGTTTGTCTCAAAGTTTGTAACGGGTCTGAGAGTGGAAATCAGCCTCATGATACAGCACCATTTGATCTGCTGGCAGAACAAGCCACTAGATGAAATTTTGCGGTACGCGAGATACTGTAGTGATGAGGTGGATTCGAAACACCGAAAGCTAAAAGACAAACTAATGCTTGTCCAGATGCAGACAGCACAGAGTCAGCCTAGTGGAGGGACCTTGGGGAGAAAGCAAGGAAATTTCCAGGGAAACCAGAATGGGCAGGTACAGGGAAAGGGAAAACCAGTAGACCCCAAGACAGGAGTGGACGTGGCCACACTAAAGAAGACCACTGCGTGTCATCTTTGTCGCCAGGTCGGACATTGGAAACGCGAGTGTCCTTTGAACCCAGCTAATCAGGTACAGGAAGAGGAAGAGGGGGCTCAGGCACCCGCGCAAGAGGTAGTTAACACAATAACGAGACCTAGGACGATGAAAGGGGGGTTTACAATTCTCACGCTCAGATTCCCCAAGCTCCAAGGTTTTCACAAGGAACACGAACGTACCAACAGATGCCCCTGTTCGAACGCTATGATGAGGATAGCTTAGACCCTTTATCCTGACGGTGCCTGAGGGGGAGGAAGACTGCACACTTGGAGCGGTCTTGGAGGTAGACCAGAGAGGACCTTTTGTAGAGGCAGAGATTGAGGGCAATCCTGCAACACTTTTGGTTGATACTGGAGCTACCCGGTCTACTGTAAGATCTGTAGTAGTCCCTAACCTACCCCTCTCGGGACAATCCATCCAGGTTGTTGGAGTAGCGAACAAGAAAATAAGCAGCCCATTGACAGAACCGATCTTAGTAAAGATAGGTACTTTCCAAACTAGACATCAGTTTGTAGTGTGTGATACGAGTCCAGTTTGTCTTTTGGGAAGAGATCTGTTGTGCAAGTTGAACTGCACGATTTACTGTACACCACGGGGAGTGGAGGTCCAGACGATAGATGACGATGCGGACTTTAAAATTACCAATCAGCTTCTGTGTATAGATCTGTACCCAATGGTGACTGTGGAAGAACTTCCACATGATCTGAGAGACGCAGTGTCGCCTGTGGTGTGGGATTTCGCAGGCGATGAAATAGGTTTAATCAGAGGGGTTGAACCAGTGCGGATTGAGGTGAAACAGAATGTTGATTTCCCCAGAACACCTCAATACAACCTGTCGACAGAAACGATTGCAGGAATAAAACCTGTGATCGAGACTTTCATTGAGAAGGGTATTTTGAAGGAGATCAGAGGTAGTCCCTGTAATTCACCCATAATGGGACTACAGAAACCGAGCGGGAAATACAGGATCGTGCAAGACCTGCGAAAGGTCAACATGATAGTTGTCCCTTGTTGTCCAGTGGTACCGAATCCTTCAGTAATACTGTTCCAGATCCCATGTGAAGCCGAGTGGTTTACGGTTATCGATTTGTGTCAAGCCTTCTTTTCGATACCGCTCCACGAGGAAAGCCAATTTCTTTTTGCGTTCAGGCTAGAAAATCGCGTGTTAACATGGTGTCGTATCCCTCAAGGGTATACGGAAAGTCCATCGATCTTTAACCAGATCCTGAAGAAGAACCTTGAGAGTCTTGTGTTGCCGCAGAACTCAGTTCTCGTGCAGTACATAGATGACTTGCTCATTGCCTCAGAAACAGAAGATGCTTGCAGAATTGACACAGTAGCCTTGTTGAACCACTTAGCAGAGAATGGACATAAGGTGTCCCCGAACAAGCTGCAGTACTGTTTGAATGAGGTACAGTACTTGGGACACAGATTAGAAAAAGGCAAGAGGAAGGTGTCACCAGATCGAATTGAGGCAATAATGAGCATGGCGGTACCCACTACACAGAGGGAAGTTAGGATGTTTCTGGGAATGGTTGGCTATTGTCGACAGTGGATTCCTAGTTTCTCCTTGAGAGCAAAGCCTCTGCAGAGGCTTACGCACAAGGATGTGAGTGATCCGGTACCATGGGACGAGGAGTGCTTGATGTCATTCCTGAAGCTGAGAGATGATTTGTGCAGGGCTCCCGCACTGGGAATGCCTGATTACAACAAGGCCTTTTCATTGTTTTGTTACGAGAGAGGAGGATGTGCATTAGCAGTGTTAGCTCAGAACCATGGAGGTGTCCGTAGACCAGTTGCTTATTTTTCAGCTACTTTAGATCCAGTAGCTTCTGCGTTGCCCGGATGTCTAAGATCCGTTGCTGCAACAGGTGTCAGCATTGAAAGATGTGAAAGCATTGTAATGGGACATCCATTGACTGTACATGTGCCACATTCGGTTGAGTTATTAATGACCAGGACCAAGACCCAGCATCTAACGAACAATAGGTTAACGAGGTACGAGCAAGTCATACTTGCCGCAGAGAATGTGACTCTGAAAAGGTGCTCCATCTTGAACCCTGCGACATTGATGCCTATACCGAACACAGATGATGAAGATTGTGAGGACCATGATTGTCTCGATGTGACCGAACTTTGCACCAAACCGAGACCTGACATTGTCGATGAGCCATTGGCTGACCCAGATGAAATTTTCTTTGTCGATGGTTCATGCTTAAGAGACAGTGTGGGGCAATTGAGAGCAGCGTTTGCTGTATGTACTATTTCAGGAGTGGTCGACGCCGCTTGCCTAGAAGGAGTACGCTCCGCGCAGGTAGCTGAGATCATTGCCTTGACCCGTGCCTGTTTGGCCGCTGATCGAATTCGAATCACGATTTACACAGACAGCCAATACGGCTTTGGCGTGGTGCATGACTTCGGGCAGTTATGGTCTCAGAGGGGATTTTTGACATCATCTGGCTCACCCATTCGTAATGGAGAATATGTAAGACAATTGTTAGAAGCATTACAGCATCCGAAAGAAATTGCTGTTGTAAAGTGTTCAGCCCATGGGAAGGGGGAGGACTTTGTATCCTTGGGTAATAACTACGCAGATGAGGTAGCCCGCTTCTGTGCAGAACAAGGATGCGTATTCACAGGAAGAGAGATAGAAGAGAGCCAAGAGGGAACCGATCTCAGCATAATGTTGACCATGGCAGACACTTGGGAAGAGCTTAAGCGATTGCAGGATGAAGTTTCTAACCAGGAGAGAGAGGGATGGATCAAAGCTGGGTGTGAGAAAGGAGACGTGGATGTTTGGGTATCAAACGATGGGAGAGCTGTGTTGCCGGAGGAATTGCTGAGTCCGATGGCTAGATTGATACATGGACAGGCACACCTGGGTAGAGACGCAATGATGAGAGTGTTCAGACAGACGTGGTATAACCCACGGTTCCGAGCAATGGCTGAGACGGTATGTCAGAGGTGTGTTACATGTCAACAGATGAATGCTGGAAAGAAAACTGTAGTTACACTGAGTCATATTGGAAGGTCAGGAGGGCCCTTCAATAGACTACAGCTGGATTTCGTGGAGATGCCTAGGTGCAATGGCTTGAGGTACATTCTAGTGATAGTATGTATATTCTCACGGTGGGTGGAGGCTTACCCCACACGCAGGTGTGACACTCTGACAGTGGCTAAATTACTGTTGAGGGAGCTCATCCCTAGATTCGGGATCCCGACCTCTTTGGAATCAGATAGAGGTGGGCACTTCCATAGCGAAATCATGAAGTTACTTTGTGCAGCATTGAACATTGACCAGAGACTCCACTGTAGCTACAGACCGGAGGCTTCTGGGATGGTGGAACAAGTTAATGGAACTTTGAAGGCCCGGATGGCAAAAATGTGTTCTTCGACATCCCTGAAATGGCCCGACGCCTTGCCACTGGTGCTCATGAGCATGCGAAGTGTCCCAGACAGAAAGACCGGGTTGTCCCCCCATGAAATATTAATGGGGAGGGCAATGAGACTGCCAGCAGTACCAGCTACAGCCTTGATAAGCATCACTGATGATTTGATTCTCGATTACTGTAAAGGACTCTCTGATGTGGTCCGTTCTGTATCCCAGCAGGTGCAAGCAGCTGTGGTTCCAGCCTCGAGTGATCTGTGCCACGACTTGTGTCCCGGTGACTGGGTGCTCGTCCGGAAGCACGTGAGGAAGAGTTGTTTGGATGCCCGTTGGCGTGGCCCGTATCAGGTGATTCTGATCACGAACACAGCAGTAAAGTGTGGAGGATTGCCGAACTGGGTGCATGCTTCCCATACCCGCAGAGTTCCAGCACCCTTGGAAGAAACAGCTCCTCTCATAAATGAAAATCCAGCTGATGTGGCAAGGCCACATGAGAGGACAAGTCAAGCTGTAAGGGTCGCTGACACAGCTGGTGGTGCACTAGAGCAAACAGAAGGGGGTTTCCACAGTTCGAACCCTGATTCAGACACCGAAGAAGGAGATGGTGCAGTGGGCGGAGAAGAGTCAAATTCAAAAGAAAGAGGAAGTAGTGCACTGGGTATAGAAGGGGAAGGCAGACGAACGAACAGAAGTGCTGAAAGTTGGCCTGAAAGACAGAGGCGACTGAACCTGAGGTTAGCACCTGAGAGAGACCTTGCTCCAGTGTCCGAAGTATCTGAAACCGAAGCAAGCGACGAAGACCAAGCACAAGACAGTCGGCGAAGGTCCAAGAGAACAAGAGTGCCTTGTCGCAGATACTCTACCCCTGAGTGGACTTACACTGTGTTTGATGCAGGGGGTGGTGAATACAGGGAGACTGAGGTCAGTGGAAGTGTTCAGTCGGAGCCCGAAACTGGTGGTGAAAGTGGTGCTGCGGATGCCAGGGTTCGAGATAGACGGAACACTGACACTCACGATTCCGAATCCCCCACTTCTGAGTGAAGTCCGAAACTTGCTTTTGCATCGGGTCGAATTCCCGCCTTTCGGAGCTGAGCCGTTTTCACACGAAGTGCTGGTTTTGCGTCTTGAACTTTTGTATCACGTTCTGGTCGTGCTCAATGAGGATCTCATTATGGATCAGTAAAGAACTGTAAATAAAAGTCTAAAAGAAGAAGATAACCTAGGTCCGAGTGGAAGAAGAATAAACTTAGGGACTTTCCACAAGAAGAGGAACGAAAACTAGGGAAGTCTTTTTCTGGACTGTGTAAATAAGTTGTGATCGGAAAGGGAAAGCCCGGAAATTTCATGGTTGCTCGAGCTGGTTAAGCAAGTCATAAATAAAGGACAGAGACTTTTCTGAGTTCTTTGCGATAACCAAGACTTTTTGAGAACTTTCGAAATCATGGAACCGGGAAATCCCAATCGTAGAGCAAAATGGATTATAGGCATTCTTATAAGTAGTGTGATAATTTCTATAATCATAGTAGTTGTAGTCTCATATACTGGTTCGCATGAGCCAGAAGTAGAGGCAGTGACAGGGACACCCACACCTATCACACCTAGTCAGAAGGGGGTAGACAGGGCAGCTGATAGAGCTATGATATTAGAAGAAAGTCGTAGATTACATGTAGATTTGTCTAAGGGTGATTTTAAGCTTAATGCGTATGCTAAGTTGTTGTATGAGTATGTTGACGTGATGGATGCGAAAGATTGTTATGTGTGTATGCAGTTGCCTACTTCGGTGGATGAGGGTGTTAGGTATCATCATCTTCCACTGACTTATGGTATTTCTTGTAGTCTTTTGCTTAGTTTGTTTTATGAGAGAGAGCAGTTCGAGTATTTCTTTTCCAATTTCGACGCAGTGCTTCCTGAAGTCCCAGCTTACAAGCATTTGAATAAGTATGATTATTACAAGACCGAGGACAGACTGAGGAAGTACTTCATACCGAGTTTGGAATTGGATACAGCATTTGCACACAGACACAATCTGACTTGTTTGATGTCGGATGTAGAGAGAAAGTTTGTAGATCAGGTTGAAGATAGGTATAGAAAGCTGACTGAATCCCGAGATTTAGGGCATCACAGGACAGATTGGACGGAGGAAGAACGGTTGCATAAGACCAGGGGAAGCTATGGTCCTATAGCGTTAGATAAGGAGCAGAGGGGTAAGTTGTGTATAAGGCGTTATCAGACTTACTACGAAAAGGTTCCAGTGGGACAGAGTACTTGTGATCACGTTTTCACCATGGCAGATGAGGCAAAAGATTTTCTCCAAGGTCCTGTACAAGTGATACCTACGGTGTATTACGTATGTGGAAAGAATGCTTATGTGAGGTTGCCTGCAAATTGGTATGGAACATGTTATTTATCAATAATATTTCCAAAGATTTACCATACAGAAGACTTAAATCTTCTGGAGGGTGGAGAGCATTCAAGAACGAAAAGAGCTGCAAGTGCAGGAATCGTTGTGGGGGATATCTTTGGAGCCATGATACCTAGTCTAGGAGTAGTCTTGAATGATGTGAAGATCCGGAGGTTAGCGACTGTGGTGGATGAATTTTCGATGAACACAGCAAAGTCGTTGGTGTTGGTGGAAGGAGAGATGTTGTCGATAAGGGGTATGGTTTTGCAGAATCGCCTTGCTTTGGATGTCCTATTGGCAAAAGAGGGCGGAGTCTGTAAAATGCTGAAGGTTCAAGAGTGCTGCACTTATATACCAGACCGTAGCAAGGATCTGGAGAAATATATAAGTAACATCACTATGATCCACACAAAGATAGCGGATTTGACCGAAGAAGGGGCCTGGGAAAAGGTCGGAAAGGGTTTTGGTCAAGTGGGAGGTTGGTTTGCGAACCTAGGAAAGGGATTCCTTGGGTACTTCCTGAGACCACTCCTTATCTTGGTGGTTTGTGTGGCTGGCTTGTGGATTATGATCAAGGCCTACAAGTGGTATCGAGCAGGCAGAGTCAAGAGAGCTTTGAGGGAAAATGACATGAGATTGGCAAGACTGCAGGACAATCAGTATAAAAGGCTCAAGAGCATGGAGAACTTCAGATCAGGGAAGATGGGAACAAGTTCTGTTTAGGTCGGTTCCTTCTCCGAGGGAGTAGAATGAGATGTGATGACAGGAGTCATCAAAGGGGGAACTGATAGAGCGAAATGTTCTTGTGAATTGTAGGGGTGCATCATAATCATTGATAGGCCGCATCCACATGTATTCAGACATATATTCGTATATTCAGTTTCATATTCATGTATGTTTAGTAAAGAATGAATAGTTCGCTGAGACAAAGTGAACCCAGTAGCATAATGGTGTTAGGATATTGATGTAATGTAATGCTTATTAAATTGTGTGAACATAATGCATAGAGAAATTAGTTCGTGGATGCAATGTAATTGCATTAGTTTAAACGTGCACCATATTAAAGTTGCACATGTAATTCATTGTTTGCATATGAAGTGTAATGAAAATGCTTATAGGGAAACATAAGATGTGTGTTTAAAAGATATATGTAAAGGCCTGACTACATATATGCTTAGGGAAGGCCTGGTTTATTCTTATGTTAGCTTATTTTTGTAGGCAGTGAAAAGATTCTCTTGGTAAGGCTCTCTGGGCACAAACGGTAGATTTAATTAGCACAGTAGAAGGTTTCTGTTGAACGTATCTTTTGTTGCAGGTGCAAGGACACATGTCTCGTTAGTAAAGACTAACTCTTTGTTTTCAAAAGTTAGAGAGATGGGAGGCATGGTACGGGGAGTGCAATGGAATTTAGGGATGATACTTTCAGCGGAGAAGGTGCCTGGGACTCAAGGTCAACGAAACCGTCCAGGATGAAGTCACCGTTTCAGTGGAAAAGCACAAGAAAGAAGACCTGGCCAAGGAGGCGGGACAAAGGCGTGTACAATTGTATTGGGGTTTGTATTAGGGATAGTGCCCTGAGGGAGGAGACCAGAGAAGAGGTAGGGGAGACCTGAGAGAAGGACAGAGCTGAGCTTAGGTACTAAGTGATTGCACTTCTTAGGAAGTCTTCACAGTTGACACCTTTTATTCTTTCTTGCCTGGAAAAATCGTTATGCAGGGATGTCACTTAGCATTAGTGTAGGGACAGCAATTGATTTTAAGCTTGTTTAGTCCAATGAAGAGCAACTTAGAAATTGGAGCAATTATAGTCTGGTTGATCCTTCTAGAACTTTCTATTCTCCTTATCCTGAGTCGGATGAGATTCTTGCGTAGATTATTATTTGTATTAGTGCCCATCTATTTTTTTAACCTCGTGTTGAGGTGCTTGCACGTTCAGTTATTTTTGGCGATAATAAATTCTCAAACTTGAATTCGGAGTCAGTGGTCCTTTCAGACAAAATGAATGCTGATATCTAACCTGATGAGATTCTCTCCTTTACACTATTCAACAGGTAAAAAGATCTTGGCGGCCAGAAGGTTCTTATAGATAATTAGATAAGAATCGGCGTTATCAACATCATCACCCATTTGACGTTGAGAGGCCATCTTGGATTGGTCTTAACGTCGATCATTGCTGACTTCATCTCGTCACGCTGTGCCTCACGTACAGCCGCCATGTTCACACTTCTTTACAATTAACACACGAACGCCATTTTGGATTGCGTTTGTCCATTTTTCAACCTATGCTGTGCCCATCTTCCATTCCTTCACATCACTTCTCTTTCAGCACTACCAAGTTGCTTCTCACAGTGGAATACTCTGAGGTTGGAGTGGCTTAAGCGTTCTGGTGAGACCAATTTTATCATTCTTTCCTATTGTGATTTGGACTTACCAAATTTTGTCCTCATGTCTTCCAATCACAAATTATTCAACTCAGCCACTTCTTACCTGTTCCTGGCAAACCAAAAACTCTGTGGAAAATGTGGTTTAGGTAATTTGAAAACCACCTTGTAGCAATTGACGCTGAGGATTATTCACCTAGGAGAAAACTGGCTACACTCTTTAGGTTCCTTGGCACAGAAGGTCAGCAAATTTATGATAACTTGCCTGTTTCAGTTCCACCAGCGGGTGATGGGGAAGGATGGAATGTTTACACAGATGCCATTTTAAGACTTAACAAGAAGTTTTTAGAACAACCCAGTGTTATTTTAGGGGATTCAATTTCATGAAGAGGAAACAAGATCCCAGTGAATCTGTTGAGGAGCACATTTCTGCCTTAAGGAACTTAGCTGCAAATTGCAACTTTGGAGCAGCTTTGGATACTTACCTCAGGGATCAATTTGTCTACAGCTGTTACTATAAGAAGATACAAGAACGTATACTTAGTTGTAGAGATCCATCCCTTGCTGAGGTCATTGACATAGCAAAAAGTATCGAAAGAGCTATTATCTCTTCTAAATGCATTTCTGTTGATAACCCTACTTCTTCTGTAAATTCTATTCAGGACGACTCCTCTGTTAATGCTGTTTCTATTAGAAAAAAAGGTTTTAGTCCTTTTCAAAGGAAACCCATTACTATTTGTTATAGGTGTGGTTCAAGGTCTCATGTAGGAAACAGTCCTACATGTCCAGCTTTATGCAAAAAGTGTGTTAAGTGCAACAAAACCGGTCACTTCCTATCTGTATGTAGAGGCAAAAGTGTTGTTCGGGTTAGCTCTGTTCAAACTCATGACAATGAACCTAATGAACAGAGCATTCCCGTTCAAGACAACTTTCAGCTCCTAATCTTAACTATTGATGCTGAAATGTTAGGTAATAATATTCACAAAGCCAAAGACCTATTTTGTCAGGTCACAGTTGTGAATCTCCTATTGGACATGATGGCTGATTCAGGTGCACCTGTGACCATTATCTCTGATTTATTATTCAGTAAACATTGGGAGTCTAAGGTCAAGTTAGAACACTTAGACATTGTTCCAAAGGCCTATGGTGATAAAAATATTGACATGCTGGGTTTCTTCTCTGAAAATTTGACTTGTTAGGGCAGAAAAGTGCATACCAAAGTGTATGTTGCCGTTAAAGGCAAAAACATTGTGGGGTGGCAAGATCTAGCTAAAATGGGTCTCAAGTTGGTACTTGGTTCAGACAATCCGGTACAGCTAAATGATGTATGTGTCTCACTGGTATCTGACCAAGAAAATACTCTTGTGCAAAATTTGGTGTCTGAATTCCCAGAAGTTGTTAATAACTCTATAGGCAAAATCACAAAATCTGAACATTTGATTAAATTAAAATCAAATGTTGTTCCTATTGCTCACAAACCCAGTCCTGTCCCTTTAAGTGTAAGGGAAGATCTAAAAAAACTATTGGATAAACTTGTTTCTGAGGGCATTATCCAAGCCACTGACTAGTCTGAATGGGTCAGTCTCATAGTTATAGTCCGCAAGAAGGCTGGGGACATTCGCCTATGTGCTGACATACGCACTTTAAACAAAAATATCCTTGTGGGTTGTTATCTGTTACCTAAAATACAGCATCTTTTGGCTAACATTAGTGGTGCAAGGTACTTCTCTCTTTTAGATTTACGCTCAGCGTATCATCACATTCCATTGTCTCCGTTATCCACAGACCTGACCACATTTATAACAACCTTCGGGGCATATAAATTCTTACGTTTACCCTTTGGTCTGGCCTCTGCAGCTAGGTCTTTCAAAAAATTAATGGAACATTTACTTAAGGGAATTGCTGGGGTACAAGCATACCAAGATGATGTTTTGAGTTTTTTTAAATCTGAAACTGAACATATTAACATTTTAAAAAAGGTACTAGGAATTTTCAAAGAGGTTGGCATCACTCTGGGAAGTGAGAAATGTAAAATTGTTGCTAATTCCCTTGATTACCTTGGTCATTCCATTTCTGCATCAGGTATCAAACCCAAGTTCTCATTATCACAGGCCATCTCACAAGTGCCCAATCATACATGTAAAGACTCTTTGAGGTCATTCCTCGGTATGACAGAATACTACTCAAGGTTTATAACAGGTTATGCTCTTGTTGTTCATCCTCTGCGTGAGGTACTTAAATAAAATGCTGTCTTCAATTGGAGTCAAGAGTCTGATCAAGCTTTTCCAAAATCTAAAAATTAATAATTGATGCACCTGCCCTGTCATCCTTCTGTCCGGGTCAGAAGTGTTTAATTTCAGTTGATGCTCGTAAACGGAGGACGCCAGGAGGCTTTTATGTCCCGGCAGTTGGCCTCCGCATTTGGAACAAGGGGTAGACATTGAAGTTCTGTCAAAAACATTGGGAGATTGTTCATCTTAAATTAAAGGCATATGGATTTGAGCCTGCGAGTTATTTTGAGCCAAAACTAAGGGCACTAGCGAGAGGTGGTTCTCGCCATCAGTTCTGTATTATTATTGCGGACCACATGAATAGAAGATTTGGAATTCTGAGGGGAGTTTAATTACCCCTGTGATATAAAATCTCCCATCACGAATAGGGTGGTGAGATTTTATGTCCGCCTTTTCATCCCTTATACATTGTGGAGAAACGAGCAGGAGGAGCTAGGTCCCCGTTAAGACAACCATCACTACCAGTTGTTGATGAAAGTGCTGGGAGACATCTCTTGATTAAGCCTGAAGAAGGTGGTTGTATCAACTTGTACCACCGAAACGCGTCGCTTCTTGATTGTTAGAACTACCAAACCACAGGGGTTCCTATGGACAAAACAATAGAAGGATATTACCATATATTGAACCTGTTATGATCATTGGTTTGGTGGTTTTGTATACTTATTTGCACTTCTGATACTATTTGTATTTTCCCATATCCTGTGTGATATGAGAGTTTTTATTAACATGTGCTATTAGTGTTTGTTTATTGTGTACATTTTAATCTCTTCTTTTAATCTCATTGAAGGACCTATTAAACATTTATATATTGGTTTTTTGGATACTGCTATACTTAATGGTGATTGTTTGACTGTCTGAATGTGGTGTGTAAATATAATGGTATGTTCATGAGAAATCCCAAAGGGAATCTTTTTCTGACTCAGTGTCATTTCAGTTGATGCCAGTTTGCACCGGTTAGGTGCTGTTTTATGTCAATGGGTCCACACTCCACAGCAAGGAGCATACCATTGGTTTCATTTCAAGGTCTTTGTCTACTGCTGGAACGCATTATAGTACCATTGAAAGGTAGGCATTGGCTTGTTCCTGGGCCTTTGAGAAATGTAAAACCTTCATTCGGGGTACTGCCTTTCACATTTACACTGATCATAAACCCCTGGTGCATCTTTTGTGCGGTAATGGCACGGTAAAGGCCTCTGCCAGGTTGGTTCTTATTTTGTCATGTTTGCATGGATATAACTTTGTTATTAAGTATATTCCAGGCGGGCACAATATGAGAGCTGACTGTCTTTCCAGGTTGCCTTTGAAAGATGGCATGTCTGTTTCTGAATTTCATGATGTGGAGTGTGTGGTTTCCAACATTGAAGACATTATTGGTGGTGGTGCCCCCTTTTCTCATAAGGTCTGGTGCGATGCTTATGAGAAGGACAAGGTTGCTTAGAAAAAGGGATCCCAAAGACAATACATGTCCTGACTGGTTAAAAGGTTTGAATGAGCAAAATGTACCATGTATTGCTTGTTTTGACAAACTAAATCTTTTTAAGACTACATCTACTCAACAAGCAATTCAGAAAGGTCATTTTGATTCTAAAGTCATTGTTTTAACCCGTGATTTCAACATTGGTGATTGGGTTTTAGTCAAGCAACCCAACAGAGTAATGAAGGGAGCATCCAAATTTTCCCTTCCAGTCCAGATTTTGAAGACTTCCAAAGGTTCTCTCTTTTTTGATAGGAAAGGATGGTGGAGCAAGAGAGCTGTTGTTAAAGTTGCTCCTAAACAACCTTCCAAGATATTGTCTGGTAAAAACAAATCCCCTGTAAAGGGCAAAGATTTTGACACTCATTTTCTCTTGGGCTCTTTGACTGACAGTAGGCATTCCCATGAAGGTCTTGAACCCAGAGAAGTTCTTCATAACTCTGTGGGGTCTAACTTCAATGGAGATCAGACCTTACTGGCAGATTCGTTCAGTGACTCAGCTACTTGTCATAACGAGGAGCAGGAGCGTCTTGAGTGCTCCAGACGTCTCGCATTTGCTCTTTACCTTCCAGGCTAAAAGATTATGTGCTCTTTTGAGTCACCTTTCTTAAAGGAGGGGGGTGATGTAGTGTGTGCTTATGTTCCATCTTGTATTACCTTGTACTACCTTCTCAAATTCAGAAAGGCTTTGAAAACTTGGCTTTTTAATCACTAGCCATGTCCTCTGTTCTCATATTCTCTTAATAGTCTGGCTCTTCCCAAGGCAGCGCCCAGACACCTTCAGGTAATCGAGTACTATATCAAATATATTAACATATCATAACATAGGCCCGCTCACATGACACAGGTTAGAAAGCCTGGCCATATTGCGTCATCATTCATTATAAAAATGGTATGCTGCCACTAACGAGCTTGTGCTACTCAGCTCCCGGTGAGAACGTTGCCCTCCATCACTATGAGAGTAGCTTCTGGGAGTGCTGCTCTCGGTCTAACCAGACCCCAAACCGTAAGATAGGCCTAGGTCATGGCGCACATGCATGATCCATATTTGCTCATTACCAGAAATCGTTACTAAGGATCCAGATATCACCGCAGTTGGGGTACTCGGGGCAGGGTTTCACATCTACTACCATGAGAGGGACTTTTCCATCCCAAAAGGGTCATAGTTCAGCACGTAAATCGAATTAAAAGAATAATTATTCAAGGCTAGTTTGTGGCTGGTATGTAGAGAAGCCCTGCCCTGCCAGGGTGCTGAGTGTGGAGCTGGTGTTGTCATGTCAGTGGGGGTTGTCAGCCAGGCACTTCACACTAGAGCTCTGGCAGCAGCCTCAGCGTGGACCTGCAGTGGGTTCGAGGGGCTGGAGGGGGATCAGCCCACCTGGAAGGGAGATGCTGCAGAAGCACTGACGTTACTGACTGAGTGCCTCATGCTGCTACAGAAGCTTCCCATTGGCAGATGCTGCTACAGAGGTCAAACATCTGCCTCACTTCCAGTAATGCCAGTGTTGACCTTTGCAGGACTGAAGTGGACAACAAACCACAGCACTCTTAGAAACAAGCCAGCGACATGCGAACGACCTACCGGCAGAAGCTCAAAACAAACCCAACACCCCCCCCGAACTCATAAAAAGAGGTTTACCAAACAGTTGGACAAAACTGCCGACCAACCAAGAGAGTGCCTTTCATCCAGCGGAGAAGGAGGACTAAGGCAAGATTTTTACATGATGGTGCCACCATGATGTTTGTGCCAGTCTGACTGCAGCTGTCTCAAACAGCAATAATATTACAATCTGAGACAGCTTAGTGAGGAAGTGACCCTCAGTGACCAACAGGAGTGCAATACAAGTACTCTTTCGGCAAAATGGTACATCTGCCCAATCAAAACATGTGCTCCTAGCTCCCACCATTTGGGCGTAGCCAAGACCCTCTGCTGCTGATTCGCACATAATTGTGAGATGACAGCTGCACTGTCAAACCACACCAAAGGGAAAGCAGCCAGTCAGGGTCGGCTTTTGGCATGGGCCCAGGGCGCCAATCTTCAGAAGGGCGCATGAAACTTTCTTCATTAAGGTAATGCAATCAGCAGTATCGCTAACACTTGGCTCTAGTGATTCAATGTAAAGTACTTTAATCACTAATATGCCACATGTGCTCTTTCTAACACTTCATCAGGCCCCTTCTTTGCCCTCACTTTTTCTTCTCACCCCTTGTTGTCCCACAACAACAACCCACTTCCTCCGCCAACAAACAACTTGGCACCAAATTGTCTGAGCTAAGCTGTCAGTGATGCAGATGAGTTGGTGGAGGTGTTTGTGTTCAGAGGCCAGTCACTGCTCTGATGTAATCAGCCAGTGACCGACCTATGAACACAAAACTGACCCTTTGTTGCCTCATTTCATTTTATTCACCACCAGCTGCACCATCCTGGCAATGGCCGACTCTGCAGCCAGTCAACTCTCTTTACACCCCCTCAGAAAATTTGCCTGTGTGTTGTCAACATATGTGCTGGACCGGCGCTCAATATAAGCACACACAGTTAAAGGAATGTTACTGTGCAATCACAGAGCAATGGAGAAACCACAAAAATAAACATACACACAGACAGCACTGGTGTTCATCTGCTATTACAACAAGCGTTGGTAAATTCATTAGGTTTCACCTATGTGATTAATAATAAGCTTTTTGTTGTAAGCTGTAGCTTGCTGAGTAGTTGTACAATATAAGTTACAGAAAGTCTGTTAAAGTGTTATGACAATATTTAGGCAATATATTGTGGTGTTACTAGTGGCAACAAGGGAGGCTCAAAGAACGGCCATCTGGTCGCGCTGTGCCTTAACAAACAGGGCTTACACTTGTCCTTGGAGGGGACGGGGGCTCTGCGGCCCCCTGGCTCAGAGCCCCACCTGGGCCTCAGGCACGGGGCTGCAAGTAGGGCCCAATGGGCCTCTGACCTAGGCCCCGTAGGCACTGTAACACGCAGGCAAAGCGGGGGGAGGCTTCCCGGGCCCGGGGGACCCCCGACCCAGGACCTTGGCCATGGGGTAGGCCGGGGGACGGAGCCCAGGGTGGAAGCACCCACCCCAGTGCCCGGAGGGGCCTCCTGTGCCCGGATGCGCAGGGAAGGCCTCCCTGGGCCCACAGCACCCCGTCCCGGGTGCTTTGCCACGTGTTGGGCTGGAGGACGAAGCCCAGGATGGGGCGTACCCACCCCGGGGCCCGTTGGGTCCCTGGTTGGAGCTCCTGGACCCAGCTGAGCAGGGAAAGCATCCCGGGACCCGCAGAACCCTATCCCGGGTGCTCTGACATGCAGGTGGCCCTAGGACGGAGCCCAGGATGGAGGTGGGCAGGTCCTGGGCCAGGTGGTCACTGGCTGAGAACCGCCAGACCCCAAGGGGGTCCGGTGTACCTCGTCCCTAGTAATCCTGAGGAAGGCTACCCGCCTTTCTCATAATCCATACGCAGACAGAGGGGACCACCAGCACAAACACACCCAACCACCTTGGGCCCTGCCTGGGCTTAAGGAATCCAATGATCCCTTATTGGGACTTCCAGTGCAGCTGGGATGGCAGCTTCATGTCCCTGCCTGCTCTCGGGGAAGGCAGGCTCAGTGGAAAGGCCCATCGGGCAGGTCTGGGAGGCAGGCGCCAACAAGAGGGTCTGGAGTACCCTGTCCCTAATAATCCAGAGGAAGGCTGCAAACCCTACTTGTATACCATGCGCACTGAGGGACAGAGGGAACCACCAGCACAAATGCACTCAAACTCTAAGAGCCCTGCCTGGGCTTATGGAAGCAACTGAGCCCTCATCAGGACTTCCATGGCAGCTGGGATGTCCACTTCATGTCCCTGCCTGCTCTCGGTCAAGGCAGGCTCGGATGAACGGCCCATCAGGCAGGGCTGGGAGGCAGGAGCAGACCTGGGCCCCTGGGGGCAGGCCCGGGCCCTGGCTTTGCCCAGCTCAGAATCATTTGACCTCAAGGGGGTCTGAGGTACCCTCTCCCTAGTAATCCGGAGGAAAAATAACCTGCTTTCTTGTAATCCGTGCGCACCGAGTGACAGAGGGGTCCAAAGGCGCAAATGCACCCGGCCTCCTGGAGCCCTGGCTAGGATCAGGGAAGCAAATGAGCCCCCATCGGGACTTCCAGGGCAGCCCCGCCATCTGGTAGCGCCATTGGAAAGCATTGTGTGCAGCCAGATGGCCAAGGGGCTCGAACAATGGCCATTTGGTCACGCTGTGCCTCAACAAACGGGCTTCCGCTTGTTTCTGGAGGGGACAGGGACTCTGCGGCCCAGGGGTTCAGAGCTCGACCTGGGCCTCATGCATTGGATTGCGAGGGGGCACCTGACAGAGCTCCAACCCGGGGCCCACAGGCACCTTAACATGCAGGCGAAGTGGGAGAGGTTTCCCCGGGCCCGATGGACCCCAATCCAAGGCCCTTGGCAGTGCAGCAGGCCGGAGGACAGAGCCCAGGGCGGGAGTGCCTGCCCCGGGGCCCAGTGGGGCCCTGGGGCCCAGTCAGAGCTCCTGGACCCAGCCAAGCAGGAGACGCCTCCTCAGGCCTGATGGACCCACATCCAGGGCCCTTGGCAGGGCGGCAGGCTAGATGATGGAGCCCAGGGTGAGAGGGCCTGCCCAGGGGCCCGGCAGGGGTTCCGGGGCCTGGTCAGAGCTCCTGGACCCGGCCGAGCAGGGGAGGTCTTCTGCGTCCACGGCAGCCCATCTCGGCCATGCAGTGGGTCGGCGGACATAGCCTATGATGTGGGCCCCCCACCCAGGGGTCCACCAGGGGTCCGGTCAGAGCTTTGGAACCCAGCCAAGCAGGGGAAGTCTCTCCGGGCCTGATGGACCCCTGTCACAGGCTATTGGAAGTGCGGCAGGCAGGAGGACAGAGCCCAGAGCAGTGGGGTTTGCCCCGGGGCCTGGTGGGGCCCTGAGGCCTAGTCGGAGGTCCTGGGCCATGCCGGGGAGGCCTCCCTGGGCTCACGGTAGCCCATCCCAGGGGCTTGGCTATGTAGTGGGCCGGTAGACAGAGCCCAGGATGGAGGGCCCACACCCCGAGGCCCCAGTCAGAGCTTCTGAACCCAGCCAAGCAGGGGAAGCCTCCACAGGCCCGATGGACCCCTGTCTCAGGCCCTTGGCAGTGCAGCAGGCCGGAGGACAGAGCCAAGGGCAGGGGTGCCCACTCCGGAGCTCAGCGGGGCCCCGGCGGTCCCGGTCAGAGCTCCTGGTCCCGGCCCAGCAGGGAAGGCCTTCCCGGGCCTGCAGGAGTCCGTTCCAGGGGCTTGGTCATGCGGTGGGCCAGAAGACAGAGCACAGGTTGGTGAGCACAACCCAGGGCCCGCCGGGGCCCTGGTCGGAGCTTCTGAACCCAGCCAAGCAGGGGAAGCATCCCCGGCCCGGATGGTCCCCCGTCCTGGGCCCTTGGCAGTGCAGGAGGCTAGAGGACAGAGCCCAGGGCGGGAGAACCTGTCCAAGGGCCTGGCAGGGGTCCCAGGGCCCGGGTGGAACTCCTGGACCCGACCGAGCAGGGGAGGCCATCCCGAGTCCGCGGGAGCCCGTCCCAGGGGCTTGGCCATGCGATAGGTCGGAGGACAGAGCCCAGGATGGGGGGGCCCCCACTCTGGGGTCCGCCGGGGCCTCGATCAGAGCTTCTGAACCCAGCCAAGCAGGAGAACCCTCCCCGGGCCAATGGACCCCCGACCGGGGCCCTTGGCAGTGTGACAGGCCAGAGGACAGAGCCCAGGGCAGGGTTATCCACCCCGGGGCCCCAGTCGGAGCTTCTAGGCACGGCCGTGCCGGGGTGGCCTCCCTAGGCCCAAGGGAGCCCATCCCAGGGGCTTGGCTATGCGGTGGGTTGGAAGACAAAGCCCAGGATGGGGAGCCATCACCCCGAGGCCCACCGAGGCCCCGGTCAGAGCTTCTGAACTCAGCAAGCAGGTAAAAGCTCGCCGGCCCAATAGGCCCCCATCTCAGGCCCTTGACAGTGCAGCGGGCTGGAGGACAGGGCCCAAGGCGGGCCGTTTATAGCTCCTTGGCCCGGATGACCAAGGGAGGCCTTCCTGGGCCCGCAGGAGCCCGTTCCAGGGGCTTGGCCATGCGGTGGGCCAGAAGACAGTGCCCAGGATGGGGGACACCCACCCCAGGGCCCACCGGGGCCCTGATCGGAGTTTCAAAACCAGGCCAAGCAAGGGAAGCCTCCCTGTGCCCGATGGGCCCCCGTCCCAGGTATTTGGCAGTGCCACAGGCCGAAGGACAGAGCCCAGGGCACGGCTGTCTGGCCTGGGGCCTGGCAGGGCCCCTCGGCCCGGTCATAGCTCCTGGGCTCTGCCACACCAGGGAGGCCTCTCTGGGACAGCGGGAGACCATCCCAGGGGCTTGGCCATGCGGTGGGCCGGAAGGCAGAGCCTAGAGCCGGGGCCCCGGTCAGAGCTTCTGAACCAGGCCAAGCAGGACAAGGCCCGATGGACTGAAGTCCTGGGCCCTTGGCAGGGTTGCAGGCTGGAGGCAGGAGTGCCCACCCTTGGGCTCGGCAGGGGCCCCAGGTCCCTGTCAGAGATCCTGGATCCAGCCAAGCTGGGGAGGCCTTCCCAGGCCCGCAGGAGCCCGTCCCATTAGCTTGGACATGCGGTGGGCCAGAAGACGGAGCCCAGGATGGAGGGCACCCATCCAAGGGCCCTCCGGGGCACCGGTCAGAGCTTCAGAATGAAACCAAGCAGGGGAAGCCTCCCCAGTTCCGATGGACCCCGTCCCAGGCCCTTGGCAGTGGAGCAGGCCGGAGGACAGAGCCCAGGGTGGGAGCACCGGCCCCGGGGCCTGGTGGGCCCCGGTCAGAGTTCCTAGACTCGACCGCACAGGGGAGGCTTCCCGAGGCTGCGGGACCCCGTCCTTGGCACTCTTCCACACGGCAGGGCTGAGGCAGGCGATCAGAATGGGGGGCCCCCACTCCATGGCATGCCGCCAGGGCTATGTGGTCGCTGGCTGAGAACCACCAGGCCAAAAGTGGGTTCTGTGTACCCTGCCCCTAGAAATCCAGAGGAAGGCTACCCTCCTTTCTTGTAATTCGTGTGCACTGAGTGACAGAGGGGACCGAAGGCACGCACGCACCCGGCCTCCTGGAGCCCTGGTTGGGCTCAAGGAAGCAAATGAGCCCTGATCAGGACTTCCAGAGCAGCCCGGCCATTTGGTCCCTCTCTAGTGGAAATCATGGCGTGTGACCAAATGGCCAGGCTCAGGGCACCCTGTGGCTCAGATGCTCGGAGCCCCAGCTGGGCCTCAGGCACGGGGCTGCGAGGAGGAACCTGACGAAGCAGGAGAGACCTCCCGAGGCCTGATGGAACCCTGTCCTGGGCCCTTGGCAATGTGGCAGGCCGGAGGACGGAGCCCAGGGGCCTTGGGCCCGGTCAGAGCTCCCGGACCCAGCCACGCATGTGAAGGCTCCCTGGGCCTGGGCCCGGAAAAATGATAATAACACTTGTTCTACCATTTTTGTTCCCATAGATTTTGGAACCCTAAATCAGCCAGCACCCAGGGAAACCTAGCCAACCCAGGGCTAGCCAGGGTGGGCTGACTTATGTGGCTCTCACCACATGTTATTACCCAGTATGTCTTGCAAACCTCCAACTTTGACTTTAAAAAAACACATTTCCTCACATTTCTGTGATGGAAGGTTGTGGAATCTGCAGGGAGCCACAAGCTTCCTTCTACCCGGCTTTCCCCCAGGTCTCCCAATACAAATGGCAAGGGAAGCACTTCCCCTGCTCCCAAGGCTGAAAATAAATGAAATCCCACTGCTGTATACAGCAGAGGAATTTCCTGGACATGCGCAGAGGATGTAACGGTTACATCCTCCGCACACGGCCACCGTTACGTCATTGGCACAGAAAGGGTTAAGTGGCATGCTGTAAGCAGCTGGCTCTGAAGTATGTTGGATAACACGTGTAGTAATCCTCGGGAGCTGTTTTTATCAGGATGATTTATGAAGATCTCTTTTTGTTTATTGCGCATGATGTCGTTCTGTCTCAGCTGGTCATTGTAAAGCACAAAATTAGATGAACACTGCCATCTGCTGGGCAAAGGGAACAATGCTAAAACAAAGGAACAGCAATCGAAGGAGTGTTCAGACAAACGTAAAGAAATTTACACGCTATACAATAGCATACGGCTTGAATAGGTTTCAGCTGTCTCTTTCACAGCAATATCATTACAATATGAGCAGGAGCAGCAAGTAATTTTACCAGAGAGCGAGGCGGGGGCACACATACACACTCACTTGCTCACACCCATGCATTTACACACGCACACAGACACGCACCCATTCACACCACTCACAACAAATTAATACATTTATACATACTTGCACACATCAAACATTAAACTTACCTGCCCTGCAGCTCCCCGAGAGGAAAGCCTCAGAGGTCCCAGGAGGGTTTGGGCCTGTTGCCGTCCCTCACTGGCTGACCTGAGGGAAGGCAGCAGTCCCTCATTCATCACAAAGTTGGATGGGGTCAGTGAGACTGCATACCCCACCCCACTCTGTGATGAGATTGACACTCGGCCCATGGCATTTCACAGCTTGAAACCGAAGCACTCAGGTACGAGGCAATTGGTGATGCTCCCCCTCATCACGACGGGGAGGGACTCAAGTCACAGGCTGAGGAGATAATTCCCACAGTCCTGTGAAATCCTCAGCATGGCAAATTTCAGCTCAGGCAGCCAGGAGCATGCACATTTAGCATGTGTCTAGCTCCTGGCTGCCTGACCTGAACATAAAAAGTGTCTGTCAGGCTAACCTTTGTTTAGCCTGACAGAGACTCTTCTTGCTGGGAAAATGGTGGGTGACGTAGCCCCACAGCCACCATGGATGGGTCGCTACAGAATATGAGGCAACCTTTCCCTTATATTGCGAGGTGAGTAAGTGACCTTTAGTAACAAATGGGTGGGCAATACAAGCACTCTTTGGTGAAATGGCACATCTTTTGCCCAATCAAAACGTACTCCTGACTTCCAACATGTGGGTGGACCCAAACAACCTCTCCTGCTGATTCTCACATAATTGTCTGTAAAAGCTGCACTGTTAAGCCAGACCACAAAAAGGAGCCATCTGGCACTTACTCTCTAGAATAATCTCATTCAGAAGAGCATTGTGTATGTCCACAACTTTCTGGGTCTACCAGTATGTCTTTCGGCCATTGGCTGACATGGGGGGGAGGGGGAGCTGGAAAGGATCCTCATGGTGCCTGTACCAAAGGATTCCTTTTCTTTTTTAAAGGGCAGAGGAGACGTACAATCTACTCTGCATCAGCTCCCACCCATCAGGTTCCCTACCAGAGCGGCAAAAGCAGCAAGGTGAGTTTTCTCTCCTACTCCGGTGAAGAATAAAGCCTAAAAAGACCTCCCCACATTTAAGAGAGGCCTCACTGGAAAGGGGAGATTCTCCCCTTTCTAATGAGTCCTTCCTAAAACAGTTTCCTGGCTGTGGATTACGGTCGCACCGCAATCCACAGCCAAGAAACCCACCAGACCACCAGGGAAATTGATTAGGGGGGTCGGCCCTCATGGTGAACTGTCCAACCACCCTTGGGGGGCGGGGGGAACACATAAAAAAAGAAAGCGGTTTTTACCCTGTGGGGCGTAATTGCTCTCCCTGGGGAAGCAAAAAAGAATATAAAAATAAAATAAAATTCCAATTGCTTATTATGCAAATTTAGCACAAAGGCCGATCCACCCCTTGGGCACTCAAAAAATTAAAGAATAAAGTGCTTTTTCCCCTTGGGGTGTGATCACAGGAAAAATCACTTTATTTTTTCAATTTTAAGCAAAGAGATATAAAAAATAAAAGTGAAATCGTCAGGGGTCATTCCAAATGTCAAGAGGGCTGATCCCGATAGGGTCCGCATTTTTTTCTAGTAATGTGAGCTTTCCCTGGGGCCCAATTTTGGCCCCCCAAGAGAAAACACTAATTTCCCAAAAATATAAAGAGATGTAGTAGAGGGTCGGCCCTGAAGGCATAGGGTGACCTCTTTGGGGCCCTTTTTTTAAAAATAAATGTGTGTTTTCCACTGGTGGGGCGAGTGTGCCCCATTGCGCCCTCCCTCCCCCAGGAAAACACACATTTATTTAAAATAAAAGCTACACTGCACACGTGGCAATAATGTATTGTATACAGTGGAAGGTACTGCACAAAGTTTTCTGGTTGCTATTCCAGTGATAAAATAAGGTCAAATGTTTGCCTAGGCAGTATTATCATGGTTTAAAATCACAAAATAATGAATTAATACTATTTTAAAAAGTTCCCCATTATACTGCATAATTTGCGTTTTCTTGCTGCATAATGTATTCAAACCAGTCACAAAATGTAATGCTCTTCTGCTACATAATTCCAGTGACCGTGGAGATAGCATTGTGTGTATTCACAAGAATCATGCCTGCGCACAAATTTGCAGAGGCTACTAAGTGAATGTGCGCTTCTTGAGTTCAAAGGTAGATTTTTGGCTTTAGTATATTAGTTTTATACTGGCAAAGGCACAGCAGCTCCACCAACAATAAAGTTTTGCATAAGCCATGACAAACATATGATGTGGTATTGGGTATGTGGCAAGGTGAAGTAATACTGACAGCCACAGCCGGTCCATTGGGGAGAGGGGCCACGCCCCTTCAACTTTTGCCCCTGAAGAAGAGTGTCTGTCAGGCTGAGCATAGGTCAGCCTGACAAACACTCTTCATTTTTAGGTCAGGCATCCAGGAGCTGGACATGTGCTAAATGCGCAGGGTCTTGGCTGCCTGAGCTGAACTTATGTGGGCTGAGGAGGTCACAAGGATGTCACAGCTCCTGTGGGTGTGACCTCCTCAGCTCAGCAAAGGTCCTTGATGCCCTCCCCCTCGGTGACAAGGAGCAGCATCACTCATTGCCTCAGACGTGGGCGCTTCAGTTTTAAGCCCTGAGATGCCCAGGGCTGAGTGTCAATCAGTGACCTAAGGTCAACCAATGAGGGAAGGCAGCAGTCCCAACTCTCCAGGGACCTCCAAGGCAGAGCTGCAGGTAAGTGTGATTTTTTAAAATTAATGTTTGGTGCATGCGTGCATGTATGTTTGAATATTTGGTAATGAGTGTTGTGACTGGATTTGTGTGTGTTCGCACGCGTGTGTGTGAATGCATAGGTGTGAGTAAGTGTGTATGTGTATGTGCACGTGTGTGTCCCATCTGCCCCCTCGCTCCTAAAATTACCGGCCGCCACTGAATACTGTGTTTTTTTTTAAAGTTTTTTGTGCCTTTGCAGGACCTGCAGATTCAGGGAATCAGATAGTAATTTTGATTTATTTACTGTTGCACACATCTCACACACACAACCACTGACTAATTTAGAACAATACTTCTGCCATCTACGTAGGACAGTGTTTTAGAAGGAATGTTTTAGCCAGTCAGCAGAGATGGCATCTCAGTGGATGACTGCTGCCCAGGCCCTAATTCGGTTTATGGAGGACAGCTCTGAGGCAAGATCAAAGACTGAGCTGAGACAGCATCTGAGGAAGAGGAAAATGGAGCAGAATCTTGAAGGGATTTTTCAGTCAGCAGAGTTCCACCCGACGACAATGGCAGCTGGGCTGTCCCTTCACAAGCACGCTCTGTGCAGCAGAGCGGTCATATCAGGATAGACCAACCCAAAGAGCAGGCATGTGCACGGCAAGAAGAGACAGAGTGCTCTCTTGCAGCCCTCCCATTTAGTTCAGCCCCAAATTCCGCCGTTCACTGGCGACGCTGGATGTAAAGTCGATATGGCCAATTTTTTGCCAATTGACTACATCCATCTCTTTTGAATGTTGACTTCCTTGAGCAAATTGGGCAGCAAACAAATTTGCATGCCGAACAATTTCTGAGGGAGCATGGAGGCAATCTAAGGCCTCAGTCTAGGGCACACCAGTGCACTTCCACTTCACTTTAGGAGTTGAAGATATTTTTGGGCCTTATGCTCAAAATGGGGTTAGTGCGCAAACCAAGCTTGCAGTCCTACTGGTCTATTTGTATGGTTTGGGTAACACCGGTCTTTGCTATTGCAGCGTATGCTGCATTTCAATTACAATTCTGCTGCATTGCCCTGAGACCATCCAGACCACGACAGGTTGTTCAAAATATGGCCTGTTGTGGAACATTTATCTGCCCGATTTCCAGAAATAGAAACTACTGGAAAGAATATAGCCATTGATGAGTCCTTGATCCTGTACAAAGGGCGGCTGTTGTTCAGGCAGTACATTGTGAGCAAAGGAGCTCTTTATGGCATCAAGTTGTATTGCTGTGTGAGAGCTCTAATGGCTATGTATACAGCTTGAGAGAGTATACAGGGAAGGACTCCACCCTAAACCCTGTAGGTTGCCCTCCCACACTAGGAGTCATGGGAAAGATTGTATGGGAGTTTGTCCAGCCTCTCCTTCACAAATGTTATAACTAAGGCTCCCAGTTTTTGGTTTTTACTGATTTTTACAGATAAATACCGACAGAAAACAATGTGTTTCCTGTCCATATTTTTAAAAGTGGAAAATACTGAACATTATAATTCTTGTGAGAGACTCTCCAAGCTGGCTTTCGTGAATTCAAGGCAAAAAGCTGAGTAGATAGACAGCATGGGGAGTACAGGATGAGATTTCCTTATATACAGGCCTATGTTAAAGTATATTTGTAATATAACGCTACTATGTACCTGTGGATGTAGTGTTTTGTGATATGTGGCTGCTTAATTTGCTAAAATACAGACAGGCATCCACATAGAGTGCACATCTAAGAGTTCAATAAATGTGCAAATATACCATTTTATGACTCTAGTTATTCTCAAAACACAAAATAAAAATGGATAAATACCAATAAGATGGCCCAAAAATAAATATGGGAAGATACTGATGGAAATGTTAAAAAATAAATACCGTAAAACCAGGAGCCCTAGTATTAACCTTTATGTGGATAACTTCTATACAGGAGTAGAGCTGTTCAGTGATCTGTACAAAGCTGGCAGTGTGGCATGTGGTACAGTTTTTTGCCCCCACAAAGGACTCCCACAGGAGCTTATTTGTAAGACGCTCCAAAAATCCCAGAGCACTGCGTTACATTCCAACAAACTGCTCACAGTGAAGTTCTCTGATAGGCTTGATGTGTACGTGCTTGCTACAATTTATGATGAGAGCAATTCCCCTGTTTGGGGTCAGATAGCCGGAGTTCACAAGCCCACCTGTATACTTGATTAAAACAAGTTCATGGGCGAAGTGGATAAGAATGACCAGGCCGTACAATGAGAGTCATAAAACTTGCACTTGGTATAAGAAGCTGTTTCCCAACTGATCCAGATGACAGCATACATATGCTGTTTATCGTCAAACCACCACAGGGAGACTCATGTCTCTCCTTGACTTTCAGTTGACCGTCATTCAAGAAGCAGCCTCCACTTCATATGCTTTGGAGGACATTGCAAGCCTGCGGTACTGGCACTTTGCCGACCACAGTCCTGAGACAGCTAAAAAGACTCGACTATGTTGTCATTGTAAAGTCTACCCTAAGCAAGGAAAGAGGCAGCAGAGTCACTTTTACTGTCCCCAGTGCCCATCTCAGCCAGTCCTGTGTTTCCCTACTTAAAAATGAAGTATTGGGAAATTGACTGAGGTGGACCTGCTGGAAGGTAAACCTCTCAATGGCTGTGTGTGGATACCTACATTCCATGGGCCACTACTTAACTAGGAAAGCAGCTGTAGAATTTATTTTCCTCTACTTTTGAAAGTCATTGATTTCCTTGTGGACTGTTGAGACCTTTATTCTTCATCAGAACGTGGTAGGTGTTCTGTTTGTTGATTGGCAAGTGCATTATAGTGCCCACACTGCACATAATGGTGGATCGAACATAAGCAATGTTGTCACGGAGTACCGTGTGTGGCAAAAACATAGTCTTGACTAGTTTTTGAAGTGCTTATTAGGGAACATATGTATATAACACAAGAACCATCCTGATTTGCCACGATAATCAGAGAAAGTGTAATAAGTCAAACAAACGTCCTGTGGGACTCGTTCACCAACACTTCTACTTTTAAACTCGATTATTAACGTCTACCATAGTCAATGTTATTGAAAAAGGGTACAGGACACAATATTTTGGCTCTTCAACTAGGTTAATCCATGTATCAGCCCTTAATGCTCTTGCGTTGGTGACAGGATACCCTCCTGGATGATAGTGCACTTTACAAAAAAATCATAACATTACAGAGAACTCTGCATGCAATGCAACACATATGGGACAAATTTTGTCCTGCTTGCCATGTTCATGCTCCGTCAGAACTGAGTAGTTGTTCAGTTTACTGTATGACAAGTGAATTACAGTCACTGTACTTCACAAAACAGTGGACGGGACATATGCTACATTTGTCGTAGTTTATGACTTGCTCTTTAGGGAACTTATAACACAAAACAAGGGCAGCCCTACTTAATAAGAACCAGGGCATTAAACAATATCAAGAGAACAATGGTTCATATTAGGGATAGGTACAGATAATAAATGTAAAACGAGCTCAATGTCAGAATACAATTATACTGAACAAGAATGCACTATGGAAGAATTAGTCATGAACTGTTTGTGTTGAAAATCATTATATTTTCTCAAATACAAGTATGTGATGTGCATGGTGTCCCAGGTGAACAATGGAACAAAAAGTTGTAATAATTGACAGTACACTTATACAACCTACAAACAAAATAAATTAAAATGTTTCCTTAAAGACGACAAACGACCACATAGAAAAATTCAAATGAAGCAGAGCCCTTGTATCAATCAAGGGAATCCAGTAGCTTGTTCGTTTGTATGTGTCGACGACGTTTCTTCGATCCCCTTTACAATATGGAGTCTCATCAGGACCAACAGAATGAGGGGACACCTAAGGATTAAGGAACACAGAATGACAACTCAGTTCTATAACATTAAGACAGTGTGTCAAAATAATTAATTATTGAGACCGTACCTGATGGTATTTGAAACCAGTGTGCACACCAACCAAGTGCCAAAAGAACAAGAAAGGGTACTCACATGGGGCACCCCAGACAGAATCTTGGGTAGGAGCCATAAGTATGAGTAATTAATTCAGAGAGCCACACAGGAATTTACATATAAAATGGCAAAACTCGCAATGAGTGTAACAACAAGTGTTGCTGTGCTTACCCCCAAGGTGAGAATGTCAACTAGGTAAGACAATGCCCAAATGAAACAACGGCGGACCTCCTATGCCGCACCTCAGGCCAGTTCCACTAAATACGTTCGCCGTGCAAACTACCCCAGCGCCAGCCGTTGTATGACGTCACTGTGCTCCAGATCAGAAACTATTTTGCCAAATGGGGCTGCGCAGCTCAAGAAGTCCAATAGGCAGATATTGATAGAAAAGTAACTTCTTTATTCCAAATTTTTTAAGATCATCAGATAAAGACACTCCAGCCAACGCGTTTCATTCCCATATTGGGAACTTCATCAGGGCTGAAAAAATGTGACACAAACACATAAAAATTACATTCAAATCATGAGACACAGGACTAAAAACAAGCAACATATACCAAAAAACACTATACAGAGAGGAAAAGAGAGAAAACACAAAAATCATACACTTAACTAAACAATGAGAACAAACATAACCTCATATTTACAAACACTAAAAAATCCAAACATTTACATAAAACTAAATAAGCATTATATAACACCAATGAGCAATGAATACAAAACTTGTTTCACCATAATAGAAAAATTAAAACAGTGTCCTTCCTATTTATTTGTCAAGTTAAAAGATAACATAGATACTCATAATTTCAACGTACAATCATGAAAATTTGACACAACCAGTCCGTATTTCATACGGACAAAGTTGGATTTAAGAAAAACACACAAGAGAGGAGGGAGAATCGTATATAGAGTGTATAGCATAGAAACAGTTCTGAATTTGAAAAAGCAGAAAAAGAAAGTGAAAACGCACATAACATATCTTACCAAAAAATATTTATAAAGTGAAAATCTCCAAAGTACCAACAACCTTCAGTAATAGTACTTGATTCTGAACAGTAGGCATAACCTTCTCAAAAGAGACGGTATGTTCCTATCTAAGCCTGCGAGAAAGATACAACATTATTGGAGATGAAAGCGTGCAAGTCTGCAAAAAATCACAACATAATACGTGCGAAGTCATGATAGAGGGCAAGTATACCACATATCCAATCATGATATGTGCAAGAGCTGGTTGCATATAAGGGGGCTGCACGGCACCAAAATATATAGATCCACCCATGTCCTTTACGAACTCAGGTGGTCATTTCACCCATATCCATTGTGAGCCAAGGAAGTCATTTAACCACCCAATCCAAGAATTCATAGCTATTTGGTGTCAATGTTGGTATTGGGCATTGATGAATTAATAGAGCCAGACACAATTTAGTGTTTATCTTCATCAATCGCACGGTTGACAATAACATATCGGCTCAAACGCACCTGTTATAACAGTCCAAAAAACCAATGGTTGTCTGAAAGGCGAGTCCGTATAACACGATAGAAGCCCCACGAAGAAAAACCTAGGGGCAAGTGTAATCTATAGTGCAAAAGAATATGGGGCATATTATCAAGAACGGCGTTAAAATTATCGCCGCTTTAGCGGCAGAAAACTGTTAATTTTAACGCCGTTTCTTGATAATATGCCCCTAAGAGAGAAGTTTCAAATGCAAAAGTATGGACACTTCCAAAACAAAAGTAGATACCCCCCAATTCCAGCCTGAACAAAGACATCTTGTCGTACAGACCACAATTATTGATCTTCAAAAACAAAAACAAGGCAGTGTCTATAAGGTATCATACCTCTATGTCCACTAAATATCCGAAGCAATTTCCAATAATTGATAAGGTCCAGTGTATTGCACTGGGGCCCGTATACACTCAAAGCAGTTGTGAAAAATCCTGTCAAATCAAGGAGATTAGCAATTAGAAATAGGCTAAGAACTCGTTGGGTACATTTAAACTTCTCTGTCCGTAGCGCACGGGTCTTCACTAATAATTCACACCATTGCACACCATCCTACGTTGATTTTCCCAGGGTTCGCCTGCACTCTACTTTCGCATGACCCCCCAAAGCTGAGTGTAAAATCTCCGCCTCGTCCCCAAAATGAACTCCAATTCCCAGCAACCACCAAAACACAGTCTACCCCAAATCATAATCCATTCAGTTACACTGACATCCTCTCCTCAAATAGGAAAACCGGTTCACCTATTATAATCAAAAATAGGTTCCAATACGCACTCCCACTGCCCCCAGTCTGGCGCTAAGTTCCTCACCTCCCGTACCGCATATTGAACAACTTTCATGGAACTCGCCACTAAAATCGCATTTAAAAAACACCCCACATTTGCACGATATCCACAGGCAAATAAGTATGTAGTCCAAATGAAAACATCGTTACGCTCTCAAACTGTCTCAAGTTGACCCCCAAACCAGCACTGAGGTCTACGCTACCCATGCCGCATTTACGGAGAACCCGGCACTTCTGCCCGACCCAAATCTCCTTACCTTTGTGCCGCAACCGAAACTTCCTCTCTCTTCCGTGCTAAACCAAGGTCCTCCCGCCGTCGCTACAAATACACGGGGCTCCACCCCCAACCCCATCAAGGCAGCCAATCGTAGATGTGTAAATAACCCGGTCGAAACTTTGCGGAAGAAACGATATCGGCTGATCTCCTCTGATTATTCCGAATCGGCTGAGATGAGGGCACGAGCATTAACTAGGGAATCCACACTGACTAAGGGCAGTAGGGCGCAAATCAGGAGGGACGAGACTGGCATGAGATTCACCACACAATACACCATACACAGTGATGCAATCTTCAAATTATTGAAGAGAAATTGGCATCTACTGGAGGAAATACCTAGTCTGCAGAAGGTGATTCGGAATAATCCCTCAGTTACATACAGAAGAGGAAAAACACTGAGAAATGATCTCTGTCTCAGTTATGTAGTGACTGACACAAAAAAGAGTGCTACGTGGTTGCCAGCAAAACCAAAGGGTTTTTACATGTGTAGTACTTGTAACATCTGTGACTTAGGGCTGGACAAAATCAAGAGCTTCGCATACAATGGCTCGATGAACTATAATATCTTTAAGTTCATCAATTGCAACACCACTTTCGTGGTTTACGTGATTGGTTGTCCATGTGGGTTGGTCTATGTGGGCAGCACCAAACGGAGCCTAAAAATACGAATCCAGGAACATAGAAGGGCAATCCTTAAAAGGGATCTCAGATACCCGCTCACGGAACACTTTGTGAAAAACCATAATGGTGAGGCTACCTTCTGGTTTCATGCCATTGAGCATGTTGAAATGGCGGCTAGAGGTGGTGATCGGGAGTTACGTTTAAGACAATGTGAATCGAAATGGATTTGTAAACTCCATAGTATCACCCATGGGTTCAACACTGATCATGAAATGCACTATTTTCTGGAAAATGGTTGATGTGCAGGTTGGGATCAGGTCCTGTTTTGTTGTTGGGGCGACTTGACTATTTCAAATATGCATAGATGATTTCGGCCTCATATAAACATGACCCTAAATAATACCAGTCTATGGGGATTTCATTATATGCACCTAAGTATTTTCGGTATTGTCCAACCACCTTTGTATACGGTGGATTGGAAATCTGATAATTGTTTATGTTTATCGGGATGGTTATACTAAATGTGGGTTGTACATTGTACTTCTTGTGAGTGTTTTCTTTCTCATCTTTCCAGCACCACATATGAAGACATGCACACATGTTTGAAACAGGACTAGTGCCTGTGCTCCATTGGGATTTCAACCTTTTGAATTATTGTCCCTTTCTACCAGCACACACTCTAATACTATCGATGATTGGATCACACATATTCTGCTGTTTGAGGGGTTTACACCACTTTGCCCCTTTCACAACAATAAAACTATCTGGTTGGCTCATCTCTTTCAAGGTGTATACCGGTCTGAACAAGAGTCTTTTTCCTCCCTTCCTGTTAATATCCTTTTTCGGGTCTCTGATGTAATCAGATGGTAATTTTTGAATTTTAACCCATTTTGTAACGTTTATATATTATGCACATCACTTATTGGTTGCGGTTACCCTCCCCCCCTTATTTTCAAAAAAAGTGTAATTGGCTGAAATTTCTATCTTAGCAATAGTCCTTTGCCCTTATGGAACAATTGGACACCTTACATATGGTGTCCGTTTCTGTCCTATTCTTTGAGCTTCGTACTGGAGTTTGATTCACATTTGTTTATATGAGTTTTGAAATGTCCGAAACTCAATCTCTCCGCGGTGCTATGTAGATAAATCGAACCTTATTAATGCTTTCAGCTAAATTACATGGTATATCCGGATTTACACATCAGAGAAAGAACGGAAAGCCCCAGTATATTATGATTTTGGTTCGGGGCTTTTGGTTAGTTATAAATGGCGGCTTTTTTCGGAGGAGATCAGCCGATATCGTTTCTTCCGCAAAGTTTCGACCGGGTTATTTACGCATCTACGATTGGCTGCCTTGATGGGGTTGGGGTGGAGCCCCGTGTATTTGTAGCGACGGCGGGAGGACCTTGGTTTAGCACGGAAGAGAGAGGAAGTTTCGGTTGCGGCACAAAGGTAAGGAGATTTGGGTCGGGCAGAAGTGCCGGGTTCTCCGTAAATGCGGCATGGGTAGCGTAGACCTCAGTGCTGGTTTGGGGGTCAACTTGAAACAGTTTGAGAGCGTAATGATGTTTTCATTTGGACTACATACTTATTTGCCTGTGGATATCGTGCAAATGTGGGGTGTTTTTTAAATGCGATTTTAGTGGCGAGTTCCATGAAAGTTGTTCAATATGCGGTACGGGAGGTGAGGAACTTAGCGCCAGACTGGGGGCAGTGGGAGTGCGTATTGGAACCTATTTTTGATTATAATAGGTGAACCGGTTTTCTTATTTGAGGAGAGGATGTCAGTGTAAGTGAATGGATTATGACTTGGGGTAGACTGTGTTTTGGTGGTTGCTGGGAATTGGAGTTCATTTTGGGGACGAGGCGGAGATTTTACACTCAGCTTTGGGGGGGTCATGCGAAAGTAGAGTGCAGGCGAACCCTGGGAAAATCAACGTAGGATGGTGTGCAATGGTGTGAATTATTAGTGAAGACCCGTGCGCTACGGACAGAGAAGTTTAAATGTACCCAACGAGTTCTTAGCCTATTTCTAATTGCTAATCTCCTTGATTTGACAGGATTTTTCACAACTGCTTTGAGTGTATACGGGCCCCAGTGCAATACACTGGACCTTATCAATTATTGGAAATTGCTTCGGATATTTAGTGGACATAGAGGTATGATACCTTATAGACACTGCCTTGTTTTTGTTTTTGAAGATCAATTATTGTGGTCTGTACGACAAGAAGTCTTTTTTCAGGCTGGAATTGGGGGGTATCTACTTTTGTTTTGGAAGTGTCCATACTTTTGCATTCAAACTTCTCTCTTATTCTTTTGCACTATAGATTACACATGCCCCTAGGTTTTTCTTCGTAGGGCTTCTATCGTGTTATACGGACTCGCCTTTGAGACAACCATTGGTTTTTTGGACTGTTATAACAGGTGCGTTTGAGCCGATATGTTATTGTCAACCGTGCGATTGATGAAGATAAACACTAAATTGTGTCTGGCTCTATTAATTCGTCAATGCCCAATACCAACATTGACACCAAATAGCTATGAATTCTTGGATTGGGTGGTTAAATGACTTCCTTGGCTCACAATGGATATGGGTGAAATGACCACCTGACCTCGTAAAGGACATGGGTGGATCTATATATTTTGGTGCCGTGCAGCCCCCTTATATGCAACCAGCTCTTGCACATATCATGATTGGATATGTGGTATACTTGCCCTCTATCATGACTTCGCACGTATTATGTTGTGATTTCTTGCAGACTTGCACGCTTTCATCTCCAATAATGTTGTATCTTTCTCGCAGGCTTACATAGGAACACACCGTCTCTTTTGAGAAGGTTATGCCTACTGTTCAGAATCAAGTACTATTACTGAAGGTTGTTGGTACTTTGGAGATTTTCACTTTATAAATATTTTTTGGTAAGATATGTTATGTGCGTTTTCACTTTCTTTTTCTGCTTTTTCAAATTCAGAACTGTTTCTATGCTATACACTCTATATACGATTCTCCCTCCTCTCTTGTGTGTTTTTCTTAAATCCAGCTTTGTCAGTATGAAATACGGACTGGTTGTGTCAAATTTTCATGATTGTACGTTGAAATTATGAGTATCTATGTTATCTTTTAACGACAAATAAATAGGAAGGACACTGTTTTAATTTTTCTATTATGGTGAAACAAGTTTTATATTCATTGCTCATTGGTGTTATATAATGCTTATTTAGTTTTATGTAAATGGTTGGATTTTTTAGTGTTTGTAAATATGATGTTATGTTTGTTCTCATTGTTTAGTTAAGTGTATGATTTTTGTGTTTTCTCTCTTTTCCTCTCTGTATAGTGTTTTTTGGTATATGTTGCTTGTTTTTAGTCCTGTGTCTCATGATTTGAATGTAATTTTTATGTGTTTGTGTCACATTTTTTCAGCCCTGATGAAGTTCCCAATATGGGAATGAAACGCGTTGGCTGGAGTGTCTTTATCTGATGATCTTAAAAAATTTGGAATAAAGAAGTTACTTTTCTATCAATATCTGCCTATTGGACATCTTGAGCAGCGCACCCCCATTTGGCAAAATAGGTAAGACAATGCTTCTGATGGAAAGGATTGAAGCAATATCCATTATTGGGGCCTCTCCGATAATGGGCGAGCCTCAGGATATGCGCATTCACCGCACAGCGTGGCCGGAAGAAATCTCCAACTGGAATTTGAAAGGCTGGCTGCACGTATTTAGCGTCACCGCTCCGTCAGTGTCAGCTGGAAGACGCTGAGTCATTCTTCCCTTTGTCACTGACGAATGGCCAAAACAAGGCTTGGAGCGGAGGCCCTCCAGGCCTACGGCGTCCAAAGGAGGACAAGTTTAACTCGAAAGAAGGCGTGACCCTTATAGTAGTCATGGTGACTGGTACGCTGCGACTTGCACAATGCTGCTGCGTGCTGGAACAGCAGGTGGTCACCAGGAATGAATCACTAGGATGCCAAGAGAAAAAGTTAAAGTAGCAAAAAGCAAGCGGGGCAGGAATGTCCGTAGGCCTGAGCTGTCAGAGTTATGCGAAGCGGAGCATGCGTGGAAAAACATCCAAGAGCGGGTACTGCATGTACAATTAACAAGAATGAATAACCCCAATGGAAGCCGCAGTCTGCAATAATCAAGAGACAAGATATAATAGAAAATAATGCAGAATAACAAATGAAAATTTAAAATGGCAGAGGTACTAAATGCACTGATAAACAATTAGTAACAAAGGAAACCCACAATGTAGCCGTGGGCGGCAGTATTCAACAGACAGGGAATAATTAAAAACAAATAAAAGATTTTAAAAAAATATATAAATAAAAAAAATTAAAATGTCGAAGTGGCAGGAGCGGGCAAAGCATGCACAGATTACAAAAATTGGAAAACCACAATGAAAGTTGTGGTCGGCAATGATCAAACAACAAGGAATAATAAATCAGCGCAGCCTGGGGGGGGGAAAGGGGAAAAAGGGGGGAAGGTACAGAACCCTGGCAATAATCAATGGTAGTTACACTGAGATGAGTGAGGAACAAAATGCGATAGATAAGCCATGATCAGCAGGACAGTCCAAAGGAATGGGCAATGGAATGTCCGCACATGAGTTCAACATAATGTAAGTGGGCAGGCTTAACCTTAGTTAGGTCAATTGTTCAGTTTGGCGACGAAGGTACGCCACTCCTCGGCAGTGTTGAGTCCTTGGTTTATGGAATTGCAGCGCTCATTCCATTTGCTTTCCACTTTTTGGAGAATCTCTCTGGGATGAAGCTGTATCGATGACCTTCCATAAGGAGTCCTACGCTGTGTGGTTCTGTTCCACAAAAGGAGCAGCCATGGGTGCATTCACTACTCCACACCTAATTCTACTGCGATGATATCCAGTGGCGGCTGGTGACATCTGAAAGTGGTGAGGCATAAACATTCGAGTTAAGTGCTCTGTGGCGAGTGAGCGTAACGAGCAAGCCTGACTGTCATAAGGGGGGATTCGGGAGGGTTATCCCGAAGGGAAAAGTTTGAAAAAAGAGTGGGCAAATGGTGCATTTTGTAGCAAATTTGAGAAAGCAAGAAGTTAAATAGAATGTTTCAATTCTGAAATTGTGAGACTGTGAATTAAACATTACTGAGGCCTGTGGAAGGGGTAGTGATTCTCAGAGTGTCTTAATCATGCCTGTTATGCTCATTCTATGTTAGACATCTGCACCCTTTTCTCTTCAGATCTCATCAATGTGCATATGTTATCACCAGCAGCCTCCTTTCACTGACTTCTGAATGCACTTCCTCGCATCTCCTTCACTTCGCAACCCCCAAACACACAAAGCACTGACTCACCTGAAAGCACTATATTTTCATTTACTTTTGTCTTCTCAATATTTTGGCAACTGTGTACCTCCTTCAAACACAGTTGCACAGAATCACAATTGCAACTGGAATAAGTGACCATTGCTCTGTTAGTTCACCACAGAGGCCAAGTATTGGATGACCAAGTAGTCTGAACACCTTTTTAACCCACTGACAGGCACCATGAGAAATTTGCGCTGCCTTCAGCCTTTGCTCCAGAGCTCTCAATGGTGGCCCGTTAAGAACACCTGAAGGTGACTCAGTTCGAATTATACACTGTACAAGAGAGAAGAGATTGCATGGCAAGCCGAGGTCTGCAACTGACAATTTCTGTCATCAGAAATGGCATATTTTTTTAATTGTCTAAACACAACCTTACTGTTGGACTTGACCCTTTTTGTGGGGTCATCCCTGAACTTTTTGCCTTCCTCCTAGTCTTTTTTAGGTCGAGCCTAGACAGCGCATGCGCTGTTGCAAGACCTCTAGTAAACAGAATATGGAGGGTAATTTCTCTTGCCGCTTGCCATTGGTTAAGTCTGGCATTGCTCTTCTAATCTGGCTTATTGTTGGCTGGCGATCCGATACGTCACTTCTGTTTTTGCAGGAAGCAGCACCGACGAACTACAGTTTAGTTACGCTGCTGGCTGTTATCTTTTTATTTAGGGACTACTTGTTTTCTTTGCTGCTCGCATTCCCAGAGGAAGTTTGCACACTGCCGCCGCTGGCACATCTGCCAGCTTCCTGCCCTCACCAGACGCCTTGCTCCACCGCTCTCTACCCGGGACCGACGCTTCCTGTCTGGCACTTGTTTAAATGTGTGACCATGCTGTCGCTTGGCCTGGATGCTTTACCTGTGCAGTTCGGTAAAAATCGCATTTTGGGGATGGCTGTAGTTGTGTTGCGATATATTTCTTCCCTCAACGCCCTCAAGACTATCACGCACCGGGAGGGCAGTGAAGCGGGTGCTGCGGGATATGTTTAAGATTACTTCACACAATGCGTTCGTGTTTCGTTTCTTTGATCAGCGTAGTGTCCGCTTTGCGGCCGCTGCCTTCATCTTTTAGCATGCAGCTTTGCTATTCTGTGATTTCTGTCATACTTTTGACAGAAAGCATTCAGTCTTTGCCGCAGCCTTCGTTGGGCCACTTTTTGTGTCATTCGGGAGCTCTGCGTTACTTGCTTTAGCCAGCCTCTACACTCTCACAATCCCGATGTGGGGATGGGCGGAACAGGCAGTGTCATGGAAGCTGCGCAGCCGAGGTGGCTGTAAACGTGGTTCAGGTTTCCCTTTAGTATTGTTTGTTGTTCATCAACCCCTCATCTATTCTTATTCTGGCAGATAAGGAAGTGTCAACCGGAGCTCTGTCAGCTAGGCTTTAATGGCCGTTCCCGGGACTGGCCGAGTGTGCGGCGGAAAGGATGTAAGATGCGTAAAAGAAGTAGCCACGGGGTGTCTGGTATGCAGTCTGAGCTAGGAGCAGATGTTAAGGCTTCACCGGGGCCTGGGCTCTCCGGTCGCCCAGTGTTCTAGGAAACAGAACTACCAACATCACAGAAGCAAAATTCTCCTTACATACAGTCTGCCACACAGCGCCCTGTGAGCCCTCCTCGATCTAAAAGTGCGCGTTTTATTGTAAGAGACTCAGGGGCATATTCTCAAGGAGCCATCGCCGATTTATCGGCACTTTAGCGCCGCAAAAGTAGCGATAGACTTATCGCCCTATTCACAAGCTGGTGCAAACTGTCGACATCGCCAGTTTTCCTGCGATAGCTGCCGCAAAACACATCGCCACGGATGAGAGCGATTAACAACGCTAATGACATGCAGAGTAGGCGTCCCCGTGCAAAAACACACAAAAACACTACTTCGCGATAATCTCAACGACCAGCCAGATCTGCGATGCCGGACAAAAACAGGCAATAAGGCGCGTTAGCAGCAGGGACTTAACACCTGCTCATTACTGGTCTTAAGTAGGACGAAAACCTGCAGTACAGAGGGAGCCCAGGCCAGAGCCATATCTGAAGACCAACACATGTCATGGATCTAATGATCATGCAGCTCGGAGACCCAAGAGGACCACAACACCCACCGCCACCACCCCCAGCCCCCCCCTCCTGCCCCCTCCCGGACTACCACCGAGGCAGCGCAGAACAAGACAGTTGACCTTCCGAAAACGGCATGGCCCCTCAGCCACACAATTGCAGAATGTGGGGAGAGGTGGGAACCAAATATGTGTGAAGGAGGCAAGTCACCCATGATTAAGAATGTACACAATGCCAAGTGTGGCGGTGATGTGCCAGACAGACTCCAGTATGCAGAGCACAGAAATGTCCCTGTGGACACATACTGCTGGTGTTTGCAGTGTTGTGGACAGTGGACGCAACCATCTCTCCTCAGGCAGTGGGGAAGGCCTCGCTCATGTAGCTGTGTCATCCCCCCCTGTACACGGAAGCGTAGTGGGCTGGTCCGGCGTACGCCACACCAGCGTAGGAGTGTGAATAAATAGACCGGGGCTCTGGGCGTGGTCCACTTCCGGGATAGCCAACGCGTCTGCCAGGGCGGCGCCCCTCACCCTGCCACGAGTCCGCCGCCGTGACTACCAGCCTCCTCAGCCGATCGCTGCCTTCCGCGACACAGGCCCCCAGAGCACCCAGTGGCACAGCACCGTGGAGTAATGTGTGCGCTGACTACTGCCTTCTGCCTACACTGCGGTCAGCAGGGCTCACAAATGAAATTGAGTCTTGATTTATTTATGGCAGAGTCCAATAGGCAACAGACATTGCTTCCAGGGCGGCCCGCCCCGACGACGCATCATCGCAGGCCGCGCACCCACCGAGCGCTCCAGGTGCCACTAACTCTGTGCAGCTCAAGTCATCGCCACGTGGCTGTGGGCCCTTTCTGACCACTGCCTCTGGCCTACACTGCGGTCAGCAGGGCGCTCATATCAAATCCAATCCTGACCTGTGAGGACACGCCATCATCGCTGGCTGCACACCCGCTGAGTGCTCCAGGTGCCACTAACTCAGTGCACCACAAGTCATCGTCACGTGGCTGTGGGCCCTTTCTGACCGCTGCCCAGGGCCGGACTGGCTACCAGGCGTTTTGGTGTGCTGCCAAGCTGAGGGCTGATTTCGTTGATGGGGACCTGCGTGTGCTTAAAACCATTCGTTTTGCAATGTTTATTTAAAAGCACACGCAGATCCCCATCAACAAAATCAGCCCCCACCGCATTGAAATCAGCCCCCAGCTTGGCAGCACACCAAAACGCCCGGTAGCCAGTCCGGCCCTGCCGCTGCCTCCGGCCTACACTGCGGTCAGCAGGGCGCTCAAATCAAATCCAATCCTGACCTGCGAGGACACGCCATCATCGCTGGCTGCACACCCGCTGAGCGCTCCAGGTGCCACGAACTCAGTGCAGCTCAAGTCATGGACCCTTTATGATGTAATCTTTTGTGTGTGAGTCCAGTTCTGCTGCCCCTATCTCAGTGCACTGCAAGTCATGGACCCTTTACGATTGAATCTGTGTGTGTGATCCGATGATCACTGTTCTAGTTGTTGCCAGCACCAACCACTCCCTGAGGGCTGGCTTACACTCACCCCACACCCATCCAGCACAGGCGTCACTGGACATGTGACCCTGGTAATAAAAAGGGGCCGGGCGCACGTGCCCGTAGCCAGTTCCACCATACATCAAGTGTGTCCGTGTGGTCATTATGTATGCGTGATGGCCCCTGGCCCTACCACATCACATCGTGCTGTGGACAGCGGACGCAAGCATGTCACCTCAGGCAGTGGGTAAGACCTTGGACATGTAGCTTTCTCCTCCCCCCTGTAAGCGTAAGCGGAGTGGGCTGGGCCGGCGTACGTCAGTCCAGCGCAGGGGTGTGTAGAATTAGCCCGGGGCTCAGGGCGTGGTTCAGTTCTGGCCTGGACAAGGAAGTCACCAATGCGTGTGTCTCTATTGTAGTGTCGGCGCCACCCGGCCCGCAATTGACAATGTTGCAATGTAGCATGCACCCGGAGGGCGGTCTCGCACGAACGGAGAAATGAAGGAGCGCAAGACCGCTCGGGGTCTTGGCTCATACATGCCAAGTGTTGTGTGTATCTGCATTGCCGCAGCATGAGCCAAATGCCTAGCCATAATCGCAGCGCGAGTTCAGCCAGGCATGAACTCCACATCTGTGTCCGCACTATCCTTACCATAGGCCTACACTCACGTGGCCGCCCACCTTCAACGGCCAACATCACAGTGTCGTTGTCAGGCCTGTGGACATGCGCAGACAGGCATGACAATGGTGTGCCGTTGGAGTGCAAGTGAGGCAACCGCGCAGCGTACACAAGTGAATAGGCTCGGGGGGAGGGAGGAGCAGCTGTGAGGCAACGTAACACACAGTGATGCCGCTCATTTGCCACATGCAAGTCATGTCAAACATGAATCCCAAAGTTGCACACATCCCACCCCACACCCAACAAGCCACATCACAATTCCTGAATGCAAGCAGATGACAAACTGACATTAGGGATGAAAGCTCCTTTGTCTGGACTATCAGGCGGAAGCACATCTGCACATCCGACCTCGGAATTGCATGTGCCCGGCACCCTCTGACAGATACGATAGCAGTTGAGGACGACTCCCACACTACGCACAGCCCGACGACAGACCAACGTATACACACCCCACACACAGAAGTCCTTGCTCGGAGTTATCTTGCATGGAATGTCCTTCACGCTTACTCCCGCACCATCCCAGGCATACAACCGTTGCACACTTAAACAACTCATTGAACCGAGCTATGGCATTTCATCCACAGAACTGGCGCAGGTCAGAACAGTGCCGCTTCAACCAGGGCCACTAACGCAATGGCAGAACATCCCGGACACATGGACAACCCCTGTCACGTGGAACTGTACCATGCACGTATGCTGAATTTACTGGGGGCACTGCCATTGGTAGTGCTGCGGGTCAGTTACCGGCTGAGCTTCCGCCTTGCCAACGTCACCTGCGTTCAGCCTGTGTTGCATTGTCGATCGTGCATATTCGAGTGGTCCATGGATGTCTGCCTATCCAACAGGACGGTAGCCGAACTGGATTTCGACGTGTGTGTGCGCCCCCTGTTGGCCCACGACCAGGAGTGTCACCGTGATACCCATCTATGGGATGCCTGGATACTTGGCATACATGCTGGCAGCTGGACCTGGGAAATTGCAGAACTCCTCGTGTGCAGTGACCACATTGAGCCGCTCCCCTATTGGGCTGTAGTGCTAATTGGTGACAGGGGGTGGACGCAGCACATCTGTCCGGACCTGCTAATGGATAGCCTCGCCGTCCTGTTCGATGGAGTCGACAACGACCTCATGTTGGAAATGATTGCCTACGAAGCTGCAATCGCTTACATGGACGTGTAACTACGTACCTGCAGCCACAACAGTTTGGAACCCATTGCACATGTCCCGACACCTTGTTGCATCTTGGGGTTCTGGTCACATATCCCACGACAACAGTGGACATGGCTGCATTCGCCTGGAACCCGAATACGTGGGTGGACAACCACGCGGGGTAACACACACCTGTGAAAGGTGAGGCACTCCCCGGAGTGGACAGCGGCGCTTGGCAACGTTCCTCATTCTGACATACTGCTGCATTGGTCCGCATGTTGTGGCACTTCTCTTGCCCATACTGGCACGCATATGCTAATAAAGTCTACGCACATTCACTTGTATTCAACTGTGATGTGAGTTGTTTTGAATGACGATGTGTGTCTCACTGCCTATCTGGGTCACGGCCATACATGCGCATTGATAGCATTACCCAGGGAGTACCATTTATGTGGAATCACTGTCCCTACATTCATCAATACTTTCATGCTTAATTGATCAGGGCCATGACACATCAGTGTGAATTTGAATGTTTTATTCGCATTCAGTGGGGTGTTTTAGCTGGACCAGTACAGGGCCATGCAAACCCCACTTTACATTGTCGCCCCGTGGAGGGCCAGCCAGAGTCCTTTAGGGATGGACAGGTTCATCAGGAGAGTTAGACTTCAGTCCGCAGTGTTATTGCTGTGTCATTGGTAACCAATCCAAATATGGCAGTCCATGTCGAGGTCCAAGGTGAGTGTCGCTGAGTGTAATGGGGGACAGTGGAAGATGCTATTCCAGGGCATGATGCAGAGGGCAGAAACAAGCTGAAACAGGCCATTTGGCGGTGATGTATGCTACCACTTCAATCTTGCCACCAAGCCAGATTCATCGTCATCTTCGTCCTCTGATGTGTCAGGTGCCTCACATGTGGGTGGTGGTGTTTGGTCTGCCGCACTGTGTGGCACGGACACTTCAGGGGGCAGAGATGTGGATGGAGTAGTAGCAGCAGCAGTCATCCACGCCAGGCCGTGTGGCGGCAATGCCATGATGAGGATCTGCAGGGCATGGAAGATCCCAGCTATATCTCGCTGGTGTGCAGCCGTGGCAGCCAATCGTTCCGCATGCATCCGCTCCATGTTCTCCATGATCCTCCGCATGTGCCCCAACTCCCGGCTGACATCGCTGGAGCCACTCTGACTAGACAGTTGTTCTTGTCTCCGAGTCATGACTCCAGCGATGTCAGCCATGGATTGTTGGAGAGCATGGAGCGGACAGTAGGTGTCCGTTAGGGACTGTAAGTGGACCCTGATGGGACTTAGACACCCACGTATGGCATCTAGTTTGGCTGCCATGAGGTCGAACCCCACCCGCAGCTGGTCAGCCATCTTCTCCTGGCACCCTAACACACAGCGTTGGAATGCCATGTGTTGGTCGTGGGGGTCCTGTGAGCCAGCCGTGGTGGTGGGTGCTTCCTGCTGTGTGGTCTGTGCAGGGGGTGGGGTCTCCTCGATGCAGCTGGGCTGCCCTGCTCCTGGAGATGGGGTGCCGAAGCTGTCCATGAGCTGCTGGAGGGCGTCGGTGTCGATGTTGGCGAGGTCCTCTTCGTCATCAGTGCTGAGTTGTTGTGTCTGCTCTGCAGGAGGTGTTGATTCTCCCTCTGCAATGTGAAGGGGAGATGCAGATTGACACTGTGTTCACATGTATGATCACGCATTGTACAAGTTTACTAACGGACTGCATGACAATGTACATTGTGACTGTTTGTGAAGAGATGCCTATTTGATGCAGGACAGTTGACATTTCTACGCCATCAGGGATGTGATGTTGTACTTGTCCATTGTCATCTCAAAGTTTCCTGCTATGCCAAATGCGAATGGCCATTTTCTACACACAAGCGGCAGCAGTTGTGTCCTCTGTTCTGTTGTGAGAGTGTTGCAGTTTGTACCACATTGTTGTCAATGTTGAGGTGCTCTGACTCTTATGTGTGTGTGCTGCATTGTGGGTGTGTTGCCCCTTCAGCTCTGATTTGGCTGGCCCTTCTCCCTTTCAGGCGGTGTGCCTTTCACTTCTGTGCTTATGCAGTGCTGAGATGTTGCAGACTTGGGTAAATTGGGCTCTTGGTCCGAGTTGTGACTCTTGGGCATGGTTTGTCTGCAGATATGCTCTACTTACTTGTGCATGTGTGCCATTGTGCCCATCTCCCCCCGTCCCCCCAGTCCCTGTTCGTTACTCACCCTGTTGCTGTTGGCTCAGGTCATGTTGTGCAGTGTCCGGTCCACCAACTCCTGCCACCGTCTCCCCAATGATGACTCGGGTCACCATTTCCTCCATCTCATCCGGCTCCTGGTGTGTCGCTGGACTCCCACCTCCAGTCTGCATTGCTGCTCTCAGGTTGGCAGCGATTTTCAGCTTGGTTTTGCGCTTCACATCAGTCCAGCGCTTCTTGCAGTCATCCACTTCCCTTCTCTTCACTCCGACTGCATTCACCTTGGCCAAGATGGACTGCCATATTGTATTTCTAGTTGCCAATGTCACAGTGGAGGTGATGAACAGTTGGTGGTGGTGTTCTGTCACCTCCGTAATGAGGATCCTGTTTTCCTGCGGACTGAGACGCGGGTTCCTCTTCTTCTTCTCCTTGCCCTTCCCTGTCCCCGAGGTCCCAGGCTGGTCCTCCGTGGGGCTTGTGGGGTTCTGATTGTCCTCTGTACTTGCAATGGCTCCCTCCATGGTGCTTCGCAGTTGTTTGTGTTTTGTAGGTGTTTTTTTTTGCAGCTTTTATAGTGTCTGTTCCCGCCTTACTTGTGGGACGTGCGGGCCTGGTGCTGCTTTTTGCTGGATTTTTATCGCAGTTGGGCCCATCGCAGCTTTTTTCACGTTTGGGTTTCCTTTTTTATCGCCGTCGCGGTAGTTGTATCGCGGACATTTGTGGCGTTCTCGGGAAACTATCGCATGTTACCGCCGTGTTGGGAATACGACGTTGACACGGAGTTATTTTCCCGTGATAGACGGCAATATGAAAGATTGCGTTAGCCTATTTTGGCGATGTTTATCGCACGTTCTTGTGAATATCCCCCTCAAGCAATTAAAAGAAGGCCCGTGATTATAAGCATTGTGGGTTTTTTTAACATTATTTCCCAGCGCCGTTTCCATTTCTTTCTGTAATTGTACAATTGTGCTTTCCATTAAATATCTTTTTTTATACTTTTTAACACTTATTCCTTTATGGAACAAAGTTTTAACTAATTTAATTTTTTGGGTGATTTTACACTAACTTCACATTTGTGGAAAGGTGTCCTGCTGCATGCACTCACTCCTCACTCTGTATCTTCTTTCCACGTCTACTTTTGTCTCAGCCTGAAACCTGCTCAACAACAGTAGTCGAGGGAGCGGGGCAGCAACACCCAAATATTTCCCTTGTGGCTTTTGTAGTTGTCATGTTAGGCTTGCCCACGTGGAGTTAAGTTATTTCCAGGTGTTTTATTTTTCTCTGCCTGTGTGCCTGAATGTGAGGACTGACAGGGATTAGGTATGTTAGGAGATAGGGAAAATAGTTTGTTTGTTTTTTGTACGATGGCAAAAACATCAACATTAACTCTGTTCACGTTCTGGCAGCCCTGTAAAGTGCGCACTCCTCACCGGTTTTTAATTTCACCTCATGTGGGACCGAGCCCGAAAGAATTTGTAAGCTTTATAAATACATTTCACAACTTTGTAAAGAAGACTGTGCCTGCAGTTTCTTGGTTTTTTGTGTCTATGCCACCTCCTTCACCCACATGCGCCATCGTACCTGCCTGCCCTCTACGGTAGATTAATCTTGGGATTCCAGTGAGTAGTGGCAGGCCAACGTGTCCTGGACCTTAGTGCAAGAATGGAACTGGGCACCCTGGCCGCTGTTTGAACTGTGAAATACAGCAATAATTAGGCCCCCTCACTCTTCGGTGCCCCAGTGCCACTGCACCTGATTCACCAATGGAGCTACAACACTGCTGGTGATAGTAAAGCAAACCATCCACCATGACACTGTGCCAAAAATCCACACAAAAGTATAGAGAAATGTATATATTAAAGCAAGCAAATTCTGACTTGCAATCATTTACCTTTGGTAGGTCACGTTAAGGAATTGCTTATGTGGGAGAAGAATGTGCATGCCAGAGAGCAATGTTGAATACATGATATAACAGAAGTAATTAATTTGCCCCAATTATACCTCCTTTCCAAAATCTTAAACTATTCTTTGCAGTTACCCTCCACCTGGTGCTAAATGATATATTTTACATTGTTTTCCATTTTTTTTAATGTTTAAGCTGTAGTATTTCATGGCGCACGCACAAACAAAATGTAGATTAGGCCTTTTATAATAAAGAGAGCATTTTTTCAACATCTCTTCATGGCACTGAAGCCTTTTGATAACTTATTTCTTTAACTCATATTTCTGGGTTATTTTATTTCAGCCTTCCGTCTGCAAATCTCCAGACGCAGTTACAAAATTAACTTCGTAGTGAAAGTGAAGTATTTCTTTTCACCAGTGTTTAGCCTCTTTCAACCTTGACATCTAGCTAATTTTGTGAATCATTTTTAAACTTGGTAACACATTCCAAACAAATACCCTCCATATCATGCCACATAATTCCAATCAGCATAATTTCACTCAACGCCACACACTTCCACGCCACACAATTCAACTCTACACATTTCCATTCCACACCACATAATTCAACAAAAAACCACATAATTCAACTCAACACAATTACACAACACACCAGATACATCCAATCCACACCACAGAATTTCACATCATGCCACAAGATTCAACAGCATACCACATAATTAAACTTCACTACATACCACTCCACAACACAAAATACCATTCCACATAATTACATTCCATGACACACAATCCCAGTCCACATGATTCCAATACACTCAATACCACATAACTACTATCCACATAATTCCACTGCACACCATGCTACATAATTCCACTACACAAATCCCCTCCATACCACACAATTCCACCACACACAATTCCACAACTAACAATTCCAATCCAACCCACATAATTCCACACCACATACATCCACTGCAAACCAATACACATGGGTAAAAGACATTGTCATTTAAGACATTGTCATTTACAACACCAATAGCTCTAACTCTTACAAATGCAAGACCTATTGCATTGCAAATGCTTGTTCTAACATGGTGTTGGTGGTTTTAGGACTCTGGGCACTTTATCACTGCTGTCCAGTGTAAAGTGCATGAGCTCTCTATGGTAAAACATGGTAAGATTGGTCTACACCTGTTTGGCTAATTTAATTTACCTATCAGTCCCCAGTAATGTGGTATCGCATATACCCGGGGGCCAGTAAATTAAATGCTACTGGTGGGCTTGCAGCGCTGCTTGCGCCACCCACCAAAGTAGCCTTTCAAACCTGTCCCAGGCCTCTGCCATTGCAGGGCCTGGCCGCACAGTTTGCTGCCGCTGTGACGTGGCACATAAAGTGGGTGCCACGTCTGTGACTCCCCTTTTACTACATGTCAGTCACCCCTAAGGTAGGCCCTAGCTAGTCCTATGGGCAGGGTGCAATGTAGGTAAAAGGTAGGACATGTGCCTTAACTGTGTGGCATGTCCTGGTAGTGACAAACAGCCATTTTGGTTTCTCACTACTGTGAGGCTGCCCTCTCATATGAATGCATTGGGGATTCCCTGATAAGTATTTCAGTGGTAATTCCTGATCTGAGAGGAGTAGCGGGATCAAGTTTGGTATGTTTGGAATCGTGGTAATAAATGCTGCGTAATGGTGTATGCAGATTTATTATCACTATTTTAGAAATGCCACTTTTAGAAGTGGGCATTTCTGTGTGCTATGTGTCTTTGTGCCTGCCTGATGTGTATTGCATGTCTGGCTCTGGAGTGACAGGGGCTGGTGAGGTGCAGTGGCTCCAGAGGGTCTGGGTGAGTCAGCGCTAGGCTGAATAGGCCTGATCTGCATTTGGAGTAGTGGGAGGAGTAGCCCCTGACTCTGAATAGGTCTGTGCCTGCCTGGTACAATGCTGGTTCCGCCCCCCTGTGGTGTATCTGGGGCCAGAGCCTACACTGACAAAGGAGGTGTTGTACCAGAACTGGTTTGGACCGGGCACAGAGCCCTGTGGCAGGGGGAGAACAAAGACACTAAGTGGTATAAGTATTGGGGCTGTGACCCCATGTGTGTAATTGTACCTGTTTGGAACTGAAGGACTGCTGAGCATCAGGAGGAACCGCCGTGGGACCCAGCTGCTGTCTCCTAGGGGTCCCTACATGCTGGCCTGCCTGTGCCCAGCTTTGCCCGGGGTGACCTGAAGCCTGGAGTGTGAGGAGCACCTTTGCTGTGGTTGTGCCCCTCAGCGCTGAGCCACTCATCTAAAGCGCATGATCAGCGCTTTTCTGACATTGCCGGAGCCCGAGGAGATGGGGCTGCAGAATCGACGGAGACTTCGCTCCGAGATCGTTGAAACCGGAAGTCAGGCGGCGGTTGGCTGACTGTGGGCAGAGCCGGCAGGAGCAACTGAGCAAATGAGTGGGGAACGCTGCGCTCAAGTACCCCTGAAGAGAGGGGGTCCTGCCCACTGAATGCGCGTTGTGAGCGCTTTACTTTTTCCCCTCCTGAGTTCGAGGAGGGGGCTCTGATGCCCAGAGCCTTGTGAGCGCTTCGCTAAAGGTCGCTGGAAGGCAGGCGGCGGCTGCCTGGTTGTGGGCGGGGCTCCCGTGAGGAGAGTAGAGCCCCGCATGATCGCCCAACGTGGTCGGAGGCGTGGCCGCTTGGCCAAGAAGGAGACTGATAAAAGCCACGAATACGAGAGATCTTGGGTAGATGGCTTTATTCAAAAGCAACCACCGACAGGTCGACGGTGTGCACAGCAGTACGTCCTAAGCCAGAATGCCCCCCTCAACAATCCATTGAGGTAAAGACATTCTACATTCTATAGCTCAACACGAGCTGTTAGTTACAACACATCCCCCATACAACACCAAAGAATTGAAAAGAAGAAGCTTGGCAAAAACAAGTACAATGCCTTAGAACACAGCAATTGCAAGGTAAAACAATAAATAAAAATATAGAGCACTGTCACTACATTGCTGACTTCCACAGTATTAAAATAAAAGAAGAAAAAGAAACATTATAAAACATTACATCTAATTCAAGACATAATCATCAAATCTCACAGGAGGTTGCCTGCGTCTCCTTGAACGGTCGATTACTCCTTCAGAATGAACAGGATCAGGAGTATGCGCAGAGTGGTGGAGCGTCTCAGTGATTTTAACAAGCCTGGACATGCTCCACGTACAACCATTATCAAGGACAACAACATTTTTCTTAATAGCAATGATGGTAAATGGACCAAGAAAACTAGACGTGCCTTTGCGACCATGCTTAGCTCTTTTTACCAGAACACGGTCGCCCAAACACCACTTTACCACCCTGACCGACATCTTATCATCATACCGCTGCTTGTATTTTGTCTGATAATCACTCAACTTTTCTTTCCTCATATCATCAGACACAACTCTCCCCTTCCGAATGGGAAGCCACACTGGGTTAAGCTTAGAGCTGGCCATCCTTCCTCTCAAGGCCTCAAAAGGAGATCTCCCAGAAATGGCATTGGGAACAGTACGGTGTGCCCACCATGTATCCCGTAAAACACTGGTGAGTGAAATCTTGGAATCTAATGCCCGCTGGGCACAACTCTTCACAACCCTATTCATTCTCTCAGTGAGACCATTTGCTTGCGGAGAATATAAAGCTGTTTTCTGATGAATAATCCCCAAATCTTCAAGAAAAGCGTGCATTTCATGGGAGACAAACTGCACTCCATTGTCTGTGATCAAGTACTTAGGTATTCCCTCTGACACAAATACGTCTTTTAAAAATTCAATCACAGATCTAGAAGTAACAGTGTTCATGCATCTGGAGACAACCCACTTGGAGGTATAATCAACAAGTAAAAGAACATATCTCTCATGAGAAGGCATTAATTCGAATGGACCAATAATGTCCAATCCTAACTTTGTCCACACAACATCAGGCACACAAACAGGAGACAAAGGGGCATGACTGGTGGTATGAGACTTGTCATTAATGGCACACAAATGACAATCTTTAACAACAGACTCAATCTCACGGTCCATTCCCGGCCACCAATACTTCTCCCTGACACGTGCTTTAGTAAGGCTCCTCCCTAGGTGTCCTTCATGGGCCAAATTCACCACTTTTCCCTTCAGCACATCAGGTGGAACCACCCTGTCGCCCCTCATGAGGTAACCTTGACAGAAGGTAAGATCATCCTTCACAGCCCAGAAAGACTTTAGATCAGCATCAAGATCTTTGTACTCTGGCCAACCTCCAGTAATGACTACTTTAAGAGAAGCAAACACTCTGTCACTACCAGCCGAAGTTATCCAATCCTCCCTCGAGATTGATGATTCCGACACCCAACATGCATACTCTGGTTCTTCAACGACTTGCACGTTGTTTATAGGTAGACGCGACAAGCAATCAGCTGACTTATTACTCGACCCCGAAATGTATTGCATGTGGAAATTAAACTCCTGAAGACCTTCACTCCACCTTTTTAACCTGGGAGTCATGTGGTCACTATGATGACACGAGAAAACTTGAACAAGGGGCCGATGGTCTGATTTAACAACAAATGAAATCCCCCAAAGATAAAATTTAAAATGTTGCACCGCCCAATATACACTCAGTGCCTCCCTTTCAATACAAGAATAATTGACTTCAGCTTCCCTAAGAGCCCTTGAGGCAAAGGCTACAACTTGCTCTACTCCATCAGATACTTGTGAAAGTACAGCCCCTAGTCCCTTCAAACTTGCATCTGTTGTTAATATCGTCCTCAACTTGGAGTCAAAATGTCCCAAAGTCGGCATTCGACTAATTTCTGACTTGACCAGATTAAAAGCAGTTTCGCACTCAGAGGACCAAACAAAATGTACCCCTTTCTTTAACAGGGCTCTAATAGGCTCAACTACACTAGCAAAATTCCTGACGAACTTCGAATAGAACTCAGCCATGCCTAAGAACGACCTTGCTTGCTCTCTGTCTTCAGGCGCTGGAGCTTTGGCAATACTCTCTGCGAGCTCCAATTTGGGCTGAATACCATCTCCAGAAATCACGTGCCCAAGGTAGGTAACAGACTTTAGTCCAATGCGGCATTTCTCCTTCTTTACAGTGAGTCCCCTCACCTTCAATCTCTCCAAAACCGATTTCAAAGCATCATTATGTTCACTTTCATTCCTACCATAAATCAAGATGTCGTCTTGAAAAAACAAGACATTCTGTAGATCTCCCAAAACTATTTTCATAATCCTCTGAAAACATGCCGCCGCCGAGGCCAACCCAAAAGGCATTCTCAGGAAACGGTAAGCTCCCAGAGGAGTTACAAATGAGGTCAAGTGCCTTGAATCTTTATGAAGCATGATCTGATGGTATGCGGAGGAAAGATCCAAAACACTAAAAATCTTGGCACCCTTCAACAGGCTGATAGACTCAGAAATATTCGGTAAGGGCTGGCGATCTACCCAGATCCATTCATTCAACCCACGTAAGTCCACACACATCCTAACAGCAGCTCCACCGTCTTTGGGAGCCAAAACCACCGGGGCCAACCATTCTGAAGCCTCAATCTCCTCAATCACTCCCAATTTTAATAGTCTGTCAAGCTCAACCTTCAACGGTCCAATCATCATGTTCGGTACCTTACGCACCTTGTGCACACACGGTTTGGCTGCATCTCTCAGAATGATCCGATGTTCAAAACCCTTGAGACAACCAAGAGCATCAGTAAACACTTCAGGAAATTCTCTATAACACTCACCAGGATCATTCATATTGTCAACTAACATGACCTGATCTTGTTGGTTTTTGGCACCTGGGTTCAAGATTATACCAAGATCACGTTGATGCCTCCACCCAAGCAGACTGTCTCCCTTTCAGCCACATAGACTTTCCCTACAGTTTCCCTACCCTTAAACATAATCTTAGCAACTACATACCCCACAATGTCTATGGGAGAACCACAATAACTAATTGGTGAGATATCCGGAGGGAGTAGCTTTCTGTTGTCAAGACCAACCTTTTCATCCCACATCTTGTTACTTAATAAGGTAAAGGGGGAACCAGAATCAGCCATGACACCAAATACAACTCCATCTACAGCTATGTCACATAATGGCATATTTATCCTTTCAGCATCGACATCACCATTACTTTCAGAAATACTGGAAACAATTATTGTGCGAACTGTTTCAGGAGCATTCTCAGTTGCACGATTCTTTCTGGAGGACTTACAAACACGTGCATAGTGTCCCTTTACCCCACAATTGTTACATACTGAATCTCTGGCAAAACAATTCGGGTAAGCAGAGGAATGAGAATAACTACCACACCTACAACACCGTCCTTTCTGGTTATCATTGAAATTCCTATCACGAGTAGGAATACGTTGATGTTGCGAACGATCACGTTCTATGCGTGATTGACTATCCTTATTGGTCGCTGGGTGTGATGGGGGATTCTTAGGAAGATATTTGCTCCTGTGATCGTGCATCACTCTAGCCACATTGTCAATAATCTCTTCATTAACATCACCATCAGACATGGAATGAACACTGTCTTGGTTCCTCTTTGTGCTCTCGGTCTTGTTGTGCATATCATCATCATGACCCTTCCTCATCTCCTTTACCCAGGAAGATGTGTTTTCCATACCCTCAACAGTAGCAATGGCTTCAGCCAACGTGGGATTTTTAGAAAGAAGTTTTTCTTGCACCCTAGTGCTGTTGGTACAACGCACCAGTTGATCTCTTACCAAGGAATCCGAAAGTTCGCCAAACTCGCAGGTGCGTGCCAATGTTTTAAGGCAAGCGACATAACTTCCTACACGTTCATTGGGACCTTGAATCTTTGTAAAAAATTTGTGGCGCTCCAAAACCACATTGATGCGGGGCCCAAAATAACGCTCCAACATGGTCATGGACATTTCATATACATCCGCGGGCTCTCCATCACCACTCCCAATTGTTATTTCGTCAATGCTATCATATATACTTCTGCCCTCGACACCTAAGTTATGCAACAGTATGTGTTGCTTTCTGAAGGCTGAAAACTTTTCCCCCAATGGCCACTATATATGAGTCAAATAGATTTCTCCACCTTTTCCAGGGAAGAATAGGCTCTCCTTTTTCAGACAAAAATGCGGGGGTTGGGACATGCTGGGAGATGTCGCCATAATTTCTACACTTGTAAACACTGCGTTGAAAAAGGCAGAATCACAACAACAATGTAATCCTCACCGTGAGTATTTCATGAAAATCGCCGAAGTCGTGAGAGTGGAACGATGCTGTGGAGAATAGTAATCTTCGCTGTGCCCGCGTTGGCCGTATCGGAGTTGTCAGCTGTTGCGCGTATCCATGGCAACGCGTGCATCGCTGACTGAGAGGATCTTTACCAAGATGGCCGCCAAACACGTCATGAACGTAACGTGAAACGTCGGGCCGTCAGAGCCGTCGAATCTGTGTCAGCGTCTCAGTGAGAGAGAACGCCGATGATCCAAGGAATGGAGAACGCAGGTGACAGAGCACGGGCACACAAGGACGCAGACACGCGACGTTGTCCATTCAAAAGTAAGCATCAACCGTTACTTACTGTCGTCCAGTGCCGATAGCGGTGGAAAGTGGCAAATATGTGGTGAATATCCCCAAATACACACTCCAGTATGTATTGTAGCAATGAGGCTCATTTAAATCCAGTAACTCCAGTAACTCCTTGCCAAAAGTCCATTTTGTTGAGTTTCATCGGGGTCGTCGATGAGGAGGTCCGAGGGAAGATCCGAGGGGAAGTCGGTGGTTGCTTATTCACTTCTTTATCCCACTCTCGTCGCCAGTGATAAAAGCCACGAATACGAGAGATCTTGGGTAGATGGCTTTATTCAAAAGCAACCACCGACAGGTCGACGGTGTGCACAGCAGTACGTCCTAAGCCAGAATGCCCCCCTCAACAATCCATTGAGGTAAAGACATTCTACATTCTATAGCTCAACACGAGCTGTTAGTTACAACAGAGACATAGCCTCGCAGGATCACCGGACCTGCCTAGGAAGGGCCGGAGCCTCGCGGGCTCCCTGCTGTCACCCCCCTGCCTTTCTCCCACCAATGACCCGAGGAGAAGAGAGGCCCCGGTGAGTGGCGCCTGTAGAGCACACTTTGTGTCAGTCTTGGGTTACAGCTGCACCGCCAGATCGCGGGTAGCTACAACGTCTGAAAGAGGAGCCCCGGGAGGGGGAAGCTCCCAAAAAACTGTTGGTGCTGATTTTCCCAGCTGCACCGCCAGATTGTGGGCAGCTGCAATGACGGGGGCATTTCTGTTTTGGCATGAGAGGAACAAGGGTGAGTTGCACCCTCGCCCCCATTGGAGTACGACCGGTCGGAAGCCACGTGCTCCTAGAGCCCTGACTTTTGTGGACAGAGGGCATTGTGGGGGAGCCCAAGACGGGCCCCCGAGGAAAGCCATTTGGCCTGGGGATCACCTTGTGTTCTGGTGGGGCATAAGGCCCTAAGGTGATGTGTGCAGCTTAATAGTGTTACTGTGGTGCACTGCTAATGTGGTTTATGCTTAATGTGGTTTATGCCTAATGTGGTTGATGCATAATGTGTTTATGCTAAGTGCAAGATTACCAGTAGTTACTGGTTGTTTCCTTATGTTTACTACTTGTATATTCTAATGGTTCTGACAGTGGCCTGATTGGCCCTGTCCTGTATATAATCCCCTGTAAAGTAATACCTAGTGCCAGGTGGCACAGTGTACATATGTGATTATGCTCTAATGTGTCTTATGAGTAATACAAAGGCTATTTTTTTATATAACCTTGTGTGGAGTTCCTTTTGTGATGTGCCTAGTGTGTCGCTGCTGTGTGAGTGTGTTGCGCAAATGCTTTACAAATTGCCTCTGGGAGAAGCCTGACTGCTCTGCCAAGCTACCAAGGGGGTGGGCAGGGGTTATCTTCGGTGTGTAACTCCCTTGCCCTGACTAGAGTGGTGGTTTCTGCCTGGCTTAGGCGCATGCCCTAGCCAACCAGAAATCCCATTTCTAACACTTACTATGTACATGTGCTGACATGCATATACCTATATTCTGATAATCAATGATCAATATTGAGGGAAAGAGCAATGATTACTGTTCCTCATACATAATGTGTGACTGCTTTGAATTATGCAGACAGAACTCCTGTTTAATCACATGAGGTATTTCAAGAGGCATGTTCTGCTGAATTTGGTGAGTAAGTATACTTTGACAATCCTGGGCAGTGCCTTGAGTTAGATGCCAGGTAATGGCAGAAGAAACCCGTTATAAAGATGATGGCGAGCAAACGGCCTACGCTTGGCTCCTCTCCTGCATTTACTTTTTTATTTGTCACACTTGATGTGAATAATTTAACCTTTTCCTCTCTGCCATATTTGGGCCTCAGCTGTAGAAGAGAGCGTGATATAGATGTCGTGCTGAGCACGTGATCAATAAAGAAAGACCAGGGCAGTGGACATGGGCCCACAGAAATAGAAATGAATCAACAAAACAAAGATAATCGATTTAAGCCAGTTCCTCTTCTGTAATAATTACAACAAGGCCCCTAGTAGCGAGAGAAACCTCAGGTGTTTCAGGTGTGGTAGTAGCAACCACCTAGCCAATAACATTCATTGACCCGCAAGAAGTGTTACCTGCAAGAAGTGTAGTAGAAGGGGACATTTTGCAAGGGTGTGCAGGGAAGGTGACCCCCATGTCAAGGAGGGTGGGGGAGTAGAAGGATCTTGGAGTAAAGAAGTGAAATGTGTAATGCCTGTTGGAAATAAGTATGTATTACAAGTTAAAGAATGCTCAGGAAGTGTCAATATGATTTATCCCAAATGTGATGTATCTTTGAATGACATACCCGTCACCATGTTTGCTGATTCATGTTCCCCATTTACGTTGTTAAACAAAAATGATTTTGAGTGTTTTGAGGGCCATGGGAGGAACGTGTTACAGAAAGCAGATATTGCACCCACAGGTTATAACAAAGAGCCTATACCGCTTCTAGGCATGAAGGAGATGCGTATTAGGTTCAAAGGCAGGGTTACTTATGGAAAAGTGTACATTGTAGAGTCGGGATCCAACCTGTTAGGATGGCAACACCAGAAGGAACTGGGCATCATCCTGGATCCCAACAAGGAAGAACAGGTTTTACTAACTACAGGTAACCTGGGCGGTGGCACCATTTGTGACGAATTTCCTAGATTGTTTTGGGAAGAGCTGGGCCTTTTACACGACTTTCAGCACAAAATAAAACTTAAAACCAACGCCAAACCAGTGGTACACAAACTGCGTCCTGTACCCCAACAAATGAAGGAGCCCCTAGAGAAAGAGCTTAACAAACTGTGTGACATGGGAATCATACAACCTGTGGAATGTCCAGAGTGGTTGGCGCCAGTCGTGATCGCAGCCAAGGCCAGTGGAGATGGGATTTGCCTGTGTGTAGACTTAAGGAGCCTCAACGAGAGCATATGGATAGAAAGACACCCACTGCCGAACATAAATGAGATGCTCAGCACCATGTCCCAGGCGAAGTATTTCAGCGTCATCGACCTATCCATGGCTTACCACCAGGTTGACCTGCACCCAGAATCTAGACCTCTCACCGCATTCATAACCCCCCAAGGTGCGTACATGTTCAGGAGGATGTCGTTTGGGATAGCTTCCGCTGCGGCGGTTTTCCAGAAGGTAATGCAACAAATTTTGAAGGGGGTTGACCGCTCCATGTGCTTCCAAGATGATATCTTGGTGTACGGACGCAATCTGGAAGACCATGATAATACCCTCAGACTCGTATTTAAAAGACTCATGGATGCACGGTTAACAGTACAGAAATCCAAGTGCAAAATAAGGATGACATCGGTTGATTACGTGGGACATTCCATTTCAGAAGAAGGATTTAGGCCTAAAGGCAATCTGCTCAGTGCTGTGAGAGACGCTCCATATCCAAAAAACAAGGATGAGCTCAAGTCATTCATAGGGTTAATGGAATACATGGCCAAATACATTAAAAACTTTGCATCCAAATGTGAACCAGTGCGAGAATTACTAAAACAAAACAAGGAGTTTGAATGGAATGAACAACATAGGTCAGTGGTGGATGCACTCAAAGAAGAGATCTTAAATTCGCCAGCTTTAGGGGTATTCGATCCACAAATCAAAACCATCCTCACTACCGACGCATCCAACAAGGGATTGGGGGCCACCCTATCCCAAAGAAATGGAAAGGAGGAAATGATTATTGCCTTCGCATCCCGTTGCCTGACTAATGCTGAGAAAAATTACTCTGTGGTTGAAAAGGAGGCCCTGGCGTGTTTCTGGGCGGTGAAGCATTTTAAATTCTTCCTGTGGGGGCTTAACTTCACCATTTGTACAGACCATAAGCCTCTTACCTCCATTTTCGCTGTGAAGGGTATGGAAAATTGCACTCCTCGAATTGGAAAATGGATCCTGGGATTAGAGAATTTTAACTACAAAGTCGAGTATGTCCCTGGTGAAGACAACAAAATTGCTGATTTCTTGTCTAGGGCACCGTTGGAAATGGAGCAATCTGAGGAAATGCTGGACAGCCCCATTATGGCTGTAGAGCACCCTGCCATTACAGAAGAAGACTGGAAGAATAGCATGGGAGAGGACAAGGTTTTGGGAAGGCTTAAGAGTGTAATGAGAGAAGGGTGGCCTAATAGATGCAGTGACCTGGAAGAGGAACTCAAAGACTTCTGGGAAGTCAGGAACGAATTGAGTATCATACGTGACAGAATCTACCGTCAAACCAAAGTTGTACCACCTGTGGGTCTCAGAAGAAGAATATTGGATCTGGCGCACGAAGGTCATCTGGGATGCAGCATTACCAAGAGTAGAGTTCGGGCCAACTTCTGGTTCCCCAGGATGGATGCCATGGCAGAACAGCTAGTGAAGGACTGCGTCAACTGTTCCAGGAGTGACAAGTCCAAATCCGTACGTAAGGCCCCTTTGTCCCCTGTTATAGTGCCCACTAAACCTTGGAGCAAACTAGCCATGGACATTATTGGTCCCATGGACAACCTGGGCGTCCAAAAGAGGTTCATGTTGGTCTTAGTCGACGACACCTCCCATTGGGTTACTCAGAAATTTGTTTATCGAATAACCACCAGTACAGTCCTGGATTTCCTCAAAAAACGTATTCTCCAAAGAGGGCATACCTTCCACCCTGGTCACCGACAACGGTGTACAGTTTACGTCTCAACTTATGAAGGAATTCTTAAATAACTTGAACATCAAACACGAATTGACGGCATTATATTGTCCTAAAGCCAACGGCCTGGTTGAGAGGACTAACAGGCTGATAAAGGAACATATCCAACAAGCCACTGCCAACGGTCATGACCTAGAATCATCATTACGTGACTGTTTGTGGGCATATAACACCACGCCTAACCTGGTAACAGGGGTTTCCCCATTTGTTTCCCTCAGGGGGAGAGAACCTTGCACCAAACTCAACCCTAGTTGGCTGGGTGGAGGTAGGGCTCTATATCCAAGTCCCGAGGAGGGGGGTAGGAAGGTTGACCAGCACCAAACTAAGTACAAAGAATGGTACGACAAAAGGAACAGGGTCAAAGCTCCTAATTGGAGAGTAGGGGATGTGGTGCAGGTCAAGAGAAGCGTGAAGGACCCTCACAGCCAGAGTAAATTCTACCCTCTTGCCACATTGTGAAAGCTTTCAACAATGTCGTTCTCCTTGAGAATGGGCAATGGTGGAGTTGCGACAAAGTTGTCAAGTCCCAAATGGTTTCGTAGTTTGGTCCCTTCTGTGTATAGTGCCTCTGTGTATAGGGAGGGAGGTGTGTTATAATCTTCCTCTTCTGTAATAATGGTTTGTTCCGTTCCCCCCTCCCCGTCCCCTCTCCTTGGTTTCTCCCTCCTGGAGTTGACAGTAGAATGTTGGTATCTTACTGCAGTTGTGGAGAGTGGATGGCCAATAAAGCAGTACTTTTACTTACTCTGGTTCCCGTCATCAATACTTCTAACACACATCATGTCATCAAATACAGTCTCTGCACACAATAGAAGATAGTCTGCTACAAAATGTGCAAAAATGTTTAAGATAAAAAAGTACTTCCAAAATATAGATTTTTGTAATATCCAACTGTATGTAGTGCAATTTTTTTATAACTGTCCTTTGAAAGCACACACTTCACAGCTCAGCAGGTAACTCCCTTGTAACACCACTCAAAAAGAATAAGTCTGTGCCATCAGGAATCTTCAGGTGATTTCAGCAATTAAGCCAATACCTGCTTCCAAGCATCCTTTACAATTGCAGATTGACCAGTTGTGCACATTAATATTTCTTTCATGCAAGCAGGCGCCCTGGAAAGAAGGCTTGTTTAGCTGTCTGCCCGACTTCAGTTTCACAGCACAGGAGACTCTCTGCCTTATGCTTCAGCTGAAGCATTTTAGCTGTCGCAATTAACCGTCCTGGGACGATTGTCTTTTCAGAGAAAGTAGGGGAACTGTTTTTTTTTTTTATTGAAAAACAGTATGAGCACAGAACTCAGGGGGATCGCAGACTGAATAAACTTCCCAGGCAGGAGCAAGTCGGGAGGACGAATAGTACGGCCATCGTTTGTGTATGATAATTTTGTATACCCAAAAATGTTTTGTGTACTCATAATTGCAGCAAGACAATGTTACAATAAGTGTTAACTACCTTGCACTAAAGTGGACCTTCCATGTAATTCTATTTATTTGTGAAAATGATAAATAAAATATTTAAAAAAAAGAAAAACAGTATGGGCACGTCATACCCCTCAGAAACAGCCCACTTCGACCACTGAATGAGGCACATGAGACTCTGTCTGCAGTAATCCCAAGGCCCTCGTTTCCAGTCATCCCTGGCCCAGTCTGTGATAATTATGGTGCACCTGTTTGCAATTAGGCCAGTTCCCATCCCTTGTTTGGTAGTTACTACCTCGCCTCCCTGTTAAGAAGTTCTACTTTTTCATAACTAGATGATATCGAACACAAAACATCTAACAGAATCTTAAAAAGTATCATAATGTCATCAGATTAAAATATGCAGTTCTTTTGACGTGAGAGAAAATGCAAAATCTATTTCAGTTGATTACTCTGACAGCAGCAACATGAACCCATTTATTTCTCTATAAGCGCTTGAATGAGGCGATCGAGAATAGCATTCAGGCGCTACATTACTGACGTTCATTTCAACATTTCCGTATGACTGAGGAGAATAGCATCACAACCGTATATCAGCACCGCTCCATCAATTAACCAGACCAGTCCATTCCAGAGATGGGGAGCAGTGGCCATAGACTAACATCGCCCCATTGGATAACATCAGCAAGGTCCGCTCATGTGTGCGCGTGCCACTGATTTCGCAGATCACATCCTGAGACTGACTGCTCCTCTAAACCCTGAGACGCCACCTTCCACAGCTTAGGGTGAAACACCTTGACCATCCCTACGCTTTGAGAGTCAAGTATACCATACACTACAGGACCCTCCACCCTATCTGCTCTCTCTCATCATCCGCCCCTCGCACCCCCACCCAACTTCACTTCCGATGCTCCAATAAGCATTTCACGGCCACGTCCTACCCTCGAGAAAATTCCAGCTCCTCTTGACTTGAGACCCTCCGCGACACCAGTACATCATTAAACCGACAAGACAAGACGCCACCTGTTTGCTATATAAAAACCCTGAATTAAAAAAAACATTAATATGGGCTTTTGAGCGCACTGCTGCCTCATCACTGATATGAAAATGATCAGTATTAAAGGTCCAGTTCATTGAAAAATCATGTATTTACACACTTACATCATCAGCAGCAGTCACCAACACATGGCAGGAAAAGCATGTGGCCGCTACAAACTCCTCCCAGGCCCGTGCCCTCACCCCACTCCCACAGAACCACACCTCTAAGATCTGTACACCGTACACTGCTGTACTTAAACATTAATAATGCATTGAACATGTTACAGGCACCTCCAGGCCGGGGGGCAGATTTACAAGAACTGACGCATCTCTGCATTTTAGCAGAGATGGGTCAGTTCTTTTGCGTCACGCAAAAAACCCCTTGCGCCACCATGGATGCGTCGCATTTACAATGCGTGCACCATGGCGCAAGGATTGACAGATGCGTCATGAACCTGTTGGCGCAAAGGTAGCGCATTGCTGGAGTCGTGCCGCAAGCGCGACGCAACTCCAGCAATGCTCAGGAATGCCTATTCCTATTATGCTGCGTCACTCCTTACGTCTGCTTCAAGCAGGCGTAAGGTTTTGACGCAGTGGCGTCGTAGAAGTGACGCAGTGAAATCTTGTAGATTTCACTGCGTCACTTTTCCGTGGCTTTCTTGCGCCGGAACGCCCACCCTGCATACATTATACGTGACGCAGGTATAATATGACGAAGGGCTTTACAACGTGACGCATCTCCCTAGATGCGTCACGCTGTAAATGTGTCACAACGTGGCGCATTGTTTACGACGCAGCTGCATCACAAAAGTGATGCAATGACAGTGTAAAAGTGTCGCAAGGGGCTTGTAAATCTGCCCCCGGGTTTCTGTCAGCCAAAACGCCTGCCGCCCTCTAACCCAATCGGCTGAGCCCATCCGACTTGAGTGCCTCCGCGGTCTGTGAGACGGCCATGGCTCAGCTTGTGAGGTAGCTGAGGGGGTGCAGTGCCGAGCGCAGAGATCTGTTGGTAGCCTCACTTTATCCTGACTTTGAGTCCAAAAGCGCCAGGAAACAAAATGGCTTGGCAAAACAGAGTGGCTGTCACAGCCGGGCAGAGCATCCCTCTGTGCTCTCGGCTGGCAGGTAGCCGCAGCGCCTCTGCTGCCCCCACAGAAATTCAATCTTAAGAAAGTTTGTGACTGCATAAACTTATATATTCTTAATGACTCACCGCCTCGTCCCGGTACGAACCTTCTCAGAGTGATAAAAGAACACTCTTCGTACCTCCAGGTGCGCGTGCATCGAACTTGTGACCACCAGAACTGCCCGGCTCAGATCGCCCTGCAACTCCTGAGCCAATCCTCACGCTGGTCCCTTGCTGTTTATTTTAGTAAACAGCATGAGAGCAGCGCGATGATTGGCTCGGTCAGGTGCTGCCAACACTCCTTAGGAGACTCCAGGGCTGTGGCAGCAATCCCCCAGCCTCTTACACTGTGAAGGAATGCAAGGGTTCAAGTGCACATGTCGGACTGGTCAGAGCAAGGCTCCAGTCCAACCCGACATGTGCACTTCACCCCAAGGAGGCTGGCAGCTGACCTGTCAATTATTCAAGAACCCAGTGAGTCCCACCCACATCCACCCGCCTCACTGCTGTGATTACGAAGACAGTGCCCGGGCAAAGCCGCACACTGTGTTGAAAGAAAAAAAATTAACAAAACAATAAAATATTATTTAAACATTTAATATGGGGCACACAAACAGGTGGGCGATGCCCCAATAAAGAAACCACCACTGGACATATCCTTGCTTTTACTGGTTGTGAAGTCTGCCCTATGTAGAACAATTTTGGGATATACATTTGGAAAATGACTTAAGTTACACGTTAATAGTGCCATGCTCAAACGTTCTAGTGTCATTTGTGTATGCACAAGCTATGCTGTTCCCACACCGGTGGTGGCCTATTACTGACCGGAGGCCCCAGACCGCCTCCAGGGTTCTGTTGGAGTTAGGGGTCACGCCTCTGGTTGTGGAATGGACTAAGTGGTCCTTGATATTCCTACCCCTTTCAAAAGCAAACATGGGTGGTTCCAGAGATCTATGCTCTATGATGTGCCAATTTTTTGTGACAAGATTCCTGACTTTGTTTGTGTGAAGGCAGAAGGACGTGACTCACACCAGTTTGTTCAGTGGTGTGTTTTTTCTTTGGTGCTAAGTAACTCTTCTCTTGGGCAGTACCTTGCACGTTTCAGCGCAGTCTTGACTATCGTCTTGTGGTAGCCCCTTGATAACAGCCTGCCTTGGAGTATATGTGCCTTTCTAAAACAGTCTTCCTTATAGGTGCAATTTCTATGGAGGCACAGGAATTGTCCAAATGGTAAACCGTCACGTAATGCCATGGGGTGGTAGATGTCATATACGAGTAAAGTGTTCCTCTTCGTGGGTACCCTGAAAAGGGTCGTGTAGAGGTGCCATCCTCTTGTTTGATAGTAAGATCAAGGAATTAAATGTTTGTTTTGTGTGTGGAGCACGTAAGCGTGAGATGTTTTTGGACATTGTTGAGATATGTAATGACGTTGTGAAAGACCTGTTCAGGGCCAGAACAAATCAAGAAAATGTTGTCTATATACCTTTTCCAACAAGTTATGTTGGCTCGGTGCAGGTTGGTGTCTGAGAGTACAAATCTGTGTTCCTGGTCATCAACGTAAATATTTGCCAGGTTTGGTGCGAAAATAGCTCCAATTGATGTACCTGAGCAGTGTTGGTAAAACTGATTATCATATTTGAAATAGTTATGCTGTAAAGCAATCTTTAAGAGTGACATAATGAAGTCCATAGAGACTTGTTTAGGTTTCTCTCGTGTGTCAAGTAGGTGTTCAATTATGTTGATGCTCTCCTCTTGTGGAATGTTTGTGTATAGAAAAGCAATGTCTAGTGTGGCCAACAGATCTGTGTGGGTGTCAAATGCCATTTCCTCAATTAAATTCACCATATAGGTGCTGACCCTTACGTACACTTCTGTACTGGCACATAATCTCTGATAAAGATGTTGATATATTCGCCTATGGGTTCCAAAATGGTGCCACACCCAGAGAGAATGGGTCTTCCTGGGGGATGGATGATATCTTTATGTACCTTGGGTAAGTAAGTAAGTAATATTTATTGTACCCTTAGTTAATAAAAACCTTTGCATAAAAAAGATCATTAAAGATAAAAGAAAGAATATGTATATAACTGGTTAAAACAGACATTGTTATCATATCGTTATCTCATTCACATAAGATCCTCAGGCCGTCAATTCATTCTCTTCTCTCCAGTCCTGTCAGATCAAGTCTCTTATAGCAGTTCTGTGTACCTATGAGCACAGTCTCTGGTAGCATTATTCTTCCCTTGAGCATAACTGTTTCGAGACAAATTTGTTGTGGGGAAGAAGATTGTGCACTTATGGCCATCAGTTTAAAATGCTAAAACAATCAGTTAGTACTTTTTCAGTTAAAACGCTATTAAAATATGTATATCCTTCTGTTAAGTTTTTTTTTTTTTTATAGAACAAAGCATTGTTAATGAGGTCATTATGGTCCTTTAAAAATGCTCAAGAAGTTACAGATTACTGTCCTTTATAGGGATGTTATATTCCTTCTCCGCCGCCTTTAGTTTTTTTCCCGCCATATCCAGGAAGCGAACTAGACAGCAGGCCAGCCGGATGTCCTCTCCGTCGAAGCAGGCCTTAACTGCCTGCCTGCATGATCTTATTCGTAATCTGTTGAAGGCAGGTTTTAGTAAGGATCTTCTTTCCCTATCTAAACATTTGCATAAGCACAGGATGTGTAGAATGTCTTCCTCTACCTCAGCGCACAGTCTGCACAATGTTATAGATTGTGGGCGTTTCCATGGCGGTAAATGCGACAGTGTTGGTAGAATGCCCATCCTCAAGTGCAGAAATTTTTATTTTTTGGTCCTGGTAAATCCAGTGCCCAAGTAGGGTTGTGGAGAGCAGCTTTTGTAGCTCTGGATGACAAACCATCCATGTGCCCTTTCTGAAAGGGAGGCTTTATCCTCGAGATCGGACAATATTTTTACTGTTTTGTTGACCAGCTCCTTGAAGGTTTTGTGGGCCCCGATCGTGCCCCAGTGAGCTTCAAAGGCCAAGCTGACCATGGAGTCTTTTAAGTAAGTCAGAGCTGCACTATCTTTTTTCCGATTAAGTTCATTCCATAAAAGTTTGTTTAATGAACCTGGTTCTGCTCCTTTTATTTTGTGCCAGCATTTCAAGTAGGCCCCCTTGCGTGCAATCTGTTGTTTTGAAAGGCCGAACTCTAGTCTGATTTGGGCTGGTGATGTGTAGCGTGGGAGGTTAAAAATTATTCTCATTGCCTTTGTTACCGTCCTGTCCAGGGTGTCGGCGTCTCTCCCTCTGAGGCACTCGCTTCCATAAGTGACGGTTGGGAGGAGTTTTGCTTGAATTACCTGTAGTAAGGGGGTGAAACTTGGGCGCTTATTTTTTGTTTAATATTTTTTAGTGCGACTGCTATCAAGGTTCCTTTGCCTTTTATAGATACTTTTTGCGGAAGGAACGTGCCTTTATTGTCCAAAATTACACCCAAGTATTTGAATTCGTTGACGATATCGAGTTTCGTCCCTTCCAGGTCCCATTGAAAGTGTTGTGGTTTGTTTTTCCGATTAATAACCATCACTTTAGTTTTGGTCAAGTTTATACGTAGTCCATTACTGCTAGAGAAATTGCTTGTGATGTTTAGCAGGTGTTGTAGACCGATTGGAGTACGGCTAATCAAAACAAATTGTCTGCGTAGAGTACATTCGAGAGAGTTCAGGGCGTGATGATTGCACTTGTCCAGTTCTGGCGAGAGATCTGCCAAGAACAAGTTGAACAGGATCGGCGCCAGTACGCACCCCTGCTTCAGACCCTTGGTTGTCGGGATTCTCCGTGATACACTTTCTCCAGCACCAAGCTTAATTTGAATCCAGGTGTCACTGTGTAGTAAGATCAACTGGTTCAGGAGTTTCCTCTTAATTTTCATTTTAGAGAGTTTTGCCCAGAGTTTATTCCTGTCAATGCTGTCAAAGGCAGCCGAATAATCTATAAAACACAGGTATAGCGGTTTTTTGATATGTTTGGTAGCGTCTATTAGGAGTGATAGTGCCAGTATGTTTGATGATGTACCCATACTTTTCTGGAAGCCTGATTGATTGATTGGAATTAATGCCGTTTCCGATGCCCATTCTGTAAGTTCTTCCAGCAGCAATCCTGCATAGTATTTGGCATCGTTATCTATTAGTGCAACCAGTCTGTAGTTTCCTGCGATATTTTTGCTACCTTTCTTGTGTATCGGAGAGATAATAGACCCCTTCCAGGAGTCCGGTATTTTCTCTGTTTCCATGATGTGCGAGAAGAGTGGCAGGAGTTCTGATGCCCAATAGTCCAGGTCTCAATAGTTTAGAATCGGTGGTATACCATTGGGGCCTGGTGCACCCTCGACTTTGCCCTTTGCGATTCTGCTCTTGATTTGTATTAGCGTAAAGCCGTGGTTGGACTCTTCAACTTGCTTAGATGGGCCTAAGCCGGCCCTGCTGTGCTCCAGGGGTTCCTGTGTATTGTTTGATGGCCCACTATTGAAGTGATCCCAAAGGTACTTAAACCATTCCTCTTCGGTGATGTGAGAATTTATTCCAAGGGCCCTTGGGTTCTGTAGTCTCTTCAATGTGAGCCAAAACTTGGCGCTGTTTTTGGCTTTCGCATCGTGAAGAATTTTAGCCTAGGCTGTTTCTGTGGCTTTGCGGCGTGCTTCCCAGATAAGTTTTTTCTTGCTGTTTTTTAGTGATCTACCTTGGGTAAGTTGTCCAGCACCTGGGATCCGGGGATTCTCAGCACTTCGAAAGTCAAACTCTTTCTCTGAAAGGAAACCCTGCTCCTTGCCTTGTGTTGTTACTTTCCGTATTTCCCCTCTGATTTTCTCTAGTGAATTGGAAACAAGTCTCTTGTAGAGTTTAGTGCCTGAATTCTTCACTAGTGCATCCTTGAAAAGTATAATTGTATTCTGCCATTGAGCTTGTTTTACATTTATTATAAGTACACATCCTTAATAAGAACCGTTGTTCTCTTGATATTCTTTAGGGACCTTAGGCAGTATTCCCCAGCATGTTTGCTTTAGTTTCAAAGGTCGATATGCTCACTCAGTTTGAGGAGTGTAGGCCTCGGAAGGCATTCTCAGACACCCCCAACTTGCATCCACAGACTGGAAGGAGTTGGATTTACCAAAGTGAGAGCGTTAAAGGCGTATGTAAGACATGTCCTCAGCCTCATGTGGCTGTCATGGGAGCCATTAGTAAAGGTTCACTAGGCATGCATATGCTAAGGTTCAAAATGGAGGGGGTTACTTGACAAGTGGTAAAAATGTAGTCAAATTGTTTTTTCATTTGTGAAGGTTGTGGATGCACCAACCCTTAACATGTCTGGACATATGTGCTTATAAAGGTTTTTTTATGGTGTGTTTGTGTGCAAATTGGTTGATGATTAGTTGAGACGTTGCCTTGAATGGGGATTCCGTCCTGTAGCATATGAATGTGATGTGCACTTGAATGGCGGCGGTATGTTGATGTAAGTGCATTGATCAGTTGGATTCGGCCTGTGGCCTGCCGTATGAAAACCTTGTGCGTGGTGCATGAATGGAGTGTGAATGGACCATCAAGCGGTTGGTGCCATGACGCTGATTTATGGCTCACCTTCAGTAGTCTTGGTTTCAATATTCAGATACTTTGTGCTTTGAAGCTATCATTTCTGGAGGTGCTAAAACCAACCAGTGTAAGTGGTGGATTTACTTTAAAAAAATACTATCCGATTTATATCTGTGGCTACGATTACTCATTTATTTACATTTTATGTTGTAAATTTCTGAAATCTGTTGAGTCCACAAATTGACAACCAACCAGCGTTCCCATGTGTTTCCACATAAAAACTGAACCCAATTTTTGTGGGTGGTCCTAGCGCCCACGATTTGAAAATGCTAAAAACGCAACATAGACACATCCCATTTATGCAGTGAAAACACACCTTTTTTTTGCAACGTGGGTAGCTCTGGATTTTGAGCCCTCGCTCAGCCGGCACCTAGGCAAACCTTCACATACTTTAAAACTAGACAACCAGGGGAGTCCAGGGGTGCGTGACTGTCGTGTCTCTCACCAGGTTATTTTACCAGAAGCCCTTGCAAATGTCAAACTTTGGTAAGAAGCACACATTTCTGTCACGGAAAATTCTGGAATATGCGGGCAGCCACAAATTTCCTATACCCTTCTTCAACTACCCACATATGGTACCTACACAATATCAGAGACCTTTGGGTACTCACAGGTGCACCTTAGACACCACTCACAGACTGTGATTTGGTGACCTGTGACCTGTGAAGTTTGAAAGTGGCGCAACTTTTAGTAAGAAAAAGCTGAAGATGCATGTACAGGCTGCAGCCTTTGTGTGAACAGAGAGGGTAGGCGGCCTTGTATAGAGACATGCTAGTATTTGACTTAAGATGACTGGTGACAATTAGGAGTGTGCAAAATTTGTAAAAATTGTGTTCGCGTAACAGTGCAGAATTCTGGGGAAATTATCTGAAATTAGGCATAACTACGAGAAATGCAAATCCAACATTTAGCATGAAATGCTTCCGCCATTGCGCTAATACATTTCATGCTAAGAAAAGAGCATTACAAATAGAAATGCTGGGATCAACAGCAGCTTGCATTCAAGTTGTTTGTGTTCTTCCCCTGACATAAGTTTTCCATGTGTGCGGCATAATGAGGCGACATGGCTTAATGGTATAATTTCAAAAATTTCACATAACAAGTTTAACATGAAATTCTAAAAAATTACACTGCTTAATTGTAACATCACCCAGGCCTAGTAAACAAAAGAGAATAAGGCAAAGAAGCTTGGGGCTAAGTGTCCTTTAAGGTTTCTCCTGCACAGCGCTTGCACTGTGCTTGAGAAATCTATTTTTTCTAATATAAACTTAAAAGGGCCTTACATTCTGCCTCCTCTCTTTCCTGGCTTCTCATTGGTTCCTGTGCGTGCCACTTACCTTTCTTCCATTTCTATTGGCTGTAGCAATTTTCCTGCCTTTTCCAATGCTTGTTCCTTGTCTGCTTCTCTTATCTGGTTCCCGCAGCCGAAATACTGTTAACATCCGTTTTGGTGGAACTATATTTTCTTAAAGTTTTGCCTTTTACTATTGCAGCATAGTTATATAACAAGTTATCACCAGAAGAGATTAAGGGGGATATTCTCAAGGACCGGCGATACCTATCGCAAACGCCAGTTAGCGGCAGTTTTTTTTATCGCCGCCTAACCCTGAAAACTATCGCCATGTTAGCGGTGTATTACCAAGCCGTCGCTACATGGTGATAGTATCAGGGAACAGCGGTGAAAACTGCTGCTAACATCAGCGCGATGGCGATAGGAAATCCGGCGTTAGCGGGCAATAACTACCGATAGGCCCATTAGCAGAAAAAAAACTCACGTTAGTCAGCCCAACGTGAGTTTTTTTTGTCTCTAATGCAAACAATAGCCTATCAGTCAACCTCCAATATAAAATAGGCATAAAAATCAATAAAATGCAGAATGGAGCAGCCAGGGCCAAATGCAGCACACATCAACAACCCCTGCAAGCCAGCCAACATCCAGGATGACCAGGATGAGATCCTTGATGCTGCGCCTGGAGCCTGGATGCCTCGCTGGACCTGCGCCTGGAGCCTGGATGCCTCGCTGGACCTGCGCCTGGAGCCTGGATGCCTCACTGGACCTGCGCCTGGAGCCTGGATGCCTTGCTGGACCTCTGCCTGGAGCCTGGATGCCTTGCTGGACCTGTGCCTGGAGCCTCGATGTCTCGCTGGACCTGTGCCTGGAGCCTCGATGTCTCGCTGGACCTGCGCCTGAAGCCTGGATGCCTCGCTGGACCTGCGCCTGGAGCCTGGATGCCTCGCTGGACCTGCGCCTGGAGCCTGGATGCCTCGCTGGACCTGAGCCTGGATACCTCGCTGGACCTGAGTCCGGAGCCTTGATGCCTCGCTGGACCTGCATCTGGAGCCTGGATGCCTCGCTGGACCTGCGTCTGGAGCCTGGATGCCTTGCTGGACCAGCGTCTGGAGCCTGGAGTGGGATGTGGAGGAGCTGTGGATTCGATGAGCCGTGGCGGTAGACATTGAGGCACGACGATCGCCCGTACCTGGTGGCGAAGTCTGGCAGGTCGCATGGAGACACGTTGCTGACCTGTGTGAGAAGACCGCCTTGCGACCCTTGGAGCTGTTAATGGTAGAGGCGCTCCTGCACACCAACGTAGTGAGGTCTGCATCGCATACTACGATCCACCACTACACCGGGGTGCACGAAGGGGATTACCGACGCTGTGTGCCGTCTCCCTGCATCACAGGCCCCATGATGTTGGACTGGCTGTATGCTGTGGAGGGTGAGGCCCCCGTGCTACGCCGAACTTGTGTGGCGTGAGCACTGCAACTTCACGCCTAAGGGGGCCCTGCTGCATCAACTGCATTGGGAGGTCCACCAGCGGACTAGGCGGCGACTGCTGTACCCAGCCTAGTGAAATCACACCTGGCTGAGGATCCTACTGGCTGAGTCATAGATTTGGAGAGAGTGCAGTGGATTGCGCCGCGGTGTCAATGTCCAGGTAAGGAGAAGGTGGGACACGTAGCACAGGAGGGCCGGGGGTGAGTTGCTCAGGCCTATCACACGTAGATGACCACCCCCAGTGGCGGCACTTCTGCAATGGCGGAAGAGCATTGCCCCACTGCCTCAAGCAGTGCAGAAGAGGAACAATCATCACATGAAGATAACTCAATCAATCAATGAATCAGGGGAATTGTAAGCGCGCTACTCACCCGTGAGGGTCTCAAGGCACAGGGGGGGGGGGCGCAGATCTGTTAGCCGAAGAGCCATTTCTTGAGGGTATTCCTGAAGGTGTTCAGGGAGGGGCGCGTCTGATGTCTGCCGGTAGCTCGTTCCAGGTCTTGGCTGCAATGTGGGAGAAGGACCTTCCGCCTGCTCTGGCTCTGTGGATGCGCTGGGTTTCGGCCAGTGCGAGGTTGGAAGATCAGAGGTTTCTTTTGGGTACGTGGACGTTGATTCTGTCGTTGAGGTATTTGGGTCCGTTGTTGTGTAGGCATTTGGCGGCGTGAGTGAGGACTTAGAAGGTGACTCTTTTCTCCACGGGGAGCCAGTGGAGTCTTCATAGGTGTTGGCTGATGTGTTCGTGCCGGAGGATGCTGAGGATGCTGAGGATGAGTCTGGCGGCGGTGTTCTGTAATGTCTGGAGTTTGCGAAGTAGGGACTTGTTAATGCCGGAGTCGAGTGCTTTTCCATAGTCCAGTCTGCTGGTGATGAATGCATGGGTGACTGTCTTCCTTAACTCCGGGGGGATCCATTTGAAGGCCTTGCGGAGGATGCGGGGGTGTTGAAGCAGCTGGAGGTGACGGCATTGACCTGTCGGTTCATGGTGAGGGATGAGTCGAGTACGAAGCCGAGGTTTTCGGCATGGCCCGAGGGGGTAGTTGGGCTTCTGAGGGCGATCGGCCACCAGGTGTTGTCCCATGCTGAAGGGGTGGTTCCAAGGATGAGGACTTCTGTCTTCTCGGCGTTGAGCTCCAGGCAGCTGTCGGTCATCCAGACTGTGACGTCTTGCATACCCTTCTGGAAGTTGAGTCTGGCGGTGGTGGGGTATTTGGTGAGGGAGAGGTTGAGCTGGGTGTCATCAGCGTAGGATACGATGTTGAGGCCATGTTGTCGGACTATGGCGGGGAGGCGGGCCATGTAGATGTTGAAGAGGCTCCGGCTCAGAGATGACCCCTGTGGGACTCGGCAGGTGATTTACGTGGGATCGGAGAGGAAGGGTGGCAGTCTGATCCTTTGGCTTCTTCCGGTGAGGACTGATAGGATCCAGTCTAGGGCTGTTTCTTGTATGCCGGCGTTGTGTAGTCTGGCAACTAGTGTGCGGTGGGAGACGGTGTCGAAGGCCGCTGAAAGGTCGAGTAGGATGAGGCCTGCAGAGTGGCCTTGGTCCAGGAGTGTGCGGATGTCGTCTGTGGCAGCGAGTAGGGCCATGGGGTGTTTGTGCACGGAGCGCACGTTGATGAGGATGCATATTAGGGTGCATATTAGGATGCATATTAGGGTGTCGCCGGTACTGGTGTCTGCTGTGTTGGAGGCCGGGGTGGTGGTTAAGGTCTGGTGGCAGTGAAGGCAGGAGAACTGGCCGTGGGTCATGTTTGGCGAGACCTGTTGGCAGTCTCTGAGTTTTCCGGGGATGAGTGCATGGAGGGTGGCTGTGCTGTAGCAGTGGGTGGCTCGAGATCCAGGGTTCCTGGCGCTGGTCACGGTCGGGTCGCGGACGGGTGCAAACGGGCTTGCATTAGGCACGCCTTCGGCGCAGCAGCGGCGCGCCCGCTCCGCGTCACCGCACGGCGGCTGCCATTTATTAGGGGAGGGGGGAGGAACGATCAACTGGGAGGTGGGAACGGGCGAGGACAGGGGGCGGGGCCGCAGGGGCAGCAGTGGGAAGCGGGGGCTCAGAGAAGCCAAAAAAACAGATTCAAAAGGGAAAAACAAGGGATAACTGACTGATGTAATCATGCTATGTATCCTCAGGGGGTGGGAGGGTGGGTAGGACTGCTCCCAAGACGGAGCAAGGCATTGGCGGATTGGCATGCCCACTCAGGTGCACAATGACTGTTTGGCCGGCCCACTCAGTCCGCACAAAGCAGTCATGCGCACTTCCCTGTTCGCAATGCAGGCTGCATTACAGCCTGCATGGAGAACATGCCCACCCCTCCGGCCCCTGGCTGCATAACTTGTCCCGTTGCCAATTATCAATCCCACCGCCGCATCGCAGCGTTGTGATTGACTCAGGGGAGGGAGCCTGTCTGCCTACTTCCTTTTCCTGGAAGCAGACACAGGAGAGCAGGCGCTACGAAGACACGGGACCCGGCTTCGAGGTAAGACTTCCCTCATAAAAATTCTTACAACACCCGCTCACACACACATCCCCGTGTCCACGCCCCATCCAGTGTTCTTTCCAGCGTTTACCACCTCACAGCTGTCTAGCCCCCCCACCAGCACTTCTCAATGGCGGCGCTCATGCACAGCGGGCGTACCACTCGTGTGCCAAAGGCACATACGTAGTTGCGACGCATGCCATAACATTGCATTCCATTACAATGCATACTAATACTAGGCACATTGCAACAGTAGAGTAGGGGTTGCATAGCGGAGACATTAATATCACTATTCCCACTTCAGTGAGTGCAACCCAAAACTAACCTTTGCACCCCAAACCCAAACATGAACCCTGGAATTCCTTTTTGAGCCCCCATGACACACCCAAAAATCTAATTTTTCCCCAAATGCACACCCAATTTTCATATTGTACCCCAAAACACATCCCCATATCCATATTTTACCCCAAAACACACCCCAATTTCCATATTTTACCCCAAAACACACCCCAATTTCCATATTTTACATCCGAAACCCATACCCACCCGAAAAACTTTAAATTACCCCATTACTGACCTCACAATACGTTGTAATCAAATGCGATGTAAAGGTACCTGCGTTGTCGGAGTTGCGTTGTTAACGATGTACTGCCTGCATTGTAACGGTCGTCTCCCGTGCCAAAGGCAACCCATAGGCTACGCCGTTTGCGTCCGTGTACCCCTGGACCGCGCTCAGCATCAAGAAGCCTTCCTCTTGGACACTCCACTGCTACGACGTCAGCACCCTCCTCGCCATCAACCCTGGATGCCACCTCGCCTGCCAGGACCAACCTCTGCTCCGGACCAGACATCGCCCTCACTGATGGCTGCAGTATCACCCGCAAGGAGCACCCCGACCATCAAGGAGGAGGCATTGCCATCACCTACAGAAGCACACTCCGACTGACCACGCACTCTAATGACCCAAGGGTGACCATGGACCACCTCAACTCCTAGATCCGGACCAAGCCCAAGCACATCCTCTGCGGCACCCTCATGTGCCGGCCCCCCCGGGCCATGGCCCCCCATTCTCTAATACCATTGTAGACCTCATTGCACCCCAGGGTCTCCCATCCACCAACAACATCCTACTCGGTGAACTCAAGTTCCACCTGGACAACCCCAGTGATCAGGACACCACCCCCTCCTGGGGAAGGTCCCCTACATCGGACGCAAGCAGCAAGTCACCTCAACAAGCCACATAGCAGGACACACAGTCGAGCACGTCACCTCCGCCAGCGGGAACTTCAACTACAGCCACAACACCAGACTCTCCTGGACCGACCATCATTGGTAACATCACGTCTTCACCTTGCCCACCGGACGGCACCGCCATCATCGCAGCCCCTCATAGCTGGATCAAGGCCACCGAAGAACGTCTCGTCAACTCCCTCCGCACCAGCACTCCACCAATGCTTCCAAACGATGACACCGCAGCGCGCAACCACCACCGATGGATCTCCAACAGTGCCGACATTCGAGCACCCCTCATGAACGTCACTGCGTTAGTACCTTCCGCCTGCCTGATGGCAGGCGTGAGGGTGACGCAGTGCCACAGGGATAGGCTGGCCCCTAGCATTGCTGGAGTTGCGTCATGGTTGTGACACGACTGCAGCAATGCGTGACTTTAGCGCAGACAGATACGTCTGGATTCCTGACATATCCGTCATTACTTGCGGCATGGAGCGCTGTCCAGTGAATACAGCGCATCCATGCTGTCGCAAGAAGGGCGTAGTGGGAAGTGTTGCAACGCTGTCTTGTCGCAGCGCTGCAACACTTCTCATGACTGGGGCCCAGGAATGCGCACTATCTTATTGATGGTGCGCATTCCTGCACTGTAGTTTTGTCGCAGGGCAGCGCTGCAACATTGCTTGCAGCGCTGTCCAGCACCAAAATCTGCTGAGATGTGGCCCCAAGTGTTATCCCCATTTCTAAGACCAGCTATTTTCTGGTCTTAAGTAACTGGCTCTAACTGCAGTTAGAGCCAGTTTTTTTGGTCTTCAGGAGTTCAAGGATCCCATTGTGAATATGGAGTAGTGGTGTTTGCGGCCGTTTTTGCACGGGAACGCCTCTCCTGCATATAATTATCGCTAACAGAAGTAGCGATCTTTACAATGGATGTTTTCGCCTAAAAACTGTTGCTAACGGCTGTTAGCGGCAGCTTGGTAATAGGGCGATAAAATTATCGCCGCATTAGCGGGAGAAAAGGGCTGCTAACGCGGTGATAACTCCTTGTGAATATGCCCCTCAGTGATTTGCATAGAATCACAAGATGTTGCGCAGCGCCACCGAGACTCAAGCCAGGATCTCCAGCTCTTGAGTCAGGAGCTCTGGCCGCTGCGACACATCCTCTTCACCCCCATGTTATCTGTCAGGGAGCTCTTTCCTTCCGCCCGACAATGATTGATTAAAACAGCTCTTTATTCATTACATAGGCGAAGCAGATGCATTACCAATGCTTGTTATGACTTTATATGTCTGTCAGCACATCCAAAAGAAGAGGATACAGGCAAAAGGACAGGATGTTAAAATGAGGACTGTCCTAATTTAAAATCATAGTAAAAAAGAACATCATCGTCCACTTCATGTGCGACATATTTTATAGTGTTCCTGTCTTTGGCTCTACAGAGTGATGCAGTGAAACACCAGAGGCTGAAGTGGGGGTGCCTAGTGGGAAAGACGTTCCCAGACTTTTTTCCATTTTCAAAAAAACTGTTCCCATGTTTTTCATTAAAATACCTGACAGAAATGTAAATGTGTGCAATTGGTTAATCAGCATATCTAAAGCTGCTGTAGGTTTAAATTGATGGAGTGATGTGAAACGGGACAAAATGTCAAAGTTTTATTATTCTTGATAGGTAGTGTAAGGGTATTAGCAGCTGAGTCCCTGAGTGCTGCTTTCTAATTGAAACTTGTTAAAAAGGTTGCTCGTGAGTTCCGATATATATATTGTTTTGAAAGCACATGTTTTACCTCAAGCAGTGAATCTTTTTGCACGTTGTGTGGCAACTATCTTGAACTGTGAGAAATAAAATATTAACATAAAGACATATTCTCAAAGCTTTCTGTTGTCACCTGTTAAAATCACACATAAGCAATGCTCACATGACCATCTGAGTATTCATAACATAACAGAATGCATTTCCCAGTTCCTTTCAACTTTAATTCATCTTTTCATTAAGGTGTATGTGGTATATTTTATGTGCAGTTACCTGAGGATGACAGGACAGTAAAGTAGTGACAGAATATGTTGTTAGGTTTAGCCACATCTCTGATGGTACTCTGGGTCACAGATCCATTACTTGCTGTGAAAGACTCATACATCATGGCATGAAACAACACACACATGCAGAGCCATTAAAACTTTTAGCCAAAGTCACAAATTCTTTTAACTTAAAAAAAGACTTGCCCATCTTGGGAGGTAGAGGTGACTTATTGAGCTCAGGCTCCTCTCCCAGCGCAACGACGCACTCAAAGGCCAGTGTGGGAAGCAGGACAGTGAAACCAGCACAGTTTGTGATCAAAGCTCTTGATGAAAAGCCTCGCAGATTCCAATGCCCAGCTTGCCACCTGCAGCCTTTAATCCCACCCTTTCACACAGTGGCAGCTCCTTCACTAAGGCGGAGAAGCGTCGCCCCACTGCTCTTTGAGCAGTGCAGAAAAAGGAAAAAAATATGATAACAAGAAGTTATCATTTTCTTTCTCTGTGATGCTCAAAACAATGTTAGAAAATACAAAGAGATGATGGACGGAGCACTGAAACTTTCCAGACACTCACCCGCAGTCACAGATCTTGGTTGAATTCATCATCGTTCTTTAGCTCACTTCGCTATCCATCAGCTTTTCTTTTTGCATTTTTTGCCCTTTGTGGGAAGGGTATGTCCAGACGTGGGTCCTGTGCTCGCTACTCCACCAGATTCAAGCAAGCCTGGCTGATGAGGGGTGATATCCCAAAACCGGTCCTAGGATGCTTGTTTCTGGTCCAGGGAGGACCTAGCCTGGCAGTTTGGAAGGGTATGCCAGACGTGGGTCCTGTCCTTGCTCCGCCACCAGATTCCAGCTAGCCTTGCTGATGGGGGGGGGGGGGTTACCCCATAACCGGTCCCAGGATGCTTGTTTCTGGTGCAGGCAGAACCTGGCCTGGCAGTTTGGGCTGGACTGTTCCCATGGGGTCAAGAAGGGCCATAAAGACCTGGCTTTTCTCACAGACCTCGGTATGAGCATGTCTCTTTGTCTGCACCCTTAGGTCCGCTTATAGCGCCTTGACAACCTTGGGCTTAGTTCGCGCTTTACAAATTTCATATTCATTCATTCAAGACTGATTTGCAGATGGCTGGGGCTAAACTGGAATGGCGTGGCGTACAAAAAACATGATGGATTTAACCCAGATCTGTGACTGGGGGTAAATGTTTAATTAATTCAGCATTGCGTCCATCATCTTTTCTTTTTGCAAAGCAATGTTAGGGCTGGGGGGGCTGGGCTTGCCGCCGTCAGAGGGAGCAGGAGTGGTTTGCACTCCCTAAGTGCACATGACTAGGGGCCGGCCAAACAGTCTTGCGCACTTAACATGTTCTCCACCTGGCTGTGTTGCACAGCCCAGTGGAGACCATGCCCAGGCTCCCAGGCACTGCCTGAGCAGCCAAACAGGCCGCTCAGACCAATCACGACGCTACTGATGCAGTGTCATGATTGGCTGGGAGAGTCCGGGTGCCTGGGTGCTTCCAGTGTGCAGTAGAGTGAGGAGGGCAGAGAGGAGGAGGAGAGATGTGCAGCGGAGGACAGAGGAGAGGCATGCAGCAGCGGCGGCGAAGACAAGTTTATGTGTTATATATTTTTTCATCCCTCCCGCCCCACCATCCGTGTCTCTAGGCAGCTGCCACTGCTTTCACAGCTCGTCACAGGATGAAGCCGGTCAGTGAGGCTTGCAGACACACCCCCCCACCATGTGTGGTGGTTGTAAAAGGGCAGGGTGACTTGGCTCCAGTCCCGAGTCGACATCTAGCCCTTAGTGCTACAGGGCTTCAGCATGAAGTGCTGAGGTTCTATCTTTTCACGCACGTCATAAGGGAGTTGAGTTTTTCCCGGAGGCAAGGATTTTGCCAAGCTGATGACCGCACAGGGCTCAGGACTGTCAGCTTGTAAGTTAGGCACATTGTGATTGATGGCACCAGAAAGCTACAGCATCAGAGAAGTTCTAGGACAGGAGGAGAGTGAGTCTGAGGTGAGTGCTTTTAAAGTGCTGTCCTCAGTTTATCTTAATTTTCAATCAGTTTTAACAATTTATGAGGCAATTAAAAAGCAATTCTGGGGTAAATATAAAGGTGGGGAGCTCCAACGCTCACATAGGAGAGTAGCCCCTGATTTTGAACATCCCTAGAAGATGCTTAGAGACTCTTGGGTATACCCTCCCCATCCTCTGCTGGTATTTAGACACTCCACCTTGTCCTTAAATGTCCCCAGCTGGTACTATGTTGTGCTCAGTACTTCTTCAGAAACCATTACATTTCCCTTAGCTCTCCTGGTTTGCCTTCAAAAAATCTTGTGGTGCCACAGAAACGTGCACTATGCCCTTGTAGGTGACCAGCTTGCTCTTGGAGACCCTCAGCCTGCTCTGGTCTCCTCAGTTAGTCCTTATATTTCCTTTGCTGACCCTTCAAGATTCTCAGATCCTCAGTTGGGCATAGACTCCTCAGGCAAGCCCTCAAAAGCCCTCAGAATGCCTCGTAGACCCTCCATCAGTCTTCACACCCACCCTGCCAATCCTCAGCTCACCATCAGCAGCAGTAATTGGTTTATAGGTACTCTGTCGGCCCTCAGAGCGGTTCAGGGAACCCAAGATGACATGGGGTCAACTACAGATAGCACTACAAAAGTGTCATCTCACCTCAGTGATCCACACGTTTTTAGGTCAAGCCTAGAGTCAGTTCGCAAGCGCTGCTCTAGTGAATATCTGCTGTAGTTCAGTACTGAGGGAAGCCCCGCCCACTCCCCTGCCCATATTTTTCATTGGCTTGTCTCTTTGTCCTTCGTAAATGCTACCTTCGGATTTGTTTATAGGCTTGTTAGTCCCTCCTTATTATGGCCATGTCGTCATTTGCATCCTCCCATGGCTACTGGCCCCTTTACTTCGAGTGTTACACAGTACTGTTATTTAGACTGTGAGCACTATTTTCTTTAATGAGGTTCTCCTACTGCCTTCTCTACTCTCCCATCCCTCCCGTTACCTATGCCTTCCCACCCCTTCCCCCCGCACTCCCGTTGTCCGTGCCTTCTCGCCCCTTCCCCAGCCCGCTCTCCCGTTGTCCGTGCCTTCTTCCACCCCGCCCGCACTCTCGTTGTCCATGCCTTTACCCCCATCATCCCCGCCCACACTCCAGTTGTCCATGCCTTCACCCCCCTCACTCCCGTTGTCCGTGACTCCTGCCCCCCTCCCGTTGTCCGTGATCACTACTGTTTGCAATGCAATAGGTCTCGCGTAAATGTGAGTCCTATTGCATTGCACATGCTTGTTAAATCTAGCGCTTTGGTTGGAGCCGAGAGCTGCCCTCTCTCCCTCCCTCCCTCCCTCCGAGCAGGGAGAGAGAAAAGAAAGGTGGGGGCTGCGGGAGGAGGAAGTGCTGCATGGAAGTCACAGAAAGAGCCCCCGCTCCCTGAAAACAGCACCACACACCCCTTGTCCCTCCCGAAAATCACCCATCTGCAACCCCATAAGCGACCCAAAGGACATTCTCACCAAAACTCGGTCATTTCGTGGAAAAATCCAACCCCCCGCCTCACTGATTCCATCAGAGCCAGAGGAGGAAAAAACATGTTTTGGAGATTTTCTTGCTAGTTTTCTTCACAAACTTGCTGAGGGTACCAGCACATGGAGTTTTCCTGATGTTTCAGTTCAAATGCCCGAGGACCCAATTTAAATGCCAGGTGTTTTTTTTGTCTCATACCATTCAATTCAGTCACAATGCTTACTCAGCTCTCTGTTGCAGTGGTTTATATTGCTTGCTATGAGTGTTCAGGGGGAAAACTGCACCCCTTTTCGAAAATTCCTTAATACATTTTTACTATTTAAAAATAATAAATGTAACATAGCCTTGGGCAGAGACCATGACGCTATATAAAAATTGAAAAAGCCAATCAAAGGAGGGAAACAATTAAGTGACATGATTTCTTTTCCATAGACAACAGGGAGACAACGTATGTCTGTTTTTTTTCCTGTGATAAAGTTAGTTTTAGAACTTACTAACCGCACCATTTATTTTTAGGATATAATTTAAATCGCATTATGTATTTTGGAGAAAATTAAGCCTAATGGTAGGTTTCATACATTAATTAAAATGCTTAACACGGTTGGTTCATTTTAAGTCTCGGTTATGCCCAATTGTTTTTTATTATGAACTAACATGTATGAGTTATGCAGTTGAATGTGATGAACTGTGGGTATATTTGTGTGTTCATTTGTCTGTGCTGTGCCCCCCACCCTCTCCCCCCCATCGAGCTAAATAGATGGCCTCGCTGGGCAGGGCTTTAAGTGGGATGAAATAGCTGGGGGGCCTCTCAAAGGGGTGTGGCCGATATAATTAAGGGTGTGGCTTAAAACATTAATGCTTAAAATATGTGCTCAGTATAATGTGCCGCCCGACTGGTATTTCGCTGCTTCTGTTATTGCCTCCACATAAGTAAAATTACACAACAAGCCAGGACTACTGGCTTTGTCAAAGGTTGTTAGTTGGAAAAGATAAATATACTACATGCATACATACAACTATTTTTATTTATTTTTATTTTAAGAGTTTTCTATAGCGCTGGCCAGACCCGAAGGTATCGGAGCGCTTTACAACATTTGTCATGTAAACAATCGGAAACAAAGTATAACGGTGGTAAACACAAGGATTCGTGGCGAGTCCTGTACAGGGAGGGGGGACAGAGGAGCGAGTCAAGAGGTAGATGCAGTAGAAGTCATTCTTGTCACAGTGACTGTTTGCTCAAATGGGCAAGATTCCGCGTTATGCGTCAGCTATCCTTTCGGAAGAGTTTGGTTGAGGAAGAGGACTTTGACCTGGCTTTTGAATTTTTTGAAGGATGGGTTAGTCCTGATGTGGACTGGGATGGCGTTCCAAATTTTGGGCGCATTTCCAGAGAAGGAGCGTGATAGGGTTTTTTGTTTGCGAGATTTTGGAGGGATGAGAAGTAGAGTGTTAGTGCTCTTGAGATTCCTTGTCTGTCCAGCTTTTTTGAGTTTGGCAGCCAGGTAGGCAGGTTTGCCAGTGTGCAGAACCTTGTGTGTGAGACAAGCAATTCTGAAGTTGGCATGCATTTCGATTGGGAGCCATTTTAACTCTCTGAGAGCAGGTGAGATGTGTTCGTATTTCTTTACTCCCGTCACCATTCTGGCTGCTGCATTTAGAGTTGATCTGAGGGGAGCTAGGCGGGATTTTGCCGTGCCTGTGAGGGTAGCGTTCCCGTAATCCAATCTGGACAGAACAAGGGATTGCGTGGCCTGTTTAAGGTCATTGGGAGGGATGGAGGGTTTTATTTTGTTGAGTAGTTTTAGGTTGAAGAAAGCACTCTTTGCGGTGTTCTTGATGTGATTGATCATGTCTAGGTTAGGGTGCAGAGTGATTCCCAGTGATTTTAGAGAGTCGGCCGGGATGAGATTGCAGTTGAGAGCATCAATGGTTTTTAGCCATTCTGTGATTTGGGGGGTCTGCTCTTTGTTGGCTATGATGAGGATTTCAGTTTTATCTTGGTTGAGTTTCAGGTGATTGTGGGATAGCCAGTGTTGGACTTCTCTTAAAGTGTCATTAAGTCTTTGCATGTCACCAATGGAGGAAGTTTCTAGGTAGATCTGGGTGTCGTCTGCATAGAGGTGGAAGGGTATGTTAGCTTTATTGAGTATGGTGGTGAGGGGCTCCATGTAGATGTTGAACAGTGAGGGTGAGAGAACTGATCATTGGGGGACGCCCCTGCTTATGGGGCGTAGGTCAGACGTGAAGTTTCTGATTTTTATTCTTTGTGAGCGGTTCTGCAGAAAGGAGGTAAACCCCTGTAGGACCACCTCTTCTGCTCCTAACCTTTCTCGGAGTACATTGATGAGCAATTTGTAGTCAACCGCGTCGAAGGCTGCCGATAGGTCCAGGAGTATGAGTAGACAGCATCGGTCCTTATTGAGTGATTTGTAGACATCATCTATGACATTCAGGATAATTGTCTCTGTGCTGCAACCTTTTCTGAAACCCGATTGGTGAGGGTCTAGAAGGGTCTTGCTGTCCAAGTGGTGGGTAAGTTGAAGGAGAACACATTTTTCTAGTATTTTGGCTAAGAATGGGAGATTGGTGACGGGCCTGAAGTTATTGAGATCGTTTGGGTCAGAGCCTGGTTTTTTCAGTAATGGTGTGACTTGGCTGATTTTGAGACAGTCTGGCATGATTCCAGTTTTCATGGAGCTATTTATAATCTTTGTCCAGAGCGGGGCTAGGGTGAGTTTGAGCTTTTTGGCCAGTTGGGCAGGGATGGGGTCCTCAATGTGTGACGAGGGATTGGTTCCGGTAATCATTTCAATGATTTCTGTTTCTGAGATGGGTTTGAATGATTTCCAGTTATTGGGAGGGTGCCTGGGGGGGGGTTGATATCGTCTTTGCGGGAGGGCGGGTTTTCGTTGGGTGGGCGGAGGTGGTTCTCCAGGGAGAGCTCAATCTTGGTGATTTTATCGTTAAAGAAATCGGCAAAGTTATCACGTAGGTCTTTGGAAGCCTGTACTGCAGTTGAGGGGGGCTTGAATGTTTGTTGTCTAATGAGATTGAAGAGTTCTTTGGGACGATCTTTGGCATTGTTTAGTGCACCACTGAAGAAGGAGGTTTTTTCATTCTTGATGTGCTTTTTATATTTCCTGCGTTCCGTTTTGAGTTGATCAAGGTGGATTGTGGACGGGTTGTTACGCCAGAGTCTTTCTGCAGCTCTTAGTTGTCTTCTTTCCGAGTTTAGGTCTGTGTTGAACCACGATCTCGATGGAGTGATCCTGCCTTTTTTTTGTTTCAGGGCAGCTATTTGGTCAAGTATGGAGGTCATTGTTGCATTGTAGTGTGAAGTGAGTTCTGTTGTGGAAAGGTCGCATGCTGTGGGGGGAAGGAGTCCGTTATACTTTCTTCTAGGTCGGCGAGGGGGATCTGTCTTAGGTTTCTCGCCCAATGAGGAGGTTATTTTGTGCGAGGAAGGCACTGGGTCTTTTGATTGATGTGAAATAGAATAATGTGGTGGCCCGACCAGTCGACAGGGAGAATGTGGTCAATGGTGACTGTGTCTTCGTGTGCTATGATGGCATCCAGGATTGAGCCTCTGTTATGGGTTTGCTCTGTGCAGTGTTGGATAAGATTATTATTGCAAAGAAGTTCATTCATGGAATGGATCAGAGAGTTATTTTCATCATTCCAGTGTAGGTTGAGGTCGCCTAGAATTATGTTGTTCGAGTCCGAGAGTGAGCAGTGTGTTATCAGGTCGGAAAGGTGTTCTCCAAATGAAGGGGTGTTGCCTGGCGGATGGTAGAGGAGATGGTAGTATAGCGTTTTGTTGTCCGCCGTCTTAATGGTGGAGGTTAGGTATTCAAATGTGTTATATTTGAAGGAGTCCGTTTCAGTTACGGAGATGTTGCTCTTGTGGATGATTGCGATACCCCCGCCTCGCTGGTTCCTTCTGTCTTTGTTGATGATTGAGAACCCCAGGGGGACAAGCATGTCGATGATGGGGGGTGAGGATTCATTCAACCAGGTTTCTGTGATGAACGTGATGTCTATGTCATGGGTGAGGATGGTTTCTGCCAGTTCTGTTGCGTGTTTGGTAGCAGATCTGCAGTTTATGAGCATGCAGTTGGTCGCCCCCTTATTGTTGTGATTCTCCTTTAGGGGAGCCATGGGGATATTGGTAAGGGAGGCTGGAGGCCTCGACGTTCTCAGTACGATGCGGTTTCTTCCAAATCCAGTGATAACCTGGATCTCGGAGCTGGGGAAGACAGCTGGAGTAGATTCATAGGATTTGGCGAGATCATTCGCCTCGCTCATGTCCATTGCGGCACTTGTTCTTTTGGGTCTTTGAGGCTGGTTCCTGAAGGGGGTTGTGTTCCAGCTGTGCCATTGGCCCTTGGGGGGACTTGTGTGTTTATTGTTAGTAGCTGTGGGTGTGGGGAGTGGGCGTTGGGTAGGCTCCAGAGGTGTGGTGCGGTTCGATAAGATTTTGTTGATACCCTTTATTATGACCTCAAGCTGGTTTTCCATCCGAGCAAGTCTTTGAGTCGTATTCAAAGAGGAGGGTGTAGGGGGGTTTGGGATCAGGATGTCCTGGGCGGGGCAGTCTATGGGTGGAGAGAGCTTGTCAGTGGGCGTGTGGCACACAGTGTTGATGATGCCTCTGCGGTCCCTGAGGATAGCCGTGGGCATGTGGTGTGAAAAATTACTTCGTGAATTAAGCGGCAGTTTCTTTAGTTTCGGTATGGCTTTGTTGTATAGAATATTGAAAATGCTTTAGTTCTTGCACGAGAGGTTGTGGCCTAATGGCTAGAGCTGCCAACTTTGGAGCTGAGGAAGCAGGTTTGAGTCTCAGCGTCGACTCAACATCCTGTGTTTCTTGGCAAATCACTTAATCATCCGTGCCTACCAAAAAATAAATGGATATGTCCTTGTTGGTGCTCATGTAAAGCACTTCGAGTTTTGCCATACAGAACTGCAAAAAAATAAAAGTTACATCAAAAACAGTGTACTGCTGCAGAGTTAAGATTTTGTTTCTATTATGAGAGTGAGGAAGAAAATGGAGAGCCCGATAGGGACCCGTCTCGGCACTTGTTTTTAAGAACTGCCGGGGCTCAGCACCGGCAGGACCCAGCCCACTTAAAGCCCTGTCGCTGGGACAAGCTGAGATAATGTGATTCAGAGACAGACAATAGATCTTTTATATTATCGTATGTTATATCGTAATATTTCAAGTAAAATGTGCCGTACCTACTGGGCAGTGCATGGGGGTTATGCATAAGAGGGGTGGGAACTAGTTCCTGCTTTTATTTGCAATTTCATATTGCTTCTGTCTGGTTTACTGCACCTCAACTTTACAATTGGAACATTTAGGGGATATTTTTACAGCTCTTAGCACAGTACGCCTTTGGAAATTTGTTCTCGCCCTGCTGTAATCGCCACAGTAACTCGGGCTTGTTCTCAGCAGTGCATCTGGGGCAGCAGTCGGTGTCTCTTTTGGAGACAAAGGCTGCAGGCGCCCGCATCTGCTTTTGATGGGAATTGATCTTGAGTCCTGAGCCATCAAAGGGATCTCTAGTGAAACTCAGCGTTCGCTGACTCTCCCTTTAATCTTGCGCCAGTCGTGCTCTTCCAGTTTTTTTTTGGGAGGAGGGTAGGGGGGAGGGTGTTGGATCGCAGATTCAGGCACTCTATAAATTAAGTGGAGTTTCTCATAGGTGTGATTATGGCATTTGAGCTTCTCGCAGTTTGAAGAGGGTCTCTGTCTTGAACTGAGCAGTGCAAAAGGTCTGTAGCTGGCAATTAGGGCGGCCCTACCACTACTGAGTAATGGTATTGCAAAGCTGCAGGGAGGTGCTTACACCTCACTGGGAGTGACCTTCCTACTCTGTGGGATTATATTGATTTAAACTTCAGACAAGTGGTGATCTAAGCCTGTTTTTTATGGATTGTTTGTGGGATCCATACCACTTTTCCATCCAAAATTATATCTGAGATCCAAATAGGTCAATACCCTGACTCTATACAACAGTAATGTCCTAATCCTTTGGAGAACGTTTTCGAGGGCCAAGAGGGCTCTTAGCCTAGCAGTCTATTACCCTTTATTCACATATCATCTCCTCTAAAACTTATACCACCTTATACCTTAGTGCCCAGGCTTAGTATCTTGTAGAGAATGTTGACATTTTGTACTTGCCTTACATTGTAGCCTGTAGTGTGCTTCTGTTCATTGAACTGTGGAAGGGGTGTCTTTTTTAATATTGTGATGTACTGAAAGGCTGACGCCGAAAGGGGTTGAAAATAAGCTCTAAACTTGCAGATAACATATTGTTGTTAGGGTGCAGGTTTATGGATGTTGTCTCTATGTCTCCACTCCATATGGGTTAGCAGTTGTTAAACGCAGTGGCTTCAGGGCGTTGGAAGGCAGATTGGAGCGGGGGTGTCATGGTACTGTTATGAATGTGCACATCCCGTAGGGGTGTGGTTCGGCCTGCCCTGTACCCTTAGAGTCCTGTACTCATCTGTGCACTGTATTTATCTGCGCTCTCCAGTGGGTGCATTTGTCTTACAGCGGCCCCTTTGTTTAATGAAATCTGGACATCGGCTTCAGAGTCTGTAAATTGCAGTCTCGCGCTGCGCCATTCGCCTGATTTCTTGACCTTATTCTTCAAGGATTCAATTTCTTTAAAATGGAGTCCTTGGCCCCCTCCTGTGCTGCTGCAATGGATCTCTTCCAATCACTTGCCAACTTTATATTGGAAAATTCATCGAAGATTTATTTGGGGTCTCCTAGATTTATATTGGGGGCTGCTAACCTTGGGTGTGGAATAACCGAGAAACGGGCTGACACATTTCAGAAAACTTCAGGTCTCTCTTAGAGCAAACTGGGCTTGTAAAGGGACTGAAATACAATGCTTCTTAAGTTGTTTATCAAGCACATTCTCATGCACACATTTTCTCTCAAACGCAAGCACTCAATTTATACTCACACACACATTTCTCTTGCACATGCTTTCAGACACCCCTCCCTTCTCTCACACACAGTTTCACCCTCACAGACACACACTCTTGCTAAAGCTCTCTCACGCACACTCTCAGCTTGCCCTATCTGATACATTCCATCACCAGTGACCCTCGACATTTTGAACAGGTGATAGAAAACACTACCTTTTTTATTTTTCATTCTCCTCTTAAATATGTTGCTTTAGGCAACCCCCAACTTTGGGAAGAATTCCATGTTAAAGAACAGTAGATGCTGCAGTACCCAGTATAATGTGCTGCATGGCTAAATACTTATAAGGTCCCAAAGGCGAGACCGATTGCATTGCAAATGCTTGTTTTAATCAGGCACAACTAGCAGGCCTCCAGAGGCCCTTACCAGACTGACAAAATCTTTGATGTGGCTTAAGAAAATCCCAATCACCCAAAAGCTCCCTGAACCATCCATCAGTGATCACCAGTATACTCTCAGACACCTCTTGGCCAGGGCAACTGGAATTATGTGGCAGGAGAGGGCCAAATTATGCGTCAGGATTAATCAAATTATGCATCAAGAAAAGGCAAATTATGCGCATAATGCGCCACATTTTGTAGTAGCATTAGTTCATCATTTCGTCATTTTTAAACTTGGCAGCACTGTCTGGGCATTGGTTGCACTTCGTTAGTACCGGTTTAATACCCAAATATAGCAATAAGCAACAGAAAAGTCACCAGTCCAGCTTTGCAAAGGGCCTTACACTGCGCTGCAACATGTGTCGCTGCATTTCTAGTAACTTTTGAATCGCTTGAGCCAGAAACAATTTTTTTGTTAAAAATCTGCAGATTATGTGGCAGATGATGGATTTTGTGGCAAATGCGGGAAATCTATAATTATGCGAAAATCGCCACGGCCGCACAATCACATAATTCCAGTGGCCCTGCTTATGGCTCAGCCAGCATTCAGGCACCCTGAGTTGGTCATTAGGAACCTCTGCCAACCCCACACCAACCTTCAAACAACCCCCCACTGATCAATAGATCCCACAAGACGTCCCTAAAATACCCTAAACCTTCCTTGAGACATTCTTAGCAGGCATTCTGAGACCCTCAGCCAACCACTGAAAATCCCTCAATTTTCTTCAAGCCAACACCATACCCTTCAGAAGTTTCTTTTCATGGCCCTCAGGAGACCTCTAGCAGGCTGCTAGGGGCCACATGTACGTATGTTAGAATTGCGAGTTACTAATTGTGATTCCATTAGGAAATCGCAATTTCAGATTTACGAAACTCTATGGAGTTTCATTTCCGATTCCCAGTGGGTCGCAAATTGACCTATCTCATTATTATTCATGAGGAAGGTTGCAATTTACGACCCATTGGAAATCGTAAAAAACACAGGAATGGGGGACTGCTGAGGACAGCAGACCACCATGTCTGTGTTTGCTTTTAAATAAAGCAACGTTTTTTTTAAATGCAGCCCATTTTCCTTGAAGGAAAAGATGCGTTTCAAAAAGAAAAATGAAACATTTCAGTTTCATTTTTTAAGAGAAGGCAGTGGTCCTTGGGACCACTGCCTGCTCTTTCAAAACGTTTTCGCAACCATTCACAAAGGGAAGGGGGCCCCTTCCTGTTTGCGACTGGATTACCAGCTACTTGAAGCAGGTGAGAAAATGCAAATGTTTCGCAACCGCATTTCAGTCGCAAAACATTCGTACATGGCACTGCAAGTCACTCTTAAGAAGGGCCGCCCTTAACATGCCCTTTCCTAATACCGAATTGCAAAACCCAAATTGCGACTCGGTAACAAGATACCGAATTGCTATTTGGGCTTTGTACATGCCAAAAAGCCTTTTTGCGTTCGCAAACGGACCGATTCTGCAAATCGGCCCATTTGCAACCAGCAGAAAGGTTTGTACATGTGGTACTTAGTCCTAGTCCTCAGTGACTAGGTGCAGGTCCTAGCCCAGCCCAATCCCACCACCCAATCCCTGGTGGCTACTCCCTTGATGGAAATGTTTGCCAGAGCTAATGTTTTTGACTATTGGGAAAAGTTCTTTTGGTTTGTTTGTGGAATTCAGCATCTTTGCCTGGAAGAATAGCTCTTTTATGTTCATTATGTCTAACTTGTACTTTTTCACTGCTGCTTTTAGCACCATCATGTATGATTTGATGGCACACTATATTATTTCTAGTTTCCTAAGGTATTTTCTTTTGATGTTTCATTCTTTATTGAACTAAGGATTATATATATTAGTTGATGTCTTCTTTTGAGGTGCCAGTTTACCCACACTATATTTGACGGCTTCCTTGTAGTTCTCTTGTGTTGTCTCAATGTCAATGTCAGTGTTCTCAAGTTTCTCTCTTGCTTCCAGTCGTGGTTGCTACCTCATGGGGTGTTACTGCACCGACTGGAAACAGTCGGGATCAATGATATGGCACTAACCCTACTCTCGTCTTTCTTAGTCTCTAGGGTGTAACAAATTCACTGGAACGGTCTCCATTCAGAGGAGTATTACCTCCCTTGTGGAGTCCCCCAGGGATCAGCGTTGTCTCCCACGCTGTTTAATCTATATGTCACGCCACTAGCAAAACTCATAAAAGACCATGGCCTGATGTTAGTCTCGTATGCTGACGACACACAGCTAGTTGTGTCACTCACGCACAGCGTTGAAATAACGGCGGAACGATTCCGTAACTGTCTTACTGGAGTAATGGCCTGGATGAACACCAATTTCTTAAAACTTAACACCGAGAAAACGGAGGTGGTTGAGTTTGGCCAAAAACCCTCCATCTGGAATGATCTATGGTGGCCCCCAGAAGCGGGCACCTGTCCAATCCCTGTGCCTAAGGCAAGGAACCTTGGCTTTCTGATAGATAAAGATCTATCGTATGGTCCCCAAATCAATCAAGTTACCTCAAATTGCTATGATCAAGGTTCTGAGGAAAATACTCCCGTTCATACCTTTCTCCTTAAGGAAGATGGTTGTAGTAGCCTTGATCCTATCCAGAGTAGACTATTGCAACGCACTGTACCTGGGAGCTGGTGCGAGACAATTCTCCAAACTCCAATTATTGCAGAATACTGCCGCAAGGGTACTGTGTGATCTTCCCAAGCACCACCCGACATCCGAGGCCATTAGGGACCTACACTGGCTACCAGTTCGACGAAGAGTAGACTTCAAGGCCCTGTGTTTAGTACACAAAGCCTTTTATGGAGGAGGAGCAGTTGATATTGGACCCCTCTTTCCTCGATACGTGCCAACACGTGCACTCAGGTCCGGCAACTTAGGGTTGGTATGTCTCCCCAGGACGAAAAGAGTCAGATGGGGAGGAAAGGGATTCTCATTCCAAGCCGCTAAGCTTTGGAACTCCCTTCCTATCCAGATGCGACAGCAACCCAACAGGATTCTGTTTGGGAAGGCTTTAAAAACCTGGCTATTTGATAAATCCTAGAATGGTATGGCCTTCCCACCCCATCCACGCCCCAGCGCCAAGACGCCTCGGCAATAGTGCGCTTAACAAATAATCCAGTCAGTCAGTCAGTACCTTCCACCCGCAGTGGGGCGAGTAGGGTAGAAGGGGGGGCAGTGGGGGATCGGGTAAAAAGAAAAATCACTATACCTCCCGGCCGGCCGACTAGCCGCTGCCGCCTCTCCTGCGTCCTCTTCCTTCTTGGGAGAAACAGGAAGCAGGAAGCGCCAGGGCTCCCACCTTCCCCGCAGCCAATCACAGCGCTGCAATGAAGCATTGTGATTAGTCTGAGCGCCATGACACGGCCCTCAGCCAGGGGCTGGAGGAGTGGGCATGTTCTCCATGCAGGCTGTAATGCACCCTGCATGGAGAACTGGGAAAGTGCGCATGACTGTTTTTGGGAGGCCCGAGAGGGCTGACCAAACAGTCATTGCGTACTTGGGAGGGTTGTACCCTCAACCCCGCCCTGCCCCCTCACGCAAGCTGCCGCAGCAGGAGGACAAGATAAAATGATAATAACATTAGTTATTATGATTTTATTTTTTCCTTTCTTTTGCTGCATCAAGACAGTGGGGCGACGCTCCTCCACCTCAGTGGAGGAGCCGCCACTGCTTGCTTCAGTGATAGGTTGAACTAATGAGTCAGATGAGATTTGATTGAAAAAAATTGTTTAGATTGGTGGCCGCAACTATGTGATGCTCTTTGGTGCTTGTGAGAGGTGTAGGATGATGGAAAGTAGTTTGACCAGTCTACTTTCAATGACTTTCTGTACTTGATTTTTTTCTTGCCTTGATATTAGTGGCTAGATTAGATCAACATATGCTTTGTGACAGTTTTATTTTAATAGCTTAAGGAGTGTTTGGTTATAGGTTAATGACTCAAATTTACTCATTGTTGATACCACGCACAACTACCCATATAACAACACTGAAGACACAGTAGGAGGGTAAATGGGCATGGAGTTAAGGAAAGGGGACTGGACATCTATATTGGGTTACTGCAGGAGAGTTACACATAATACAAGACTCAAACGTATACATTATAATGCGTACATAGGAATTACATCACACCACAGTGGCTGCACAGACCAGATTCCTCCAGATCAGAACAGTACCCCAAATGCAGAATAACAGAGGGAACCTATATTCACATGTGGTGGACATGCCCGGTGTGAGTGTTTTTTGGGGTGAAGTAATTCAGACTTTAGGAATACTAATCGAATTGCAATTACAGCCAACGTTACAGATATGTTTACTGGGACTAATCATCTGTAATAAACACACGAAATATGTGGAGAAGGTATTGAAACTAGGCCTCACTGTGGCAAAGAAGGGTATAGCACTAAGGGCCCGATTACGATGAGGGCAGGAAAGGCTCTGACCATTTCCATGGGCTCGGTCGGAAGGGAATCCAAATCAGTCTTCCGAATAGCTTACGACAGGCTTGGAGAGCCCGTCTGCCATTCGGAAGGCCCACAGTAATCCCCCGGCCGGCTCTTTACTATGAGAGCATGCATTCCATTCAGAATGCATGCTCTTATAGCAAAGTATAGGACTGCGACCGAACAGGGTTCAGTCGCATCCTAATTCCTGGGCTGGAACCGAGGACTGGAGGTTGTTCGGTTCCAGTTCCACAACGATGCCGTACGGACTCGGGACCGGCCGGCATCGCAATCGGCCCCTAAGATGGATGTCCAAACGACTGCCCACACGAAAGCAATGGTTATGGGAATTTGTGAGGCGGGTACGAGCTGAATGTGGGGTACGCCACAGGTTGGTTTACAACGGAGCGGAACAGGGAGGAAGGATGGAATGGGACTTAGTAGAAGTCCTGATACAACAGGAAATGGGAGATGCTGACCCGGCACAAGATGTGGCAGGCACAGTTGATTAATACTCTTTAGATGTGTCTCTGATGCTGATCTGCTGTAATTTGATGCAATAGCACCTATTATGCTGTTTAAGTGATTGTATGACTTAACAACTACTGCCTAAACCACGACTTCCTAAACCACGAAAGCTAAACAACGAACAATGCTTAACCACTAGTTTTTTTACATCGACTTCCTAAACAACGAAAATACTTTAAATTGCCCATTACTAATTCACGCCAGTATGTTCTCTTAAATAAACATGTTCAAGCTGTGCCCAATAGAGAGCACAATCAAGCAGAGTGAGATGTAAGGCTGTGCTTATCTTCTTATGCACCTATCAAGTGACGAACACAAACACATCAAGCTGTGCCCCTCTGCGCAAACACAATCAAGGACAGTAGACTCCTAAGGCTCAAATAAATTGAAACCACGACCAAAGCCAAACCACTTCTTTTTTCACAACGAGTTACTATACCACGAAAATTATTTATTTGCCATGTTACTCGAATCTACCACCAAGTTCAAATCTACACATGATAAAAATATATTTAAATTAAACCACACTTCTTATTAAAACTATTTTTATTAAAGAAACTTTCAATTTACATTCAAATAATCATTTTTTTTAAAATACAGACGAACTTACAAAGATACAGTAATGTTCGGCAAAAAACTATAGAATATAATTCCATCATCTTTTTTCTCTCACAAAATAAAATTATTAAAAAACACTTTCCAAAACATATTTTCATTTTTTTAAATGTTTCACTCATATAAAACATTTAATTAACGTCCACCCCCCCTTTTGTGACCATTTCATCTGTGAAAACCAGATAGGAACAGTCGCATCGAGCACAGTTCTAATTCGCATCATTGAAAAACAAACCTACAGTGCCATCTACTGGCCTAACATTTTAAATTTATATTTAGTCTATTATAACGACAGCGTAATTAAAATGAATGGTTCTGGACTTCGTGGTTCAGGACTTCGTGATTACAGGACTTCGTTGTATGTGATTCTTCGTTGTTCACACTTCGTTGTTCAGGTAAGTCATTTTTCACACTTCGTTGTTTAGGATGTTTCCCGTTTAAGTGATCCAATGTTATGTATGGATTTATATTTATTTGCACACGTGTGACTCACTTCTCTCTCTTTGTTTAGGGGTGGGGTGGGGGATGGGACAAGTTAATGAAATGTAATGTTATTTTGTTTTTGAAAATCAATAAAAAATATGTAAACAAAAAAAGTAGTCTTTGATTATTGGTATATCCCTAGATCAGTTGTACTCACTATGGAAGATGCTTACTGCTGAAAGCTCCTGTTGAAATGTAAGCCAGACCCTGCTTTCTTAACCTTCAGTAATGTTTGTTTTCAGCCTCTGTTGTGATTGATGATGCAAGTTATTTTGTTTCCAATGGTGGTGCTCACCAGCTTAGCTTTAGAACTTCGGGGTAACACTATGTCAAACCACCCCACTTCCAACAACACAAACACAAGTATGGGCTCAGAGGGAAACTACTGAGTAGCTGCCCTACTGGTCAATTTACTCGCAGCCACATCTCAAACCGGTCAGTGAAGTCTCAGCCACCAGCCTATGGCTCCTTACCTCCTACAACACCATAAGAACTAACAAAGGCCTAAAGTCTAGCAGCCATGCAGCCGGCTTATGTCTTCCAAAACCAAAAGAACTAGTATAAGCCCAAGAGCTAACTACCCTTGTAGCCAGCCTACAGGCAGCTTAGAGGAGCACCTCCTCACCCCACCTTGGCAACAGAATAACCCTGTCATACTGTGCATCCCTAGGCATCTTGTCAGAACAATCAAGGCCAAACCAATAACCCGCTGTGGAACTTGGGCGGGCGGAGGAGGGAGCCAGAGTTACTGGCAGGTATGTTATAATGTGCATTTAATCTAAAAGGAGAGTAGGCAGTAAGTATTGAGTATGTCACATGAACCCCCCACACCATTCCTGCCGTGGATCTACACACAACGGGGAAGTCAAGGTCCAATGACAAGCATGGCATATATCCAGATTATGAACAAGTGCACCTACAACCCCAACCTGGGCAGACCAGCCTTGGATGGGGCAAGGCAGAGGCAGAACAGTCTCTCTTGGGGCAGGAGACAGACCAGGATCTGGCACGGGGTAGTAGACGTGATTGTAGCAAATGTGAAGACGAGGCGGTCACCTAAAGGTATTAACAGTTAGTGGGTCAGCGAAGGACTACAGCACAGAGAGGGAGAGAGAGAGAGAGGTAACCTGCCCTGGTCCAGGTAGGTAAGGGGAAGTCCTTGCTACGACCAGAGTTTACTCAGAGCTTTTGCACCTCTCTGTAAAGCGCCGGGCACTCGGATGGTCTCACGGCTGAGTAATCTCTATGATACATGCGCCTATCACACTATCTTTGCTCAGTAGAGCGGTTCATATTTATTTATTTTATTTTAAGCAATTTGTAGAGCGCACAAATACCCTTGGGTGTCTCGGCGCTGCAGACTGTGTAGAAGACCAAGCCAGGAGCAGATGATTATTGATTAAAAAGCCAAGTCTTTACTAGCTTTCTAAAGGCAAGCAGGGTAGGGCTGGATTTAATGTGAAGAGGAAGGGTGTTCCACAACTTGGCTGTGGCCACAGTGAATCTTCTATCCCCCCATGAGACTTTTTTAGTTCGAGGGACCTTAAAAAGGTTGGCTGCTGATGAACGCAGGGGTCTGTTGGGCTTGTAGACACATAAAGCCCTCTTAAGAAACTCAGGTCCCGTGTTGTGGATGGCTTTGAATGCGATGCAGAGTGCTTTAAATTTAACTCGGCTTCTTATCGGTAGCCAATGGAGTTTTCGGACCACCTTTGAGATTGATTGATACTTAGGGATGTTTGTTAGCATTCTAGCAGCTGAGTTCTGCACCATCTGTAGTCTATTTATGACCTTCTTCTGAGCATTAAGGAGGAGGCCGTTGCAGTAGTCAATTTTTGAGATTACTAGGGTGCTAATAAGGGTTTTTCCGGCACTGGGTGTGTAGGAAGGTGGAATCTGACTATATGGTTGCCCCCACTTTTTTTATGGTGTTTTGCTGGTTTATGACTTAGTTGGACTGGGACCCTGCTATTCAGGGCCCCAGTCTATCTGCTCTCTCTAAACGACATGGAGTGCACTCTAGGTGCACTAGTGATTGGATACTGTGGTGCCTTATGAGTCCCTAGTATATGGTACCTTAGGTGCCAAGGGCATAGGTACTTCACAGGCCTCCCAGGGGCTGCAGCATGTGTTATGCCACCCCTGGGAAGCAGTCTAAATCTGACACCACAGGCCTGCTACTGCAGCCTGGGTGAGGTGGTGCTAGCACCCCTCACTGAGATATAGGTTTCCTATATCTCTCCTGCACACACATATAAACCTATCAGTCACCCCTAAGGCAGGCCCTATCAATCCTGAGGGCAGGGTGCTTGGCTTCTATGTGAGGGGGTGCCTCTGCCTGAGCAGGGCCCCTCTGCAGCTCTCAGAGTCTATTCTCTGGTGCTGTTTGTGGATGCGGTTAAACCATATACTATTTAAGTGCATTATATCCTCGCGGTAAATGCTAACTTTGGAATGGCTGCATCAAAACATGTCGTGTTTGGTGTCAAACATCTTGGAATACTACCCCCCGCCAATCTTGGCGGCGGGGGTAGCATTCCACCCTTCTAGAGGGATAAGACATGTACCTGCTGTGGAAACGCGGTAGAATCCTAAAGAGCCCTGGCATCACAAAATGGATGCCACCAGTCACAGACACTGGGCTGCCCTCCTGCTGATGACCGAAACTCACAGTGGAGGAAGCCCAACAATAGGCATCCTGTCACAGGGAGGTGTAACCACCTTCCAGACAGGGTTTAGTGTATTGGGGCTGGGTGGGTGCACTCTTAGAGTGCTTTGAAGTCCTGCACTGGGGAGCAGAAGGCTCCTCTGTGCATATGCCAGTTCAAACCAGCTCAGGGGCTACCTGCCCCTGCTCTGGCGCGAAACTGGACAAAGGGAAGTGGGTGTAGCCACCCCTCCCTTGACCCTCCCATAGGTGGGGTCATAGAGCTAGTCCATCCCCTCTTTTTAGTATAAGAGGGGGAACCTTGCCATTGCAAAGCAGATAACCCCTGGACGACGCTCTACAGAAGAATCCTGGCCCTTCGACGTTCCACTACCTTTGGAAGACAGAAGAATCTCCCTTGGAGTCAAGGAGTGACTCCCCTGCTTGGCAGGCACCAAAAACGACAACGACGGTCGCAAACTACGCCGCTCCCGCCGGAGTCCGAAGTCCCTACAGCCCAAGAAGTGGATTTCCTGACCTCTCCCAGGCCATCGTGAGTCCCCAGCGAAGCTGAGGCAAGTGGACCCCACGAGTAACGAGGAACCGCGACCCCTGGGTACCGTGCACTATTGTCGAGTGCAACCCCTTCACAACGTTCTACGAACTTGTGCTTTGGACCACGTGTGGTCCCGACCTCCAGCAGGAATCCCTCCGAAGATCAGAGGCCTACACCGTCCCGAGTGACCGTGGGCCCCTGTTGAGTGATTCCGCCCGAGGCGTCTTCGCGAACCCTTGCCCGCTGGCTTGTGGGTCCCCAGAAGACTTCTTAACCAAACCAAAGGGCTCCCCTGGTTGCTCCAGGCCTGCCCTGACTTACCCTCGCTGGGTGAGTCCCTCAGACCTTGCTGGTCTGTGCCATCGACTTTTCTTCATCTCCCCGAGACTTGCGGCTGCCAAGGCTTGTTGGCTCCTATCGAGTTGCCGACACCGCAGTCAGCTGCAGACGTCGAGGGACACACCGAATCCAGCTCCTGGTCGTCGTCGACGCCTCCTGGACCACGTGGCTGAAGAGTCAAGGCACCCGCAACCGACCTGAAGCGACCGACGACGGTGGGCATCCATCTTCCTTGCCCCGGGTCACTGCCAAGTGACTTTGAACACTGTCCCCTCTGCTTTCAGGTCATCCTTCTTCAGAATCCAGGCTTGGATTCCACCGGACACTTCTTCAGCTCCCGCAAGCAGCAAGTCTTCTTTGTTCGCCATTGAAAACGACGCCGCGACCCGACACCAAAGGACACCTGTGCACCCGGCTTCCCTGGGTGAGGTAACTCCAGCACTACGGTGCTCCTGGGGGTGTGGGCCCTAGAACTACTTACCCTGTAAGTGACTTGCTTGTAGGTTCTCCCGAAGTATCCTAAAACTCTTTATTTCCAACCGCGACTTGCCCCATTGAAGTTAACGGCGATTCGCGCCTGTGTATCCACACTGCACGCGTCCCCCGTGGGTCCTTTACTTACCTGCCTTGGGTGGTTTCGTGAGGCCCCAGCACTTCTGAAGGCCCTAGGCCTTGTCTCTTTGCAAGTCGTTGTTTCTAAGTCTCTTACTTAGTATATGGTCTGGTACGCCCCTAGGGCCCCAGCCATCTTTTGTGCTTAACTTATTGAGAAACGTTGATTTGTGCATATGTTTGTCTTCTAATCTCATAAAGAGATTAGTAGAGAGTTATTTAGAAATAAATACATATATATTTGATATATATACCTGTGTGGTGTCTTTTCATTTGGTGATTCAAGAGATTATATGGTAAAACAAGCTGCTTTACATTCCTCCGAGACTTAGCCTGAAGGCTGCTCTCCACAGCTACCACTAGGATAGCTTTCTTTAAAAGGTTGTCTTAAACCTATCTACCATAAGAGTCGATTTGCCCTGGTGCAAGGTGTCCACTTTAATTAGTGAACAGCATATGCCAGGCCAACTTCTCACATTGGTGGGCAGCGTGTGGGATTCCAGCTTGCCATTGTTTTACCAGAAAATCTCTATTTGAATTACTAACTGAAAACCATTATAGGTACTCAAGGTACATATAAAGTCAAGCTTAGTATCAATAAGTTCTACTGAACTTAGAGCTGTGTGCCAAGGGATAGCACACCCTTTCCACAGCTCAAGCTAGGATCAGTAGGCCACAAACTAGTGTAGGTAGTACAACACTGCACAACACTAGAATGTCCTTAAAGGGTGGACCCAGTGGATCCACTCAGCCTCAGTATAAGGACATGGCTTTCTCTGACTTGAGAGCCATGTGTGTTGACAGACACCTGAGACTAGGACAGAGTCCCTCAACACTACACCTGATAGATCTGCTGACAGCAGATGACCTTAGATTGGCTCTAGGAGCTAAGGGGTCTGAATCAGTGGGTGGGTCAATCATAGTATCTGGGTCAGATGAGGACAATCCGAATGACCAAGACTCTGTGGTTGAAGGGCCAGGCTTCAAGGAGCCTGAACAGGACAGAGGAGTTCTCCCTAAGAGAACTGGCAGAGTGGATGAGAGGCACAGATCCCCTTCCAGGGAATCTGAGCACTCTTATCACTCTGGCAGAGAATTTGTCCAAGAGAGGAGCTCATACTTTAACTTAAGAGAGACCTCCTCTGAGAGAAGGTGCAAACTGCTCCAGTATGAGGAAGCCAAAGTGGCCCTCAGAACCAAGCAGTTGGCACTGGATAGAGAAGCCCTGGAGATCCAGAGAGCTTCCAGAAGGGAGGGTTTAGAACCCCCTGGTGGCAGCAACAGTGTCCCTGACCATAGGAACCTGAGCAAGGTTGTTCCTCCCTACCAGAGTGGGGATGATATCCACAAATGGATAACTGCTATGGAGAGGGCCTGTAGAGTACAGCAGGTCCCCCAAAAGCAGTGGGCAGCAATCTTGTGGCTCTCCTTTTCAGATAAAGGTAGAGACAAGCTCCTCACTGTTAGAGAAGAGGATGCTGATGATTATGAGGTCCTGAAGAGTGCACTGATAGATGGGTTTGGCTTAACCACTGAGCAGTACAGGTTGAAGTTCAGAGATACCCAGAAGGCACAGACTCAGGACTGGACTGACTTTGTAGATTGTGCATCCAAGGCTCTGGAGGGTTGGCTGGTTGGCAGTAGGGTTACTGATTTCAAAGGATTTTATAATCTAATGATGAGAGAACAGATCCTTAATAATTGTCAAAACCAGCTTTTACACCAGTACCTGGTGGACTCTGATCTGACCTCTCCCCAAGAATTGGGAAAGAAGGCAGACAAATGGGTCAGAACCAGGGTAAGGCCTAAGAATCAGGGTGGTGACCACAAGAAAGATTCTACCAAGTCCCAAGAGAAAGGTGGGGATAAATCCAAGGATAAGTCCACTACAGGGCCCCAAAATTCCTCTTCTGGGGGTGGGTCCCAAACTCCTTCCTCTCCTGAAAAGAAACCCTATTGCCATGTCTGTAAAAAGCCTGGGCACTGGAAATCTGATCCCAGTTGTCCCAGGAATGGCAATAAAGAAAATGTTCCTCCAACAACTACTACCACCCCTCCTGGTACTACCAGTAGTAATCCTCCAGTTGGGAGTAGTGCACCCAAAAGTTAGGTGCTTTTGCAAGAGGAACAGAGGTGGGCCCTAGTTTAGACAGGACCCCCTCAACAGACTCCTCAGATTCTGATGGTGGTATAGGATTTGCCACCTTTACCGTGGGTCCCACAGCATTGGGCAGGTACAGACTGGAGCCAATAATTAATGGTCAGAAAGCTGTGGCATTTAGGGACACAGGGGCTAGTGTCACCATGGTGGCAGGGAAACTAGTCCCCCTCACCAGCTTTTACCTGAGTTTAAATACCAGGTGACCAACATTGATGGTGTCAGAACAGATCACCCCATGGCCATAGTCAATCTCAGCTGGGAGGGGGTCACAGGCCCAAAAAGAGTGGCAGTGTCCCCAACCTTACCTGTAGATTGCCTGATGGGCAATGATCTGGAAATTTCAGCCTGGGCTGAAATTGAACACCAAACCCATCTGAAGATGTTGGGTGTCCCTGTAAAGGTTAGTGGGGCTGTGATGGCCACAGCCCCAGCCCAATATTTTGGAGAGATGGAGCCTGGAAGAATGGCCCACTCTCCCCCAGAAGAGAGCACAAGGGTTGAAGAAAAGTCTTCTTCCCTCCAGACAGTAGGTAAGGGTCAGCCTCCTCAGGGAACTGACCCTACCCCTAGTGAAGGAACTGCCACAGAGGTAGTCAGGCCTGGCCTGGCCACCCCCTGATGGCAGAGGACCCTTACAAGGTGGTACCCAGTCTGGAGCAGGTAACCTGCCCCTCTCTACCCTGCCTCAGTCAGCCCAGGGCTGCAGAGGTCAGGGAGGTCAGTGGACCCCCAAGGGCCCCCTGTCCAGAGGAACCCCCATCAGCAGATTAGGGGCACCCAGGCTAGTAGCCCTAGCCAGGTAGAAATTCCTCAACCCACTGAGGGATCCCCCATACCTTTATGTAGGGACCTCCCCCAGAAGGACTCTGTTAGGCAAGGGCAAACCTGGGACCAAAAGGTTCCAAACATGCCATGTCCCTCCAGTGTTCCACCCAAAGGGACCCAACCCCCGGCTGTAGGCAGTCAAAGGTTGACCCTTAGAGCAGAGTACCACTCAGTCATGGAAAGACAGGCATACATGGTGACCAGTGAGCTGAGAAAGCTGAGGCCAACATTCCTAGGGCCACACTTCCCTACTCAGACACCTCACCAGCCTGGTACTTTACCAAAGCACACCACAGGTAGTGATTCCCCATGGTGGAGACCCTCTCATACCCTTAGGGTGAGGGATTGCTTAGTGGACCATAAGACAGGGGGCAACCATGCTAGTGCAGGTGCTTCCTTATATGGCCACTTAGTCAATAAAGGCTCAACTGGCCAAGGTTAGCCTTATCTCCTTTCGTTTGGGGGGGTTATGTAGGAAGGTGGAATCTGACTATATGGTTGCCCCCACTTTTTTTATGGTGTTTTGCTGGTTTATGACTTAGTTGGACTGGGACCCTGCTATTCAGGGCCCCAGTCTATCTGCTCTCTCTAAACGACATGGAGTGCACTCTAGGTGCACTAGTGATTGGATACTGTGGTGCCTTATGAGTCCCTAGTATATGGTACCTTAGGTGCCAAGGGCATAGGTACTTCACAGGCCTCCCAGGGGCTGCAGCATGTGTTATGCCACCCCTGGGAAGCAGTCTAAATCTGACACCACAGGCCTGCTACTGCAGCCTGGGTGAGGTGGTGCTAGCACCCCTCACTGAGATATAGGTTTCCTATATCTCTCCTGCACACACATATAAACCTATCAGTCACCCCTAAGGCAGGCCCTATCAATCCTGAGGGCAGGGTGCTTGGCTTCTATGTGAGGGGGTGCCTCTGCCTGAGCAGGGCCCCTCTGCAGCTCTCAGAGTCTATTCTCTGGTGCTGTTTGTGGATGCGGTTAAACCATATACTATTTAAGTGCATTATATCCTCGCGGTAAATGCTAACTTTGGAATGGCTGCATCAAAACATGTCGTGTTTGGTGTCAAACATCTTGGAATACTACCCCCCGCCAATCTTGGCGGCGGGGGTAGCATTCCACCCTTCTAGAGGGATAAGACATGTACCTGCTGTGGAAACGCGGTAGAATCCTAAAGAGCCCTGGCATCACAAAATGGATGCCACCAGTCACAGACACTGGGCTGCCCTCCTGCTGATGACCGAAACTCACAGTGGAGGAAGCCCAACAATAGGCATCCTGTCACAGGGAGGTGTAACCACCTTCCAGACAGGGTTTAGTGTATTGGGGCTGGGTGGGTGCACTCTTAGAGTGCTTTGAAGTCCTGCACTGGGGGAGCAGAAGGCTCCTCTGTGCATATGCCAGTTCAAACCAGCTCAGGGGCTACCTGCCCCTGCTCTGGCGCGAAACTGGACAAAGGGAAGTGGGTGTAGCCACCCCTCCCTTGACCCTCCCATAGGTGGGGTCATAGAGCTAGTCCATCCCCTCTTTTTAGTATAAGAGGGGGAACCTTGCCATTGCAAAGCAGATAACCCCTGGACGACGCTCTACAGAAGAATCCTGGCCCTTCGACGTTCCACTACCTTTGGAAGACAGAAGAATCTCCCTTGGAGTCAAGGAGTGACTCCCCTGCTTGGCAGGCACCAAAAACGACAACGACGGTCGCAAACTACGCCGCTCCCGCCGGAGTCCGAAGTCCCTGCAGCCCAAGAAGTGGATTTCCTGACCTCTCCCAGGCCATCGTGAGTCCCCAGCGAAGCTGAGGCAAGTGGACCCCACGAGTAACGAGGAACCGCGACCCCTGGGTACCGTGCACTATTGTCGAGTGCAACCCCTTCACAACGTTCTACGAACTTGTGCTTTGGACCACGTGTGGTCCCGACCTCCAGCAGGAATCCCTCCGAAGATCAGAGGCCTACACCGTCCCGAGTGACCGTGGGCCCCTGTTGAGTGATTCCGCCCGAGGCGTCTTCGCGAACCCTTGCCCGCTGGCTTGTGGGTCCCCAGAAGACTTCTTAACCAAACCAAAGGGCTCCCCTGGTTGCTCCAGGCCTGCCCTGACTTACCCTCGCTGGGTGAGTCCCTCAGACCTTGCTGGTCTGTGCCATCGACTTTTCTTCATCTCCCCGAGACTTGCGGCTGCCAAGGCTTGTTGGCTCCTATCGAGTTGCCGACACCGCAGTCAGCTGCAGACGTCGAGGGACACACCGAATCCAGCTCCTGGTCGTCGTCGACGCCTCCTGGACCACGTGGCTGAAGAGTCAAGGCACCCGCAACCGACCTGAAGCGACCGACGACGGTGGGCATCCATCTTCCTTGCCCCGGGTCACTGCCAAGTGACTTTGAACACTGTCCCCTCTGCTTTCAGGTCATCCTTCTTCAGAATCCAGGCTTGGATTCCACCGGACACTTCTTCAGCTCCCGCAAGCAGCAAGTCTTCTTTGTTCGCCATTGAAAACGACGCCGCGACCCGACACCAAAGGACACCTGTGCACCCGGCTTCCCTGGGTGAGGTAACTCCAGCACTACGGTGCTCCTGGGGGTGTGGGCCCTAGAACTACTTACCCTGTAAGTGACTTGCTTGTAGGTTCTCCCGAAGTATCCTAAAACTCTTTATTTCCAACCGCGACTTGCCCCATTGAAGTTAACGGCGATTCGCGCCTGTGTATCCACACTGCACGCGTCCCCCGTGGGTCCTTTACTTACCTGCCTTGGGTGGTTTCGTGAGGCCCCAGCACTTCTGAAGGCCCTAGGCCTTGTCTCTTTGCAAGTCGTTGTTTCTAAGTCTCTTACTTAGTATATGGTCTGGTACGCCCCTAGGGCCCCAGCCATCTTTTGTGCTTAACTTATTGAGAAACGTTGATTTGTGCATATGTTTGTCTTCTAATCTCATAAAGAGATTAGTAGAGAGTTATTTAGAAATAAATACATATATATTTGATATATATACCTGTGTGGTGTCTTTTCATTTGGTGATTCAAGAGATTATATGGTAAAACAAGCTGCTTTACATTCCTCCGAGACTTAGCCTGAAGGCTGCTCTCCACAGCTACCACTAGGATAGCTTTCTTTAAAAGGTTGTCTTAAACCTATCTACCATAAGAGTCGATTTGCCCTGGTGCAAGGTGTCCACTTTAATTAGTGAACAGCATATGCCAGGCCAACTTCTCACAGGGTGGAACGAATGGTAGGAGTTTTTTAATCATCCTAAGGGTATAAAAGGATGAGGAGACAACTGCATTGGTATGGGATGAAAAAGATAACTTGTCATCGAATAAGACACCTAAATTCCTGACTTTCGAGACAGGGGATGGTGGAGGTCCCAGATTGGCTGGCCACCAAATAGGGGACCATGCAGGGAAAAGATTACCAAAAATCAATACCTCCGTTTTATCGGAGTTCAACTTTAGGCAGTTGTTGGCCATCCAAGTACTAATAGCCAACATTCCGTCTTGAAAGCTAGCTGCAATTGCTCCTCCGTCATTATGTATTGCGAGCACCAGTTGTGTGTCATCTGCATAAGATGTCACACCCATCCCGTGGGTTTTGATAACCCTAGCCAAGTCCGACACGTAGATATTAAATAAGGTCGGACTCAAAGATGATCCCTGTGGCACACCGCACGGGAGGGTAAATGGGGAGGACTTGAAGTCACCAAGACTTACTAATTGTGTGCGGTTAGAGAGAAACGAGGCCAGTAGATCTTTAGCCCTATGTTTAATGCCAATGGTTGAGACACGGTCGATCAGTGTAGCATGGTCGACCGTGTCAAAGGCTGCTGACAGGTCTAACAATACTAGAACCGCGGCACCACCTTGGTCTAGTACATATATCAACATGTCTTAAAAGGTGGGGCGGCTGAAGATGAAAACAAGTTTTCATTCAAAAGCCTTGAAGCACTTGCTCTCTTTTGGTGGGTTGGGGCGGAGGGGAGGGGAGGGGAGGGTGAAGGACAGGTATTTAGTGAGCATGATCAAGAAATCGCTTTTCATTGAATTAAACGCTCAACATTTCCAAAAGAACCAGCAAGAGACATTGAATAGTTATTGGATGTGGCTGACATGAGCCGCATGACACCTTCATGCTTCATTAAAATGAACAATGTCTTTGTCACAAATGTGCCGGTACTTACTTTAGTCCTCAGGAGCCTGGCACTGTTCACCTGCAGTGTTTCCTTCTATATAGAGCCTATTTCATCAGCCAGCAAATTCATGTTTAGGTTTGAGGCAACTTTACCTGTCTTGTAGAGCTTTTGTAAATACAAAAATTGATCATAAAAAAAACTGAAATAATGACCCTTAATGTTTCCAGACCGGGGCTGTGAGGGACCCCCGCTGTCATCGCATGGTTTGAAGCATCGGTCACGTGTTAGAACATGCTGCAGGTTGGAATGGTATGGCTTCCCCAGGGGAGGGTTTCATTTCTTGTGTTGTGCATGTGGGCGACCACTGCCCACTTCATCCATTGCTTTGTTGGACCGTCATCCACATGTTGGATCAGCCCCCAGGGACAAGGCAGTGCTGGCAGAAACACCGGAGAGCACACCACAGCAGGGGTCGATAGTGCTTTGAATTCTGAGGGAGGCACGGAAAGAACTGGCGCAATAATTATGATGCGTTCGGGAAACCCCATTGCAGAATATGGGAAATCCCCTTTTCTAAGACTGCAGAACTGTGACTGGCATGGCAGCCTTGTTCCTGTTCAACCTGTCAGCCCTGTTTGGGGGCACTGGCCATTAACTGTTGCTCCAGTGGTTGAGCCAATCTGGAATCTCAAGCACCTTTCTTCATTAGGTGAAGACCTGCCTTGCAGAAATAGTCCAAACCATCACTGTTCCTGTCTTGTGTGCATCATCGTTTGACAATGCCGTCGGTGTCCCTCAAGGTTCAACCACCGCCTCCTTACTGCTCAATAACATAACATAACATGTGTATTTGTAAAGCGCACGTTCACCCAGAGGTCTCTTGGCGCTGAATAACAGATGTTCATTGTTACCCAACTCAATGGTACTCATTTTATCGAACTATCAATCGGATATCTATCAATCCCGACTCCTAGACGTTACCAACATTTTCAGTCTTACTTACTAAAATAACACTCACAAGCACACCCTCCTAACGCAGTAACAGTGCTTAATTTGTATTAAAAAAAAATAATAATAAGTGCCAGGCAGCCAAGGCCCTGGTCAGGAGGCCACTTCCACTGGCACTGCCCATTGCTGCTGTCAGCTCTGCCAATCCAGTAACAACACAACTCCTAACCATCACACTCTGTGACAGTTCTGACCATTCAAGGCGCCCAAAGCTATAAGAATGGATTAGGCTTTAGATTTTAGTCATTTTTCATATATAATGGAGTAATAAACTACTGTGCTTGTGCTCATCTCTAAATTAGAAAAGTAGCGCCACCATGTGGCAGACTGTCTTAAGTGCCGGTGTTGACAATGAAGTGCTGGTGCTTAGCACTCGAAACCACTGGCTCATATTAAGCCCTGCGCTGGAAAAACTGTGATACCTGGAGACGTCAGGACTCAGCCAATACTTGAGGGAATAGATGACTATATGCTTCAGAATAACTTGAAGCACAACTCCTCAAAAACAGAGATCCTTCACTCATTGAGTGCCCCTCACTGCAATCTGACTTGAGGAAATCAGTCCACTCCCAAACACCTCTGCACAAGTAAAGACCCCAGGCATGATCACAGACTTTAACCTGTCTCTGCAGCCTCAGGTCAATCAAGTGAGGAAACATGCATTCTTCACCATGAGAATCCTCTGGCGGGTCTTCCCTCACTCGGGACTGTCACAGGGCCCTTCCCTCTTGAACTACAGAGCCAGCTTGGCTTGACTGTGTCAATAGGTTTTATGTTACATTCTTAAGACACCCAAACAGCACATTTTAACAAAGCCAGACTGAACCACCAAGACAGAAGTGCTAACCTTCTGCAGGCATGACCACATCACCCGTGCCCTCGCGGTCATCGCCAGAAGAATCTCATTCAAAGCTCTCCGCGTCATCCACTGGGCGATCCCCAGGACATTACTACAATGAAAACTCAGGGTCTACTTCCAAAGGAGGGATTTCAGATCCAGAATACCTCAAATCTTGGTCAACCACTATTAAAAAATCTTGTCTGTGTGGGCAACCTTACTCAGCAGAGGCATGCAAGCTCTGCACCACTCTCCTGAATAAAATAAGAAGACCTGGAACCTCAAGGGGCAATGAAGGCCTGGCTCTTTCCTGTAACATAACACTCACTGAATGAAACCCATAAACATGACCTGTCTGTAAATGCCATCTGCAGTCCTATCTCCCAAGCTCCTACCAGTGCACTCCTCTCACAGCACTGCTCTGTGACAGAACTCCTACAGCACTACTGGTGCACTCATACAATCCTCACACTTGAGGACAAGGCAGGTCCTCAACATGCAGCACCTGCCACCTTTGCGACCACGCATAAGAATACGGAGCCACTGCGGAGTCATCCCCCCAGACGTAGGCCTTCCAAGAGGAAAAAAGGCTCTATATAAATGGCAATAAACTACAATTCCGTAATCCCGATTGTCCTAACAGTGCCTTGTGTAAGGTTTGCCTCTGTTGCTGCTGGGTGGGCTCCATCCATTAATCACTAGTGACTTAACAGTGAGAAAAACACAAAGTTGCTGAGAGGATTCTTTGCAAAGGTCAGCTACTTGCAATGGCACGGGCTGCATTCCAGTCCATCGTTTTTCACCCACTCCGCCACTTCTGCCAGTGAGGCTGGTCCTCTCCTGCCTCCTGGGTGGGGTGCACTCCATACAATACTTCCTGCAGATTACCAGTGCCTTGTGCAGTGCTGGGACTCTCTGGCTCCTGGTTGAACTTTACAGAATACTCACATTTGGCTGAACAGAGCCACCGGAAAGTAGCACCCAGTAACGTCCAGGTGGACTCCATCTAGCACACTCCAGGCTTTCACCCAGGCATCCAATGGCTTTACCTCTGTTGTCCCTACTGGGTGGAGTCCATCTAGTATAGACTACAGTGAACCCTTCTGGTGCACTACAATGACAGTCTCTACAGCCAGCTCCCAAAGTGTGTAAGCGTCGACATGCATGCATACATGCATGCTTACACTCGCTGCACCCCATCATGTGTTTGCCGCATCCTCACACATCACACATCTCACCCATCATGCTGCATATAGTCCAAGGTAAAACCTACTCCATTTCTACCATGCCCTCAGAAGGGCACCCAGGGATACGGCTCAAATTGAAGTGCTTCATGACCTTGTTGGTAGTATGAAGCGCTATGTAAATAAAAGGTACAGAGTAGCTACTTAGTTGAACACCCAAAAAGCACGCCTGTCCTCTCAAATAGTAAGAAAGCGCTATACAAATATCAATACACTGGAATGTGACGATGTGGCCGCCATCTTAGATGAAGGGTTTCCACTCACAGTGAAATGGGTCTCTCCTGTTGGCCCCTCCTCGCAACGGTTTCTTGCAAGCAGCGGTGGTGAAGCTTCCACCAAACCCTGGCACCCATCAGATGCCTACTGTGTCCATGGCCACGCCATGTAGGCCCGCCGCTCTCCCAATGTCCTCAGATAGGCCGTGGCTCCCACTAACCCTGCTGGTGCCAACACAGTCGAACTGCGGGGGTGGGGGGAATTGGCAATTGTCTTTCAGGTGCCAACTTGCTCACAGGAGTGCTGAGAGCTCTGTGGAGTCAGGATAACGTACAGCAATGGCGTCTCACACATCACTTGGGTCTTTGACCCTCTGCTGATGGCCACCATAGGCATGTCTCTCATGCACCTAACTCTTCTGAGGCACATCGATCTCTGGGGACAGGAAATTGAGACAAATATGGTAGGGCAGACACTGAGGGCCTCATTTACAATATTTTGATGCACTGCAGCGCAGCAAGACTTCCTGCTGCCTGCCGTGCGTCAAAAGAAAAGGGTAGGAATGCGCTGTATCTACAAGATACAGCACATTCCTGTCCTTTTCCCCTGCGCTGGCGCACAATTGGCTGTCATACGCCAACACAGGCCCCCTTGTGTCATGATGCAAGGGAGTCTGCGTTGTAGAGGTGAATTGTTTTTGTACAGGAAGGGACACCTTCCTGCACAAAAACAATCATGAAAGGTGTTTTCCACTTTCTGTGTGTGCTGCAGAACGCAGCACACATAGAACAAGCATTTGCAATGCAATAGGTCTCACTTTTGCGAGAGTTTGAGCTATTGCCATTGTAAATGACAATGTCTTTTATTTATGTGTTTTGAAAACTGCAAGCGGTGCATAAACACGCACTTTGTACTTATAGTCGTTGCTTACGAGAAGCAAGGCTGGTAGTAACTGCGCTTCTTTTACTACCAGCCTTGCTTCTTCCCAGCTAACTAAAAAATCAGATAGCTAGTCGAGCGTGAAACGAAAACACACTACCTGTAACGGGTCTAGCGTCGGCTGCTTCGCATTGCCTGTCATGGAAAGAGAAAGAGGACAGACTCAGAGAGGCAAAGAAAGAAAGGACGAATGGGGGAATCAGAGGGGAGGAGATGGAAAGAGCTGCCGACAACAATAACAAGCACTCATCGGCTGCACTCCCAGGTCAGCACTGCACATAGATTCTGCGTGCGCATTGCTGCTCGCTCCCACGGCAATACTCCATGGGAGTGAACTTTTTTGAAAAGGTGGGGCATGCACTCACCATTTGCCATTTGCAGGCTACCATTTTGAAATGACAGTCACCAAAGCCAATCCAAAGCGTGGGAGGAGTCAGGCCACACCAAGTCCCCGCTGTCTAGGCTAGACCTAAAAAGGAAAAATGAGGAGAAATAAAGGTATTTCTCCTCTTTGCGCCTCCCCTGAGGAGATGTTGGATTCTGACGCATTCCCAGATTTACAAAACCTTGTAAATCTGAAAGTGCCTCACATTCCATGGATGTTGCGTGGGAACACCCACAGCAACACCAATGAAACGCCCCTTTCACGCAGTAATGCAAGAAAGGGGCCCATATTTACCATGCCACGAAAAGCTACACAGGGTGACTTTACATGGCTTTGTGAATATGGGAAGGCACACTGTGCCGCTGGTGCGTCCAAAAACATGACGCACCGGCGGCGCAATGGACTTGTAAATAAGCCCCTGAGATCATAGTGTCACCTACAAACAGGTCAGCCAGTCCGATGTAGAGCATGTCTTCCGTGGCAGGGAACGTAAACTGCGTCAATAAGCTGTGAACTGCTGCATGTCACATGCTGTTTCCCTGTAGCCTTCCTATGCTACAGCTGCATAGACTGTTCATTTTATGGCTAGTATACTTACAATGTTAGTACTGGGGCACGTCATCTGTCTAACTTTAGAGCAGAATGAATGATGTAACTCGAGCACCTTTGTAATGTTGCATTACACGAGTAACAGAGCACAGACCTTGCACGTTTCAGCTACACAGTTACATTGCATTTCTCAAAGTGACAAATATACTACATTTCATATATTCACACATTTAAGAACAGGCGCTTTAAGTCATTCGAATTAGTGGGCGAATTTTAAAGTGAGGGAAGTCCCCCATGCACAGCCCTTTAATTGCAATAAATGCGATTTCATGTTACATCCTTTTGTTCATTCGTCGGCTTCTTTTTTATTCGCATTGACATCCATTACTTTGGAAACTTTTCCATGTGATTTATTTTAATAACTTTGTTTTTATTAATGAATTCCTCATTATGGTGATAATAAAAGACACATTAAAGATCAGTGATTAATGTGCATATTGTGTGACTGTTATTTGCAAACCAAAATGTAGTGTAGCTCCTATTTCCTATTTCCCTAATAGGCTCTGCGCATTGGAATAATATATCCTATAGGTTTGACATAGGACTAAGGTCAGTATGTCCCTATCGAGTATATTAAACTTAATTACTTGTGCCAGCTAGCTCAGAGGCCACTAGAAACTCCTTGACAACAAGAAGGGAGTAGTTTCTGGCAGCCGCAAAACATGACCAATATGTTTCCCTTTTAGAATCAGAACATGTCCCAGAGTCGTGGAAACACTAGATAACTATTTCACTCAGCTCAGTCGTGCATGCTTAGTTTTCCTCGGAGTTACACAGAAATAATAGACGGGCGTTTTCAATAAAAGATTTATTGAACAGTCTTGTTTCTGGTGTAAGTATAATGTGCTGTTACGATCACAAGACAGTATGCGAGATAAATAATGTACAGGGTGAGCAGTAGAAATAAATAATACTGCGATAGCATTATCTTTTAGTACAAATGCTGTTACATAAATAACACAGACTAAAAATGCGAGTACTCATTCGATGCGGTGCTAAGCTAGTTCTACCCCAATGTACCTAACCTAACCTAGGTGTAGGACAAGGTATGAAGTAGGTGAAGTATTCCTTACTATGGTATACTAAGAGTATGTTAAGTCTAGTATGCCTAGTATGCCAAGAGTCCCTCTAGGTTCTTATCAGCTCCATACCTGAACAATGAGAGAGGTTGGAATCTCTTTGCCAGACTCGAACTCCAACACCCCGCAAGGGAAGTCAGATCACTGGAAGCTGGAAGCTGGGCTCTCTGCGTGCAGGGAATGGCAGCGTCTTCTCAGTGCGTCAGACCGGGATACGGGCTCCTCTGAAGTCGAGGTCTCCTCTAGTTTACAGGGGCTAGGGAAGGTATATTTATACCTGAGAGTACCTTAGGAATGTTAGCATTGATGTGAATTGGACAACGAAAGACGTCATGAATGAACCCCTAAGGAATAATGGTTCATGCATAATAGATGAGGCCTTGAAGAAATCAATAGTCCTGGGTTAGGGAAACTCCCGCAGCCTAAGGGTCTCTTCTTCATGAACTCGTTGTGACGTTAGGGTGGACGGATGTCAGAGACCATGCCTGTATTTGGAGTGCACGGTTTAATGCCTAAATAAGGCCTGGGATTCTATGCCTATATAAGGGCAGGGCGAATTGTACCTATATAAGGACATGATATTGGAAAGCCCGTTATGGACACCCTAAGAGGAATACAACACCCACTCCACTTTCGTGTATACGATAATACATAAATGCTAAACATTAAAAATGCTAAACATAAAAATGGAGTACCGCATATTTCTAAAATATTTCATAAAACCATTTAAAAAGGCATTTAAAAAAACATATTAGAATGCAAAAAGGTACTGTACATTCGAAGCATTGCTTATCATTTCAGGCATAAAGTTCGAAAATAAATGCAATTGGAATGAACTAAGCAGTAATATTTACATGTGACAGAAAATGATCGATAAGTTGTTCATAAATCAAAGTCATTTCATGTCAGGAAAATTAAATGAACTGTTTTTAGACACATAAGATGACTAAATGTCTTTGGAAGGACCGCCAAGTCTGTACTATAAGGCTAGTTCTACTTTAAGCAGATTGAAGTTCCATTTTCCTTCGAAAAAATGGGAAAAAGTTCAATTTTTGGTAGAGTTCCAAGTTTTTGAAAAATGAAGGCCAAATTGTTGCTGTATTTCTGGAACACTGTATGCTGAATCAGAGTCAGTTTACGGGTCTGGTGTAAACATTAGATCATCTATTTCTATAGACAAAACATCATCCACTGTAGTTGGTGTGATTTGGAACACCTCGTGAAGCAGGTTAATTGCACAGAGATGTGAAGCATTGCTTTCAATTGTCGCAATGTTCGCGTCCGTTGTTACCTGTGTGCCTGTAGTTCTTTCTCGTACCTCAGCAGCTGCCGGAAGCGTCTGTGAGATCTCAATGAATGCTGTCATCAGGATAGGAAGCCGCTGGGGACAACACATAGCATGGGCCGTTATCTGGTCCAGCAGAGTATCGACGTCCGTTGGCGCATCCGATGGAAATGTTAGACAGGTGTCCAACACGCATACAAGCAGGCATCGTAGAACAGGTAAGATGCAATCTTGCCAGATTGGTCTAAAGGACAGGAACCATGTGGTATTAAGGTCCCGTAGACGATTTATGCCCAAAAGCTGTACTATTTGCTCACGGTACTTTCGTTCAAGGAGAGCTTTCTCCATGTCGCTCGGAGTGATGTCGGCGAATTGGCTGGCCATAGCGAAATAGCAGGAAGAGAAATAGAATTCCGGCAACAAGTGCTAGAATTAATGGTATGCCACCAAACACCGAATGTGCAAAGTTCGGGATGATTCCGAGTATTGCCTGGAAAGGTGCTAACAGACCCGAGCAGATGCCCTTAAATACATGTACAATTTCTGTTGTATCAGACATGTTGAAAATTTGTCCTATCATTTCCACGAAATGTATAGGGCAGTTTGTACGTATTAAAGTCTGTATCTCAGCCGAAGTCCTTGCAATTTGCAGATCATAGGTTTCTTTGGCCGAGGTCAAAGGCACTGTTTGTTGTAAAAGCATGGCTTTCATTCTGCTTAAAGTATCAAATCTTATAAAAGAGACGTTCAGCGAAGGCCATAGAGGCGACTCCCTGACTGTGTCTATTGGGGCAAACAATACTTGCATACAGCAAGTGACCCGGGAGTGGACCGTTACTAGATATGGGATACCTGGCAGCATGCCACAGCAACTCTGATCATTCAACATGAGGTAACTCCCATTAGAAAGTTGTCCGAACGTTGGATTAATCACAGCAGCTGGTGTACCCTGCTGATGGCAAGACAAATTTGCCACAGAACCATTACAAGCCCCGTGCAAGGAAATGTCCTGACATACAAGTGGACCGCTTAGTGCACGTTTACAGTTCTTACCGCTTAAAAACACTTCACGATCCCCGCTCCAACATCTATATGTATACGGTAAAGCCCAAGATGAACTAATGTATTCCTTACCCAACCTTTCATATTTGCCTGCTTGCATTTGTCTGAGGCAATACTGAAACTGAAAAGTAGTCACAGGTAGTGTAATTTTGCCATGAATAAGCCATTCTGTAGCTGGTTTTTCTGCCACTGTGAATGGTAACTTTTCCAGTTTTTCAATGCTCAGCACTGTATACTTTGCTCCTCTTTGTGCCATTTCGATCTGTTTATCAGTTAGATTGTATTCTGCAAACAGAGCTGTTGTGTTGATGAAACGCCAAGGCACATAGCCCGCTCGCAATGATTGCAGCGTCCAGCTTAATAACATAATAGAACGTATTTGAGATTGGCCTTGTTGTAACATCGCCAAATCTTGTTCTAGTATGTCGATAGCAGAGGATACAATGCCATCCAATGAATATATTCTGGAGGACAAAGTTGTTAACCCATTGTCGACCACAGAGAGTGTTTTCTCTAAATTAATACGATCAAGTTCACGTATTCGTTCTGCGGCCTCTATCTGTGACACCTTCCAAGCTTCATTATAAGCAGCATAAATGCCGGCATATATGAAACGTTTTTGACGCGGTTTTCTTGGTCCAAGCAAGAAATCCCTAAGATCTGCGTCTTTTGCAAGTAAGGATAAGTGTTGTTTCACATCCTGTAGTGTAGATGTATGCAGCCAATCGAGGCATAATTTACCTACACTGTATGTTGTTACTACCCCCGGATGTTGTCTTTGGACGTATCTTGGGTCTGGCCTATGAATAGTAAAACCCTGAGTTTTATTCAGGAATCTTTCCTGACAGTTATTCGTGTCTGTGGGCCAGATCAACCATTTTTTCCAATCAGGATTAGATCTGTTGAGTTGTAGTATATTCTCAACTGTCACCACTGCCTGTGTTTCATTATTTTTTGCAGGAGTTGGTACAGAAGGTGTGTTCATCTCTTTGATCTTGGCTAATCCAAGACAAGATGTTTGTTGGATAGTTTCATTCAAAAACATTATTTGTTCAGGGATGATGCAGGCTCTAAATAAAGCTTCTATCCCCTGTACTTGCCATTCTTTAGTACCCCACAACGTTTTTGTGTCTATTGTGTCTTTCCAAAAATCGAAACCCTGTCTAGACAGTTGGGCATTAAATATTGCAGAATAAATCTGTTTTGTATTTGTTAACATAATTTTCAGTCCTGTTTTGTTTACATTTTTATAGTAAAACATTTCTGGATCAGATGTATTGTAACCTGAAAAATATGGAAATTTACTGGCAAATGTTTTTGAACTACTTTTAGGTGGTGTAGGACAATGTTCCCATTGGTTAAACATAAACACATTTCTTGGATATGCAGATTTATGCAAAAAATGATGACCATAGTGATTATAACAATACAGTTGTTCATAGTCTGATGAACCCTCTAAATATTCATTTTTAGAAAATGCAGCAGATTTTTCTAGGTCAAACATAATGTCAGTCACAGTCTCAAAGTCCCAATCATCAGAATAGGTACTGGACGTGATTAGATCACTTAGTGAAATTTTAAACAAATGTGGAATGTTCAATTCTTCCGTCGGACCGAATATATCAAAATCTGTTTTGTCCCACACTATACCATCGTGTATAGGAACAGCTGTGATGTTCACTGATGACAAGTCTCTTGCTTCACGATGGGAAGATTTATGAGGTTTCAAAAGTACGTTTACGTCTTTTCCTTCAGTGTTCACATGGATGTATCTGCCACTTATAAGCACGCTTACAGTTGTTACCAAAGCTAGCCAGAGCAGGAAAACAAAAAGTCCAGATGTAATCCAGAGTTCAATCCATGGAGAAACCAAATAAGTCTTTTTCAGAAAGTGAAGAAAGTCTTGTATTTGCTGCTTGAATTTCAATGACACTGGTGTCGTTTCAGGTTCACTTGGATCTTCTGAGAACGTATCAAAGTTAATGAAATAGCCAGAAGCAGTTCAGTCAATTGTTGGAATTGCATCAGGATTCGTAGAAATCACTGGAACCAGTTCATCACTTGTTACGTTGGTGTAGACAGGTGTATTTGGACGAACTGTCACTTGGTGTTCAAGAGGGATGAGTTCCATAGCGTTGTTGCATAGTCCTTCATTTGTTTCAGCTGAATTCTCGATTGTTATCAGTCTTTCAGTATGAACCTCTTGGATAGTAGCGAGAGGAGTGCGTTTGCTACTAGGTCGGAGTCCACAAGGCCTACTATTTAGTATTGGCCACATACTGTGGTTTGATGAGGTCGATGGACACAAATCTTTTCTCCTTTCTTCCAGCAAGGGGCGGCAGTAGTACTGTTCTTGTTCCTTGAACTGCTAGGATAGGTACTGGTTGTCTGTAAGAAGGTCCAAATTCCTTCTTGTCCGCAATTTTTTCCCTGACTAGATCCCCAACTTTAGGAATTCGGACAGGCCTTGCTGGGACAGCCGGTTGATCCCCAGTGGTGGTTGACTGTAGGAATACGTTGCTTTGTTTGGTTCTTAATTTGTTTAAGTCCTGTAAAACAGCCAAACGATCTTTGATATCAAAGGGTTTATTTTCCACCACTGTGCCTACGTTTTCTAAGTCTGGTACCCACATTCTTGTCCCAAATAAGACCTCATATGGAGTGACCCCCCCTAGAGAACTTCTTGGCAGGTTGTTAAGTGCACGTTGAACTCCACTAAGGTGTTTGACCCACCCGTCACCCGAGCCTAATACTCTAGCTGTTATAGACTGCTTTATGTCCCGGTTTTTCCTTTCCACGACCGAATTTCCCTCAGGATGAAATGGAGAGGAGTACCGCAATGCAACGCCCAGACTGGCCATGGCGTCTTTGTAAGCCCGAGAGCTAAACGCAGGACCCTGGTCAGAATGTAGCGTGCCTATTGCGTATATGCCGATAAAGACTCGCAAATCTTTTATAACAGTTCGAGCGTCAGCTGAGCGCTGAGGCCATAACCATAGGAACCTAGATTCAGTATTTGCGGGAATGCCTTTGTCCAGTAGGACGCTGGCGCGTAGATAGTCGAATGCTGTCTAACAGTGGTGTCTGTACTGGGCTGCCGCATTCGCAGCATGGTGTCTGGTGGCTCTCTCGCTGTAATTTACAGTCTAAGCAGTTGTTGATGAATATGTGAATTTCTGTATTCATCCCAGGCCACCAGTACATCTCTTTTAAAGTCAAGATAGTTTTAGAGATCCCTTGATGTGACAGACCCTCCCCCAAATGTGTTTCATAAATTAAGGCTGCTCTACGTTCCATGTTTGGTATTACCCTATCCCCCACTCCAGGGATTCGAGCAAAAGGAACGTTGTTCGCATCAATTACATAAGAGTACTTGAGTGGAAACATTTTTGGTAACGCTGCACTGCTGCCTTTGCTTGATGCATTGACAGCCAACATTATCTCACTGTCTATTTTTGTTTTTGAACGAGTGATCGCAGCTACGGAAGCCGTTTGCACAGCCCCCTTTGCGGCTTCGTCAGCCAATGAATTCCCTGCAACGTGAACGCCATCACGTTGATGACTCAATGTGTGGATCACGTGAGCCTTTGGTAGTTCGTTTTTCAACTGAACTACTTGTTCCCAAAGCAATTTGTGCTTTATTGTGCCACCTTTCGCATCTTTGAAACCATTTTCAAGCCAGTTTTGTATATATTCATTATACGACTGAACACAGTAAAAGGAATCGGACACGATTAGTGTGGGGAATTCTCGATCTGTACTTTCAGGTGAGTGCCAGTTTGAATGCTTGTAGTTCAGCTCGCTGAGCTGTACAATCCCCTAGAGATTGTGTTTTTGTTACCATAGGTCTGAAGATGCCATTTCGCATGCGACCTTTAACGATAGCACACGCTGCACTGTAAGCTTGCTTACCCCCTATTGCGGGTTGTGCGGATCCGTCAGTGTAAATTATGAATTCGTACTGATCGAGAGGCAGAATTTCAGTAGACAGGGGACATTCATGTTCATACTGCAGGAAGGCTTGTGTTTTCAAATCTGGATCAAAAACATATTCAACATCTGTTGCAGCAAGAGAATTAACCCATTGTATCCATCTTGGATGCAAAGCCTTAGCATTTGGAATGCTTGCTTTTGTAACCGCTTCTAAAGCAGGTACTGGGGTTACGATAATAATGCGTTTTTCTTGGGCTAAGGCTCTTTCTTTTGCTACAGCGGTTTGAACTGCTGTTAAAAAATTTTCAGTAGAACTGAAGCGCATTTCCGCTTGTGTGTACAAGTGTGATTTATACGCTATTGGTATTTTTTCACCCTCATTGAAAGTTAAGTAGGTGAATCCGCATTGACCCGAAATTATTCGGATCACCAAATTTCGCTCACTTACGCTTGTTTGTAAGTGATGTGTTGCTAACATGTTAGCCTGGAGTGAACGCAAAATTTCTGTGTGTTCATGTGTCCAGTTTTTGATTGAAAAATCAGGTTTGATTAATGCGTAGAGAGGTTTAACCCTTTCTGCGTAGTTTAGAATGTATGTTCTTCCAAAATTTAAGAAACCCAGGATTGATTGTAAGTTTTTTAGCATTTTTGGAGGTTGGAGCAGCGCACACTTTTCTAAAAGTTAGCTGCCAAGCTCTTGCCTTCACTTGAAAGCTCATATCCTAGAAATAGGACATTGAGATGGGCAATTCTGGACTTTTTAAAGTTGAATTTGTAACCCTGAGAGGCGAATCCCAGTATAATGGTGCTCACCCTGTTCAAGTGTTTTTCCAGGTCATCGTCTGTTAGATATATGTCATCGACATAGGACAATGCCTCATTGTCATAAATTTGTAGTAACTCCATTACCCTCGCTGAGAATAAACCTGGGCTATTTTTAAACCCTTGTGGGAGTCGACAAAAGTGACGCTGGGTCCCCATTATGGAGAATGCTGTTAAGTACCTGCTTTCAGGTGCTATGTTTTGACAAAAGAAACCATTTGAGATGTCTAATGTGGTTTTATATTTTTACGCACAATGTTATTCATTAAAGCTGTGCTATGTGCATTTTGCACTGCAAAAGTTTTAGAACAAGTGTTTAGGTGTCTGTAGTCCAAAACTAGACGATATGTTTTGTCTGGTTTGGAGACAGGAAACAAAGGATTGTTCATTGAGGAGGTGCATGTTTCAATCACCCCTTGGTATTCAAGTTGATCTAAGATCTCCCTGACCTGTTTTTTAGCTTCTTGCTTAATAGGATACTGCCGTTGTGCAGTTGGTTCATGTTTCAGATGTATTTTATGGTGAGGTGAATCCTCATCCCATCCTACATGATTTTTATATAATGCTGGGGCCTGGGTCACTGCCCATTTCCTGGCATATGTATATTTTAGATGTATAGGAATATGGTTGGAGAAGGCAGGCATAATAATGTCCTCGCCGTGTGGGCACTCCCTGACAAATTGTGGTGGCCAGTCTTTCTCTGCTAGAAGTATGTCATAGCCCCTTGATAGTCTTTCCCAAAAAAGTGCTTTCACCTGTCTAGGTATGTCTCCCTCCATCCAGAGTGTTATTTCATATAACTTTTGTGGAGTACTAACCCTGGTGTCTACAGTCTCTACTGTGATGTACTCATTCAAGTCCACTATCTCCAGAAGTTCCCTCAGGTTCTGGCGAACTATTGTGACTTCTGCTGCACTGTCCAGCATGGTCTGAGCCCATTCTCCGTTCTTGAGTTGTGTTCTCAGTATTCTCGGCATGTCTAATCTTTAGACCTGCTACTTTCTTTTTGGAGAATTGAGGTTTTACTTTGGTTTTTGAAGCGTGTTTGTCGTCTTTCGATTTCACGCGTTCTTCTTTATGTTCTGATTGTCCTCTTCTTTCCGAAGTCTGTGATGAGATCTGAAAGGGACGAGAGGAACGTGTATCAGTATCATGATACCTATCAGGTTTTCTCAAATTATCCCTATTCCTGAGGTTATACCTCCTTTCAGAGGGCTCCTTTTGAGGAGACCTACCTCGGGATTGAGAACGTTTCTCGTTTGATTTTTGTTTAGTAGACTCCCACTTCTTTTTAGAAGATGTAGGAGTTTGTTTTATTGAGTCCTTCTCAGGACTTTCAGATAGTTTCGGCTTCAGTGGTCTTCCACCCAAACTATCTCTGCCTAATTCTGCATAAGATTGTTCAATTATTCTGGGTAGCTCAGTTTGATGTTCTGTAACATCGAATTCCCTCAATTTTGGCGGATCGCCACTGCTGCTGCCTCCCCTTTAATATTAGATAATATTATTGTTGAGACCTGGTCGAAATTTTTCAGTAATTTCATACCTAAATTTAGAGCAGGCTCTGCCCCGTATTCGTTTTGAATTTGTTTTAGGACATCAGGTATTACCGCAATTGACGGAATACCATGTGTTTTAGTATAGATGGCAGCAAAGACTGAGCCCCAAGTGGTGCAGTCTTCCAGTTGTGGTGTGATCCCCATCGGCAAACTGATTGTTAGGATTCTGTGTTTCTCATGCGGGCTAGTATTTGGAAATACTGCTTCGATTTGAGTAATTTTTTGAGCTATCCAAAACGGAATTTGCTCACGTTTTGTGGGCATTTTACCCATGACTGAATTGAGAGTCTGTGGTGTAATTTTTAGTGTATTCCCCTGTTGGGGAGTTGGATTTGGATATGTCAATGGTGGTCGGACTGTAAAAGTCTGCATGACATATTGGACCAATTGTCTGTAAATTTTTATTAACTCTTTTATTTGAGTATGTAATTCCTCATCTGTCATTATATCCAGTTCAGGATGAGGTGTGTAGCCGGCTAAAATCGGCCATGTTGCTCCTGGTCTACCTAGTGGACCGAGCCTGGTAATGTTTTTGTGATGTTTTAGGGCGCCTTTAAACCAGAGCTGATGCTCTTGGTATGTTAATGGAATTTCAATATCCTCGAAAGGAATGTATTCCTCTGGTAGATCATCTTCTTTGTAGAAGTGAAATGTTTGTGATGTTGAATTGCATTCCGGAAGTAGTACCCATGAATAGAATACCTCTGTCTGAAATGATTCATGTGCCTCTATCACGAAAACTGCTCTACCTCCTCTTGGCGATAGGCCATGTTTTATAAGTTTTAGAGTTATGGCTCTTCTTAAGTTTTGAGGGATGTGAACCACACCCTCCTCAGTTTCATTTAAACCTGTAAGGTTAAAAACTACTGCTTGGGCTGGATCAGCCGCAGCTCCACCGTTTCCGGTGTCATTGTCTCCGTCAGGCATTTTGTTTTTTGAAAAATGTAGAATAAGTTTCAAGGAAACAAAGATAAGGTGCACAATATTTTGGAACACTGTATCCTTCAACGTTGAGCAAACCAAACAGCTAATATATAGGGTGCTTCCCTATGTAGCCTTGGTGGATATTTAACCCTGCCCACTCCAGACGTCTTTTGGAGTATATGGGTAGGGGTCTTGAGAGAAAATAGCACGGCTGAGTTACTCAGTATCTAACGTTGAATTACTGCCTAACCAAACCGTTGGGCGCCATGTAGTGTAGCTCCTATTTCCCTAATAGGCTCTGCGCATTGGAATAATATATCCTATAGGTTTGACATAGGACTAAGGTCAGTATGTCCCTATCGAGTATATTAAACTTAATTACTTGTGCCAGCTAGCTCAGAGGCCACTAGAAACTCCTTGACAACAAGAAGGGAGTAGTTTCTGGCAGCCGCAAAACATGACCAATATGTTTCCCTTTTAGAATCAGAACGTGTCCCAGAGTTGTGGAAACACTAGATAACTGTTTCACTCAGGTCAGTCGTGCATGCTTAGTTTTCCTCAGAGTTACACAGAAATAATAGACGGGCGTTTTCAATAAAAGATTTATTGAACAGTCTTGTTTCTGGTGTAAGTATAATGTGCTGTTACGATCACAAGACAGTATGCGAGATAAATAATGTACAGGGTGAGCAGTAGAAATAAATAATACTGCGATAGCATTATCTTTTAGTACAAATGCTGTTACATAAATAACACAGACTAAAAATGCGAGTACTCATACGATGCGGTGCTAAGCTAGTTCTACCCCAATGTACCTAACCTAACCTAGGTGTAGGACAAGGTATGAAGTAGGTGAAGTATTCCTTACTATGTAATACTAAGAGTATGTTAAGTCTAGTATGCCTAGTATGCCAAGAGTCCCTCTAGGTTCTTATCAGCTCCATACCTGAAGAATGAGAGAGGTTGGAATCTCTTTGCCAGACTCGAACTCCAACACCCCGCAAGGGAAGTCAGATCACTGGAAGCTGGAAGCTGGGCTCTCTGCGTGCAGGGAATGGCAGCGTCTTCTCAGTGCGTCAGGCCGGGATACGGGCTCCTCTGAAGTCGAGGTCTCCTCTAGTTTACAGGGGCTAGGAAGGTATATTTATACCTGAGACTACCTTAGGAATGTTAGCATTGACGTGAATTGGACAACGAAAGACGTCATGAATGAACCCCTAAGGAATAATGGTTCATGCATAATAGATGAGGCCTTGAAGAAATCAATAGTCCTGGGTTAGGGAAACTCCCGCAGCCTAAGGGTCTGTTCTTCATGAACTCGTTGTGACGTTAGGGTGGACGGATGTCAGAGACCATGCCTGTATTTGGAGTGCACGGTTTAATGCCTAAATAAGGCCTGGGATTCTATGCCTATATAAGGGCAGGACGAATTGTGCCTATATAAGGACATGATATTGGAAAGCCCGTTATGGACACCCTAAAAGGAATACAACACAATGAAACGCCCCTTTCACGCAGTAATGCAAGAAAGGGGCCCATATTTACCATGCCACGAAAAGCTACACAGGGTGACTTTACATGGCTTTGTGAATATGGGAAGGCACACTGTGCCGCTGGTGCGTCCAAAAACGTGACGCACCGGCGGCGCAATGGACTTGTAAATAAGCCCCTGAGATCATAGTGTCACCTACAAACAGGTCAGCCAGTCGGATGTAGAGCATGTCTTCCGTGGCAGGGAACGTAAACTGCGTCAATCAGCTGTGAACTGCTGCATGTCACATGCTGTTTCCCTGTAGCCTTCCTATGCTACAGCTGCATAGACTGTTCATTTTATGGCTAGTATACTTACAATGTTAGTACTGGGGCACGTCATCTGTCTAACTTTAGAGCAGAATGAATGATGTAACTCGAGCACCTTTGTAATGTTGCATTACACGAGTAACAGAGCACAGACCTTGCACGTTTCAGCTACACAGTTACATTGCATTTCTCAAAGTGACAAATATACTACATTTCATATATTCACACATTTAAGAACAGGCGCTTTAAGTCATTCGAATTAGTGGGCGAATTTTAAAGTGAGGAAGTCCCCCATGCACAGCCCTTTAATTGCAATAAATGCGATTTCATGTTACATCCTTTTGTTCATTCGTCGGCTTCTTTTTTATTCGCATTGACATCCAATACTTTGGAAACTTTTCCAAGTGATTTATTTTAATAACTTTGTTTTTATTAATGAATTCCTCATTATGGTGATAATAAAAGACACATTAAAGATCAGTGATTAATGTGCATATTGTATGACTCTGTTATTTGCAAACCAAAATCTATTGTATTGACACGAATCAAAACAATATAAAAAGACAAATGAACAAAAGAATGTAAAATAAAAGAGCATCTATTGCAATGAAAGGGCTGTGCAAGGGGGAATCCCCTCTCTACAGCTCACTATCTGGGTTTGCAATACCCGAGGACCGCGGATAGACTCCCAATGAACCCCTAAAGTCAGCTACAATTGGCAAAACACTTCCAGAAAGGGTGCCTCAGTAGTGGAGGTTCAGTCACTTGCATATCACAGTTTTCAGTCAAGAGACAAAGAACCCAGGTCCACACCTTGTAAAAGGTGGCAGTTTCGCCACTAGACCCACCTTCTACCTGATGCAGCCCTAGTCCACCAATATTGCACAGTTTAACAAGGTGTGGGTATGGGAGACAGGTACTGCAAGTAGATACATACTGCATGATTTAACCGATCATAAAGAGAATAGGAACCAAAGGTTTATCAGCCATACATCGCACACGCACACAACACACACTTTTTCACTGCATAACACCGTCCCACGGATTCACAAGATCAGAACCGGAGGAAGATCCTTCTCCTACCTCGCCGCCAAGACCTGGAGCACCCTGCCCCTCCACCTCAGTTCAGGAAGGATCTGAAGACCTGGCTCTTCGACTGAAACCTCCACACCCAGACGGATCACCAGCCCCTCCCCCTCAGCGCCTTGAGACCCTCACGGGTGAGTAGCCGCGCTATACAAACTCCTGATTGAACACTAAGGCCCTCATTACAAGGGAAGGGCTAAAGCCTGATCTCAAGAGTTTGCACTGGGGTCGTAATTCCGAGTTCAATGATAATGAACACATTCTTGCAGTTATCACCTGGAAAATTACGGCAGGTCAAAGCTGCTCAAAAGTATTGAGTGAACGGACAAAAAAAGGAGCAAATATGCAAAATTCAGTGTGTTAAAAACCAATCCACCCTGTTCTGCCTCATTTTCATATTGAAAAATATGAAAACAATGTGGGGTAAATTCCCCACCCTCCCTGACCACCTTCTAATGAGGGCCTTAATAGCAAACGTGGGTGTCTAATGGGTGGGTGTCGAGGGCTGGATTCACGTCTCATTTTAAGGATAACCACAGAGTATGTAAATGAATCTCTTGAGAATACCCTGCAAGTCTGCCATAGAACTGACCCTTGTGGACCGCCATTGGATGCTCCTATGGATGGCTTCTATGTTAACAACAAGGTATGAAGTAATGACTGGCCCAGGGCCTCCAGTTCCCAATGCAGGTTGTTTCAGCCTCTGTAACAAACATCCTCACAACACAAACACTACACACTAAACTAATGAAAATAAGAATTTGCGATTTAAGAAGCACCAGCTACCACGATTCTTCAGTTTCATCTTTCATATTACATAATTTAATGACACGACGCAGTTGTCCTGGAAAGGAGAATAAGAGGTGTCGGCTCTTGCAGAATTCAACCTTGTGACCTGCAGTTTGCATTCAGATCACTGATGTAGGCACTTAGCCCTCTGAGCTATCTTACCTGCTACACCCTGAATCCTTATAGGGCTTCACCTGCCTACTCTAAGAGCAGAAACAGTGATCAACGTCTCCTGATGGGCCCAGAATTCAAATGAAAGGAGGTCGAGTATTTCTGTAGAGCCGGTGGGCCCTATTTAGGTCCAGGAGGACAGGATCCATGCAGCTTTTCAAGCTAATCACTGAATTCACTAATGTCCTTCATTTAGATTCACTCCATGTACGTTTATTTCCGTAAATATCCTGAAAATCTTGAATGGATCCGCATGGACCTGGCTACAAAATTGCCCTTCTACAAAAGCCTATTTAATTTTTGTTAAGTATGTTGAAATACTCTCTTAGAAAGTGTTCTCCTCTGCAGCTTTCATTTTTTTCCCATAGCTCTTTCAAACATATAATTTTGTCCAAGTTCCTCTGAATCTGCATGTCTGCGGGGGAGTCCTACTAGCATGGAGGCAAACCCTTGACTGCATGTTGTTCTGTCTATTGCCAATAGTCATCTCCACTTTCGCTCGACAGAGAGTTTGACATGACCCACATTGAGGGAGTGGATTGAACTTCACACATCGTAGGACAAAATTCCTTCTTCAAGAAGAAAATGTGTAAGACAGTGATCCGGCCAGTTAGAAAGGATATGGCAGCTTCGTGGGACCAGGCGGAGTAGAGGTGGAGTTGGTATCTGGGCTGCTTGTATGATGGTAGTGATGATGGCTAGCGGTTTCATCTCCAAGCCATACGTGGCTGTGTTCAGCTGTCATTGGGATGTCTTCAAGGACTCTCTAAGAGGCTGTTGGGACATCAGATCCCATGGGTTGGCGGGACCCCACCACGGTACTACAGTCCAGGCGGGCCCGAGATTGTTGCATGTACAACTGAACACCGGACGACGGAAACCTGTTCTCCAGAATGGTGCAGACCTGCAGAGGGAGAAAACAAACTTACTGCATCTAAAGCCAAGAAGGATTAAGTGAATACCTAAAACAAGCACGAAAATAAACCACATGAATTCTCTCTATGAGAGGGCATACCTTGGACATCATTTTGGGGTCGACTGGGGTCTCTATTGCGACTCCTGACTTGCCCCTTGTGAACCAGAGAGAATGTGGGGAGAGAATGTGGCCTAAGGGCTAGGGCGGTCGACCTCAGAGCTGTTGAACCGGGTTCGAGTCTCGGCAGGGACGCTCAACATTCTGTGATTCTGGGCAAATTACTTAATCTCACCGTGCCTAACAAAAATGAATGTGTCCGTCTGTAATGTAACTGGTGCTCATGTAAAGTGCTCTGATACCTTCGGGTCTAGTTCGCGCTATATAAAACTCCCCAAAAAAAAATAAACATAGCATTGCCCAGGTGACCACTGCCCTCAGAGGTGGCAAAAGCAGTGCTAAGAACAGAAAACAACCAGTGTCTTGATGAGCACTCTTTAATGTCTGCAACTCCCACTAAGAGGTTACACTTTTAGTTAAAAAGAAATTCATTTAGAAGTGCAAAGGTCACGTTCTTGAATACTGAATATAATTAAAGTGCTACGTACTTAGTTTTATGAATTCATAATCTCCTTTAAACCTGTCAAACTACTTCTAGGAATCCCTGGGGCGATCTCCATGGTAACAGGTCTGTTTACAGACATAAACCACACAGGCAGAGGTCAATAGTACCATCTGCTGGGGGGGGGGCATTCAAGAGTCCATTTAAGATGCTTTAAGTACAAGGAAGGGAAAAGGAAAGAGAGGGGTTTAAAACATGCACTTTATCAGCAAAACAGCTTGAGAGAGTGGTGGCTGGTGAAAAAGTAATGTGTGCGAGGGACATCCCCCCTCGCCCCACCCATGGCACAGTGGGCATTGTAGTCCCAGGGCGGGATGCTGAGGACTGGTAGGAGGAGTAAGGCAGGAATCTGTGTCCTCGCACAGTCTTTCATTCTTTGACCCGAGGGCCTAGATAGATGTCTGTTGAGTAAGCCTTCACCCACCCTGCTCGCTGCAGCTGTGGTGTTCAGCACTGCACCTACCTTCTGCAGCAGAGCCAGGCCATTCAGCTGGTTGTTGAGGTCGATGAGTCCGAAGCTCCGGAAAGTGACCCTCGCCATTGCCCAGCCTGTTGAGAGAAAGAGGGGGGGAGAGAGAGGGAGAGAGAGAGGACGAGAGAGAGAGAGAGAGAGGGGGAGGAGGGAGAGAGAGGGCGAGGGAGAGAGAGGGAGGGAGAGAGGGAGGGAGCGAGAGAGAGAGAGAGGGGAGAGGGAGAGAGGGGGAGAGAGAGAAGAGAGGGCGAGAGAGAGAGAGAGGGAGAGGGAGAGAGGGAGAGAGGGGGAGAGGGAGACAGAGAGAGAGCGAGAGAGAGAGAGGGAGAGAGAAAGTGAGAGAGAGAGAGTGAGAGAGAGAGAGAGAGAGAGAGAGAGAGAGAGAGAGAGAGAGAGAGAGAGAGAGAGCGAGAGGGGGAGGGAGAGAGAGAGAGGCAGAGAGAGGGAGAGAGAGAGAGAGGGAGAGAGAGAGTGAGAGAGAGAGGGAAAGAGAGAGAGAGAGTGAGAGAGAGAGGGAGGGAGAGAGAGGGAAGAAAGAGAGAGGGAGAGAGAGCGAGAGAGGGGAATAGAGAGAGAGAGAGGGAGAGAGAAGGGGGAGGGAAGGAGAGAGAGAGAGAGAGGCAGAAGAGAGAGAGGAGAGAGAGAGAGAGAGGGAGAGAGGGCGAGAGAGAGTGAGAGAGAGAGAGAGAGAGAGGGAAAGAGAGAGAGAGAGGGAGAGAGAGAGTGAGAGAGAGAGAGGGAGGGAGAGAGAGGGAGAGAGGGGAAGAGGGAGAGAGGGAGAGAGAGGGAGAGAGAGGGAGAGAGAGGGAGAGAGAGAGGGTGAGAGAGAGAGGGAGAGAGAGAGAGCGAGGGGGTGAGTGAGAGAGAGAGGGGGAGAGAGGAGAGAGAGAGAGAGAGAGAGAGAGGGGGAGAGAGAGAGTGAGAGAGAGAGAGAGAGAGAGAGAGAGAGAGAGAGAGAGAGAGAGAGGGAGAGAGAGAGAGCGAGAGAGAGAGAGAGAGAGAGAGAGAGAGAGAGATGCCGTAAATATGCAGAGGGATTGACCTTTCACTGATGTTTACAATCCCTTCCAGATGAGCAAATGGGACACGGCCTCAGCACGATGAGTCTTCCCCAAATTAGCTCATCATTGACAATCTGTCTCCTACCCCACTTCACAAGGTGCTCTGGCCACAACCAGATTGCAATGCTCAATGTTATCAGCCCTCACTTCCTTTGGCTGCAGAAGTGAGAGCCGCACAGCTTTACCCCAAAGAAGCATGTGATGGCGCTCTGGGACGACTTACCCACCGAGGGTCTAGAACAACCTAAAATCATATGACCTATCACCAAGACACCTCTCATACGAGTCATCATAGAGGCAACTTTCACATGACCCTGACTCCTTACCAAGACCTCTTTCACGTGACTCATCACCTACACACCTTTCACATGACCCTGACTCCTCACCAAGATACTTTTCACATGACCTATCATCAAGGCACCTCTCATATGATTAATCACCTACACACCCCTCACATGACTCCTCAGCAACACACCCTTAGCATGACTCCTCACCAAGACACTTGTCACATGACTCATCACCTACACACCTTTCACATGACTCTGACTCCTTACCAAGACCCCTTTCATCTGGGTTATCATCAAGACACTTTTCACATGACCTATTATCAAGGCACCTCTCATATGATTCCTCAACTACACACCTTTCACATGACTCCCCAGCAACACACCTTTCACATGACTCCTCGCCAAGACACCTTTCACATGACTCCTCGCCAAGATACCTGATACATGACTCAGCACATGGAAACCTTTCAGGACTCATCAATTAGACACCTTTCACATGACTCCTCGCCAAGACACCTTTCACATGACTCCTCGCCAAGACACCTTTCACATGACTCCTCGCCAAGGTACCTGATACATGACTCAGCACATGGAAACCTTTCAGGACTCATCAATTAGACACCTTTCACATGACTCCTCGCCAAGACACCTTTCACATGACTCCTCGCCAAGACACCTTTCACATGACTCCTCGCCAAGATACCTGATACATGACTCAGCACATGGAAACCTTTCACATGACTCATTGCCTGCACGCCTTTCACATGACTCCCCGCCAAGACACCTGTCACATGACTCAGCACTAGGAACCCTTTCACGGCTCATCTCCTGTCAGACATGTTTGCAGTCTTGCTTAAAGACAGCTCCAAACGTTTGTCCTATATCGCATCGTAAATAACATGTGTATGGGAGAAGGCTTAATGTTTCTTTCTGAGTAGATGGCTTCTCTGTCTGTTTCGACTTGCTGCTCCCGATTCCACGCTTTATAGCCTAGTGTTGTGTTTGTTCCAACTGCTGAAGTCGGAGTAAGTTTTCTCAATGCTTCTAGTGCATTTGACTTTTAGTTCTCAATAGACACTCAAAGCCTTCCTCTTTTCCTTAGTGTGTAAGCATCTGGTTGCTCCCTCCCTCCCTTCTCTCCGTATTTGTACGGTGTGTTGGCTTCCCTCACTTCCCGTCATCCATATCCCTGCCTCCCTGTTCCGAATACCTTCCCCCTCCCCCTTTGAGCGCTTCTCGCCATCCTGTGTCACCATTGGTTAGAGCCCCTTCCCTTCCATCACTTCCTGTCTCACCACTAACCTCACATGTTTTTAGAGGAAAATTATTTGCTGCCTATATCTTTTTCCCTCTCTTCATTTTCCTTTACAATGCTATATTTGCAGTTTGTTGTAGTACCTTATCAATATTGAATTTCTTTTTTTGGCGTCTCCCTCCTTTCACTTGTTTCTTTCCTACCCTCCTTCTTCTAGCCTACCAGCTTGAATGTTCCTGTACGCCTGTCCACTTCAGAACTCTGGTGAACTGTTATGATAATTGGTCTTAGCTGCGTTGTGAGGTGGTGGAAAATATAAATTAAAAAAGAATTCCTCAACTACTCCCCAATCCCATCTTTATAACTCCGGCATAAAAATAGTCTGAAAAACAAAGTTTATCTCATTCGCTTCTCTTGAGTAAACCCAAAAGGAGTTAAATAGATTAGTGCTTGAGGGTGTAATGGAGGCTATTGAAGCATCAGAATGGCTTTCACACATAAAACGAACAAATCAGGCATTAGGGGATTCACGTTGTTGGAAATTGGGTTACTGGTTGAGGGGGGCGAAACCCTACCCAGGCAGCAACTACAATCTCTGGCAGAGCGAACCACAAGCAAACCCCAAATTAACCTGTGCTCCCCCCTCTGGTAGCTTCGCAGAAGTATTCAAGTTTAACTTAGAGGCAATGTAATCAGGAGCAGCCCGTGCATGTAAGAGCGGTGGGGTGGGGTGGGAGCTGACAGATGACGATGAGGGAAAATTTATTATTTATTTCATTTTCCCTCTTCGTCGTCTGTCGAGTCCACCCCCCACCCTGCCACACCACCCCACCTGTACGGGGTGCTCCTGAATGTGTAAAGTGTATAGGCAGCACTTCAAATTGTAATAAAGTAAAAACACGACACAAGAAAACTCCCACACCAACTTGGGAAAAAAAGAGTATACTTTAATAAATTGAGACCAAAATGACAAACATTCAATCAGTAAAACTAAAGATATGCAGTGTCAAAGTTTTAAGTAAAAAGAGTGCCTAGAAGCACAAAGCACCAATTGTGGTTATCTGGTGAATCGAAACCAGGCCAAAGTCACAAGCTCAGGCTGAGCTCAATGGACGGCAGGCCGGTTACAGGGACCACGTTAGGACCTCTGAACAAAAGTGCTTTAAAGCTTGGTTGCAGAGCGATCCGAAGACCCGGGTCGAGGATGTGTCATGCAGCAGAGGTGATGCGGCGTCCTTGCTTAGAGATGCGTCACTCAATGGCAGTTCTGAGAGAGCTGCGGTGGCAATGCGAGATCTGTGTGAGGGGATGCGTCTCATAGCAGCGGTTCTGAGGAGCTGTGTTAGCAGACCTGTGCAGAGAGATGCGTCATGCAGTTGCGGTTCCAAGCGGCTGAAGTCAGGACATTTTTGGGAATGGTTGGCTGCTGTAGAGAGTGGTTACTAAACCTTTCCCTAGTGGCTAAGCCTTTACTGAGCCTGACACACAAGGATGTGTCTGATCCGCTTCCATTGGACAACAATTGCACCAAAGCATTCCTAGAGTTGAAAGAGAAAAAGTGTTGCGCCCCAGCACTAGGAATGAAAGTTTATTTAAAAGAAAATACACCAATTTGCAGTGAGAGGGAGGGCTGCGCTCTCTCAGTGCCTGTTCAAAAACATGAATGTGTTCAAGGGTCTGTGATGTATTTCCCAATTACCTTTGATCCCAACATCAATGAAACTGAATATGAGTGTCTAGATGTCATGAAAATATGCATAAAGCCAAGATCAGACTTTAAGGATGAACGTCTGATTCAGCCCAACAATGTCCATTTTGTAGATGGCCCATATTTGAAAGGTAATAATGACACATTAAGAGCAGCATATGCTGTGCTTCTTATACATTATGTTGTCAAAGCTTCATGGCTTTCAGTAGTTACCTCAGCCCAAAATTCGAAATTGATTGCCCTTACCATAACATGCAGTATAGCTGCTCAAATGGGAGTCACTGTTGTCATGGGAGAGAGAAATGCTAATTCAGTTGCACAAAATTGTGTTCTGTTAGCATATACATTCAATGGAATCTTCACAGGTGAATTAATAGAGGCTCAAGAAATTGTTTCAGAAGCAGAACAACAGGGTTGTATCAGAACTGTTTTTGAGAAAAGTGACAACTGCATAGTAGCAAATGTGTTATTTCAAAAACTGATGCCCAGGTATAGATTGCCAGTTTCTCTGAAATCAGATCATAATGAGGTCTCAAAGATGATGTGTGCAGAACAACAGATTGGACAAAGATTCGATTGTAGCCATCAGCCTGAAGTTTCAAGCCTAATAAAGCAACACAAAGACAGCACAGAGTTACACTTTGCAAAAGACTGTGTTTCAGCATCACCAAAGTGGCTTGAAAATGAACATGCAAATGCACTTGTGAAAAACACAGATGAAAAGACTAACCATTGCTGTGAAGGTCTGACTGATGTGGAGTGTGCAGTTTCACACCAGATTGCAGCTGCTACACAAGATCTACATAATGAATGGTGCCAAAACTTTGATCTGAGAGATGCTGTGAAATGGAAAGGCCTGTTCCAAAGGATCCTGGCAAAGACTGTTGTGAAATGTGGTGGCCTTCCAAATTGGGTGCATGCCTCTCACACACGTATGGTCCTGTGTCCACCTGATAAAACAGCTCCTCTTCAAGAAGAGATGCCAGCAGTGGTCAAAAGTCCACAGAAGAGGGTCAGTCAAGCTGTAAGGGAACACACAGAGTCTGAAGCAGCACTAGAGAAAACTGAAGTGGCACTGGAAAAGCAGAAAGTGGAAACTGACTCAGATGAAAGCGGTGTCCAAAGGGTGGAAGAGTCAGATGCAGTCTCTGAAGAAGAAATTAGTGCTGTGGGCCTACGAGTGGAGGTAGGAAAAAGCTGGCTGAAGGGGTATCCAAAAAATCTACAGTGGTCCCTTGAAGAATCATTTGCACCCATAGCTGAAACATCTGAATCTGATCAAAGTGAAAATAAAAGTGAAAGGCTTGGATTGAAAAAGTGCAAAGAATTGATGGTGCTCCGTCAGAGTTTCTCAGCACCTGAGTGGTCAAAATGCATGGAAAAAGTACAGAATGCCACTTTGAATGAACTGTATGAGCCACCCTGATGGCAAGCTGATGACAAAGACAAAAAGAAAGGCTGAAACAATAACTGAGAATTGTCAAGAGCTGAAGAGAAAAGAATCTTTGAATGATGAAAGAAAAAGAAGAAAAGAAGAAAAGAAAATAGAAAAGAGAACTGTCCTGTTGAATTTTCCTTTTATTATTTTAGTTACTTATTTTAGAGAAGACTAACAGTTCCAAGAAGCTACTTACAGAACTCTGCACTAAACTTTGAGCTTGGCTTTATATGATCTGATTACAGACAAAAACTTGTGTTGCCTTAGAAAATAGAGGTAAAATTGTTATATGCTCAGCTTTTGCAATAAAAATGTCACTTGTGAAAATAAATAAGTGTGATGATTTACAAATCATTTGAGGTATCATGATTTGTTATCATCAAAGGGTGAGTTGATAGAGCTAGATTTCTCAAATTAAGCATTGCTCTGTTTTGTGTTTCAGACAGACTGCATTTAAATTTCCACGCAGATTTTGGTGCAAGAGAAAACACATGGCACATGAAATATAAAATGAGGCCTGGTCAAAATGCTTTCAGTCTGAAATGCTTATGCTGTATTAACATGTGTTTTTGCAGTGTAGAGAAACTCGTGATTGCAGTTTTCCTTTTTAGCTTTGAAGATAAAATGGAATGTGTTCTCTCCTTCCAGCTCCTTTCCCTTATAATCTACACTCCCTGTTCCCGTCTCAAGAGACTCTGGCTTTGTTGCATATTTAGACAATGCATATTCAGTTCATAACACATCTTTTTATAATGTGTATTAATTAATCAACCATGCACCAACACTACACATGGGGCAAACGCATTTTGCATGAAAAGCTATCGAAAACATTAGAGCATGTTGCTATGAGTATGTATTAACTGTTTGCGCTTTGAAAATTTGCATTAGAGCATTTTTATGCTATGTTGTACATTGCACATTTTTGCATGATGTGCACAAATAATAGAAAAGCTGCTTTAAACTAATAGCTTTTGCTAGGTAATAATTAATACAGGGTACTAGTATGGGGGGAAGGTAAACATAATGGGTTTTATTTCATAAATTAATACTTTTTTGTGTTTATTTTGTTTATGGGCCCACCATAAAATGGCTGCCTGGGAATCCAGCCTGGCTGAGAATTATACTGAATGAGAGACGCATGCGCAGAACTGCCAAGTGTCTCAAGTGAAGACACATGGGTCAAGGCCACAGTTGAACTGTACATTCTTGTTATCGTGCCAATGTACCAGTGTTTGTAGAAAGTATCCTTCCTGCGTGCGATGTGAAAGGAAGGAGGAAATGGACTGATACATTTTTCTGCCTTAATGTTGCAAATTTGTATAATTATTGATGGTGAAACAATAAGACTGTATTAAGCATTAACGCTTCCTTTGTTAAAACTGGTATGGGTTGGATTTGCCAATGAGAACAGGATGGTGAGACCCTCGTGTCATCTATGCTAACCAATCACGATGCAAGCTTTACTGAAAATTGCAACATTATTAGTATAGTCAGCCAAGAATTAGGGTATAAATAATGACCTCTTAGGGGGTGTGTGGGCTCGCTTTTTAAGCCTTAAGCTTTAGGGCCTTAGTCTGAGACGGAGGAGAGGAGAAGAAGAAGATGAGATCAGACATCATATGGGTTAGGTACGCAAACGTCACGGGTGCAGTCTGAGAGCAGATTGCGTCCGAGGAGAGATAGAGGGAGGTGGGGGGCATAGGCTAGCCTTGCACGTCATATTTTTGGCAAGGCAGATCACATTCCTCTTTGGTCTTGTGAAGGGCGGGCTGTCACGCTCCTTGTGAACCAGCCTCTCTCAGATTGAACAGAGCAGGGCAGAGAGTGGAGCTGGATAGAACAGGTAGATTTAGATGCTAAAACTCTAAGTTTATGCTTTGACTAATTCATTAGTTTTGAAAAGATTTATTTGTCTTATGAATTTATTTCTCTTTATGGGAGATTTTTGCCAATTATTAATTATTGATTAGCCTTGCAAAAACTCACTCTTGAATCATATTTTCCTGAACTTTCTTTGGAGAATTCTGATTGACATTTGATTGCCTCATTCCCTTCCTTTATGGAATGTTTTGTATGCAACCTATAATATGTTCTGTATTAATTCTTTTTTCCTGTTTTCCAAATTCTGTAACCTGATTGATATTTGACTAATGAATAAAGGGTCAGAGAACCTTAACTTTTAACTAGAAAATAAAACCCTTTAAAATACTCACAACTCTCTTTATTGGCTTAAATATTAATTGCATTTTTGATTTTTCATGTTTATGTAAAATCTCCTGATGGTAATATACAGTGGCAAGGGTCCAGTACCTTTGCATCGGTAAATTAGAAGGTAAATTAGGTTTTGCATTGAGAAATTACCGTGAAATTACAGCTGCATCGGTTTTGGAGCAGGGTAAATAAAATAATTTGTACCCCCCTTGGAAAATTAATGAGCTTTAATAAATTAACGATACTATTTGTTTGATGGAGCATGAGATAATCAACAAATGCACCTTTAGTAAACACTACATAAGGGTAACCGCAATTTGTGCAAAATCTAATTTATTTACAATTGTGAAGTTGATTGACACTAATATTGTGATTTGCATACTAATTAGAGTAAAATCGCATGATTTATGCTATGTAGTAGAATTGTATTGTGGCAAAGAATGCGGATGGTAAGTAAAATGGCTTTAAATGTTGCTTCTGCTAGGTAACACCTAACACGGGTCTTTAGAATGGCGGGTGGTAAACAAAAAGGCTTATTTTCTTTGTTTTAATTTTGGTTGTGTTTGTTCTTATGATAGTTCATTCGGGCCTGTTAGGCCATGCTGCAAAAATGGCTGCCGAGACAGATGAGGTCACGTGAAAAGTCAAAGATGGCCTCTAAGCGTAAGAAATAAAGGAGCTGAACCACGTGGGTACGGCCTGTGCACGGAGTGAGAGATGTCAAGGTTGCGTTGACCTGCCATAAGGAAGGTGCCAAGAAAGACTCAGCGCGTATTCGTGGGAATAAATGAGAAAAGTATTGAGCGACAATGGACTAACTAAATTGTGACCATCGGGATTGCAACAAAATGAATGGACAAATTGGACTGCTTTTACCCAAAGGTCATGAGAATCATTGTACTCTTAACTATCCCCGAAACCAGTTTGAACAAGGAAGGCGATGAGGTGATTATCACCACCCCTCAAATGGACCACTTAACGTGATTCCTTCCCCTAAGGATTGCAACTTTTTGTGTAGTAAGCTAGAAGTAGGGTATAAGAGGGACTACTCTTATGTGGGAGGGGTTGCTTATATAGGCTGCTTCTCTGGGTTGCCTTTTGCTGCTGCTGTGGCCGCTGCTATTGATGCTACTGCTGCCGTTGGTATTTCTTGCCACACCATTTTTCCTATTTTCCACGTTTCCACCACAATATTACTAAAGGACTTTGTCATTTTTGGACTTCGAACTTGACTGGGGAAGGAACGAGACCGTTGCGGGAAATCTGTACGGGAGGTCCGGTCGAGGAGGCCATTAGCGGGACAGTCAGTCAGTTTGGGAGTCTATTCTGTGATCTACGGTTTATCTTCTTTTTGGTGAACCATTCCTATCTGCATCTAAATGGGTAATGCATAAGTTTCAATTCTTTATTAGAACTTTTCATATAAATGTTATTAATGTATTAAACGTGATTAATAAACTCAGAATCTCACCCGTGCAAGTGAAAATTTAGATAAAATTTCATTCTAATTAACAATGAGTCTGTGGTCCTTTAGTTCATTAATAAGTTTAAAGTTTAACACGTTTTAAAGTGATTGGGCTGGTCTTAATCACCATCAACTTATTCTACTAGTTGGTCCATCGACCAAAGAGCGGAATACCTTGATGTTTGGAACCGACAGGATCAAAAGCTAATGTATATGATGTCCGAGGCTTTATTCTGTCAGATTTAACAAGGTATCCCGTTCCTCCAGCAACACATTTCTCCTTGGTGTGTAATCCAGTGAATGAATGAATGTATGATATGCGGTGTTATGGGCCCCACCGTCATATGGTTTAATAGATGTGAATAATTTACCTGGATTCGTGTCCTGAGGAGAAATTTATATTAGCCGCGCTGGATCAGATTTCTTGGTAGCAGAGTTATGGTTTCTATAGATTAGTTTGGTGATTATTGATTATTGATTATTGATTATTCATGTCTAACACTTCGTGTCGAATTGTATTATGTTATGTGTAAGTCGAAATTTTGAAGCTTCCGGGAAGTAGGAAGTGGACACGTGTGGCAAGAGAAGTCACATGGAATTGTGCATTGTCTGATTTTTCAAAATTGGTGATAACACAGGATTGTGTTATGATAGGGACATTTCATGTATAAAAGCGCGTATGAGTGAAATAGCAACAGATTTTCTTGTGAAACTCTGGCCTTAATTCTCAGGAGCAGTGTAGTCTCCGCATGTGTTTTATCCCCAGAGAAACGGGTTTACCCCTTGCTTGAGAGAAGGGTAAGGTAGGGAGAAGTGCTACGCTTATCGAACGAAACAGTATTCTTGTAAGATAGAGCAAACTATTTATTTTGTTTACCGAAAACAGACAATGGTAATGTGTTTTACGTTGTAACTAATAAAATTCAGTCGAGAAAAGAAGGTAAGAAAACTGCCGATAATTATTGTAAAGGAGGGGTCAGAAAAGACAGGAGTAGAACTGACGTCAACAAAGACCGCGCTGGTATTGGCCAGTTGTGGGAAAACGAAGAGCTTCCTGATTGGTGCGTTGGTGTAAAGACGCGCTGGGATAGGTCAGTTGAGAGTGACGTAGAGTTTTCGGATTGGTGCGTTGGTGTGAGACGCGCTGGGATAGGTCCGAATAGCCAAACAGTAGAAAGAACAGAGTAGTGAAGAATTTTCGTGAGTTTGTTGGAGAGAAAGAATCGTGCAATATGGCTTATTATGAGTATGGTAGAGAGAAACCGTCATGGATGGTGAAGATTAAAAACTTTTTCAAGAAGGACAAGAAGGTAGTGACTAGGGAAGGAGAAGTACTTCCTCCGCCGAAAACGCCAGCTTCTCATATGATGTTGAAATATGGTTATCATACTTGCATTTGGTTGGAAAATTGGACAAAATATACTCAGAACGATGGAGTATTGGCGTTTCCAGAAAACGGTTTGTTTAGCACAGCTGTACTTCGAAATTTGAGAGAGAAAATTATGAAACTTGAACCGAGACCTAGACCAACACAGTTTGAAGCGTTAGGTGAATGGGTAGATGAGATGTATGAAAGAGAAAGACACAGAGGTGCAAAGAATTATAGTTTAGTCCATGGAAGAGTATGGGGAGTGAATCATGAAGACAGGATGAGACGATGGAGGTATGCTAATATGACGGATGGTTTGTTTCCTGTCAGAACAGTTGAAGAAGTTACAGGGAGAAAGTGTACGGAGAAAAAGAAACATGCAGTAACAGAGAGGTATGGGTATGGAGGTAGCGACACAGAGGATGAGTTGCTGGAAGACATTTTAAACAGAAAACCACCTCCATATCAACAGAATTCTGCGGTGGTGACTCCAAATGCACCACCAATGGAAACTGTGAGGAATCAAAGCCCTGAACGAAATTATGAAATAAATAGGTCTTATGAAAAATCAGAAACTCCACAGAGTGCGAAGCCTGATAGTGGTAATACAGCTGAGTTAGCAAGAACCACAAGAGAATTGACTGAGAAAATAAGAGAATTAACCATGAACATGGAAGCCGTGACTGTGCCAGTGACAATAGGACCAGTAATACCGGTATTTGAAAACCAAAGAATAGATGAGCATTCCTTGACAATTCCAATGAACTCGAATATGCAAAGAATGAGAGAAGGGATAATTTCAGAAACTAGAGAGACAAGAGATCTGGTTGGCTCATATAGATCGAGTCCACCTACAAATTTGATGGTTAATGAGAGTCAGATAAATAGGATTCCTATTGGAACTGAGTCAGCAACTGAGACCCCAGAGAGAAGTACAAATTGGATAGAAATAAATAGTACCCCTGTGGGTCCGACTCCAGAAGAATTAAATGAGTGGATGAGGAATTTACAGAAGAAAGATGCAGAACCGCAACCGTTGGATGTAATCAGACTTAAAATAGACATGGAAGAGTTGATTTTAGGGACTATTGGTACAGATAGATTGAAATCCTATCAGGATGACGAACTTATGTTCATGTGTAAGAGTGTTACTTGGAGAGCTAGGAATTTGCATGAAAAATTGGAAGAAACAGCAAATGAACTAGGAGTAGAATTTGGAAAAATCAGAGGATTGAAGAAACTGTATAGGGTAGACTTTAGTGAAAAGGATATAGAAAATCTGAACACATCAGGACGATTAACCCAGATAAAGGAATTGATTGTGTTATTGAGAAAATGGGGAGATGTGGACAGATGGAGGAGCAGGTGGATAAGAAGAAAGGAGGGAAAGACCGATAAAGCATCATTGGCTTTTCCGGTGAAAGAAAAGGAACCAATAGTACTGGAATATCCAATGAGGGAAACTCCAGGAGGGAGCTATGTACACGTTCCATGGTCCAGACAAGATATATTGTCATTTACAAATGACTTCCTGAGATTGAGAGAGAAACCCGTAGAATGGTATAGACAGGTGGAAAGATTTGTAAAGGTTTCAAAGGTGTTGTGGGAAGATTTGGATGGATTGTTTGAAATTGTAGTGCCAGCAGATTTATGGACAGAATGTAAGATTACAATTGATTGGCCGAAGGAAGAATATCCAAGAGATGCAAAAACTGGAGCGCCAGGTCCAGAAGTGATGAGAAAGTATGAACAAGCTGTCACATTTTTGAAAAATAAGATTCCACCGAAAGAGACAGATTGGGTAAAGATTGATAGAACAACTCAGGAAAGTAAGGAATCTGTATACGCCTATTATGAAAGGTTGCTTTTGGTTTTCAAACAGTATAGCGGTTATGAGACTTTTGAGTGAAAAGGACATGAGTCATTTCGTATATAGATTTGTATATGGATTGAAACCTGAAATAAGTGAAATGATTAAGCAGCATATGTTGTGTTGGCAGAATAGCACTGTAGATGAGGTACTAAGGTATGCCAAATATTGTAGTGATGACATTGAGTGTAGACAGTGTAAACTAAAAGAAAAAGCGATGTGGGCACAAGTAAAGGTTGCAGAAAAACAAGAGGCTCAAATGAATAATCAGTCTGGTGATGCAGGACAGACTAAATCCAAACCGAATATAGGTAAGGGAAAAGGTCAAATGAGTATAGAAGAGGCTAAAAAGAAATGGCCATGCCATAATTGCGGAAAGTTAGGGCATTGGAGAAACGAGTGTAAATTTCCTCCAAAAGCTAATACGGAAAATCAACCATTAAATCCACAGGTGCAGAATGAGGTGAGTTACCAACAGCTGCAACAACCGCAGGTAGTTACTCAACAGAGTCAGGTGCCACAACCACCTCTTCCAAAGAGTGTAAACCCCCAGAGATACAGTGCAGAGACAGGATTCTACGGAGGAGAGCAGGTAACAAAATTGCTGCGCGCAGCTGCAGTGTCGCAGTATTGGTTACGGCAGGATGGAAATGAATCGGATGAAAGTTTATGACGGTGCTTAGGAGAGGAAGAAGAGTGCGTGCTTGGCGCAACTCTAGAGGTAGATCAGTCAGGTCCATTTGTGGATGGAGAAGTGAATGGTGTAAATGTTACATTCCTTGTGGACACTGGAGCTACCCGTTCTACTGTTAGATCAGTGGAAATTCCAAACCTTCCTCTCTCAGGAGAATATATCCAAGTTGTAGGTGTTTCAAACCAACAGATTAAAGCGCCTCTTACCAAACCAGTAGAGGTGAAAGTTGAACCATTCAAAGAGATGCATCGGTTTGTGGTATGTGATTGCAGTCCTGTAAATTTGCTAGGACGCGATCTGCTTTGTAAAATGAATTGCACCATCTATTGTACCCCGGATGGTATTGCTTTCCAGACACCAGATGAAGATATCCTGTATAAAATGACAATGGCAGAACTAGAACCAGGAGTAAATGACATGTTTCCTGTGTTTGACGCAGAGAAAATCCCAATTGAATTGAAAGAAACAGTCAGATCTGATGTATGGGATTTCACAGGCGAAGACATTGGGTTAATGAGAGGAGTAGACCCTGTAAAAATCACCGTAAGAGAAGGAACAAATTACCCAAATACTCCACAGTACAAATTAACGCCAGAAATTATTGAAGGAATAACACCTGTAGTTAATAAAATGATCGAACAAGGAATTTTGAAAGAATTAATGAGTAGCCCATGTAATTCACCTATAATGGGATTGAAAAAGCCGAATGGGACATATAGGATAGTGCAGGATTTGAATAAGATAAATAAAATCGTTATTCCTTGTTGTCCAATTGTGCCAAACCCTGCTGTAATGCTGTATCAGATTCCACATGATGCAGAATGGTACACAGTTATTGATTTGTGCCATGCATTTTTCTCTATTCCGTTACACCCAGACAGCCAGCCATTATTTGCGTTCCGGTTCGGAGAGCGTATTTTGGCATGGTGCCGAATTCCTCAAGGGTATACAGAAAGTCCCTCAATCTTTAATCAGATCCTAAAGAAATCATTGGAAGATTTAAAAATGCCTGAAAAATCTGTGATGGTCCAATACATTGATGACCTATTAGTGGCATCAAAGACTAAAGAAGCATGTGTTACCAACACAATTGCTTTACTGAATCATTTGGCAGAGGGAGGGCACAAAGTGTCCCCGTCAAAACTGCAATTTTGTCAACAGGAGGTACAATACCTAGGTGATAAGATTGAGAAAGGGATGTGAAAGGTAACGACAGAAAGAATAAGGATTATCCGATGAATGAGAGCTCCGATGACACCGAGAGAGGTGAGAATGTTCCTTGGAATGGTTGGATATTGCCGACAGTGGATAAGTGGATTTTCATTAATTGCAAAACCTTTACAGCGATTGACAAAAAGAGATGTCAGAGATCCGATTGAGTTGAATGAGGAGGAAATGAAGGCTTTCAAAGAACTGAAAACAAAGTTGTGTGAGGCATCGGCATTGGGAATGCCTGATTATGAAAAAGAATTTGAGCTGTATTGTAGTGAGAGAGATGGATGTGCACTTTCAGTATTAGTGCAAAGGCATGGAAAAATGAAATGACCAATTGCTTATTTTTCAGCTGTTTTAGACCCAGTAGCAAAGGCATTGCCTGGATGTCTGAAAGCAGTAGCTGCTACTTGTGTGAGTCTGGAACAGAGTGAAGGCATTGTGATGGGATATCCACTGAGAGTATATGTTCCACACTCTTTTGAAATTCTTCTGACTAGAACCAAAACTCAATTCATGACACATAGTCGGCTGACTAGGTACGAAAAAGTGATTTTGAGTGCAGACAATGTAACCATTGATAGATGCACAAGTGTGAATCCTTCAACTTCATTGCCAGATGAAGAAAATGTAGGAGTCAAGGATGAAGTTGATCATAAGTGTCTGGATGTGCTTGAATTTTTCACAAAGCCTCGCCCAGATATTAAAGATGAGCCCTTAAAAGAATCAGATTATGTGATGTTTGTGGACGGGTCATGTCTGAGAACAAGTGAAGGAGTTTTAAGTGCTGCGTATGCTGTGTGTACAGTAGCAGCTATAATGAAAGCATCTTGTTTGAGAGGGATACGTTCAGCCCAAGTGGCTGAGCTGATTGCTCTGATTCAGGCGTGCAAACTGGGAAAGAATGTCCGAATTACGGTGATCACAGATAGCCAGTATGGCTTCGGAGTGGTCCACGACTTTGGCCAGATCTGGTCCCAGAGAGGTTTCTTGACGTCTGCAGGAGCTCCTATTAGGAACGGTGAGTTTGTGAAGAAATTGCTTGAGGCGATACAGCTGCCTAAACAGATTGCAGTGGTGAAGTGCGCTGCACACAAAAATGGAACTGACTATATTACAGTGGGAAATCAATATGCAGATGAAATAGCCCAAAATTGTGCCAGAAATATGGTCTCACTGAATAGGAGGAGAGAAAAAGAGAATGTTTCATGTCCCTTGCTGTTTACTAACATGGTCGAAACCTGGGATGAGGTAAGGCAATTGCAGGAAGAAGCAAATGAAGAGGAGAAAGATGGTTGGATAAAAGCAGGTTGCAGACAAAGAGAGGAAGATGACGTTTGGGTTTATAGAGATGAAAGACCAGTTATGCCTGATTGCATGATTTCTAATATGGCACGGATGTACCATGGACAAGCTCATATTGGTAGGGATGCCATGATCAGACTTTTCAGACAGACTTGGTACAACCCAAAATTTAGAGCTTTAGCTGAAAGTCTCTGTCAAAGATGTCTTACATGCCAACAGATAAATCCAGGAAGGAAAACAGTAGTGAGTCTAGGAACAATAGGACGTGAAGGAGGTCCTTTTACCAGAATGCAACTAGATTTTATTGAAATGCCCCCGAGCAATAGATTGAAATATGTTCTTGTGGTCGTTTGTTTGTTTTCTCGTTGGGTGGAAGCCTATCCGACAAGAAGGAATGAAGGAGTTACTGTGGCTAAGCTCCTACTGAGAGAATTCATTCCGAGATATGGTTTTCCAGTAACGATCGAAACAGATAGAGGAACACATTTCCAAAATGAACTAATCCAATTGATATGTGAAGCACTTGACATTCAACAGAAATTACACTGTGCCTACAGACAAGACGCTTCTGGAGTGGTAGAACAAGTAAATGGAACAATAAAGAATAGGTTAGGGAAAATCTGTCAAGCCACAGGACTCAAATGGCCCGATGCCCTGCCATTGGTGCTGATGACTATCAGAAGCATACCTGACAGAAAAACAGGTCTATGTCCTCATGAAATAATCATGGGACGAGCAATGAGACAAGCACATGTACCTGTCAACAAACGGCTGACTATAACTGATGATCTCGTATTGGACTATTGCAAAGGATTGGCTGATGTGGTACATTCTGTGTTTCATCAGGTTGGACCGGATGCGACCATTCTTGAAAGAAAACTAGCTCATGATTTGAGTCCAGGAGACTGGGTCCGCCTAAAAGTCCACAGAAGAAGAAACTGTTTGGTTCCTCGCTGGGATAAGCCACGTCAAGTGATCCTGGTGACAGCGACTGCTGTAAAATGCGCAGGTGTGAAACATTGGGTTCATGCCAGTCATACTATCAGAGTTCCAGATCCTGAAGCTTGACCTGTAAGTCGACATCTGGAGATATCTGATACCAGCTCAGCATCCGAAGCAGAACCTGAAACAAGCAGAGTTCCAGATCCTGAAGCTCGACCTGTAAGTCGACATCTGGAAGAACCAGGTACAAGTTTGATAACTGAAGAAGAACCTGAAACGATCAAAGTTCCAGATCATGAAGCTCGACCTGTAAGTCGGCATCTGGAAATATCGGATACCAGTTCAGCATCTGAAACAGACCAACCTGAATCTGATGAAGGACAAAAGAGAAAAACAAGAACTGACATTATAAAAGAAGAAACTGAAGAGACAGTGACAGCGAACAACCAAGTACAAGTTATGGAAGAATTCCTCCAGAGATAGTTGAGTTAACTGAGGGAGACTTAGATTCAGATAAAGAGATAGGGGAAGAAGCGGAAGAAACCCGAGGAGTAGTAGGGACAGACCAACAAATAGAAGAAACACAGGGAAATTTAGATTCAGATAGAAAGATTAAAACAAATGCGGAAGACAATCGAGGAGAGATAGAATCAAATGTCCCAATAGAAGAGACACAAGAAGGTTCAGATTCAGATAACGAAACAGAGATCATAAGGTTCAAGATTAGAGGAAGTGAAGTAAGGTCTGAGATGGAATCAGAAGAAAGTGAAGAAGAAAGAAAGCAAAGACTAGGACCAAGAAAGAGAACTTGGAGAGCTGAACGAGAGGAAGAGGAAAACGAACTAAAAAGGCCAAGAAAAGGAGACAATTGGCCCCACGAAGTTAAAAGACTGAGATATAAGATAATAAATTTGAACAGAGATGATGCGGAACAAGTAAATGAAATAACCAGTCAAAAGGGACAAGGAAAACAAAGTGGAAAACAATTACAGAAAACAAAAAGAGTGAAGAGACCTAACTTGAAATATAAGTCATCTGAGTGGCTATACATCGCATTGACCGATATTAAAGAAGAAGATAACAGTCACGAAAGCCCAGACGAAAGCTGTAAACCAATGGGTGAAAGTGAATTGCACCAAAACTGAAAAGACAAAGAAAGAAACCCGGACTGGACACAAAAACCGAACAAGACAAGAAAGAGTTCTGAAAAGAACTGAAGAAAGCACCGAAATGAGACAAAGTAAAGGGTAGAGTGGCTGAAAAGTCATTTCTGCGGTGTGGTGACACATTTTTTGTACACATATATATATATATATATATATATATATATATATATATATATATATATATATATATATATATATATATATATATAGCTAGATAATAGTACAACATGGTAGACACCGAGAATAGAAGATCTAGATATGAGTTTCTACGTAGATGGTTTAGAATGTGTTTCTTTTGTACAGGATTGCTAATGTTTATTTGGCTTATTCTAGCAATAATAATTCCACTTAGGTTAGTTGTAGAAGAAACATCCATAATAGGGAATAACACGAAAAAGGATAAAGAAGCTATCACACAAAACACTGCAGCATTAGTAGATAGTACTGATTTACATAAGGATAAGTCTATAACTGATTTCTCCAAGAATGTCTTCACGAAACTGTTTTATGAATATGTGGAGACAATGGATGTGAGGAATTGTTATGTCTGTATGCAGTTTCCTGCGTCTGTCACAGAAGGTGTGACCTATCATCACCTTCCTTTGATGTATAGGATAACTTGTAGCGTTTTAGCTAGTTTATTTTATAAAACAGGTAGATTAGAATATTATTAAACTGACATAGACATTGTTTTTGCGAAAGTTCCCGTAATCCCTGAACTAAATAAGGTGAAAAATGCAAAAATGTTTGGAGAATTTTTCTTAGAAAATAAAGAGTTAACGTTAGAGTATATAGTTAGAGACAATCTTACCTGTGAATTAAAGAAAGAGGAAAAGATTTTCTTGGATATGGTAGAAAACAGAAGAGTTAAGTTTCAGAGAAAGGTAGTAGAAGAAAAGACAAAAACACCACTTTGGGCGTTTGAAGAGAAAAATCATGACAAAGGAGAAACAAATGCAGCTATGGTTCTGGATTGGCACCAACATGGAAAATTGTGTATTAGTAGAAATAAGACTATATATGATAACTATTTCGTGGGTTCCAGTGAATGCCGAGATACATATAAAATTTTAGGAGGATGGGGATTTAAAGGAGGAAAAGATCCAGTATTTCCAGGGATATGTTATATTTGCGGAAATAGAGCTTATTATAGGTTGCCGGACCATTGGTACGGAACGTGCTATTTAGGCCTGGTCTTTCCAAAGATTTTTCATGTGGAGAGAGGAACAAAAGGAATACACGAGATAGGTACAATATTACCACGTAGGAGGAGGGAAAGCTTTTCAGAAATAGTAGGTGACATTTTTGGAGCATTGATACCAGCAGTGGGTATATCTTTGAATGCATTCAAGATTCGGAAATTGTCCACAGTAGTAGATCGTTTATCAACGAATACTGCTGGAGGGTTCTCGATGGTAAATACTGAAATGGTTGCCATGAGAGCTATGGTAATGCAAAATCGACTTGCCCTTGACATTCTTTTGGCAAAAGAGGATGGAGTCTGTGGAATGCTGAAAGTCCAACATTGTTGCACTTACATTCCAGATAAAAGTGAGAATATACAGAAGTATATAAAGAATATTACTGACTTGCACAAAGAAATTGCTCCACTGGAGGTTGAAGGTGTCTGGGAGAGACTTGGTAAGAGTTTTTCCTCAATGCAAAAATGGTTCACAGAGATAGGTGGTTCTCTTATTGGGAAAATACTAATATCAGTAACAGTGATAATATTAGTAATGTTGTCAGCAAAGTTAGCATATGTGTGTATTAAAAGGAGAAAAAGAGAAAATAGAATAAAAAGAGAAAATGAGAAAAATAAAGAAAGAGAACGGGAAATGGGAGAAATAGAATTGGAAGAATTGAAAGAGAACATATACAAAAGTTCTAAAAGACAAGATGAGAAAAACACAGTTGTATGAACTAACAAAAGCAAGTGGACAAGAAACATTTATCTGATAAGTTGTAGAATAGGTTTTTGTGGTGATATTAAAAATCACCAAAGGGGGAATTGATGGAGCAGGGTAAATAAAATAATTTGTACCCCCCTTGGAAAATTAATGAGCTTTAATAAATTAACGATACTAATTGTTTGATGGAGCATGAGATAATCAACAAATGCACCTTTAGTAAACACTACATAAGGGTAACCGCAATTTGTGCAAAATCTAATTTATTTACAATTGTGAAGTTGATTGACACTAATATTGTGATTTGCGTACTAATTAGAGTAAAATCGCATTATTTATGCTATGTAATAGAATTGTATTGTGGCAAAGAATGCGGATGGTAAGTAAAATGGCTTTAAATGTTGCTTCTGCTAGGTAACACCTAACAAGGGTCTTTAGAATGGCGGGTGGTAAACAGAAAGGCTTATTTTCTTTGTTTTAATTTTGGTTGTGTTTGTTCTTATGATAGTTCGTTCGGGCCTGTTAGGCCATGCTGCGAAAATGGCTGCCGAGACAGATGAGGTCACGTGAAAAGTCAAAGATGGCCTCTAAACGGAAGAAATAAAGGAGCTGAACCAAGTGGGTACGGCCCGTGCACGGAGTGAGAGATGTCAAGGTCGCGTTGACCTGCCATAAGGAGGGTGCCAAGGAAGACTCAGCGCGTATTCGTGGGAATAAATGAGAAAAGTATTGAGCGACAATGGACTAACTAAATTGTGACCATCGGGATTGCAACAAAATGAATGGACAAATTGGACTGCTTTTACCCAAAGGTCATGAGAATCATTGTACTCTTAACTATCCCCGAAACCAGTTTGAACAAGGAAGGCAATGAGGTGATTATCACCACCCCTCAAATGGACCAATTAGCGTGATTCCTGCCCCTAAGGATTGCAACTTTTTGTGTAGTAAGCTAGAAGTAGGGTATAAGAGGGACTACTCTTATGTGGGAGGGGTTGCTTCTATAAGCTGCTTCTTTGGGTTGCCTTTTGCTGCTGCTGTGGCCGCTGCTATTGATGCTACTGCTGCTGTTGGTATTTCTTGCCACACCATTTTTTTCCTATTTTCCACAATATTACAAAAGGATTTTGTCATTTTTGGACTTCGAACTTGACTGGGGAAGGAACGAGACCGTTGCGGGAAATCTGTATGGGAGGTCCGGTCGAGGAGGCCATTAGCGGGACAGTCAGTCAGTTTGGGAGTCTATTCTGTGATCTACGGTTTATCTTCTTTTTGGTGAACCATTCCTATCTGCATCTAAATGGGTAATGCATAAGTTTCAATTCATTATTAGAACTTTTCATATAAATGTTATTAATGTATTAAAAGTGATTAATAAACGCAGAATCTCACCTGTGCAAGTGAAAATTTAGATAAAATGTCATTCTAATTAACAATGAGTCTGTGGTTCTTTAGTTTAAGTTTAAAGTTTAACACGTTTTAAAGTGATTGGGCTGGTCTTAATCACCATCAACTTATTCTACTAGTTGGTCCATCAACCAAAGAGCAGAATACCTTGATGTTTGGAACCGACAGATTCAAAAGCTAATGTATATGATGTCCGAGGCTTTATTCTGTCAGATTTAACAAGGTATCCCGTTCCTCCAGCAACACATTTCTCCTTGGTGTGTAATCCAGTGAATGAATGAATGTATGATATGCGGTGTTATGGGCCCCACCGTCATATGGTTTAATAGATGTGAATGATTTACTTGGATTCGTGTCCTGAGGAGAAATTTATATTAGCCGCGCTGGATCAAAGTCCTGCATCTGGGATACGTCGCGGAGCGGTTCCAATGTGGAGTATAGCGAGGCAATGCATCGTGCTTCGTTCGTTCTGCTGGGACCATAGATAGGCTGGCAGAGCCACTTCAGGCTGACTTTCAAGGGTCCAGGGCATAGGTGGCACCATTTGGGGGGACAGGACTCACAGTTGGTAGAGTCCAGGTGCTGGGCTCAAGGTTCTTTGACCCTGTTCTGTCCCTGAGGCTGTGATCAGGATACCAGCCAACTGGCTCTTGGAGCCACTCTGAAGGTACTGGGTTCGAGAAGCAGGTCCAGTCCTTCACTCCGGCAGCAGGGCAACAGAGTAGCAGTCCTTCTTGCAAAGCAGCCAGCAGTCCTTCTAAGTCTTCTACAGGTCCAGAGGTGTATTAAAGAGTTGGGTCTGAGGGTCCATTATTTACACCTTGTGCCCACTTTGAAGTAGAAGAAGGTTTTGGAGGTCTCCACCCCCCAGAGGTGCTTGGAATTTCCTTCCTCCCTGCCCTGCGATGTTGTCTAAGGTCACAATAGACTAGTGTAAAACCCTTTGTGAGTGTGCTCAGGCAGGGCCTTTGTGATGTGCAAGTGTGGTAGGTGACAGCTCATCCCCTTCATCAAGCTGTCTTTCATAAATTCCAGGCAACAGCAGAGCAGATACACAGCAGGGAGAGTAAAAATACAGGCATATGTTAACATTTATTTGTAGTATAACAATAATATGTACCTGTGAGTGTAGTGTTTTGTTACACGTAACTGCTTAATTTGCTAAATAATAACAGGCATTGATCTATGAGAGCATGTCCAAGTGTTAAATGGGTGTAGGTGTTTACATCAGCATAGCCACTTGGCTGCACTTTGTATTTTGAGGCCTGATTGCAGCTTATCCATTGCCATACCTGTAGCCAAGTTCCTGGGGGGAATGTGGATACTTACTCCCTGTGGCTGTCTGATTTTATGTTGTTCATATTAAATTGTAGTGCAAGAACTTTTTATTGTTATTTTTAGTTTTTTATCTTGTTTATGTAAGTTGACAACTTAACCTATCATGGCGCACTTGGCATTTATTCATAACCTTTGATTGCCTTAGGTCAAACTGTACTATACTGTATTGTTTCTACTTAAATGTTTATTATACACTGTTGTATTTGCACTTGCACTTTTATGGCCCTGGATGCCAAAATAAATTTCTTCGAATAGAGCAGAATTGAAATAAATAAACATGGAAATTTACAATTTTGCAGCTCCATTTATTCTCAAAACACAAAATAAATATGGATAAATTCCAATAAGGCCAAAAAATAAATATGTATCAATACAAACAAAAATGTTAAAAAGATAAATGCCATAAAACCGGAAGCCCTACATTTAAATTACAGGCCCTGTGTACATGTAGTACCATTTTATTAGGGACTTACAAGTTGACCCCTGTAGCCAAAGTCACCGCCCAGTGACCGTGGAAGACACTCGTCACCAGTTCTGCATCCCCAGGATCCTTCAGCATCTTCAGCATCCTGTATCCCTTGCATAAGGACCACTCCATTGAAGTTTATTGCGGTTCGCCCATAGAAGCTGGAACAGGACTAGAGCCTGCTTTGACTGAAAGGTAACTGTCCTGCCAAGTCTTATTGGCCCCTGTGAATCACTCACGGCTGGAGTTGGTCGCCCAGATTGGGCCGAAGTAGCCGCACTCAACTTTACAAATGTTTTCAAAGTAACTACTAACCGTGCTAATTGTCAATGCTTGTTTTGCAATTTGAATGAAAACCAGTGATTTATTATTTGCTTAATAATTTATATCTCTGGCACTCTCAGGTGGATTTTGTTCATTTTGGTGTTTAAAGATTCATAAAAATAAGTATTTTTGTTATAAATTGGTGTTGGATTTTGTTCTTATTCAACTGTATTGATATTTCTAAATGCTTTGCACATGTTCCACTGTTAAAGCCTGACTGCTTGAAGCCACAGCTGCCTAGTGTTGAGATAAGGTTTTGCATAAGAGCCTGACGGGACCCAAGATAGATTAGTGAGTTTATTACACAGTGAGATTGTACAACAACACCATATAGTATACCGCTTTCCTCACAAGACATGCTGGCCTACCATCAACCTCCAGGAAACAGCCACCACCATGCGTACCACCACGCAGGAGTCCCCTTGGATCCATGTCTCCATTTCATCCTCCTCATAGGACTCAACCCCATCTGCCCTATCCACACGCCTATCCTCAGCGACTCTCTCACCACAGTCACCATCCAGTATGCATGGAAAACACCTCCTAAACTTACCATTTTACTCCTGTCCTAAAAAACTTCAGTGGACCTGAAGGTCCTGGAGATGTACAGACCCATCTCCTTCCTTCCCTACATGGCAAAAAGTCTTTAAAAAAGTTAGCAAGCGACTGGCTCAACACCTCAACGTCAACCACCTCCTAGGCCCCTCGCACTCAGATTTCAAACAGAGCCACAGCAACAAGACCACTCTCATTGCCACCATGAATTACATTTTGTCTTATCATGGACAGGAAGGACACAGTGGTACTCATTATATTCAAACTCTCGGTCACTTTTGACACCGTCTTCCATCCCATCCTCATCCAACGTCCCCACAACACCAGAATACGAGAACTCACCTTCCACTGGATCAGCTTCTTCCGCACAGGTCACACCCAATCTGTAAGCCTGGCCCCATACTCGTCCTATGCCTTCAACCTGATCTATGGCGTCCCAGAAGGCTCCTTGCTCAGTCCAGTACTCTTCAGCGTCTGCTAGGCCGCACTCACCAGTATCATCCGATTCTACACACTCAACAGCATAAACTATGCCAACGACACCCCGCTCACCCTCTTTCTCCCCAACACCTCCAACACCAGAGGAAGGTCACCAGCTGCATGACTGAAGTATCAAATGGATGAGGACCAAGTGCCTGAAGCTCAACTCCAACAAGACGGAAGTGGTCCTCTTTAGGAAAGACACGTCCCTCTGGTCCACAGCCTGGTGGCCCTCCAAATTAGGACCAACACCCCCCCAAACTCTTCAAAAAATCCAGGTATCGTGATTGACAATCATATCTCGATGTATAAGCAAGTTAGCATAGTTACCTCCATTTGCTTCCACACCCACTAATTACCTGGAGAACTGCCACTCAAGCACTGATCACCAACTGACTGGACTATGATAACACCCTCTATGTTGGAATCACCTTGCAACTCATCCAAAGACCCTAGGTCATCTACAACGCACACACACAAACACCTTAGTGACTCCACTTGTTCCTCATTCACAAACTTGCCATCTTCACAGTCCTCACTTGCAAATACAGAGCATTACATAAGCAAGGCCCCACATACCTTCACACTTGCATCAAATGCCACACCCTGATCAGACACCTCCACTCTGTCAGCCCCCTACTTGCCCACGTCCCCATATTTGTGGAGACCGAGCTCCTACCTTTTCTGGCTCCCAAAGCAACTCTATCCTAGAATTTAGGAAGAAACTAAAAACCTGGCTCCTACAATACATTCTTGGTCAAGCCCCCCCACCCACTTTCTTAGGCACCAGGTTACCCTATGAGTGATATGCACACCAGGGGCGCAACGTCCATTGGGCTCAAAGGGCTTCAGCCCCCCCGTCGTGTGTGGCAGCCCGGGCCGAGACAGCTTCCCGGGCACACACACAGCCGCACCCCAGTACTTCACAGGTCTTTAAAAGACCTTTTGCTTGTTAACAAGGCTTTGTTGTGTTTTCACCCCTTCTTAGAGCCCCTGCATCTCCACTCTGCCTATTGCTGGAAGAATTAGCCCCCCCTGAAATTTTTTCTTAGCCCCACCCCCCGAAATGTGGCTCTAGTTGCGCCTCTGATGTACACCCTACAAATCTTCTTAAGATGACATATTTCTCTTTTTCTGCCACTTTCTCTATCGCTCGCACTGTCTTTTTCTCTCCCATCTTTCTCACCCTCATTTCTCCTCTCTCCATCTTTTACTGTTTGCCCCACCTCCTCTCTCCCTCTTTTCTCCCAACCTTCCGCCTCCCTGTCTCTGTGGTTGTATACGATCTCTCAACTTCTTCTCACTCTCTCTATCTCTCCTTCACTACCACTCCACTCTCTCTTGCTCTCACACATTTTTGCTTTTCATTCTCCTGCTCACTGCCCTGTTATGTTCCTTTCTGTCCCTCCTTCATTGTGTCCTCTTTGTCTCTTCCTCCACTCTGTCCCGCCATCTCTTTCACCCTTCTCTCTCTACCCCCCAGCTGCCTCTCTCACTCTAATGGTGTGCCTCCACATGACATTTCGTGTAACTCCAAGTATGTATTTTACTGCTGGACATGCAAAGTCTCTTGTAACATTTCATTGTTATGTTTCATATAGGTACCCCAATATAGGCTCAGGGAACCATCTAACCTTTCACCTATATTCTCCCCTACCATTACACTACATAACGGTTCTTGGGACTGACCTTTTACCTAGTTACGCTACTGCTTACAGGACGTGGGGTTTTCCCTGAAAACTAGATTCATCCATTATGTGTGTATTATGTATGTATTATGACCATCTCCTGCATAATAACTATGTATAATCCTCATTCCTTCCATCATCCTGAGTCCGACATCACACAGCAAGGTAGAACCCCTGACAGTACCACTTTGGGTATATACACACCATATCTTTGCTGAGGCAGGGAGAGGAGAAAAAGGACTTCCATGCTGACACACTGAGGTTCCTGCACGCAGACACTCCAGCTCGCAGTGGTCTTACATCCCTTGCGGGGTGTCCATCTCGAGACCAAGACGGGGTCCCACAGTCTCTCACTTCAGGTAATGGGGTTGACTTTATCCTAGAGGGATTCTTGGCTTTACACCTACATACATGCGAGGTACACTTAGGTACATCTAGTTAGGGTCGCATCATAGGAGTACGCATTTTATTGTCATGTATTTTTATACCTGCCTGTAATCCTTATTTTAGCACTATGGTAGAAATCTACCATCCTTTTACTCTGTTGGTGCTTATAATCATTTATATCTGTTTCTGTCTAATAGTTGTTTCAGCACACCTATTTTACACTAGAATGACGCTGGTTCAATAAACGCTTATTGAAAACGTCCCCACCGTTTATTCTGTGTATCTCTCTGAGACAAAGTGAGCACGAGAGACTGAGCGAAAAGTGATGTACTGTTTCCACGATCCCTGATGGGACAGAGTTGTCATGTTCGATAGTTGCCAAGATTTATTCTCTCCTTGGTAAGAGGGGTTTCTAGTGGCACTGTGAGCTAGCTGGTATGCAGGCGAACATACTCAGTGGGGGTGTCCGGAATCAGTCTGAACACCAATCCCACAGTCTATGTTGTCTAAACGGGCAGATCCTATATAGGTTTATAGGAACTACATGACATGGCGCCGCCAACATTGGTTTTGTACTTATTTAACGGTCAAATCTGAGTAGTTCAGTTGTGCTTTTCTCAGAGAACCCTACTCACATTTCCCCAGAGACGTCTGGAGTGGGAAGGGAACTATTCGACACAGCTGAGTAGGCATATCCTATATATTGGCTGTAGGTTTATCAAGCTTGAAGGACAAACAGTTCCTATTGTGCATAAAACCTTATCTCGGTTTCCTTGAAACTTTTCCCTTCTTCAAAATAATGGCTGACGAAGACGCCAATGTGCCAGCACAACGTGCTGCAGCTAGGGAGAAACAGAAAATGTCAGAACTGCTCTTACTCTAAATCTAGCAGACTATGGAGCCACAGCTAGGGTGGAACAGTAACATTCGTGATTGAGGCACACGAATCATATAGAAAAGAGGTATTCTATTCATGGGTTAAATTCCCACAAGCAGATGCACAATCACATACATTTCATTCTTATACTGAAGATGAAATACCAGATGAATACTGTCCGTATGAGGACATTGAAGTTCCACTCACCTACCAGGAGCACATAAACTGGTTTAAAGGTGCCCTCCCACATACAAAATAAAAAGTGAGACTCTGTCTGCTTGGAAGAGGTGGAGCTACTTGGCCAGTCCTAGCGGCCTATACACCACATCCAGTCATTGACACAATGTCAGTAGAAAACTTACGTCCACTTCATAAAGAAATAATAAAACTTTACAGAAACCTGACACAGTTCATGATGAGAACACTCACACTTCAGCCAGCAAGGGCTACACAAGCAGGACAAATTCAGGGATCTACAACTAAAATAACACCACAAACTCTACACGCAGTTATGGGTAAAATAACCCACTAGATGTGAGCAAATGCCATTCTGGATTGCTAAAAAAATAACACAGCTAGAGGCAGTATTTCAACACACCAGCCCTCAAGAAAAACACAGAAAGCTAACAATCTGCTTGCCAATGGGGATAGCTCCCTAGATAGAGGGTTGTACCACTTGGGGTACAGTTTTCGCTGCCAGAGCACATGGTATCCCTTCATTAGCAGTAATACCAGATGTATGAAGACAAATACAGAAGGAGTATGGAGTAGAACCTGCTCTAAACTTAGGGATGAAATTATTAGGTAATTTTGCCCAGGTATCTGCTATTATATTAGCAAATATAAAAAGGGAGGCAGCAGTGGCAATACGCCAACGCCTGAGTGATTTCACTCCTTTACAACAGGAGCAAGAATTACCTAAAATTATCAAAGACACCTATGCTAAATTAGGTAGAGATAGTTTGGGAGCTAGAGCAACAAAACCTCAACTCATGGGTGGTCCTGAAAAGGAGAACACCAAGCAAGCACTCAATTCTTCCAAGAAGAAATGGGATAATAACAATAAAAAACAAAAGAATATAGAGAATAGATCACAATCCAGGGGTGGGTCTCCTCAACAGGAGCCCTCCGAAAGGAGGTACACCTTTAGGAATCGTGATAACATTAAAAAACCTGACCGGTATCAGGATACTGATACGCGTTCCTCTCGTCCCTTTCAGGGTTCATCGAAAAATTCCGAGAGGGAAGGACGGTCAGAACACAGACAAGAAGAGTGCACAAAGTCCAGAGACACGCAACGCACTTCAGACTATACTTCCAAAAAAGAAGAGAAGCCATAATCAAAACCTCAATTTAAAAAGAAGAAGGTAGCAGGTCTTAAAGTTAGACATGCCCAGAATTCTGAGGACTCAACTTCTGAACGGGGAATGGGCTCTGACGATGCTAGGCAGTGCAGCAGAAGTAACAATAGCTTGCCAGAACCTGATAGAATTTCTGGTGACAGCGGAGTTGAATGAGCATATCACGTTGGAGACAAATTTAATTTAAAATAAATCAAAAATAGCCCACCTTAATGTCCTATTTTTGGGCTATGAGCGTTCAAGTGAAGGGAAAAGCCTGGCAGCTAACTTTTTAGAAAAGTGTGTGCTGCTCCAACCTCCTAAATAGCTGAAAAACTTACAATTCATATTGGGATTCCTAAATTTTGGCAGAACATACATTTTAGATTACGCAGAAAAAGTAAAACCTTTCTACGATCTAATAAGACCTGATTTTTCAGTTAGGCATTGGATACAGGAACCCACAGATATTCTTCGTTCACTACAAGCTGACATGATAGCTTCCAAACACTTACACACACTTGTAAACACCACAAATTTGGTGATCCGTGTTATAGCGGGTCAATCTGGGTACACTTACCTAACCTTTAATGAAGGCAAAACAGTATCCATAGCATACAAATCACTCTTGTACACAAACGCAGAAACGCGTTTTGCTGCAACAGAAAAAATTCTGACAGCAGTACAGACCGCTGTAGTGAGAGAAAGAGCACTGGCACTGGGGAAATAGTCGTAACTCCAGTACCAGCCTTAGAGGCTGTTACAAAAGCCAGCGTTCTAAATGCTAAAGCTTTACATCCAAGATGGATACAATGGGCTAATTCTCTCACTGCAACAGATGTAGATTACAAATTTGACTTCACACTTAAAACACAAGCATTTCTGCAATATGAACAAGAATATCCTCTCCCGAATGAAATAATGCCTCTAGATCAGAATGAATACATTATTTACACTGACGGTTCTGCTCAACCGGCCATAGGAAGTAAACAGCAAAACAGCGCTGCGTGTGCGATTGTGAAGGGTTCGTATGCAGGGAGGCAAGTTCCATCCCAGCAGTACAAAGACACAGTCTCTAGGAGACTGCACGGCACAGCTGGCAGAACTAAAAGCTCTGTTACTGGCACTAATAAATACGGATCAAGAATTCCCAACACTGATCGTGTGCGATTCTTTTTACTGTGTCCAGTCATACAATGAATATCTACACTACTGGGGTCGAGATGGGTTTAAAGACTCAAAAGGAGGCACAATTAAGCATAAAATGCTATGGGAACAGGTAGCTGAGTTGAAAAACGAACTATCAAGAGCTCATGTGATACACACACTGAGTCATCAACGTGATGGCGTTCACGTTGAAGGGAATTCATTGGCCGATGAAGCCGCAAAGGGGAAAGTACGAAATGCTGCCATAGCTGCAATCACTCGTTCAAAAACAAGAATAGATGGACAGATAATGGTAGCTGTCATTGCTTCACGCAAATACAGCACAGCCTTACCGAACAGCTTTCCACTCAAGTACTCCTACAAGTTAGATGCAAATAACATTCCGTATGCTCAAATTCCGGGAGTGGGGGATAGAGTAATACCAAACATGGATCGCAAATTAGGTTTAATTCTAGCTGCACATGAGGGTTTAGGTTCTGTACATGCAGGAGTTACAGCAACGGTTTCTTTACTGAAACAACGCTATTGGTGGCCAGGACTAACTAAACAGATGAAGAATTTTGTCTTAAAGCGCAACATCTGTCAGCAGATGAAGGGTTTCACCGTAGCACGTCCAGCGCAGACAACATTATTGATATCGGACAGACCACTCACTTGTGTCTATTTGGACCACTGCGGCCCCTTACAATCAGACAGAGCTTACAAGTATATCTTGGTGGCAGTGGATTGATGCTCTAGATTCCTATGGGTATGGCCTCAGCGCTCGGCTGACGCTCAAACTGTTATAAACAATTTGTGAGTCTTCATAGGGACATACGCAGTTGGCACATTACATTCTGACCGTGGCCCCGCGTCTAGCTCCAGGGCTTACAAGGAAGCCATGGGAAGTTAGGGTGTTGCATTGCGGTACTCCTCTCCGTACCATCCGGAGGGAAATTCGGTCATGGAGAGGAAAAACCGAGTCTTAAAGCAATCTTTAACAGCAAGAGTATTAGGTTCGGGTGGTAGTTGGGTCAATCACTTATATGGGGTCCAAAGAGCCCTTAACAGTATGCCAAGAAGTTCCCTAGGAGGAGTCACTCCTTGCGAAGTCCTATTTGGGACGAGAATGTGGGTACCTGATCTCGACTATGAAAGCACAGTGGCGGATGAAAAACCATTTAACATCAATAAACGTTTGGCTGTTTTACAGGATCTCAATGAATTCCGAGCACTACAAAGCAACGTGCAAGTAAAACGCACCACCACTGGGGAAGTCAAATCAGTCAAGGCAAGACCTGCCTCGATCCCAAAAGTCGGGGATCTGGTCAGAGAAAAGATTGTGGACAAGAAAGAATTAGGCCATCATACAGAATGCCAGTCCCTGTCTTGGCTGTTGAGGGAACAAGAACAGTACTTCTTCCGCCTCTTGCCGGCAAAAAAGAAAAGAGATTCATCTCCATCGATCTGATCACACCACATAATGTAGCCGATACTGAATAGTAGGCCTCGTGGGCATCCGGGTAGCCGATGCTCTCCTCTCGCTACCATACAGGAAGTTCAGACAGAAAGACTCATAACATTTGAAGAGTCGCCAATACAAAGTAATGGAATTCCCAACAATGAAATGGAACTCATTCCTCTGCAAACAGAACTTCAAAACCAAAATGAAAGACAAATATCATTTCGACCTAACACCGATGTCTACATCAATATGCCTCTACAAGAGACGTCTGCCAGTTTAACAAAACCTGCTGAGCTACCAAAAATAGATTGAACTGCATCTGGCTACTTCATTGACTTTGTCACCTTCTCTCTGGATCCCAGTGAACCTGAAACAATGCCAGTTCCAGTTTCCTGTAAGCAACAAATTTGTGACTTCTAAATTTTTCTGAAAAAGACTCACCTAGTATCGCCTTGGCTCCAGCTCTGGATACTAACTGGAATACTGTTTTTTCTGTTCTGGATTGGCCTAGTGACTGTCTTTTGCTTCCTCATGAATGGAAACTATCTCCCAGAACACTCTGCAGTATTAAATGTGAACTTGGTCCTGAAACCTCATACATCATCTCATCGTAAACAAAGAGACCTGTCCTTGGTGAACATTACAGCTGTTCCAATCCCTGATGGTATAGTTTGGGACAAGGTTGATTTTGATGTATTTGGTCCCACTGAACTTTTAAAAATACCTCATGTATTTCAAATTTCTCTAAACGATATCATTACCTCAAGTACATTTTCTGACAATTGGGATTTTGAGACTATAAATAATATGTTGTCTGATTTAGAACAATCCACTGCATTTTCAAGCATTGAAATGTTAGAAGACACATCAGACTATAACACTATGTACTGTTACCAACATTATGGTCATCACTTTTTACACAAATCCAGTATCCCACGAAATGTTTTTACATACCACCAATGGGAACATTGCCCGACGCCACCAAAAAGTAGTTCGAGAACGTTTGCACAGGGTTTAACACTTCTGACCCGATCTCATATTACTATAAGTTTGCACCTACAACTGCACAGAAAAATATGCTAACTAACACCAAACAGATTTATTCTGCATCCTTTATTTCCTAACTGTCTGAACAGGGTTTCGACTTATGGAAGGACACTATAGACATAAAATCAGTCTGGGGTTCAAAGGAATGGCAAGTTCAGGGAACAGAAGCACTATTTAGAGAGTGCCTCATTCCACAGCAGATAATATTTCTGAATGACACTGTGCAACAGACTTCCTGTCTTGGAATAGCCAAGAACAAGGATTTGCACACACCTCGGATTCCAACACCATCACACTTTGAGGGGTGGCAAAACTTAACATCACATGGAGGGGATACAATAGATGACATCATACAGTATAATTCATCAAACCCCAATTGGAAGGGATGGTTAGTTTGGCCCACAGACACAAACAGATGTCAAACAAGATTCAGGGGTACCGGATCAACGCTATGTACAACGAGAACATCCTAGGTGGTGACATCATACAGTGTTGGGAAGTTATGCCTTGATTGGCTAAAAACCTAGACACTGTCCCAGGTGAAACAGCACTTATCCTTACTCTCAGATGAGGTGGATCTAAGGGATTTTTTATTAGGTCCCCGAAAGCCACGTCAGAAACGTTTCCTATACGCTGTCTATAATGAAATCTGGAAAATCTCTCACCAAGAAGCTGCGGAGAGACTTCGTGAAATAGATAGAATTAACCTAGAAAAGGAGTTAGCTGTAGTTGACAATGGTATGACTACATTGACATCCAGGATTTATTCACTGGGCAACATTATATCTTCTGCTATAGATGTACTAGAACAGGATTTGTCCATACTACAACACGGCCAATCTCAGCTAGGTTCTATTATGTTATTGAGCTGGACGCTGCATTCATTGCGCGCAGGTTATGTGCCTTGGCGATTTATCAACAGTACTTCTCTGTTCTCTGCATACAATCTAACAAAAAAACAGATAACAATAACACAAAGGGGAGCAAAATATACAATGCTGCGCATTTAAAAACTGGACCCGTTACCTTTTACTGTGGCAGAGTCACCATCCACGGAATGGTTAATCCAGGGCCATATAACATTACCGGTCACAACTTTCCAGTTTCAGTATTGCCTAGAACAACAACAGGCAGGCAGATATGAACCGATGGGTAGGGAATTCATCAAGGAATCTTGGGAATTGCCATACAGATTTCGATGCAGGAGTGGGGACATGGAAGTGTTTCTAAGCGGTACAAACTGCGAGAACTCTTTAAGTAGATCTCTCATATGCCAGGATATCATGCTTCACCGGGCCTGTAACGGTTCGGTTGCCAACTTATCTTGTCATTTGAAAGGGTCCCCAGCTGCCGTGATTAATCCGGTGTTCAAGTTGCTTTCAAATAGGAGTTACTTGATGCTGAATGATCAAGGGATGCTTCCGGGCATCGCATATCGTGTGACTGTAAACTCCAGGGTTACTTGCTGCATGCAAGTGTTGTTTCCACCGACCCATACAGTCAGGGAGGCGCCGTTATGGCCTTCGTTGAATGTTTCCTTTATACGGTTTGATACTCTGAGCCGAATGAAAGCCATACTTTTACAGAAAACCGTGCCCTTAACCTCCGCCCGAGAAACTTATGATCTTCAGGTCGCAAGGTCCTCAGCTGAGATACTGGCACTAGTACGAATAAACTGCCCTTTCCATTTCACAGAAATGGTACAACATATCTTTAACATGTCTGATACGACGGGTATAGTACACCTATTTAAGACCATAGGTTCTGGACTGTTAAGCACCTTTCAGACAATCTTCGGAGTTATTCCCAACATCATACACTCCATGTTTGGAAGCATTTTTGGAGGGCTTCCGCTGATCCTGTTCCTAATAGCAGGTATCCTGATTGTCATTTTTCTGCTACGCAATGGACGTCCCAGTCACCATGGAGATGGAAAAAACTCTCCTAGAGCGCCGATACCGTGATCACATGGTACTCCATCTGGGCACACCTCGCCTTCGAGAACTAAGCGAGTCTTTGTTCCTATCATTTAGACCAGTCTGGATCCACTGTGATCTGCATGTCCTCCGATGCCTGTTCTGCGGACAAGAATGCGTGTTGGATCTTTGTCTAACACTTCCATAGGTTGCGCCACCGGATGTTGATGCTTTACTGGATCCGATAATGGCCCATTTGTGCTGTGTCCTCAGCGTATTCCAATGTTGATGTCTGCATTCTTAGAGCCACCACAGGATGCTTCAGCTCCTGTTGGAATGGATACCTGCTCATCAACAAGTACTCAGGCCTTGGATGTCACACAGGCTTCCCCAGCATCGGCTGTGGATGGTGCAGAAGATCATCTGTGCTCGATTGACCTAAACTGTGAGGTGTTGCAGGGATCGTCGTCTGCGATGGAAACAACAGTGATGTTGCGTCTCCCAGCCAGGACACATAAACATTTGGCTCATCTTGTGCTGGGAAAAAATTCGGCCTTTTTCAAAACAACCAAATTTGGAATTTTTAAACAAAAGACACTTTTTTTTTTTTGCTGAACTGCATGGCTTTCAGACACTCATAGCTGTTCGAACTATATATACGAACATATTTTAGTAAGACTTCTACCGCTTAAAATACAATTTTAGCATTTTTTAAGATACTTTTTAACGCACTAATGTTTTGGACTAATTAGTTGTTTGCATACAAATGCCTAGAACTACATTAAAATTATAGTATGTCATCCAGTTGGATGAGGAGTGGGTGTTATGTTTCATATAGGTACCCCAATATAGGCTCATGGAACCACCTAACCTTTCACCTATATTCTCCCCTACCATTACACTACATAACGGTTCTTGGGACTGACCTTTTACCTATGGTACTGCTTACAGGACGTGGGGTTTTCCCTGAAAAGTAGCTTCATCCATTATGTATGAGGATTCTTGGAAACTCAGCAGGACAACCATCTCCTGCATAATAACTATGTATAAGGGTCATTCCTTCCGTCATCCTGAGTCCGACATGACACAGCAAGGTAGAACCCCTGAGGGTGCCACTTTGGGTATATATACACCATATCTTTGCTGAGGCAGGGAGAGGAGAAAAAGGACTTCCATGCTAACACACAGACGCGAGACGCTGAGGTTCCTGCACGCAGACACTCCAGCTCGTAGTGGTCTGACATCCCTCGCTCGGTGTCCATCTCGAGACCAAGACGGGGTCCCACAGTATCTCACTTCAGGTAATGGGGTTGACTTTATCCTAGAGGGATTCTTGGCTTTACCCCTACATACATGCTAGGTACACTTAAGTACATCTAGTTTGGGTCGAGTCGTAGGAGTACGCATTTTATTGTCATGCATTTTTATACCTGCCTGTATTCATTGTTTTAGCACAATGGTAGAAATCTACCATCCTTTTACTCTGTTGGTACTTATAATCATTTATATCTGTTTCTGTCTAATGGTTGTTTCAGCACACCTATTTTACACTAGAATGACGGTGGTTCAATAAACGCTTATTGAAAACGTCCCCACCGATTATTCTGTGTATCTTTCTGAGACAAAGTGAGCACGGGTGACTGAGCAAAAAGTGATGTACTGTTTCCATGATCCCCGATGGGACAGAGTTGTCATGTTCAATAGTTGCCAAGAGCTATTCTCTCCTTGGTAAGAGGGGTTTCTAGTGGCACTGTGAGCTAGCTGGTATAGAGGTGAACATACTCGGTGGGGGTGTCTGGAATCAGTCTGAACACCAATCCCACAGTCTATGTTGTCTAAACGCGCAGATCCTATATAGGTTTATAGGAACTACACGACACGTGTTGTGAACATGTGGAGTTAAAGAAGCGTTTTGTTTCTGCATGAAATACTAATAGCTTATATTGAAGTGTAAATTCCGGCTCCTTTGCCTGTATTTATTGGTAAACAGGTCCACACCCTTGACTTTTCCGGATTGTCTTTTATCATCGTGTACTGTACATGCGACACATAACAAAAACGTTCCAATTGGATTGGTGTTGTCTTCTTGGGCTTTTGAGTTTTCCGTTCACAGAATTGAAACCCTACTTTGTTTAGTAAACCATCTTTTCAGATTGGATTTTGATTTCATTTTGACTGTGTACTTTGCCAATGCGTTCAGTACCACAATGCATGTGCTCTGTCCTGATGACATGAGCTGCATCAAATTGGGTTCATTTGCCAGAAAGGCCATGTTAAGTTAGCACCTGAAAAGTGGCAGTGGGACGGGAATAAAATGCTGCATGTGGGCTGCAGTTTACATTTAATCCACGCACATGTAGGACTGAGAATGTATGGATGGCTCCAGGTCCACTATTGTGGCCAGGTTGGCTGCAATTTAAAATCTTGCAGTAACAAGTGGCAAAGCCAATGTCCTTGGTCATGCAGACAAATCTGCTTTCATTCATTAGATAAGCCATCATGAGCTGGCCCTACAGCCACTGCTTTGGTTCTTAATGTATAAGTGGAATAGAGTAGATGTTAAAGTAAAGCAGGCCCTCGCTCTGAACAGCTGCCAAATGGTGTGTGTCAATGTGTAGGTAAAGAAGAGCCTTCATTGTTAGTAAAATTCAATTTTTAGAAGTTTGGCCAAGAAAATGGTCAGAGCTTGGTTCAAAGTTCCTTTTTAGTTTAAATGTTTACAAAAAAAGATAGTTCCTTGGTGAAGGTACATCTTTAACCTCCATATTGAATGGTACCTTTTAAATATTACTCTCAGTGTGGTCAGTAACCTGGCTGCAATAAACCAGTCCTGCTGGATCCCAGCTCCCTCCAGAGGCAGTAATTATCGTCGTCGAGAGTTGAGAAAAGGTGAACCACCAGGAAACAAGGTGAACTACCAGGAAACAAGGTGAACTACCAGGAAAAGTTGATCTATCAGGAAGCAATAAAACAAAACAACGTCCAAAGATAGAAAGACTGAATGAAGGCTCTCAGTGAACACTGATCTAGGATGTGTCATTTGGGAGTGGCCAGGACCAGAGGCCTGGATTCTGCCATGCTGATTGAAAAAATAAGCTTGAGTGACAGGACACTTACATAAGGAGGCTCCTCTAGAATATTTAAGTTTTGCTCTGAGCAGGAGAGAAATCTGTTCTCAGATCAGGAAGAAGAGTTTGTTTCTCAATTCCGTAGGCTGGCTCTGGAGGGGACGAATGCCATCACTGTGAAGGTTTACACAATACCAAGACAGGAAGCGCCGAAATGTGAATGCATTTTAGTGGGAATTGTGCATAGACTGGGCCTAGCACCACATATCTCGTGAAAATCCTGCTGCAAGTGACAAAGAGACCAGGGCTGAGTAGAGTTTACTCGCTGAGCTGTGTTGTACTTGTAACCCAATAACATGTCCGCTGTATTAATGTAAATATATGCATAAAATGTAGTTGTTAGTTACATTTAGAAGCTACATTTTTCATTGAGTAAACAAAATGCGCCAGGTGTATTTGTAAAGGGTGATTTAGTGTTCCTGTATTTTGTTCCTGTTGGTGTATTCCAGCAGGAAAGCACAAAAGTGCCCCCTTTTCACATCACTGAGGAAGGAAGGTGCCAATAGTGAGCAGTTCCCTGCACACGACCACCTCCTGGCTCATTTTCATGGCTAAGAAGGATGCTGCCTGGGAGGTATAACGCCCGTGGAGGCCAGACTGAAAGCCAATGCAAGGTCACACTTGAGCCTCTCTCTGTCGCGAGGTAAAAGGACGGCGTCCTCGCTCTAAATGTAGTGGCGGGACTCCGTTACCACATCCACCCCGACATGCGCCTTGCTGGTAAAGATCTGTGGGAGCGGGATCCTCGGGGGCACACTACTCCGGCTGCTCACAAGTGCCCTGGTATTCCTCAGACAGGTACTGAAGCACTGGACCCAATTTTACTGGGTGCAGATGCTCCTTGGTGAACTCAAGGGCAGGTCATGCGGGGCTGCGGACCCCTTCGTCCGGTGGGTGCGGGGCATGGAAAGGTTCTCCCTTCCTTCCACCGAGCTCCACTGGCCCAAACACCCTCACCGCTCCTGGTCTGCAGCAGTTCCCTCCTCCCGTTTCCCAGATGGCAGCACGAAAGGGCGCCTCATTCCACACGGAAGAGTGATCCGTGTGGGGATTTTAAAATTCTAAAACCAGGCACACTTGTTATTCCCCATTCCAAAGGTGCCACCGACCGGAAACTTCTATTCTGGCCACCTGGTATCCTCACACTTGTCTTTAATCCGCGGAACTTGTTAACTGGGCCCAAGCTATGGAAATGAAATGAAAAAGAAATTGTAAAGCGCGAAACATTCACCCGAAGGTGTCAAGGCGCTAGCTCATCAAAAGAACTCTGGAAAGAGCTGTGGTGTCCTTGCCATGTGCATGACGTTTGCTTTCATGTTTTTAGCTGCTTGAATGATTGATCCCTTATATCTCTTATGTGCAGAGCAGGTTTAATCAGGATCGGGCTGGAACCGAATACAGCCTCGGACACCTGCAAATACAGGGCACATATCGGCAAAGCGCGAGTTTTTTGCATAACATTAGTTGGATAGTTTGTGAGGTGGAAGAACTTTGGGAGGGAAGTGAGTACTTAAGGAGGGTGCACATATGAGGCAGCATGACCTAAGAGATGCACAGCACAGTCAAGTGTCTTACACAGCACAACTGGGATGTGTAGTATAAGAGCGACGGAACGGAGAGTTTTTCTAGGTGGACATCATTACTCATAGCCATACCTGTAGCCTCTTGTAACGTCACAAGGACTATCAGTCACGTGACATGACAAGAAACCAGGACCAACCAGGAAGGAAGGTCGAGCAGAAGGAACCAGCCCTGAAGGTGACACCACCCCCAAGGACCAGGCCAAGCACAACCCCAAGAGAAGCCCGTCGCGGAACCAACTACAGCGGAGGAACCACCACCACCAATGGAGGAGGAACAAGCAACGGGAGCCCAGCACCCCAATGGAGACCCCGAGGAAGAGGCACCAGAAGCCCAACCGATGGATAACCAGAGGGACCAGGACCCAGAGCCAGACGCAGGAACCGAGGACTTAGGAGAAGGAGAGGCCAAGCCAAGACAAAGGGAAAAAAGCACAAGAACAAGAGCAACAAGTCGTAGCCAGATGACAGCAGCAGCAGCAGCAACGAAAACGAGGGATGGCAGAAAGTCAGATCGCAGAGGCTGCGGGACAAGGGGAAGAAGGAGAAGGAAGAGAAGGAGGAGGAAAAGAGACAGATCAGGTCCAGAGGGAAGACAGCGGACACCAAAGCCGACCCTAACAACAACAAAGGAGGAAAGGGAGTCCAGGCCCCCCCCAAGACCCTTGAAAGAGAGGAAGGCCTAGGAAGGATGACTTCTACAACCGGAAGAACATCATCAAGGACCAGGAACAAGGAACACAGAGGATGACTACTTCACAGTAGACTCCAGGACAGAGGACAGCGACATGGAGGACAATGGAAATACCCCGGAGGACCCAGTAGAAGCTGCCCGAGAGGACCTGCAGAGGTTGCACTAGATGGTCAGCAAAGCCCCGGAGACCGGAGCAGAAAAGAATGAGGAGGACAACATTGTGTGGATAGAAGACGCAGAAGCGACCATGGAGATCTCCACCGAGAACCCAGAAGGGATAGCACCAGCGACAGAGGGCCTGCAGACGGTTCAGTACCCAGCGGTCTAACAGCCATACCACAGAAAGGTTCAGAAACAAGACACCGACTGCTAGAGCTGAGACAATGGCTATATCATTGTTCACCCTAAACGTCAGGAGTGTGAAGGATCAGGTTAGACTTGTCGACACGTTGCGCTTCCTGGCTGCTCAGAACCGAGGTATCTGCTTTCTGCAGGAGTGCGGGATTCCGTACGCCCAGTCGTACAGCCAGCTCGAACAGTAGTGGACGCACGGGCCATCTTTCTGGTCTGGAGGTAACGATTGCAAATCGTCTGGAGTGGCCATTCTAATCAAAGGGAGGCATTTCACCGTGGACAAGGTCACCAAACAGGTCAACGGCAGAGTGCTGGTCGTGGATGGCTCATGGGCCGGTGAGCCCGTTAGGCTTATCAATGTCTATGCCCCCCCAGAGAAGAATGAGCGACTAGGATGTTCAGGGTGCTAAAGATGCAACTCATGACCTCCAGAACCATTCTGATGGGTGGTGATTTCAACTGCATAGTAGAATTGGATGGACGTACTGGGTCAGGCTGTGCAGGGATGGATGTGACGTCCAGGCTGTTGGTGGAGATGATAGGTGAGGCGTCCCTCCAGGATGTCATTGGGAGCATGGGGCCGAATGCCAGGAATTTCTCCTGGAGTAGGCCGGACGGATCTGTGCGTTCACGGATCGACTTCCTATTCACCTCCCCAACGGTAAAGCCTGGGCGAAGCTCCATGGTCGCCGTCCACTTCTCTGACCACAGAGCAGTCAGTTTCGAGGGGGAACTTACAGGGAAGTTCCCCGCTGGCCCAGGATCGTAGAAGCTGAACTGCTCGTTGTTGGAAAATGAGGAGTTAGTGGCGAACCTCAGAACCGTGTATGTTGAGTGGAGGGGCATGAAGGACCTCTTTCATTCCACCAGCGAGTGGTGGGAATGGGTGAAGGACAGGTTCCGGAGCTTCTTCCAGGATGCAAGCAGAGCTGCTGCAAGGGAAAAGAAGAGGTCGTTCAGAAAGCTGCAGAGCAAACTGCAGCAACTGTACGAACTCGAGCTCAGGGGATGGGACGTGGATGACGACTTGGAGGAAACCCGAAAAAGGCTCACGGAGCACTTTAGGGAAGAATCCAAGAAAATCATCTTCCGGACTAGAACCGAGAACCTCGAGAAGGACGAGAAATGCAACTCGTTCTTCTTTAAGAAACTTCACTCAGCCCACACACTGCTGGTGGAGCTTCGGGACTCGGAGGGCAACCTCCAAAGTGGGAAGGAGGATGTCATGAGAGTCGTAACCGACTTTTATGGTGAACTTTACTCACCAAAGTTGTCGGAGAGAGCCCAGGTGGATAGTTTCCTGGAGGGCATCTCGAAGACAGAGGGTCCGGAAGAGAGAGAGGGCCTGAACGCACCCTTCACCCTGGAAGAGCTGCACTAGGCCGCCACGACCTCCAAGAGAGGCAAGACACCCGGAAATGACGGTCTCCCAGTGGAACATTATGTCGAACAGTGGGACCTTATCGGGCCGGACTTGCTGGACCTCTACGAGGAAATGGTGGGCAAAGGCAGTATGCCGCAATCCCTGCGAGAGGGTATGATAATACTCTTGTACAAACAGCAGGGAGAGAGAGAAGACCTCAAGAACTGGAGGCCCATCTCTCTCCTCAATGTGGACTACAAGATTCTCGCAAAGGTGAAGGCCAACCGCCTAAAGAAAGTGATAGCGAAGATAGTTCACCCTGACCAGTCCTGTGGGATACCGAGCCGGCAAATTGCGGACAGTCTGGCCCTCGTCCGGAACACGATCGAGTACGTCAAGGGCCGCAAGGTCCCGACGACCTTGGTCAGCCTGGATCAGGAAAAGGCGTTCGACCCCGTCTCCCATGAGTTCATGGACCAGACACTCAGAGCACTGGGACTGGGGGACTTCTTCTGTGACGTGGTGACCACAATGTATAGAGACATTTCCAGCACAGCATTGGTAAATGGCTGGAGAACCGACCCCTTCCCCGTCCTGTCGGGGGTGAGGCAGGGCTGCCCGCTTCCCCCCCTCCTGTTCATCTGCGTGATTGAGCTCCTCGCCGAACGCATCCGGCAGAACAAGAACATCAGAGGAGTGAAGGCACCAGGAAGCAGGGGACAAGGTGAAGTGAAGTGCTCCCTCTACATGGACGACGTCTCAGTCTTCTGCGCAGAAGGACCATCTGTGAAAGAGCTGGAGAGGACTTGTATCGAGTTTGGGAAATCATCGGAGCAAAGTTCAACAGCGCCAAGTCGGAAACCCTACTCTTCGGACACTGGACCCCCACCCGAGACCCACTGCCATTCCCCATCAAGCAGGACTTCTTGAAGATCCTTGGAGTTTGGTTCGGCGGAGAAGGTGCAGCAGAGAAGACAAGGGAAGGGAGACTGGCGAAGATGAGGCAGAAGCTGGGACTCTGGAGCCTCCAGAAGCTGATGATCGAAGGGAAGTCTTTGGTCCTGCGGAACGAGACCCTGCCAGTGCTCCAGTACATCGCTCAAGTGTGGCCTGTGCAGACCCGAACGGCCAAGGCCATCACAAGAATGATCTTCTACTTCATCTGGAGCTCGAAGATGGACAGAGTGAAGAGGGCGGTGATGTTCAAGACCCATGACAAGGGAGGCAAGGGAGTGCCAGACATCACCACCATCCTGAGGGGGATCTTCATGTGCCACTGCGTGAGGAACACCCTGAGGACCGAAGATGAGAGCCATGTTGGCTTTCTGATGGCACGCTTCTTCTTGTTGTCAACGTGGAGGCGCCTCGGATGGGCAGAGTGGGTAAGCGCCGTCCCGTACAACTGGGAGACCCCGTGGTTCTACAAGGAAGTGGAGAAGTTCGTAAAGGAGTTCGGGTTGGAGGCTGCCGCCCCGTCACATGTACCCCGAAGCTTGCCAAACACCAGATACGAGCAAAGGACATCAGCGAACCGATCAGTGCCCTCCCCTCTGCCACAGCGGACCACGTGCGGGGAAACATCGCATCCAAGCACCTGACAAACCATCATAAGGACATCACCTGGATGGCCATCCAAGGAAGGCTTCCCGTGAGAGCCTTCATGCACGCAAGAGGACTCAACCGATACAAGTCCTGCCCGAGCGGGTGTACCGTGGACGAGACGACATACCATCTCTTCTGAGAGTGCACATACGCAAAGGACCTGCTGAAGGCCCTAGGCACGGAGCTTAGGGTCTGGATACCTACTTCATGCAACACCGGGGACTCTGTGATGTAGGGTTTGTTCCCAGGGACACATGCACTAGGTGACCTCCAGGGCTGCTGGAAGCTCCTGTGCTGTTTTAAAGATGTTCATCTGTTTTCCAGAAACCACCTGGTAGTATGGAAGAAGGAGACATCGACCCTGGTGTGCCGTAAGAGGATCCACAGCCTCCTACATGACTACGCTGCACTGGACGGATCAGATGATGACGACGACTGAGGACCCAAAGGGGTCCCCTTGTACCCTAGCATGGGGGGGACCCTGGAGGGGCCACTAACCTGTTTTTGTCCTTTTTTCTTTAACCCAGGAACCAGTTGGTGACAGGGGAGAGGAGAAGGTGGATGAAGACAGGTGGAGTAAATGTAGTCATTTACTGTATGTATTTGACTAACGTGACCTTTTCCCTTCACAGGTAAAAGGTCAATGGGATAGCTTGCGCACTTGTTGACAAGTTTGTTATTAACGACTGACGAATAAATAGGGTGTGGTGGAAGGTGACGATTGATGTATCTGAACCAGAAACGACACCCTGACAAGAGGAATAACATTTTTTTTAAAAATCACTCACATGACATCACTTCATGTGAAAACAATGGAATGCTCCGGGCTTCTAATGGCCGGTAGAAGCCCGGAGCTCCAACATTCCAATATTGTTGTTCACAGCTGGTGCTGTGAACAAAGGCCTCACAAAGCTCAAGGGGATTTCAATCCCCTCGGCTCCGCGAGGCCTTGGTTTTATTTGTTAGAACACTCTGCCCTCTAGTGGCGGAATGTTCTAATAGCCTTATAGCCCACCATAGCTGGGCTAAACCTCTATTAAATCCTGCTCCCTTGTTAAAGGCTCACGCCTTCCGCTCAGGCCTTTAACTCTGGACCGGGCCTTTAATGGCCAGTATAGCCCGCTACGACGGGCTATAAGGCATTATTGTTACATTTCCAACATATCATTGTTCATTTTTCTACGTTTACACTTTACACTAAACTAATTATTGCTTGTGTTATCATGTAAATATATTATTGCTGCAAACAGTTTGTGACTGAAGCATCAAAGATCTCTGACCCCTGGGCCTATAACATCCACCCACCTTTGCTGCCTGGGGCAGGCCTCTGTGTGCACTTATTTGGCTTAGCGTTCTTGGTGCAAGTTGCTGCATATGCACTTATGGCCTCAGTGCTCAACTCCTCCACCATGTATATCTGGGCTCCTGCCCAGGGTCAGGACAAGAGGGTCATTGGCCAGAGTGCTCCCTCTTCCTTCCTGTCACTGTGAGGGACAGCCGATTCAAGACACACCAGTGATGCCCGTCCACAGAGTTCTTACAAACTACTAGAGCGCTATCCTTCTGTGTTGACGACAGAAAAAAGTGGGGAAGATGGATGCCATACTGCTGGAACAGCAGCTGGAACAGTCACAGTGTTTCCTATTCAGCAGCTGCAGGTAATTAGCAAAAAGTAGATTTTACCATTTTAAAAAGTTCTCCACTTACTTTAGAAGCTGCGCTACTATGATCTTGGCATGTGTTTTGGGCGGTCCCTGTGTGTGTGTGTATTTTTTATCTCCCAGTAAGATTAAATAGCCGAGTCCATTGGAAGTCCTCTGTGACTATGTGGTACTTATCAGATTAGCGCATGGGGGAACCAGACCCATAAATGTAGCTAATGTCCATCAGACCAGGGGATGGGATGATTAATGATTAGTGGCATCTGATCTTTGTAGGGGGGAGAAACCTTTTTTTCATGCACTCCTGGAGGGTGTAAGGCACCCCACTGTATAACCTTTGCAGTCCTCATAACTGGAGCCCTTACTTCCTGCCATGGTGTGTGAATGGTGCATGAGCGCAGTGTACATAAACAGTACACACAGGGTGAATGTGGCCTCCTAGCAGATCAGGCCGGACCCTTCCTACTGATGCAGGACCACGTCTGATTAGAATATGGCTAGTTCTTGTCTGGAGTGGCACAGTGGCTAAAAAAGAAACAATGGACTGGAATGCGACCAACGCAATTACCAGTGCCTCGAAGCACGAGGCCAACACTGGCTGAGTTGCTTGTGTTTCTGTCTAGAGGCCTGCCAGTGTGGGATGCCCAGTTACAACTGGAGCAAGACCATGTCTTATTTGTATATGACTGATCCCTGTCTAGAGAGGAATAGTGGGCAAAAAATGATGAACTGGAATGCCTCTGCGGGCAATCACGAAAGGTCGAGATTATTTCAATCATTCCGCCCATCACTTTCTAGGTCTGGCCTAAAGACATTTTCTCTGTAGTTTCATTTCAGAATCTGGGCATGAACAAGGGGGATAAGGGCTGATCAAGCCCCAGAAGAGTGTGGTTATTTAGTAAGTTAATATAAACTGAGGGTCTGGCTGGAATACACCCTCCTAAAGGGGAGAAAATCCTACAAACATCCTAAAGGGCAAAGGGGCTCATCCTCTGAGAGTGAGATCCTGTCCTTGTTCTGCTCCCTTTTCATTACCCTAGCAACTGCCAAAATTAACAAGCATTGTCAAAGCCAATAGGTCTCGCCTATGCAAGATCTATTGACTTTGTCAATTGTTTTAGTGGTGTGTTGTATTGTGGTACAAATGGCCTGTCATTCCATAGTGTTCTATGGTATGGCCAGTCATTCTATAGTATAGTATGGTATGACCTGTTATTATATGGTATGGTATGAAATGGTATGGCTTGTAATTATACAGTATGTATGGCCTGTTATTTTATGGCATGCTAAGTTATGGCCTGTCATTGTATAGTATGATTTGGCCTGTCATTGTATTGTAAGGTATGGAATGTATAGTATGACCTGTCATTGTATAGTATGGTATGGCCTGTTATTGTATAGTAAGGTATGGCCTGTCAGTGTATGGTCTGTCATGGTATGACCTGTCATTGTACAGTATGGTATGGCCTGTTATTGTAAAGTATGGCATGATATGGCCTGTCATTGTTTAGTATAGCATGGTGTGGTATGGCCTGTCATTGTGTGGTATGGTATAGGCTGTCGTATTGTATGGTATGGCCTGTTATTGTAGTTTATTATGTTATGTTATGGCCTGTCATTGTATAGTATAGTGTGGTATGGTATGGTCTGTCATTTTATGTTATAGTATGGCCTGTCTTTGTATGGTATGGTACAGGCTGTCATAGTATGTTATGGCCTGTCATTGTATAGTATGACATGGCCTGTCATTGTATAGTATAGTATGTTATGGTATGGTATGGCCTGTCATTTTATAGTATGATATGGTCTGTCATTGTATAGTATAGTACGGTATGATATGGCTGTTAATGTATAATATGATATGGTATGGTATTGCCTGTCATTGTATAGTATAGTAGGGAATGGTTTGGTCTGTCATGGTATGGTATGGCCTGTCATTGTAGAATTTAGTATGGTATGGCCTGTCATTAAATAGTATAGTATGTTATGGAATGGCCTGTCTTTCTATGGAATGTTACGGCTGTCATTGTATGGAATGGTATAGTATGGCATTTTATTGTATAGTATGGCATGGTATGGCCTGTCATTGTATAGTATTGTATGTTATGATTTGATATGGTATGGCCTGTCATTGTAGAGTTTAGTATGGTATGATATGGCCTGTCATTGTATAATGTGGTATGGTATGTCATTGTATGGTATGATATGGCCTGTTATTGTAGAGTTTAGTATTGTATGGCCTATCATTGTATAGTATAGTATGCCTTTCACTGCATAGTATAGAGTAGTGTGGTATGGCTTGTCATTTTATAGTATGGTATGTCATTGTAGAGTTTAGTACAGTATGGTATGGCCTGTCATTGTACAGATCTATGTATAGTATGCCTGTCACTGTATAGTATAGTATAGTATGTTGGTGTGTGGCCTGTCATTGTATAATATAGTATGCCTTTCACTGCATAGTATAGAGTAGTGTGGTATGGCTTGTCATTTTATAGTATGGTATGTCATTGTAGAGTTTAGTACAGTATGGTATGGCCTGTCATTGTACAGATCTATGTATAGTATGCCTGTCACTGTATAGTATAGTATAGTATGTTGGTGTATAGCCTATCATTGTATAGTATAGTATGCCTTTCACTGCATAGTATAGAGTAGTGTGGTATGGCTTGTCATTTTATAGTATGGTATGTCATTGTAGAGTTTAGTACAGTATGGTATGGCCTGTCATTGTACAGATCTATGTATAGTATGCCTGTCACTGTATAGTATAGTATAGTATGTTGGTGTGTGGCCTGTCATTGTATAATATAGTATGGTATGGGCTATCATTGTAGAGAGCCATAACGCCCAGTACTTAATTTGTAAAAGAAGAAGTGCTTGGGCTCTCGTCGGGAGGCCACAGCAGCTTGCACCACACATTGCCCCGGCCAGCTGCCAATGACACTACAAAGACAGCTACTAACCATCACACTCTTACAAGTGTGACAATTCCTACTATTCCAGGCCCCCACCACTATAAAAATGGCTTGGAAGGCAGGTATTAGTCATTGTAAATGTAAATTGAACTAATAAACGGCTATTGTGCTCATACCTAAATTAGCCAGACATCGCCACCATGTGGTAGACTGTCATAAGCCATGGTGCTGGCAATTAGGTGCTGGTACAGAGCACCAGAAACCACTGGCTCAAACTAAGCACTGATAACGCCACATCTCTCCCTAATGAAATGCAATTATTAAACTAAAGAGAATCTTTGCGAAAGAGCGTGTGATTTTAGCACGGTGGCGAGCAGCAGTTGTGATTACATGTTCATTGCAGTGCTTTGTTGTGCTGTGAATGTTCAGATGAAAAACAACATTTCATCGGCAATCAGACTGCCTAAATCCATGTAAGATCCCTTTGGAGAGAGTTGAGAGGTTAGAGAATTTTGGAAAGATGGCACTGAAATAGTCCGGTTTGAATAAGGCAAATTCAGGCCCAGGTGGGAATCTGGGCAACAGAAAAGACAAGCTGCTGGAAACTGGGAACTGAGATGTGGCCACGGGGAATGGCAGATGGGGACTGTGGATGGTGGCAACCCCTATACGACAGTGCCTCGTGCCACTCATTTTCATCCAGAGTCATGCACATTTTGAGTGATGTGTATGTGCATTGCAAAGCCTTCTTTTCCTGTCTAAACACACCCTCCTAAAAAGACACAGTGCGATCAGCTTAGAACAACAGCTGGTGAGGCGAAGAGGGGAGAGTGGTGGGGGGAGGAAAAATATTACCTTCATCACGTTGGGAGCAGCAGTCGGGCATTGATTAAGTTTGATTAATCTGTGCTTGGTCCCTGCTCCACCGAGGCAAACGGAACTGACGTTTGGTCTGCGCTAGCCAGTTAGGATGCAGCAAAGCAGACTGAAACTGGAGCTGACAAATGGTAAGCAATGGGCGGGCTGCAAGTCCTTTAGGGAACACAATAGTGTTGCAAACGAGTGCATGCGCTCGCAGGCTCGACCATAAAAAGTAACCCAGCACAAAGATGTCATTTATTTTTTTTAACAAAAGGAAGAGGCCTTGAAAGATGTCTTTCACTGGTTCAAAATAGGTTAAAATGTGGTCCGCCAGAATCAGCGGACTTATTTGACTTGTAGAGGATGAGCATGTATTGTGGCAGCGGCACACTTTCTGAGATACCGTACCCAGCCCCCAGCAGAGGGAAAAAGAATCACTGGCTACTCACACTAACCTCTGAGGTGACTATGCCCTTCACTTTTTGTTAACTATTACCTTTTCTGTGACACAATAGTTTTTTGCTTAAGTGCAATTAAGTGAAATCATTGAACTTTTTATTAATAAGGGACTAATACTTTATATCAGAAATACAAAAAAATCCACCTTGGTTTAATTTCAGTACACAAAGATCCTTACTTGGAGAAGGTCGGAAGAGTTAACAATTGTGTTAAAAGCACGGTAAGTTGACAAAAAAATAACTTAGTTGAATTAATTAAAGTAAAGTGAAATCACTGCTTATCCAGTGCACTAATACTATTTTACTGCAAGGGAAAGCAGTGTTTGTCAGCACGAGAAAAAACATACTGGTGCTACAATTGCAGCTTTAAATGCACAAAGCTCTTCTTTTGTATGTTTTACTCCATTTAACTGAAAATTAGTTACCAATTTATGTTATTTCTACGAAAAAAGGCAGTAAACTGTAAAAATAACTTCAAATGTTTTTACTTCATGTTACATGAAGTGACTCTGATTTCACTTGCACTGTATACAGTGGTGGCTGGTGAAATTTTAAAGTGGTGGGGCAGAAACAACTGAAATGTACTGCCGCAAGCAAGCCCTGAGTCTTTACTATCACAGACCCAGGTGGTCAGGTTCTTTTTAAAAAAGCGCTTTATGGCAGTCATTTCTAAGCGCTGTAAATAATAGATGTTACTAATACCAAATAAAATTGTACTCAATGGGTATTGAACTAAGGCTGATAAAAATGCTGATTTGGCCTTGTGTTGATTCCAGATCATGACCCCCCATGTCACACCACAAGAAAGCAGTGAATTTTCAAATCACTGAGCCATCGGTGTTAAATTTTTCTATCAATAGTAAATGCCTGCACTTGCCTTTTCAAACTATGACCAAAAAGATGCACTCCACATGTCAATTACACAGATATCTGCTGTATTGCAAGTAGATCTGTGGCAGCAATATGGCTAATAGTCATCTCTTCTGCCATCTGCCTCATCAAAATTTTCTTCCTGCAGTAGTGCAAACCTATAATTCAAACTCCCTGGCAGATGGAATGAGAGCTTCTGCCAACAGCTAATGGCAGGATGCAAAGTTATACATAAGGCAAGGTTTATTTTTGAATGTTGACATCTTCTTGCTGCTGTTTCTAAGAAGAAGCAAGTAGGTTTTATACAGTGGCGAGGGACTCCCTTTAGTTAATGTTATAGGCCCTAATCTTCTTAAATACACTTTTCCCATTCTCCTCAAACACACTTTGATGCACCTGAGCAGGTTTCGTGTTTCTCAAGCACACTTGCCAGATGACCTCAACCAGTTCTGTATCTTCATCTAAAAGCTTGTTGCATTCTGGGGCTTGTAGTTTCACTTTTGAACATTATGAATCAGAATTCAAAGCATGCAAAGTGGCACACATGACTGGGGCTCCTTGTCAGCTATGCGACTATGTCTGAATGCATGGATCAGACAAAATGGCCCCTTTATAAAGGATACAATTGGGAGTAATGCAGCAACGTGTCTCAAACTTGGAAAATGGGAAGCGTCAACAACACTACGATGCTTCACAGATGCAGTTGTTAATTCAAAGACCTAAGAAAGATCAGACCAAGCTGCCTCTTGCAAAGCATTAATTACTGCCACTTTTATGACCCTCCCCCCTTTCCCGCCGGAGCCTGACGAAAGCCTAACCGACAACAGCACAGTCAGTGTACACACATCAATAGGGTTGAGATTAATTAAGCAGCGTCACTTGCATGAGGCCCGATTTCTTCTCTTATGATACTGCTGTCCCATAAAAGGCACTCAACTGCTGCAGCATGTCACACACAGTAACTGGTGAGCAGACTCCTGCTCGAAGAAAAATGTCCCACTCTGAAAAGCTAGGTGCAGTGCTCGTAACGTGGGGTCTAACACGCAGGACTTCAACGTGCAACGCCCGAACATGTTTATATTTCATCAACACAATTTACAAAAAAAATAAGCACAATGGCCAGCAGCGGTTCCTCGCTCTTCAGTGAGGGGAAGAGGAGATAGTGGTGGGGGAAGGTGGTTAAGATAAATAGTACCTCAATCACGTTGGGAGTAGCGGACAGGCACTGATTATGTTTGATTAATCTGTGCTTGGTCCCTGCTCCAGCGAAGCAAATGGAACTGACATTTGGGATGCCCTGACCAGTTAAGAGGCAGCAAAGAAGACTGAAGCTGGAACCAACAAATGAAAAGCTAGGGCGGGCTTGCAAGTCCTTTACTGAACACAATAGTGTCACAAGTGATTGCTTGCACTTGCAGGCTCGACCCTAAACAGGGTCAGTTTTCAGTGGAAAAATGTGATGTGTTCATGATGCGTTTTTGGCCATTTCCTGTCACGGGCACTAAGCCTACCCACACAAGTGAGGTACCATTTTTATCGAGAGACTTCACGGAACACAGGATAGTAGAACAAGTGTTATTACCAATTGTCTTTCTCTGCATTTGCACCTTCCAAATGTAAGACAGTGTGTAAGAAAGAAGTCATTTTGAGAAATGCTCTGTAATTCACATGCTAGTATGGGTACCCACAAATTCAGAGATGTGCAAATAACTACTGATTTTAAACTCCATATCTTGTGCCCATTTCAGAAATACATAGGTTTCCTTGATACCTGTTTTTAACTCTTTATGAATTGCTGTATACCTAGTGCACAATGAAAAACCATTGTACGGTGCAGCTCAGTTATTGGCTCTGGGTACCTCGGATTTTTGGAGAACCTCCAAGCCCTATGTATCCCCATAACCAGAAGGGTCCATCGGACATAACGGTATATTGCTTTTGAAAATCTGCCATAGTTAGAAGAGCTTTCAGATGCAAATGGAGACACAAATGGCTGTTTTTTTCAACTCAATTTCAATATTTTTTTATTTCAACTGTTACTTTTTACAGGAAAACCTTGAAGCATCTACATAAATGACCCCTTGCTGAATTTGTAATGTTGTCTAGTTTTCAGAAATGTATAGCTTTCTGGGATCCACCATTGGTTTCATACCCATTTCTACCACTAACTGGAAGGAGGTTGAAAGCACAAAAAATAGGAAAAATTGCCTATTTCCCAGTAAAATTCCAAAACGGTGGTGAAAATTTTGGTTTTGCGATTTAAGTCTGCCTGTTCCTGAAAGCAATGAAGATGGTGATTTTAGCACCATAAACCCTTCATTGATGCCATTTGAAGGGAAAAAAACAGACGCTTTCTTCTGCAGCACTTTTCCCCAAAAACCCAAAATGTAGATGTATTTTTGTTAATTTCTCGGTCTCCTCCAGGGAAATCCACAAACCCTGGGTACATTTAGAATCCCCAGGATGTTGGCAAAAAAGGCCGCAAATTAGGTGTGGATACCTTATGTGGACAAAAAGCAATGGGGGCATAAGCACGAACTACCCCAATTAGCAAAAAAAAGGCTTAGCACAGGGGTGGGGAGTGGGGAGGCCTAGCAGCAAAGGTGTTAAACCACTGATTATCCTAGCTCCACCACATTTCGTCTCACACACACACACACCCTACACACCCCTACATACCCCTACACACACACCTCTCTCTGTAGGACTCAGCTGAACAATTAGCCTGGAAAACGTGAGTGAGCTCAGGAGACATCTGTGAATCTGAGGGGAGGAAGGGGAGGAAAGGGCCCGAGTCTGGACAAGCCGTTTAAGAAGTCACCAGTGGGAGAGGCCTTAGAATTAAGTCTGGGCAAATTGTTTTTTATTCTTTAATTAAAAGGTGGAAGTAAATAATAGACAAACCACTTTTTTCCTTATCTGTGAAATCTCACTACTTTAAGGCGTTCATGGTGTTTCTCTTGTTCACATGGCGCAGAGTGGACAGAAAACTCTCAAAATTGCTTGAAAGGTGTGAACTTCTGTGAAAGTGCTTGAAATCCACCCTTTGGAAAACAAATTAGAACAAAGTGGTGAATTTATACCATGTACAAAATGTCTCCCACTTATAGATTTTGCGTGTTCTGCATTTCACCGGAATGTTTCTCTCACAGCTACTCAGGGGCAGATTAGGATGTACATGAAGATTTCAGGATACATAATGCATTATATTTCTATTTCTAATAATGGTGTTCCTATCTGTGATGTTGCATGTCTTACGCCTGAACTTTGAGTAACACTTTATATGCAGGTAGAAACAGTAAGTGATGGTGTGAATCTGAACACATACTGAAAATCACTGAGGTATGGGGCAAATCTAAATATACATAACAGTGATTGTCAGACCCTGTTTGGGCTTCAAGGATAAAGCTGGGGCTGCTAGGCGTCAGATATCAGCAATCAATCAACAACCCAATAAGGAGAATGCCCAGCTCAATGCTTCTCTTTTCAATAAAGAAAATACACTTTGGTACTCAATACTACATACCACTATCAGTGATAAGAAGTTGTGTGTCTCGGGGCGCTGTCTTGGTAGGTGCTATGCCCACCCGGCTCCTTCCATGTCCTATTGTCCATAGGCTCTCTTCCTGGTTCTGGGTAGTCCATCCTCTATTTCTAGAGAGAAACAGGAGTAGCATGTCTCTGGCAAAGATATAGTTGAATTACCCCTGAAACTGTAAGTGTGCTCACTCTTTTTAGTCTCTTACCCTCTCACAGGTAAAATCAGCCCTGTCAGGTTTCACTTGGCCTGTCTGGTACCCTGGGGCATGCTTGCACACTCTGATAAGTGGCAGCGCGCTGGGCAGCACTCTTCAAACGTCTCCTGCTTTGTACAATGGGCTGCATTGAGCAATGCACCCTCTCAAACTCTGTTTACTTGCGGGCAGCAGCAGTTCTTATAATGTGTGGTACCGCACGGACCGATGGTATATTCCTGGGACCACTGTGTGTTGGCGTTGGGTCAGGGTAGGCAGGCCATAGACGACGCTCCTAATAAGGTCTTATGACCCGTAGTATTTGCAGTCCCCACCTGGGCCATCATAAATTCAGCTGATGCAACCTTGCATGGGCTGTTCACACCTTCATCAGTTGTAGCCCCATTGTTAGAAATTGGGTTCCTGGTTGACTTGTATGGAAACCCTGGTCAAGCAATTACCACAATCCTAGTCAGGGTAAGTCACAAACACACGCTAAATTAACCTGTGCTCGCCTACTGGTAGCTTGGCACAGAGCAGTTAGGCTTAACTTAACAGGCAGTGTGCGAAGTATTTGTGCAACTCTTCAGACAATAAAACAGTGAAAACACCACACAAAAAGATTCCAAACCAAGTTAGAAAAATAACTCTTAATTTAATAAATAAAACAATACCAAAACGACAAAAATCCAATAAGTAGAACGTGAGTTATGTGTTATTAAAGATTAAACTATAAAATAGCGCATAGAAGCAATAAGCGCCTATTTGGGCTATCTGGTTCCGCCGGACCATTACAAAGTGAAAATTTCAGGCCGACTGCAATAGAGCGCGGGCCGGATACAGTGACTCCGAAAGGCCAGCTGAACAATAGTACCTTGATCCTGGTTGCGACAATGGAGATGTGAGGTGCCACAAGGTGGACGCGATAGTGGCAATGTCCCAATTCTGAAGACGATGCGCTGTTTCCGAGATGCGATGGTTCCGAAGCCATTGTGCTGGGTTTCTCCACGCAGTCGAGCGGATGCGTCGATCGCCTCCCAGCAGTGGCAGTGATGTGGTGGTTCCAATGGCGATGTGTTTTGTTCCGAGTGCGATGCACCAGCCCTGTTCCTGCAACATCGGTGATGGGTTGATTGTGCTCTCGCAGCAGAGGATGCGTCGGTTCTCCTGGAGCAAGCACCTTAGGCCCTCTTCCAATGGTCCAGGAGCAGGGGTGCAAGTCTTTTATGTCCCTGAGACTTCAGATAAGGGGGCTAGTCAGGTAGTCCTTGGAGTCACTCTGGGTTCAAATGATGGAAGTCTTGTCTTTACCCTGTCAAAGAGAGCAGCAGGCAGCAGGCAGCAGGGCAACACAGCAAGGCAGCAGTTCTTCCACCGAAGCAGTCCAGCAGAGTGGCAGTCCTATAGCACAGCAGTTCTTCTTCCTTGCAGAGTGGTTTTAGGTCCAGAAGTGTACTGAGTTGGTGGTGTTGGAGGTCAAGTATTTACACCCAATTGTGCCTTTGAAGTGGGGGGGGCTTCAAAGAAGGGTCTTTGAAGTGCACAGAGGTCTTCCCTTCCTGCTTTCTCCAGACTCACTACAGCGGGGTATGAAACCCTCTGTGTGTGGACAGGACACAGCCTATTCAGGTGAAAGTGTGAGGCTGTGCCCAGCTCCTCCCTCCCATCCTTCCAAGAAGACTCATCAAGTCACACCTAAGTTCCCTTTGTGTGTGGCTAGAGGGAATACACAAAGTCCAGCTGTCACCTCACCCAGCCAGTGATCATAGACAGGCAGCAGACACCAAATGGCTAAGAACAGAAAAATGCCTAACTTTCTACAAGTGGCATTTTCAAAATAGTAACAATAAATCCGATTTTGCCATTAAACAGGATTTATCATTACCATTCCATAGGTACTAAACATAGCAGATCTACTTCCTCTCTATTAGGAATTATAGCTTATTAAATGTAATAAGGAATTCCCAATGTCATCCTATGAGAAGGGTAGGCCTCACAGTAGTAAAAAACAAGTTTGGGCGTTTTTTACCTAGCAGGACTGTAAAACTTAAAAGTACATGTCCTACCGTTTGATTACATAGCACCCTGCCCTATAGGCTACCTAGGCCCTACCTTAGGGGTGCTATATATGTAATAAAAGGGGAGTTTAAGGATTTGCGAGGGGTTTTAATTGGTAAGTCAACATGTCAGTATAAACTGCACACTCAGGCTCTGCAATGGCAGGCCTGAGACATGTTTAAAGGGTTACTTGAGTGGGTGGCACAATCAGTTCTGCAGACCCACTAGTAGCATTTAATTTACAGGACCTGGGTACATGAAGTGCACTATAGTAGGGACTTATAAGTAATTTAAATATGCCAGTTTGGGATATATCAATCAAGCCATGCTTAAGGGAGTGAGCACAAGCCCTTTATCACCAGTTAGCAGTGGTAAAGTGCACAGAGGCCTAAGGCCAATAAAATGAATTCAGCAAATTCTTTTTTTTTTGCCTGCCTCCCTCCATTTTTCTGTACCCATGTTTGCTGTTTCTAGGACTCTGCACGCTTTAGCATGGCTAATCAGTTCTAAAGTGCTTGAGCTCTCTCCCCTAAAACATGGTAACTTTGGATCGTACCCAATTGGCATATTTAATTTGCTAGTCACTAGAAACATGCACTACATGTGCCCAGGGCCTATAAATTAATTCCTACTAATGGGCCTGCAACACTGATTGTGTCACCCACGGAAGTAGCCCTCTAACCATGTCTCGGGCCTGCCATGCCAGGGCCTGAACGTGCAGTTCGCTGCACTGTGACTTGGAAGGTAAAACTACTTGTCAAGCCCTGGACTCCCCCTTTTATTCCATATAAGTCACTCCTAAGGACGGTCCTTGGCAACCCAGAGGGCAGGGTGCTATGTAACCAAAGGGAAGGAAATAAGCTTGTCTGCTTTACATATACTAGCACTCAAAGTAGATCCCAGCAAAATCTCTGACACAAAAAGAATTCTAGATTCACACAGCCCTAGTGCTCACCTTTTGAATGCAGGAATACAACATTCAACAGGAAAAGACTGAACAGTTCATTTTTCAAAATGTAAAGAGCAGAGTTGGAATTTCTAGTAACTTTAGCTTATTTAGGAACTAGTACATGTTTTGTTGAAATCTACGTATTATTCGGGAGTTGGTGGGCGATTTGACAGGTGGAGTAAACTCATATTTATGCAGAAAAATGGGAGAATCACATAATTACAGTGGCCATGGATATAGGATATCATCCCCTTTGGTATCGCTTTGTTCGCCCTAAGTTGGCAGGGTATGCCCAGACGTGGGTCCCTTGCTCACTTTGCCACTGGATTCAAGATAGCCTGGCTGATGAGGGTTTTGAACCCGAAACCGGTCCCAGGATGCTTGTTTCCGGTCCAGGGAAGACATGGCTTGGCAGTTCGGGCTGGACTGTTCCCATGAGGCACAGGGTCAGACTGATTTGCATATGGCCATGTCTGAACTGGGGTGGTGGAGTGAGCTAAAGAATGATGATGGATTAAACCCAGATCAGTTGACTGGGGGTGAGTGTTTGATTTGCTCTAACGCTCCGTCCATCATCCCCTTTGGTATAGGATAGGGAGAGACAAAAAAGAAACGGGAGGGAGAACAAGCAGAATTATGGAAGGGAGAAAGAGTTTAGCTAGAGACAAACATCAATAAATTGGGAGGCAGAATGGGAAGTGAGAGACCGTAGATAAAATGGAGGGGCAGTACGAGTAGGCAAGCAGAGACGTCAGAGAAAGTGAAAGAGAGACATAGTGACAGGTGAGGGAAGAGAGCAGAGATAAAAGGGGGACGCAGCAATGATGGCTGAAGTTGCAACAAGAGGATTAAAGGAATCAGTAACAGAAAGCGGCAGGTGGAACACAAAAGGAGAGTTGGGAGCAGGAGGCCGCAGAATAGAAGATATATAAGGAGAAACAGGGGAGGCAGGGGGCCTAGATATTGAAGAGCAAGAGAGGCAGCATAGTCAAGGGAGAGACAAAAGAGATGGAAGGAGAGTAGAGATAGAAGACCAGAGTACATGGGCAATAGAGACTGGTGGCTGGGCACAGCCGAGACTGAGTGCAGGACTCACAGTGAGGAGGGGTGTGCTACTACAACAGAGATTGGAGGAAGCGGGTGACAAAGATTGGGGGGCCGGGACAACAGAAAATAAGTTCCCCGGGAAGAGCAGAGACCCAGGAAACTCAGCTGGGACAGCAGTGACTGGGGTTTCTGGGGGCAGCAGTGACCGGGGCCAGGGACAGCAGTGGTCGGCTGGAGGGGGTCAGGCACAGCAGTTGCTGGAGATGGAGGGGGTAGAAAGGGGAAGCGGGGAAAGAAGTGATCGGACCTGGCGGGCCGGGGACAGGAGTAACTGGGAATGCTGGGGACAGCAGTAAACGGAGGGGGTGCCAGGGACAGCAGTGGCCAGAGGGGAGACTACAGCATTAATTGTGAGGCTGGTGGACAGCAGTGAACAGGGAAAAAGAGTGGTCAGGGGGCCGGGGACAGCAGTGGCCAGGGGGGCGGGACAGCAGCGACTGTGAGACTAGTGGACAGCAATGACCAGGGGGCGGGGACAGCATTGATGGGTGACCAGTGGACAGCAAAGACCAGGGGGCTTAAGATAGCAAAGACCAGGGGTCTTAAGACAGCAATGACCAGGGGCCAGGGACAGCAGTGATTGGTGACCAAGGGACAGCAGTGACAGTGTGACTGGGGGACAGCTCTGACCTGCTAGGCCGAGGATAGTAGTGACCTGGGGGGGCAGGGACAGCAGTGACAGGTGGCCAGACCACAGTGACCATGTAGTCAGAGACAGCAGTGACCAGGAGGCCAGATAGAGAAGTAATCAGGGAGTCGAGGACAGTAGTTATTGGGGAGCAAAGGGACAGCAATGACCCGGGGCTGGGGTCCGAAGACATAAGGGTCATGGACTGTAGAGATTGGGAAGGGGGGCTGCAGAAACGGGAGACAGTGACTGCTGAGATAGGGGTCAGAGTGAAACCTAGCCGACAGGAATGGTAGTCGGGGCAGTAAACAGACAGGAGGCAGAGAGAGAGGTGTAAAAGTTGGCGGATACACATAGGAAGATGAGACATGAAGACATGAGGAGAAAAGCTGAGGTTGAGAAGGTGAAGCAACCGTTGGAGAGAGGTGGAGGGGTGATCTGTGTATGTGTCGATAGAGAGTAAATCAGCTCGAAAGGACAAAGTGTTGGGGAGGGACAGACACAAGAAGTGCGCATTCTGTTCTGTCCACAGGAGCACATAGTTCCCTTATCTGCATGTGAGCGTGTACTTCTCAGAGGTCAGGGCAAGGGCACAAGAGTAAACAGCGGAGACACCTTTGTGTTCTATCTGGGTCTGGTGGCTTAGTGGACTAATGCATACACTATAGGGGCCTATGTTCGACCTCATGGTCACAGGTTCAATTCCTGGTGGGTCCACTCATCCTTTCTGAGGTCAATAAAATGAGTACCATTGAATTGGGTAACAATAAACATCTGTTATTCAGCACCAAGATGCACATTTGGGGGTGAACGTACGCTTTACAAATACTTATATTATGTTCTATTGTATTATAGCATTTCTATTGCGCTTAATAGCGCTATGTGGTATGACTTCAAGCAGAGGTATTTGTCTAAGGGGTCTAGGTCACCTCAACAGGTCTATATTGATAACCTACAAACTACAAGCTATACCCATAAAAGCGCACAAGACAAATAAAACAAGAACTAAAGAGATAAGTTAGTTGTGACTTAAGGTTGTGAATCAAAGTAAGATTTTAAGTTATTCATTGTACATATGGATGCAAGTCGAAATAATTTTCTTTGATGTATTGTTTTATTTTTTTTATTTTTCCAATATAGTTAATTTGATATAACGATTCATAGATTAAGACCAGCCCACACATGTTTATCCTCCTGTGGTGCTCAGGCCAGGTGCTTTTTCAAGGCCAAAAAAACTGAAAATAACGCTTAGTCAAGGAACAAAAAATCTGTGTGGCGGTCTGAAAAACTGGACAGAAATAGAAGCTCGTTGGACTTTTATCTCAAGGCGCTATGCGTGCCAACCTCAGACTACAGGGGCAACGCACAACTGCCAAGGCACAAGGAAGGAGTGCCATTTTCACAAAAAGGGTCAACGCAGAGCCACCATCATAACCAAGGAAGGAAGCAGGGGTGCAACTCCCAAGACTAAAGAGACAATGCCGGGGTGTCGAAGGGGACATTGTGAGAATGTTGATCTTCGACTATGGGCCAATATCCGAGTCAGAATGCAGATGAAGAGCCAGCCTCCGACATAATATGTCTCCAAGTACTAACAAGTACTTAACCACATCTAACTAAGACAAGCAAGATAGTGATGGTGGAAGGCTTCAATTAATTTCAGCCACTGGTTGGATCTCAGCCTGGACCGTCTGCTGGTTTGCACAGTGCCAATCTGGAGTGGCACAGTGAGCAGTAAAAGGATGGGAAGAATGTACACCACAGTAAGTACCAGTGGATGGATATGCTGCTTCAGATTATGTTTTATGTCTAACTTGATGCCATGCCATGTCTAACTCGTAAAATACATTTCCCTCCAGGCCCACCCTTGTCTTCCCAGGCCCCTCCTCTTCCCACCCGCGCCATGCTGGCAGGCAGCTGCTCGTAGGGGACACTTCTCCTGGGATGGCGTCTGACATTCTAGAGATGTGTGTGAAATCCTCCCCAGAGCATGGAATGTAACAAGCACCCTCTGGGCAGGGAGGAGAGGCAGTGGGGGCGGCGGCGATGGGGGGGGAGGGTTTCCAGCACAGTCCTTGGGATGCTGCGGAGAGCCAGTTGGGTATGTGGAAGAAGGCAAAGGAAAACATCAGAGGTTTTGTGATCCTAAAAGGGGGGGGGGCATCTGCTTGCTTCTGCACTGACCCTGGGAAGACGCAGACTTGCTAACTGATGGCCCCCGCACCTCCTTATTTCTGCACCGGGCGTAATGTCTGAGCAGGAGATGGATAGTAGAGAGAAGAGAGAAAGAGAGAGAGAGAGATAGAAAGAGTGAAGCATGCTGGCAGTGGCGGCTCCTCCACTAAGATGGAGGAGTATCGCCCCACTGCCATGAAGCAGCAAAAGAAAGGAAAAAATAAATGATAACGTAATGTTATTATCATTTTATTTTGTCCTCCTGCTGCAGCAGCTTGCGTAAGGAGGCGGGGTGGGGCTGAAGAGCAGGGGAGGAGGGCAATGACTGTTTGGTCGTCCCTCTTGTGCCGCCCAAAACAGTAATGCGCACTTCCCCTGTTCTCCATGCAGGCTGCATTACAGCCTGCATGGAGAACATGCCCACCCCTACAGCCCCGGGCTCAGCGCTGTGTAACGGCGCTCAGACCAATCACAACGCTGCATTGCAGCCTGCATGGAGAACATGCCCACCCCTACAGCCCCGGGCTGAGCGCTGTGTTACGGCGCTCAGACCAATCACAACGCTGCATTGCAGCGTTGTGATTGGGTGCGGGGAGAATGGGAGCCCTGGTGCTTCCTGCTTCCTGTTTTTCACAAGAAGCCAGGAAGAGGACGGGATGGGACACAGGAGAGACGGTAAGTGATTTTTTTTTTTTAAACCGATTTCCCCCCCACTGCCACTTTGCCCCCACTTGCCTCACTGCTGCTTCTAGGTAGCAGTCGCGACTGCTTGGTGGGTGGGCCTGTGGTGATCCAGAAGGCACAGCAAGGATGTGGCGAAGTCACAGATCCTGTCTCTCCTCACTGAGGACCTGCCAACACCTCCTGACAAACCCTGCCCCCAAGGGGCATGCTAAACACAAGAGTGTGGTTTAGTTGCGTAGATTCGACATAGGGGTAAATAAATGACTGCCAAATTAAATTCTCTGTAAATGGAGAATGGGAGGATGTGGCGTAACGGCCAGAGCTGCTGACTTTGGATCTGGGGAACCAGGTCCGAGTCTCAGCACCGGCTCAACATACTGTGATACTGGACAAATCACTTAATCTCCCTGTGCCTTCAACTAAATGAATGTGTAATGTAACTGGTGTTTATGTAAAGTGCACTAATACCTTCGTGTCAAGCGCAAGATATATAAAACTGCAAAAAGTACAAGACGAAAAAGCAGAAAGAGGCAAACCTTTATTAAAAAATAGTTCCCCCAAAGCGATGTTAAAAGTGATTTGTCTATGGGAAACTGATAAGAGAAGCAGACGATGAACAAGCATTGGTAAATGCAGGAAAATATGCTACAGCCAATAGAAAAAGAGGAAAATTAAGTGGCACACACAGGAACCAATGAAAAGCCAGGAAAGAGAGGAGGCGGGGTAAAAGCCCCTTTTAAGATATTATATTAAATATAATAGATTTCACAAGCGCTGTGAAGGCGAAACCTAAAAAGTACTGGCAAAACCAATAGGTCTGGGCTCAATATGCTACTGCATGCAGAGTTAGCACATTAGAGACACATAAGAAGAACCCAGCAGGAGCAGACAGCAAGCGCTACAGTTGTAAAATATTCCCTCATGAAGTTCAATGCAACCACTGAAATGGAGGTGCAAGGATACACTCAGATAGCAAATAGCATCAGGTAAGAGATGCATATTCACTGAGCTGATCCATGGTTAACAAGTATCATGCCAATCAGTGAAAGAGGCTAGTTCAAGAAAGCCAATGGCTGAAAGAGGCGGACCCAAAGCCCACTTTATGTATATTGTTAGAAATAGGCAGGACCATTGGCAACAGGTGTGCTTAACGCTGCACGTAATGTACATATAAACAGACAGGGACCCACTAGCAGAGAGGAACCGGGACATATAGTTATAAAGCAAAAACGGTCCCTCTTCGAAAAAATTCTGAAACAGGAGCCACACAATTTATCATCTGGCTTGTAGGAAGAAGTTCAAAACTCATCTGTTTCCTGTTTAATATTATTGCAGTTATGGCAGTCTTAGCCATTGGATGCCTTGCTGGTAATTGTGCTCTCTATGCATTTCAACATAACACAGCATAACAAATAATCCCATAATTAGCCACCCCCGTTGTTTACGTATCTTTCATTGTTTGATGTAATGATTTGTGTGTTTCCTGTTTCACAATTGTTTCGGGGAGGGACCTTTGTTGCTTTATTATCATAGCACTGCTCCTTGGCATGATTGTGTAGAGAAGAGGAAATAACAGATTCATGGGCACCCCCCATGCACACCCTCCAGATGCACCCAGTGTGGCCTATCAGCCATCGCTTCCATGTTTCGTAGTGTCTCCTGAGTATGGTCGGGCTCATTGGTGGTTTGAGAGCTTGTGGTAGGCTGTGTTTGTAGCAGTGTCCTCAAAGCCTGGGGGCTCTTCTAGTGGTCTGAATCAGTCATTCACGTGTTGAGTGCAGACGCATATCACTTACAAACGCCAACAGTAGGCAAGCTAGAATGTTACTTTGTTTGATGATGTCAGCTTGAGTTTTGAGACAAATGGTGGCATCATTCTCCGATGGCCCTTTTCTGACCTGAAGAAAAGGTAATATCGTTCCAGTCACCCAAAGCGGAAGAGGATAACCCCCGAGAGATGGTGAGGTGGTCATGATCTCAGCTGGGATTGCAGTTGGCTCAAGTGTAGTTTTGGGGGAAGGAATGTCATCCAGGCGCGTCTACGTCTATGTGATCATGTTTCTTCAGAACGCCTGGATGTTGGATAACAGAAACGGATGATGGCTGCCAGGATCTAAGGCCAGAAGCCCAGAGGCCCATTATCATTTCTGGTTATGGTTTCCATGAGTATGTGCTGGCATCCAACCAGGAAGGCAGTAGGCTCAACTAAATAACCTGTATGGTTGATTGCACAGTGCCTTGTAGTGCATCTAGGCGAACTATGTGTTCATGAACCCAAGGCCGGCTTTGGCGCTGGCGGCACCCGGTGCGACAATGTTTGTTGGTGCCCCCAACGACCATCTCTGCCATGGATTCCCTCACTACCACTCTTTAATGGTGCCCCTCAAGTCTCCATAACCATTCTCTCTCAGATTCATTTAATTAGTTTTATAGCGCCGCCGCTACTCATAGCAGTGTAGGGGGTCAGAGTACTTTACATCACACACACTGCAGAGAGACAATCAATCATAGGTGTGTAAATCAGTGTACAGGAAATGTTACATACGACAGAGGACTACAAGGTGTAGGAGTCACGTCATCCATACTGGTAGACTGTATGGTTTAATAGTGCTTGGTCTGGAGAAGCACAAACTCAGAATTTCAAACGTAACACCATGGTTGGGGCTTCTCTTTAATAATCAAAATTGATTTCCATCCAAATGAACCCTTTTTCCAACATTAGGATAACGAAAGACTGGGGAAAAAAAGTAATAACACTCTAATCTATACCTTGCAGTTTGCATGCAGCTCTTTGATAACAGTTAATAGCTCACTGTTCTATGTTAGGATTTTAACTTATGAACTGCAAGTAACAAAGGATCTCTCTGACAAAAGCAGCAACGCACTGACCTATTTACATTATATGCACTTTGTGATCTGCCTGGTACACGTTCTTTGCAGCAGGAGTATTAACCCTCTGCGCTAACTTACCATGAGTCAAAACTTCCACTAGACAAACCCGAACTCTCCAGGAAGAACATTATTCAATGGAGTTATCTTGACATTTTTATGGTTGCCTGAAAATTGCTGAAGGCCAGGAACGCGGCAGCAGGTGCTTTTAAATGCATAATATACTTCAAATGCAAAGTCAGCGCCCGTGCGGCCGCACCAGGCTCACTGCCTTTGAGCCGGCCCTGCATGAAGCCTGTGAGTAGCAGGCAGGCACCCTGAGGCCAATGGTGTTTAAAGCTGATTGTGCATTCCTGGGCTGGGAGTGTGGTATCTGTTTGGTGGGTGAGCCGGTAGGTGATTTAATAACTGTCTGGGAGTGGTCTGTGATGCTGCTTGCAGTTTGCAATTGGTAGGATCTCTTTATCACATCCAAGGAGGCAGGTGTGGTCAGAGTTGTTTTAAGGCATGGGCAAAGTGGGCTCTGGCCCAGGGCTCCCACCTTTCTAGGGGCCCATCATTAAGCTTTCAGGAAAGTGCCTGAGAGTGGCATAACCCAAAAACGATGGGGCCCCCTGCACAATATAACAAGCATTGGCATAGCCAATAGGTCTCGCCTTTGGGACCTTATGTGTTTAGCCAGAACTTTTGGCTATGCTGTAGAGCATTGTGGCTGCTGTGCATTATGTTGAAAAGTAATAATAAAAAGTGTTAAGCATTTTTGTTACCTTTATACAAACTAAGACGACATTATATACAACTGAAAAACCTGATTAAAAAAAGATTTTAACATAAAAAATGTCTTCTAGTTTTTTTGTACTTGCACTGCTGGCAACTTCTTCCTGCCTGTTCTCATGCTTGTTTGTTATAATTTTTTTTGTAATGGGGGAGCGGGACATAAATAACGGGGGAGTGGAGTTTGGAAAACATTAATTTAATTAGAACACGAGCAGCGGACGGACACTAGGGGAGAATCAACAGATGCCAGATTCCAAGGGCCGACTGACGTGATGCTTAGGTGGTGCGCTGATGCAAAATGGTGGTGGTGAATGATGTTTGGTGCTCAGGTGGTGACACTATATGCTGTGGATTGGAGGTACGTTGTGGATTGTGGAGTTGAAATATGTTGTTTGGTGTGTAATTATGCGGTGTGTATTGGAAATGTATGGAGTTGAATTGTGTGGCCTGGAACTGTGGTGTTGAGTGAAATTATGCTTAGTGAAATTGTGTCATGGTGTGGAGTGCATTTATGTTGATTGATGGTATGTGGTATAGAGTGCATTTATGTGGAGTGTATTTATGTTGCATTGAGTAGAGAGTAATTATGTGTCATGTAATTATGTGGTACTGAGTGGTATGTGGAGTGTATTTATGTTGCATTGAGTAGAGTGTAATTATGTGGTGTGTAACTTAGTCGCACTCAGTGGTATTTTGTGGAGTGTATTTATGTTGCATTGAATAGAGTGTAATTATGTGGCGTCTAATTATGTGCCACAGTGGTATTATGTGGAGTGCATTTATGTTGCATTGAATAGAGTGTAATTATGTGATGTGTAATTATGTGGTACTGAGTGGTATTATGTTGAGTCTATTTATGTTGCATTGAGTAGAGTGTAAATATGTGGCATGTAACTATGTGGCACTGAGTTATTATATGGATTGTATTTATGTTGCATTGAGTAGAGTGTTATTATGTGGCGTGTAATTATGTGGCACTGAGTGGTAATATGTGGAGTGTATTTATGTTGCATTGAGTAGAGTGTAATTATGTGGTTTGTAATTATGTGGTACTGAGTGGTATGTGGGGTGTATTTGTTGCATTGAGTAGAGTGTAATTATGTGGTGTGTAATTTGTGGCACTGAGTGGTATTATGTGGAGTGTATTTATGTTGCATTGAATAGAGTTTAATTGTGACGTGTGATTATGTGGTACTGAGTGGTATTATGTGGAGTGTATTTATGTTGTATTGAGTAGAGTGTAATTATGTGGTGTGTAATTATGTGGCACTGAGTGGTATTATTTGGAGTGTATGTTGCATTGAGTGCAGTGTAATTATGTAGCATATAATTATGTGGCACTGTGTGGTATTATGTGGAGTGTATTTATGTTGCATTTACTAGAGTGTAATTATGTGGTGTGTAATTATGTGGCACTGAGTGGTATTATGTGAAGTGTATTTATGTTGCATTGAGTAGAGTGTAATTATGTGGCATGTAATTATGTGGCACTGATTGGTATTATGGGGAGTGTATGTTGTATTCAGTAGAGTGTAATTATGTGGCACTGAGTGGTATTATTTGGAGTGTATGTTGCATTGAGTGCAGTGTAATTATGTAGCATATAATTATGCAGCACTGAGTGGTATTGTGTAGAGCATGGGTACTCACAAACTTTCTCTCGGGGGCCAAATTTACAGTGTGGTTTGTGGCCGAGGGCCGCACCGGTGGGGGCGGGGTCAGTGGGGGGGGGGCGGGGCTAGAGCAAAAAAAAAACTATGACCATGGGGTTGAACACAGGCCCCTGCAGCCGATGCCTTCGTCCACTGAGCCACCAGACCCGGCATACACACATCTCTCTCTCTCTATCTATCTCTCTCTCTCGCTCTGTCTCCCTCCCTCTCTCTCCCTCCCCCTCCCTCTCTCTATCTCTCCCTCCCTCTCTCTCCGTCTCCCTCCCTCTCTCTCCGTCTCCCTCTCTCTCTCACTCCCTCTCTCTCTGTCTCCCTCCCTCTCTCTGTCTCCCTCACTCTGTTTGTCTCCCTCCCTCTCTCTCTCTGTCTCCCTCCCTCTGTCTCCCACCCTCTCTCTCTCCCTCCCTCTCTCTCCCTTCCTCTCTCTCCTTCCCTCTCTCTCCCTCTGTCTCCCTCCCTCTGTCTCCCTCCCTCTGTATCCCTCTGTCTGTCTCCCTCTGTCTGTTTCCCTCCCTCTGTCTCCCTCTATCTGTCTCCCTCCCTCTGTCTGTCGCCCTCCTCCCTCTGTCTATCTCCCTCTGTCTGTCGCCCTCCTCCCTCTGTCTGTCTCCCTCTGTCTGTCTCCCTCTGTCTGTCTCCCTCCATCTGTCTCCCTCTGTCTCCCTCCCTCTGTCTCCCTCTCTCTGTCTCCCTCCCTCTCTCTCTGTCTCCCTCCCTCTGTCTGTCGCCCTCCTCCCTCTGTCTGTCTCCCTCTGTCTGTCGCCCTCCTCCCTCTGTCTGTCTCCCTCTGTCTGTCTCCCTCTGTCTGTCTCCCTCTGTCTGTCTCCCTCTGTCTCCCTCTGTCTGTCTCCCTCTGTCTCCCTCTGTCTGTCTCCCTCCGTCTGTCTCCCTCCGTCTGTCTCCCTCCCTCTCTCTGTCTCCCTCCCTCTCTCTCTGTCTCCCTCCCTCTCTCTCTGTCTCCCTCCCTCTGTCTCCCTCCCTCTGTCTCCCTCCCTCTGTCTCCCTCTGTCTCTTTCCCTCCCTCTGTCTCCCTCTATCTGTCTCCCTCTATCTGTCTCCCTCCCTCTGTCTGTCGCCCTCCTCCCTCCATCTGTCTCCCTCCCTCTGTCTGTCGCCCTCTTCCCTCTGTCTGTCTCCCTCTGTCGCCCTCCTCCCTCTGTCTCCCTCCCTCTGTCTCCCTCTCTCTTTCTCCCCCTGACTCCCTCTGTCTCCCTCTCCCTCTGTTTCCCCCTGACTCCCTCCCTCTGTCTCCCTCTCCCTCTGTCTCCTTCTCCCCCTGTCTCCCTCCCTCTGTCTCCCTCCCTCTGTCTCCCTCCCTCTGTCTCCCTCCCTCCCTCTGTCTCCCTCCCTCTGTCTGTTGCCCTCTCCCTCCCTCTGTCTCCCTCCCTCTGTCTGTTGCCCTCTCCCTCCCTCTGTCTCCCTCCCTCTGTCTCCCTACCTCTGTCTCCCTCTCTCTGTCTCCTTCTCTCTGTCTCCCTCCCTCTGTCTCCCTCCCTCTGTCTGTTTCCCTCTGTCTGTTGCCCTCTGTCTGTCTCCCTCCCTCTGTCTGTCTCCCTCTGTCTGTTTCCCTCTGTCTCCCTGTCTCCCTCCCTCTGTCTCCCTCCCTCTGTCTCCCTCCCTCCGTCTGCCTCCCTCCGTCTGTCTCCCTCCGTCTGTCTCCCTCTGTCTGTCTCCCTCCGTCTGTCTCCCTCCGTCTCCTCTCTCTGTCTCCCTCTCTCTGTCTCCCTCTCTCTGTCTCCCTCTGTCTGTCTCCCTCTGTCTGTTTCCCTCTGTCTCCCTGTCTCCCTCCCTCTGTCTCCCTCCCTCTGTCTCCCTCCCTCTGTCTGCCTCCCTCCGTCTGTCTCCCTCCGTCTGTCTCCCTCTGTCTGTCTCCCTCCGTCTGTCTCCCTCCGTCTGTCTCCCTCTGTCTGTCTCCCTCCCTCTGTCTGTCGCCCTCCTCCCTCTATCTGTCTCCCTCCCTCTGTCTGTCGCCCTCTTCCCTCTGTCTGTCTCCCTCTGTCGCCCTCCTCCCTCTGTCTCCCTCCCTCTGTCTCCCTCTCCCTCCCTCTTTCTCCCCCTGACTCCCTCCCTCTGTCTCCCTCTCCCTCTGTTTCCCCCTGACTCCCTCCCTCTGTCTCCCTCTCCCTCTGTCTCCTTCTCCCTCTGTCTCCCTCCCTCTGTCTCCCTCCCTCTGTCTCCCTCCCTCTGTCTCCCTCCCTCTGTCTCCCTCCCTCTGTCTCCCTCCCTCCCTCTGTCTCCCTCCCTCTGTCTGTTGCCCTCTCCCTCCCTCTGTCTCCCTCCTTCTGTCTGTTGCCCTCTCCCTCCCTCTGTCTCCCTCCCTCTGTCTCCCTCCCTCTGTCTCCCTCTCTCTGTCTCCTTCTCTCTGTCTCCCTCCCTCTGTCTCCCTCCCTCTGTCTGTTTCCCTCTGTCTGTTGCCCTCTGTCTGTCTCCCTCCCTCTGTCTGTCTCCCTCTGTCTGTTTCCCTCTGTCTCCCTGTCTCCCTCCCTCTGTCTCCCTCCCTCTGTCTCCCTCCCTCCGTCTGCCTCCCTCCGTCTGTCTCCCTCCGTCTGTCTCCCTCTGTCTGTCTCCCTCCGTCTGTCTCCCTCCGTCTGTCTCCCTCTGCCTGTCTCCCTCTCTCTGTCTCCCTCTCTCTGTCTCCCTCTGTCTGTCTCCCTCTGTCTGTCTCCCTCTGTCTGTTTCCCTCTGTCTGTTGCCCTCTGTCTCCCTGTCTGTCTCCCTCCGTCTGTCTCCCTCCGTCTGTCTCCCTCTCTCTGTCTCCCTCTCTCTGTCTCCCTATGTCTGTCTCCCTCTGTCTGTCTCCGTCTCCCTCCCTCTGTCTCCCCCTGACTCCCTCCATCTGTCTCCCTCTCTCTCCCTCTCTCTCCCTCTCTCTGTCTCCCTCCCTCCCTCTCTCTGTCTCCCTCCCTCTCTCTGTCTCCCTCCCTCTCTCTGTCTCCCTCTCTCTGTCTCCCTCTCTCTGTCACCCTCTCTCTGTCTCCCTCTCTCTGTCTGTCTCCCTCTCTCTGTCACCCTCTGTCACCTCACCCGGCGCATGTGTCAGCCCGGGCTGAGACAGCTTCCGGGGCACACACACAGCCACCAGAGTACTTCACAGGTCTTTAAAAGACCATTCACTTGTTAATGAGGCCTTGTTGTATTTCACCTCTTCTTAGCCCCCTGCATCTCCACTCAGAGATGCAGGGGCGCTAAGAAGTGGTGAAATACAACAAAGCCTCATTAGCAAGTGAATGGTCTTTTAAAGAATCGCCCGGCCCCCATAGAGCGCTGCTGCAACCGGCGCTGTTTGCTGACACTTAAAGAAAAAACACAGGTAGGATATCTGCAAGGTATGCGGGCCGCCAAGGAAGGCTTGCCAGGCCGCTGGCGGCCCGCGGGCCGTACTATGAGTACCCATGGTGTAGAGTGTATGTTGCATTCAGTAGAGTGTAATTATGTGGCGTGTAATTATGTGGCACTGAGTGGTATTATTTGGAGTGTATGTTGCATTCAGTAGTGTGTAATTATGTGGTGTGTAATTAGGTGACACAGAGTGGTATTTGGAGTGTATGTTGCATTGAGTGCAGTGTAATTATGTAGCATATAATTATGTGGCACTGTGTGGTATTATGTGTAGTGTATTTATGTTGTATTGAGTAGAGTGTAAGTATGTGGCGTGTAATTATATGACACTGAGTGGTAATATGTGGAGTGTATTTATGTTGCATTGAATTGAGTGTAATTATGTGACGTGTAATTATGTGGTACTGAGTGGTATTATGTTGAGGGTATTTACGTTGCATTGAGTAGAGTGTAAATATGTGGCGTGTAATTATGTGGCACTGAGTGGTATCATATGGAGTGTATTTATGTTGCATTGAGTAGAGTGTAATTATGTGGCGTGTAATTATGTTGCACTGAGTGGTAATATGAGGAGTGTATTTAAGTTGCATTGAGTAGAGTGTAATTATGTGGCTTGTAATTATGTTGTACTGAGTGGTATGTGGGGTGTATTTATGTTGCATTGAATAGAGTGTAATTGTGACATGTGATTATGTGGTACTGAGTGGTATTATGTGGAGTGTATTTATGTTGCATTGAGTAGAGTGTAATTATGTGGCGTGTAATTATGTGGCACTGAGTGGTATTATTTGGAGTGTATGTTGCATTGAGTGCAGTGTAATTATGTAGCAAATAATTATGTGGCACTGAGTGGTATTGTGTGGAGTGTATGTTGCATTCAGTAGAGTGTCTGTGATCCACACACCCGAGATTCCACAAGCCGAAGGGGGAGTGGAGGTGGGGAGGGGGAGGCTGTTCAGGAGGAGTACGGCTTTTAACATTTTATTTACTGAGCAAAGTTTCCTGGCACTTGAATTTGAGAAAACAGCGAAAGAAATATTTTTTGCCGGGAGTTTGGGAAATTGGAATTTGTTCAATGTATGGAGTGTGGAAAACGTGCACCCATACCATGCAAATGGCATTGTTTAGCGAAAGTTTATTGTAGGAAGGCTCCGGCACTAGTAACGAGCGGGAAGCTTCACATGCAAGGAAATGACACTGAAATATTAGGTTCTATTTTAACCCACCTCAAATGGTGCGCATGCTTATCAACCACTGGGGGATGAAAAGCGGAGGCAACTCGTACAGGATATGTAACTTGTAGGTTACACACAGCCTCTACAACTGGTGCTCTGCCCACTAAGTTGTCAACCCAACCGTGTTTGAGTTGTTTCTAAGAAATTAACACATTGAAACGAACTAGTGCCAAATGCTCATTGAATACATTCTAGGCGCCCTAAGAGTGAAATACTGTATACAGCCCCCTCCCTGCCTGCCTCCCTGACCCCGTCAGATCTCCGCAGTCTGAAGCGTGCATGTGTTTTATCTCTGTTTCCCTGGGGTGTCAGATGCGCCAGCGCCCCCTGAACACCCTACTTACTTAATATTCAAGCCCCTGAAAGAGCAGGACCTCGTGTTCGGGCCCCGGGGGCGCAATCTTGAACAGAGGCGTCCGTAATTTATAGGGATCACCGGCTGCGCACGGATCCCCGCATCTCCATAATGATGTTTTAATAACAAACAGACCTGGCGGGAGATGGCCCAGGGCTGCGCACTGGCGAAGAGGCTGCGTGTGTGCCCGGTGCATGCGGGCTTGTGTGGTGCATGGGCGTGATAGAAGTTCCAACGCCGTGTTGGCCCAGGAAAAACTGAGGGGGGCATGTGTCGGGCGGTGGGGGACAGGTTGAAGAGGTAGCGTACTTTTAGCAGAACCCTCAAAATTTGCTTTAGGTACAAACTTCAGGCACAGCGCCGGGGTACGTGTCTTGCTTTACTACTTATCACCACAAACAGAAATGATGGGCAAAGGTTACGCTAACCAGTATGCAGTAAACCACTGGGTTTAAAGAGAGAGGTAAAGGGGGGTAGGAAGTAACCACTAGCCAGAGAGAGGCAGAAAGCGATAACCAGTAAGACTTGCATGTGAGGCATTAAGCAGAAACAAAACAAAACAAGCATGCGAGCGCCATCTGTTTTCAATTAACGTGAACGGGATAATTGGAAACAGATGGCGCTGCTGCTCGCTCCCGAGGACCCTAGGCCAAGGACCAGAGAAGGCGGGACATGCACCCGCCTTGGGCCAATTGCATGCTGTCTTTCTTAGAAAGAAGCATGCAAAGGCCAATAGGGGGAGATTTTAAAAAAAGCACACGCACAAGCGTGTGTTCAGAGTTTTAAAGCCCTTACTAAAGCCCCGCAGAGCAGCGCATGCGTGCTGGCTCAGGCGAGACCTAAAAAGGGACTCCCAGGTCTCCAATATCTCATAAAGATTCAAAGGATTTGCACTGAATGGAGGCCTGCTATAGGACTGGGGAAACCTTTAAAGATTTGGGGACCAACAAAGAGGGTTGTCAATGATTAGATCATAGTGAATGAGCTGGAAAGGAATAATAAATTCAGAGTTTATCCAAACAGGGGGCGCCAAATTATGTTTGGCCCGGGTCCCCCGAAATCCTTAAAATGTCCCTGGGTGTGGTAGCAGTTCAATGTGGGATTAGTGGATGGTCCATTCACCTAGCTTCAGCCGGCATCTACCCAAAAAGGGATCACAGAAAGTGATCGAATTAAGAATATGGGATCAAGGCGGGGTACAGGTGTAAGGGAGGGAGATTGCGATAAAAAACGGGATTAAGGATTAAAGTCATGAAGTGAGATTAGGGTCAGGGATTAAAATAGGGGTTAAAGATCAGGGCAATAGAAGCGTCAGGGCTCTGGTAAAGGTAAAAGTTTGAGGGAAGGAACCAGAGAAATGTATCACAAAAACCGCAAGAGTTATGGGTTAGAAATCCGGATTCATTAGTGGAGTGAATCCAGAGTTAAAATCAGATTAAAAGTGGCCTTAATATACTCCGCGTATTGGAAATTATGGCGGACTTCATGTAGCGAAAGTTAAGAACACATCAAAACTCAGCTGTAATTCATTTCAGGCGCCGCATCAGTTCGGACGAAATTACATAATCTGTAATGAAAGCAGTACTGTTTTAACTTGTTAAAAAATGTGCCACAAGGCTTGGGATAATCAGTCTCACCTGCTGCCATAGGGGCGGATGTTGTGATGGGTAATCCTGTTGCATTAGTAAGATGAGGTAAGTTAGTTTCATTCTGTATTGGTTCTGACGTTTTTGTGCTTATTGTTGTGTTACCTGTTGTGGATTTTTCTGTTGTGATCTGTGTTGTAGGGACTGATGACGTGTTATTCTCTGTGGTGTTTGGTGATGTCGTACCTACTTCAGTGCTTAGTGTGGCAGTCTCTCCTACAGTGCTTAGTGTGGTAATCCCTACTAAGGAGGTTCGGGTGGTGGTCTCTGCTACAGTGCTTGGTGGGGTAGTCTCTGCTACAGTGCTTAGTGTGGTAGTCCCTGCTACACTGGTTCGGGCGGTTGTCCCTACTTCAGTGCTTGGTGGGGTAGTCTCTGCTACAGTGCTTAGTGTGGTAGTCCCTGCTACACTGGTTCGGGCGGTTGTCCCTACTTCAGTGCTTGGTGGGGTAGTCTCTGCTACAGTGCTTTGTGTGGTAGTCCCTGCTACGGTGGTTAGTTTGGTAGTCCCTGCTTCAGCGCTTGGGGAGGTAGTCCCTACTCTGGTGCTTAGTGTGGTGGTCCCAACTATGGTGGTTAAGGAGGGAGTCCCTTCTCTGGTGCTTTGTGTGGTAGTCCCAGCTATGGTGCTTAGTGTAACATTCTCTGCTGTGGTAGCTACTGTCAAGGTCTCTGCTGTGGTTCTTGTGGTTATTCTTTCTGTATTTGTGGCTCTCGTGTCTGCTGTGGCACCATCAGTCTTCCACGCAGGTGATGTGCCGCTTGCTACCACAGTGGTTGCGAGTGAAGTCACAGAGGGTACATCGGTGGCGTTCTGCGATACCACCATCGACACTAAACCTGTGAGGTATAAAAAAAATAGGAAGTCTTCTCAGAATATTTCTGGCATCATTTTGCACAATTAATGTTTTTTTACAAATATGTATTTCAACCAGAAGAAGAAAAGCACAACTTTGTACATTGTGATAGAGAGTAGCTGTCTGGGTCCTTCTCAGGAGCACCGCAGGGTCTGTGGCCCTGGGGAAAGGGGCTCTGAGGGGCCCACCACCATGGTTATCTTTTACAACCCAACCACAGAGCACTGGCACTATTTCACTTGCCACACAAGGAGTTTAGAAGATTCATTCATAAGGAGAGGCCCTTGAGGGGAAAAACGGGATATCAAACATTGTCAGGGTTATTTCTAAAAGAACAAGTGTTTGAACATTCACAAAGCATGTGTAAAGTCAGCTCAACACCCAAGGAGTTAAAACAATCATTCCTTCAAGTCGTTTTTTTTTTGCCTTGAAGGCGTCTCACACGATCCATGGATCTTTCTCTGGTGGAATCATAGTAATATACGAGTTTTGTCTAACCCCCATCTCTACGAATTTGGCCTATGTTGGCTATCCTTAGATAGCTCAAGGACCAGGAAGAAGCTGGCAGATGGCAGCTACAAGGGACTCCCATAAGTGTTCAAATAATTCTTGATAAAGTCTTCAATTAAACACGCAGCACAGGTCCCACATAAAGCCATAAACTATAGGTTTATCACCAATATCCCTTTCTTACCCAAGGTGCAGCCACAAGCTGCAGAACCAACTTGGAAAAAATCACATCTGGGAAAGTGCCAATCTGGGTTGAAACCCAGCAGAAGCGCCGAAGCAGAACCAGTGGCAAGTTATCGGATAAAAGGGGTCCGGCTTTTCATGATACTGCTGCATTTGCCTACAGTCTTTGACACCCTGAGCTTCCTTCTGTTGCGAAGACTGCAGGCGGGGGTCGAGGCTTCTGAGTCAGCTGGCACGGGGCAATTTCCCTCTCGGACTGCTATGCCCGGGTAAGGCAATGTCACCAGCTTGTGCAGTGGCACGTGGGAGACTGAAGGGCTTATGCTTGTCACTCTTACATTTTAGGCCTCGCTAGAGGCAGCTATAGCTGTATGCCTGAGTTTATTTCATCAACAAACAAGCATTGGCATAGCCAATAGGTCTCGCCTTTGGGACCTTATAAGTATTTAGTTAGGCAGCACAATATCCTTGGTGCAACAACATCAACTGTTGCATGGCTAAACACTTATAAGGTCCCAAAGGCGAGACCTATTGGCTATGCCAATGCTTGTTTTGTTGCTAGCTGTGCTCTCTGTGGTTCAGTTCACACCCAATCAAGAAAGCTATTCTTCTGTGTTAATCTAACAACACAGTCCTGGTGCTTACCATTGTAAACTGCTAAGGTTAAGAAATAAACTTTCCTACGGGGAGTCATCATGCAGTCGCTCCCTTCCCTGAAGCAGTTCTGTTGCTGAACGGGTAGAAGCAATGCGAGATGATATGAACACGGAAAACGTCACGCCGAATAATTTTAGCATTAAGCCACAGTGCAGTATCAGAAAATGTATGCTACCTACCTGGAGAATCAAAGATCGGTTAAAACAGAATCCAAAAGTGGGCGGGCTGTTTAGTTCAAATTCAATAGAAAGTTTTATGTATTTTTTCTTATATATAATTTTAGCAGGCGTGGCCTACTTGTTTGAGTTCAGAGAGGGAGGCTGCAGTGTAGAGCGAGGGAGAGGGAGAGGAGAAACAGCGTGGGGAAGGAACTGCAAGGGATGTGTGAGATTGTGGAAGAGAGAAGAAAGGTCGGAGAGACAGTGTGAGAGGAAGATAGGAATCAGTCTGGGAACAGAGCCATGATAAAAACCCATGTGAGAGACTTTGGAAGTGAGAGAAAGGGGCGGTGAGACAATGGAAGAGGGAGAAGAGAAACTGTGTGAGAAAATAACTGCGTGGGATGTGTGAGACGGTGGAAGATTGAGGAAAGGGTGGCTAGACAATAATAGAGAGAAAAGAGAAACTATGTGGGAAAGGAACTGCGAAGTGTGTGTGAGACTTTTGGAAGATAGAGGAAAGGGGGAGACTATATGAAACAAAGAAGCGACACAGTGTGGGAAAAGAACTGCAAGGGATGTGTGAGACTGTGGAAGATAGAGGAAAGGTAGAGAGAGGGAGAGGGAGAAGAGAAACAATGTGGGGAAGGAACTGTGAAGCGTGTGTGAGACTTTGGTACATGAAAGGTAGGAGAAAAAAGGATGAAGAGAGAGAAAATGATGGGCGAGTGGACCAACAGAGAGTGGAAATAAAACTATGCCAATTAATGTGTGGAAGGGGGAGAAGGAGGAAATCAGGGCAAGGGCGAAGAGAAATAGGGTGAGGAAAGAGCTCTGCCAATGGTTTGTGAGAGTAGAAAACAGATGGGCGAATAAACAATGAGAGAAGGAGAGCGGAAGCTCCGTGCGAAAGATCGCTGACAATGATGTGTGAGACCAGAAGAGAAGTGCGGAGAGACACAACGAGAAGGAGAGGGAAAGAAAGTGTTTATAAGTGGAACTCTGAAAATGGCGCGTGAGACCCTAGAAGGAAAAGAATGGTTGGAGAGACAAGGAGAGAAGGGGAAACGAAGGGCGGGAAAAGATCTCTGCGAGCCATGTGTGAGGCAGCAGAAGAGAGGGGATAGAAAGGCGAGAAAGCTGAGAATGGGAGGGGCATAACAGAGGGCGGGAAAAAAAAATTCTGTGAGCCGTGTGTGAGACCGTGGCAGAGAAGAACAAGCATTGGCATAGCCAATAGGTCTCGCATTTGGGACCTTATAAGTGTTTAGCCATGCAACAGTTGTTGTTGCACCAAGGATATTGTGCTGCATAACTAAATACTTATAAGGTCCCAAAAGCGAGACCTATTGGCTATGCCAATGCTTGTTTGATTAGAGTGACAGTTCCAATCGAGGAGCACCAAAGTCTGAGCTACAGGGACTACACCACTTTCAGGATTGAAACACCAGTGCTTAATGGTATGTATGGCCTAAGTTAGGAACTTGTTGGGTTTCTAAGCGCTGACACCCTTCTCTGCTTTTGTATCCCGTTCTCCTTCTCTTTCCTTCCCTTCATTTACTTTCACTACTATTTGCGTTGTGTTACTTTCATTCAGTGTCCAGGTTGCAGTTTCCTTTCCACGTTAATTTTACATTTAATTTGTGTAGGTCACTCTTAGAGCTGAATATATATAGGGTGGGGGGGGGAAATCAGGGAAATGCTTCCATTTCTAACGATAATGGCATTACTCCTAGTCCTACTCCCTCGCCTTCCTTCGATACCAATGAGGCCCCGCCTCCCACCCAGACCCACCCCCAGCATAAAAACTCTGCCCGCCCCCACCTCCACCTGTACGTAAACAAGCCGAGCTAGCACTCAGTTGAACCGCACCGGGAGGGAGGGAGGGTCCTCGAAGGAAGGCGAGGGAGTAGGACTAGGAGTAATGCCATTATCGTTAGAAATGGAAGCATTACCTCCCGTCCCTCCCTCGCCTTCCTTCAATACCAATGAGGACCTAGCAAGCAGAAGAAAACAGAGACGGACAACTGAGTGAGAAAGAAACACCAAAATTTAATACAGTGCCCCCAAACACATCAGATCAACATCCCTGGTCCCGCATAGAGGACAAAACCCTGTGGCCCAGAACAGTATCCAAACGCTCCAGGCTCGCAATACGATAGTGACGGACAAACGTAGAGGGAGAAGACCAGGTCGCCGCCCTACAGATCTCCACCACAGAAGCCCCTGCAACTCAGCCACCGTAGCCGCCATACTGCGAGTGGAACGCCCCTGAACCCCCACAGGAGGAGCCACCCCCTTAAGATGGTAAGCCATCAAGACCGTGGACCGAATCCAACGACTCAAAGTAGCCGTGGAAGGCTTAACACCCTTCCGAGCCGGACCGAAGTTAACAAACAAAGAGTCCCCCACCCGGAAGGATTCGACAACCTGCAGGTACCACAGCAATGCCCGACGGACATCCAAACAATGCAAGCGACAATCCTCAGCCGAGGAAGGAGCAGGACAGAATTCAGGCAAAATCACCTCCTGCCCGAGGTGAAAAGCCGAACTGACCTTAGGGACAAAGGACGGAACCGGAACCAGAACCACCCGATCCGAAAAGACCTTACAGAAGGGAAAATTACAAGACAAGGCCCCCAATTCCCCTAAAGCGCCTCGCCGAGGTGATAGCCACCAAAAAACAGGTCTTAAAGGTCAAGAGACGCAACTCAAGACCCTCAAGGGGCTCAAAGGGAGGACCAGACAGGACATCCAACACCAAATGCAAATCCCACGAAGGGAAGGACCGAACAGGGCGGGGAAACAAATTCAACAGTCCCTGAAAAAACGAGGCATCAGAGCCCCGTCATCCCGCAAATTACGCCAGGAGCCCCGAAAAGCCTGAATAGCCGCCCACTGCACCCGCAGAGAAGCCACCGACAACCCCAGAAGAGCCCCATCCTGAAGGAACTGCATCACCACAAAGAGGTCAGCAACCGTGGGATCAACACCCTTGCCAGCACACCAGGCCGAAAAGACACGCCAATGCCTAGCATAGGAAAGCAGAGTAGAGGATCTACGGGAAGCCTGCAAAGTAACAGCCAAAGGAGCAGGAACCCCCAACCCAGCTAAGCCCTGCCGTTCAACCGCCAGGCCGTCAGGTGCAACCTCCGCAGAGAATCCAGAGGAAGGGCCGGAAACTCCAAAGGGGACGGAACCAGAGGAAGGACCCACTCCCGGTCGCAACACAGCCCGGATAGGAGAGGAAACCAATTCGCCCGCGGCCAGCGGGGAGCCACCAACAACACCTGAGCACAGTCCCTGCGGACCCGCACCAGAAAGGAGCGGAGCAGCGGAAAGGGGGGAAGGCATACAGCAGACCCCGAGGCCAAGGACAGGTCAAGCCGTCGACCCCCAGAGACCCGGGACACCTGCCCAGAGAACAGAACCGGACCACCTTGGCATTCCCCGGATCCGCAAACAGGTCTACCACAGGGAGGCCCCAACGACTCACCAACTGGACGAACACACCGGGAAGGAGAGAGAACTCCCGAGAGGACGGAATCTCCCTGCTCAACAGATCCGCCCTCACATTGTCCACCCCCCGAATGTAGAGAGCCGACAGACCCAGCACCCAGACCTGAGCCCACTGAAAGATGACGCTGGCAATCAAGGTCAAGGACCGGGACCGGGTCCCCCTGACGGTTGACATAGGACTTCGCCACCAGATTGTCCGTCTGAATCAACACCCAACGACCTTGCAGAGAGTCCTGAAAGTGCACCAGGGCAAGCCAAATCGCCCTCAACTCCCGCCAGTTGGAGGACCTCCGAGAGTTCAGCAGGGACCAGCACCCCTGAACCTGATCCGACCCCAGCCAAGCACCCCAACCGGACAGGCTGGCGTCCGTAGTCACCACAAGCGGAGCCGGAGGAGCCAGGGAAACCCCGGCCAGAAGATGACGCCGGCAGAGCCACCAGGAGAGCTCCCCCGAATCCGGTCCGACATGGGCAGCAGGGATAGGAGACTCTGAGACCCCGGAGACCACCCCAACAGGATCCAATTGGCCAATCGAAGGAGATGAAAACGAGCCCAAGGAACCAGAAACACCACGGAAGCCATGTGCCCCTGCACCCGCAGCCACTGGACCGCCGGAGAAGCCTCCCGGGACAACAAGGCCCGAACCTGGGACTGAAGAGAGAGCAAGCGCTTGTCGGACAAGGTAACAAGGCCGAGTAAAGTCTGAAAACGAGCCCCGATGAACACCATGTCTTGAGAGGGGACCAAAGAAGACTTTCCCCAGTTCACCAAGAACCCGTGCCCCTGAAGAACCTCCAAGGCCCTCCCAATGTGAGCGAGCAAAAGAGACTCCCCCGCAGCATGCAGCAAGAGGTCGTCCAGATAAGGGTGAATGAAAACCCCCTCCGCATGAAGGAGAGCCATGAGAGGCGCCAGGACCTTCGTGAAAACCCTGGGCGCGGACCTGAGGCCGAAGGGAAGCACGCAAAACTGAAAATGGGCGTCTCCCACAGCGAACCTCAGGAAACGCTGAGAAGAAGCGGCCACAGGGACGTGGAGATAGGCGTCCTCGAGGTCCAAGGAAGCCAGGAAGTCGCCAGGTTGAACCAGAGGAATGATGGCCTGAAGGGTCAACATGCGGAAGTGAACGGGCCGAATCCAGGAGTTGACCCACTTGAGATCCAGGACAGGCCGAAAGCCGCCGGTCACCTTCCGCACCAGAAACAGAATGGAGTAGGTCCCCGTCCCCACCTCCGCGACAGGAACCCGGCAGATGGCATTCTTGGCAAGCAAACAGGACACCCCGTCCAGCAGAGCCACCCTGCGGGGACCGGAGACAGGCACCGGAGTCAGCCGAACCCCGAGTCCGGCGGGACCAGCACAAAGTCGATCACGTACCCAAGACCCACAGTGCTCAGGACCCAGCCGTCCGAAACGTCCTGCTGCCACCGAGGAAGAAAACTCCGAAGACGACCACCCACCGGCAGGGAAGCGGCCAGACAGTAGTTGTCAGGGACCCTTCTTGGCAGGGCCTTTAGACGCGGAGGCAGCGTGCTTGGGAGAAAAACGGGGCTGAAACCTCCGCCTGCGGAAAGACTGACGAGAATCACGCTTAGGGGAAGAACGAGGGGCCCTATTCCAAGGCCTGCCAGATGGAGTCGAACCGCCCTTATAGGGCAAGGCATGCTTCCGCTCCTTGAAAGCTTTCGAAATCAGGGCAGGCAATTGTTCCCCAAACAGCGCCAGCCCATCAAAAGGCAACTTCAACAGAGCCGCCTTCTCACCAGGATCAGCCTTCCAGGACCGGAGCCAGAGGGAACGACGCGCAGCCACCAAAGCTCCAGTGGACATAGCGGAAGACTTGATCACGTCAGATGAAATGTCTGCCAGCAGCCGAGCCTGCTGCTCCATAGCAGCCAGGAGGTCAGAGCAGTCAGACCCCTCCTGAACCGCGGCTGCCAACTTTCCGAAATCCTGCACCAGAGACTGCGCAGAGTAGGCAGAGAAAAGGCTAGCCCGCAGCGCCAGGTTCCCAGCAGCAAAGGAGCGCTTAAGGCCAGAGTCCACCTTCCGATCAGTAGCATCCGTCGGGGTACAATCCTCAGGCAGAATCGCAGTCTTGCCAATCAGAGTGGCCAGGATAGAGTCAAGCTTCAAACTGTGAGGCAAGGGATCCTCCCCTCCAAAAGATACAGTTTCTGAAGGAAGCGAGGGACCTGCAACTTATCCACCTCACGCCACTCCCGCAACACCATGTCCTTGACCGGACCCTGAAAGGGCATGCCCAACTTGGAGGGAGAAGCATACTGAGGAAAAAGACTACCATCTCCCTCTCCCAGCTGGAACGGAGGGAACCCCAAATTGTCCCGCACATGAGCCAGAACATCCCAGCGTTCCTCCCTGGAGATATACTTCCCCCGAGGAGGTAGAAGGACCCTCCTCGTCCGACAGGGAAACAGCCCCAGCAGGATCCAGCGAGCGAGGACGCGAAGGAGCAGCAGGCACTGGACGAGCCAAAAGAGCCTTAGCCACCGCAGCCTCAATCATGCCCTGCACTTCAACCTTGGACATGAGAGGCACATCACCCCCAGAAAGGCCCCGACCCCGAGGGCGCTTGGGGGAACAGGAGAACCATCAGTAGAGGAAGAAGAGGAAGAAGAAACCAGGTTGTTCCGCTTGAACACCCTTTGCGACCCATGGCAGCAGAGGAATGGAGAAGCAACATCCCGACCCCTAAAGTAGAGAAAAACCCAGCAGGAACCCTCCAATGAAAGCCCAGGCTAGAAAACAGCCAAAAACAGGTGAAAACCACAAAAACGCCATCGAAAATAAAAGACCGGGCACAAACCCGTCCTACCAGGTCTCCCAGAAGAGTGCAGTCCGAGAGGAGGCATCCAAAACAGCCCGACCCGGAAACACAGCCCCAGCCACAGGAGGACCGCCAAACAACGCAGCAGCATCCTGAGCCACCGCTCCGCCCCCATCCACGAGGGAGACGAGGAGAGGAGGCATCGCCAGGAGAACTCCGTCGAGGGCACCGCCTCGCAGAGAACCAACACGAAGACTCCCGGCACCGCCACAAGGAGGAACTGAAGGTAAGTCTCACTAGGGAGACAGAAAAAAACAGGAGGTGGGGGCGGGCAGAGTTTTTATGCTGGGGGTGGGTCTGGGTGGGAGGCGGGGCCTCATTGGTATCGAAGGAAGGCGAGGGAGGGACGGGAGGTAATGTATTTTCCCCACTGATTTTAAAACAGTCAGTTTTAGGCAAGACACTACATTTTAGATTTAGAAATCGAGTCTCACACCTGAATGGGGTCCGTTGGCATGTATTACACATTTGCAAGGTTACTAACATTAGCTATGGTAAGACCTCCACCCTGAGCCCCCTGCCCTTCTCCCCACTTTGTGCCCCTCTGCTGGGAGCATGCAGCCGACCACCTGCGCTGTAGGAAAGAAACAAATTAATTATTTCAGGCTTTAGAAGGGGGCATGAAAACAAAAGCATACGTTTTTATTCCGCTTTTCATGATGATCTTCATCCCAAAAAGTAGGGCATGTACTTAAACTTGAGAAAAGAAAGCGTAGGGAAGTTCCCTTAAAAATCAGGACTGTCCGGGTAAATCCAGGACGTCTGTTCAACCTATGCACTCAAAAGCGAACGCAGCACCCAGTTAATCAAAAGCGAAACCCTTCAGCACATCACAGACCTCAACTCTCGGCCCAATGGGGAAAGTGATGGTTACGTTGAAAGGCTGTCCGTATTTACAGCTATAGCAAATTGGCGCAGGCCGATTCCTAGCCAATCAGGGCCTGCGCTGCCGCCTTTTCCCAGACCCCGCCCCCTCCGGGCACATGTAAGTGTAAACAAGAGAGGAGCGGGGACGAGAGGAGCGGGGGCGAGCGCGGCAGCCTGCTGAGCTGACCACACGCTCGTGCATCGTGCCTGAAACGTGCGGGTAACCGCACGGAAAAGGCCATTGTGCACGAGCGTGTGGTCAGCTTTCTGAAGCCCCTTACATAAAGTCTCGCAGCACTTGCGCGCTACTCGAGGCTCGACCTAAAAAGGGAGGTGAACCGTGTGCGAAACAATGGAAGAGAGAGGAAAGAAAATGGAAAAGTGAGAATAAAATGATTGGGGCATAATATAGGGCGGGAAAAACTCTCTGAGCCGTGTGTGAGACTGTGGAATAGAAGGAAAGGGAGGTGAGTCACGCGTGAGACATTGGAAGAGAGAAAATATGAAATAGTGGAAACGGAATGACAGTGATATAATAAGGGTGGGAAAAAAAGAACACTGTGAGTGTGGGTGTGTGAGACCATGGAACAAAGAGAAAAGGGAGGTGAGCAATGTGTGAGACAGTGGAAGCGAAGGAAAGAAATGTGAGCCATGTGTGAGACAGTGGGAGAGAAGGGAAGGGAGATGAACCGTGTATAAGTGGAAGAGAGAGAAAAGGGGAGAGTGAGAAGGGAACGGAGAGGGCGGGAACAGAATTCTGCGAGCCGTGTGTGAGACCATGGAAGAGAAAGGAAACGTGGGGAAAGAAAACCAAGAATGAGATGGGAATGTAAGAGGAGAAACAGAGGGTGGGGACGAAACTCTGGCAATGGTGTGTGATACCAGAAGCGAGTAGGGTGAGACAATGAGCGAGGTGCAGAAGGAGACTTGAGAGCGGAAACTGGTTGCGAATAGGGCTATGCCAATGTACTCTCCAAAGGGCGCGTGAGACTGTGGAAGATGGAACTATGGAAATAGAGTGAATGACTGAGAGTAGGAGGGTGGGGAAAAAACAACAGAGTTGAAGTGGCCCTTATGCGAGCCAAAGATGTGTGAGATGGGCGAGAAACGGTTGGAAGGAAATGGAGAGGTGCGTGTAAAAGGACTCGGAGTTGGAAAATAACTGTGTGGCGCGTGAGTGAACTCTGCCAGGCACGCGAGGGATGGGAAGAGAGGGGGAAGGGAGGAGAACACAGAGCGCGAGAGAGCCTCTAGACAGGGCGAGACGGCGAACTGCTGTGTAAATGGGGTAAAATGTCCGAGATGGGTGATCTCAGAGACAGGGGTAAGAGGCCAGTAAAGAAAAGGGCATGGCCGCAGTCTGAGACAGGGAGAAGAGGCCAAGAAAGAAAGGGGCATAGCCGCGCTCTGAGACGGGGAGAAGAGGCCAAGAAAAACAAGCCCGGGAGTGGTGCGTGCGTGCGCGTGCAGTCTTCACTTTTCAAGCACTGCACTCGTGCTTGTGACGCGCCCCTGCTCGCTCCCGCAAGGTGGATGCCGCTACAAGCACGAGTGTGTGCTTGAAAATGAGCAGAGCGACGGCTAAAGGCCCTCCTAAGCAGCGCATCCGCGCTGCGTAGGCGAGACCTAAAAATGAACCGATATACATAGAAGGGCTTGGACCATTTCCTCTTTACAGCTGTACTGCTATTTGATTGGGTATTAGATGTATTATTGCACCTAAGAAGTGCTTCCAGTGCAATCACTCCAGTGCCATTGCACCTGATTCAGCAATGAGATCGACTGCCCTGCAAAGTGGCCGTCTTCTCTGCCCTTTATTGAAAAAATGGGCTCCCATCTCGCCCCATTCCCTGCTCTGTCATCTCTCTGAGGCCTAAGGTAATGTGTCTCCCCTGCTTCAATTTTCCCTTCTTCTGGACCATTGGTGTCTCGCCCAAATCAACACTGAGCCATAACATAAGCAAGAAAAGATAGTAGAACAATACTAATTGGGGTTTCATTGACGCATCACACCCCTGGCCCCTGTAACACTGCATCTGTGGCACAAATGATACCTACTACTCTGCCCACTCTCTCCACTGGCCCATTACTCCTAGACATGAGGCCCAAAGCAGGTTGTCTGCCCCTTTTGTGTAAAAAAGAAAAAAGGAGTAAAGCCCTCATCTCGCCACCTGTTACTTTGGACCAGCTCCCTGCGGAACAAGGGTAACCTGAGCCCTAATGCTAACAAGGAAAAAGGGGTTCCCACCCACCATTTTGCAAGTAACAGCCTCAATTGGGGTGAACTGCCTTAGTGCCACTGCACCTGCTGCACTAATGTTAGTAATGGCCATTTAAATAAATCTCCACCTTTCTTAGGGGATCTCCCTGAGAGAGCTGTGTCTGTCCACTAGTAAAGGAAAAATTGTGCCCTCACCTAGCACCCCTTCCTCTGGGCCATCTCCTTGAGGTTATTCATGAACAGAGAACTAAAGAAGAAACAGGCCTTCTCACCAGAATACCTACAATCTGAAAAAAATGTAAATGTTTGCTATTGGTTAATCACTAAATGTAAAGGCTGTTAGGAACCATGTACAGGCTTTAATTTATGAAGTCACTATTCTTTTTGAGAGGTGCTCTAAGGATGTTAAGTTATGGAATGCTTCCTTTTAATGGACTGTTAGAAATAGGGTCTCTAGTTGGAAGTGGTTTGCACCCTATCCAAGTAGGGACCCACACTCTAGTCAGGGCAAGTGTAATATACACTAAGTGTACCTGTTCTTACCCTATGGTAGCTTGGCTCAGAGCAGTCAAGCTAAACTAAAGTCTGCGACAAATCTTTCCCCATTTGGGATTTCCACACAAGGTCCAAGCTACCATCTCTCTTGTTCTGTCCAAACTCGATTTCGCCAATAGTCTCTACCACGGATCGACTTTAACGACCATGAAAAGACGACAACGGAATCAGAACTTGGCTGCCCGACTACTCTTGCATATCAAACCGCGAGACCACATCTCCCCTGCCTTGAAAGCCCTGCATTGGTTATCGGTTGCCAGAACATCCACGTTCAAGCTGCTTTGTACCACCCACAAAGCGATACATGGAATGGGACCACTTTTCATCAGGAATAAAATCACCAGACACATTCAACAAAGGAACCTCCGCACTAGAGTGGCACCTCACCTCAAAATCCCAAGATACAATAAAAAACCATGGGTGGTACATCCTTCTCTGTTCAAGCAGCCAAACTATGGAACTCTTTACCCCCCCCCACAACATAAGATCCATGGACAACCACCTTATCTTCAGAAAACTACACAAGAATTGGCTCTTCCCCACATAAGCACCATACGCAAACAGAAATATACAGCATATCCCTCTGTATATAAGCATTTATTTGTACTATAGATATCTACCTATATATGTGTATTGCTTTGTATAAGCATGTAGAATAATTATGTTTAAAACGTTTTTGTGTTTTTTAGTACAACAACGCTTGAAAATCCGAGTTCATCTAATGCATCTTTAATCTACATATATTTACTTCCTTTATGCATCTATATACCTTCCATGTACTTGGATCTATATATTTATTACTTTTCTCCTAAAAAAGCATATTCAATGCACTACCCTATTTCTCACCCTATAACTCTATCAATATCTTTAATCTACGTATATTTGCTTCCTTTATGCATCTATATACTTTCCATGTACTTATGGATCTATATATTTATTACTTTCTTCTAATTCAGCATATCCAATGCACTACCCTATGCCTCTCTCAATATATCTTCTACCTCAACTCTCTGACTCATTTCAAACCTCTTTCTACTTCTCTTTCCAATATACTACGCTATTTCTCACCCTATACCTCTATCAAGATATCCTCTACATCCACTCTCTCATTCATCCCAAACCCCATAACACTACTATGATCCCCAAAATAACCCTTTCTAGACTCTCCCCTACTCTACCCCTCCTTCCATCATCTGAAACCTCTTTTACTATACTGAGCCCCCAAAACAAGCCTTTCTGAACTCTTCCCTCTGACTCTTCCACCCCACATCCCTTTTTACTCATCCCAAGCCTCCTCCTACTGCTATGACCTAAAAAAAAAAAGTCTAAATCCTTCACTCTTCTATCCCTCCGCTATCCTTTTCAATCAAAATAACAGACTCCACTTCTCAAATTTCATATTTCACTATACTAATTCAACACTAATCCTTTATGGGTTCCGGAGTAGCGTGCTACTCGCCAAAAAAGCGCTTCAACACCCCATCAGGGGTAACAAGCGCTATATAAATGCAAACCTTTTTCCCTCTTCCATCCCTCCGCTATCCTTCTCAATCCAAATAACTAACATATCCACCACTCAAATTACTTTCATATTTCATTATACTAATTCAACACTAATCCTTTATGGGTTCCGGAGTAGCGTGCTACTCGCCAAAAAAGCGCTTCGATGCCTCGTCAGGGGTAGTAAGCTCTATATAAATGCAATTACAATACAATACAATGCATTGAGTGCAAGGCTTCAATGCGCTGCAATGGAGGCTCGTTGTTTTAGGAGCAACGGTAACCAGTGAGGACTTCTCCCCTACAAGACTGCTTCCCCCACTAGAAGCAAAGCATGATGTGTGACAAACAAGCGCTTACTTGGAAGATCATCTGCATAAGTATGTAAAAGCACCATAATTCTGATCAGATATTTTCCAAAAAGTAATTTCTTTTTTTATACAAAGGAACACTGCATCAAAAATGCAAACACATACTTGTATTAAATAATAAGGTCTAACAACAAGTATCATGCTATGATCACAACTTTCGGACACACCCAAACCACGCTGTGCTGCCTCCAGTGTCTGAGCTGTGTGCCTATTAGACCCACTTCCACCATTCTACCTACTACACCCACTTGTAAATAATGCGCCTCTCTGTGTCTTTTATGCTAGTGGCAGGGTATGCTCGTTTGTCATGTGTGTGTATCTGCCCAATCAGATTCAGACACTGGAGCCACTCTTCAAGGCCTCACTGCTACTTCCACCAACCATGGAACAACCTAACACAGTGGCATGAATACCTGTATGATATCCACTAGGTAGCGACATATAAACGCATTAAATATGTGAAGTCCCGTTTACAACTACTATTCCCATTTTATCGTTAGTATTGAGGACTCAACGTACATTTCATTTTGTGTCAATTTCATGCATTTCTAAATTTTTATAAAGGTAAAACTGCTGTTCCATAATTACTCTGGCTAAAGCAAATATAATGCATTTTTCTTATCAGTGTGATTATTATGACAGTTAATGAGCAGTGGTATGTATGTCACTTCACGTAAAAACTTTGTACCAAGAAAATTCTAGGATTAAGAGGTCTTTTGTGGCTTCTTTTTATTCTTTGCGAACTTTAGAAAGAACGCTGGCATTGTGTGTTTTTACATCTGTGTTTGGGCAGTTTCTAGTCTACACGCCCCCTGCTCTCCAGGAGGCCATCAAGAGAGGCATTGAAGTTCAACTTAAGACTCCCTCACTCTGAAACAAGGCAAACAGGAAGCTAGATCTACTGATAAATCAACAAGATTGACTTAGTAAGTTATTCTCTGAACTACATAATTGCAACTCAGTTTTGACTGCCTCAGAACAGGCTAATACTTGGGGAAAAACTTGAAAACCCTCATCTTTGTCGTTTATTTTCCTGAACTATCTGCAGGCCCTACAGTGGGGCCCCAGTATCCTTCCCACCCCTAGCTGAGGCACCACTGCCAGCAGGAATGAGACTGGTTCGTTTCAGTTCCTGGAGTCTGATGAAAGCACACATATTGACTACAGATCCCCCCCATACCCCTGGGTCTGCTTTCTCTGCCTTAAGAAGGAATTGATTTGGGTGAGAGGACCACTATTTGCCAATGGGTCAGTTGACGAGGCAAAGACTGATCAAATGTGGGAGAGGTGTGGTGCAGCGGCCAGAGTGGCTGACTCCGGAGCGCAGGGCTCACAGTACGATTGCCGGCGGCAGCTCAGCTCAGCATCATGTGACTCTGGGCAATAGCTCACTTAATCTCCCTGACGGCCCCCCAGCGCCTGGATACCCTTAGGGGTGATATGTTTGCACTTTACAAATTGGAATTAAATGTGGAATTAATAATGCAGTACTGCAACGACGAATGCCGCACAACTTGAGGAACTCTTGGTCAGCTGACTTATGCGGGGAGGAGATTTCCCCCAGAATTCGGTAGCCCTTTAAGGCTGCAATATTTTCTGGAGAATTCAGGAAGATCTAGAGTGAATTTAGAGGGGCCAATGTTTCAAGCTCAAAAACAAACCACCGGGACAATACATCCGCATATTTTGAAGCAAATTTTAATACACAATGATTAAGTGCCTGTAAATTAATTTTTAACATAAGTGGACACTATAATACTGCCTCTTCAGAATAGGCTTCCCTCATGAAAACATCCTTAAGGACCAATCTGACTGTAACCGTGGTGGCCTGTTCAACAAATCATCACTCTTGCGACTTAGACCAATAAACTAGAACTAGGGTCTCTGCGTCGCCCCAACATCTCTATTGGCCTTTTCTTTGGATCTACTGACCATATCACAGGTAATGAATGATGAGAACCTATCCTTAAATCTCAGATGAGTTCAGCAGTTCACTTTCTCGTAAGTAAATCAAAGCAGTAATAAGCACTTGATTGCCTCTCTGTGAGAGTTCTACTATTGTATCTAAATATTTACATATCAGTCAAAGCAAAGCCATCGAGAGTCATAAAAATACAGTGAACAGTGGCGGTGCGTCCATTGGGGCGCTGGGGCGTTGCCCCACTAGCCACATCGTCCTAAATTCGTGCAAGCATATGAGAATTGCTGCAATTCTCAACTCCTCCACTCTCGCACTGGGACACGCGCGCGCGGCAATCGGCCGATGAAGGGGGCGGGGCTGCGGCAGCAGTCAACGCGATTTGAGTGACAGTCAGACTGTCACTGACGTCGGCGCGTAGTGCGCATGTTCGGGTTTGGGCTGGTCATTTTTATGACCAGCCCGAACATGCGCACTGTCAGCCCCTACTATACCTTCAGTAGTAGAGCAAGTGAGGGGGGACCCGAGAGGCCGTCGCAGCCCCCCCCCCCGGTCTCCTAGTGGGCGGGCCATATCCGTGCCCTAGCCAATCCTGGCGCTGCTAATGCAGCGTCTGGATTGGCTGAGAGTGAGACACCGGCCGCAGCAGTCTGAAGTTGTTCCTGCTCCGGACCGGCCTAGGAACTAGACGCAGAGGCGGCGCGGGACCGGGATCGGGATCAGGTAAGTTTTTTATGTTCCCCCCCCCCGCCCCCGAGAATTGGGAGCCGCGACTGGTGGCTGCTAGTATGGTTAGGAATGACATTTCACGTTAGGAGTATTGCGCATGTCTGTAGTGTGTGTAAGGCAGTGACCCCCCCCCCCCTTTTCACATTGTGTGACTGTCTGAAACTACCAACTTCCTCTAACTTAGGAATATGAATCAAACTGTCAACTGAAACCTTCATTTAACATCCATTGGACTTTTGCTATTTCACAGGGGCTTGTCACGTTTCCGTCTTTTCGTTATGTCTGGAAAGAGAAGCTATGGCTGCAGGGTGCACGCAGTTCCAGGCAACATGGGTTTACCCAGTGAGCTATCTTTTGTGGAAATAGTGTATGTGAAAAAATATAAAAATATTTATTTTTAACTGTAATTTAAAAAGTAAACACAGAGCAATAGCGAACGGCAAAGCATTTAATGAATTGATGTCAGATTTTTTAACATCGCACCCAAAAGAAGGACAAATAGCAAATAGAACGTACAGGGATGTTGAAATAAAATTATGACAAAGATGAGGGGCATTTGGGGAGGGCCTGTAGTTCTGTGTGTCAGTGTCACACCCCACAGTCAGGATGCCTTTATTGTGCCCTGGGTGCTTTGCCATGGTTGGGCTCGTGAAATATCATTAGCTCAGCTCCCGGTCCCAGCCCTTGCCTCCTTGCACCCGGGAGAAGCCGACGGTCCTTACCGCCTAATGGAGGCTAAAAGGCGGCTAAACAGCTCCAGCCCCCCCCCCCCCCCTAATCCACTGGAGACAGCTTTCCACCCTCTGCCTCAGCAGCTGCCCGGTTTCCCAGTCACCACTCCCTCTGGCAGGACTCAGGGTAGGTGTCAGCTGGGGTGACAGCAGGTAGGGGAGCCAGGCAGCTGTGCAGGGAGAGGGATGTTTGCCTCCTATATCTCTAGCTGAACTGGTAGTAGGAGGCTCCTACTACCAGTTCAGCTAGAGATAGGGTGACCATATTTTCAAAACCAAAAACCGGGCCAGACATAGAAGTAGGACTAGATGCGGTCACTCGTGGACACAGAGGGACTTTGGTGACATCAGTAACTCGCACAGGACTGCGCGGACAATGAGGACAACAGTCCAAGGCTGTGGGATTTCTTCAAAATCACAAAGTTTTGTCAAGCTCATGGAAGAAATAAAGGATATTTCAAGTTGTTCTATGCCACAGGAGTAGAGCATTGTCTGGTTTGCTTTGAATCCTGGAACTTGTAGGCTTATTAAAAAAAAAGCCACAGATGCTACAAAGAAAATTACAAAAGCCAGGCTGGATAAGCAAGTGTGAGTTTCTGCCAGCGTCAGTGGTGTTGAGATAACAAAAGAAAACACATTAGAACCCCTTTAGCATCGGTATAGTTATTTGGATTGCGCAAAGCATGTGTAAGACTATTAGGCTTAAACTAAAAAAAATACAAATTTTTTATGATTAAATAACACCTCTTCCCTCTCGCCCATGCTGTGATGAAGTACAGAGACATAAACTCTCTTGAGCCTGGGTTTTGGCTGAGAGTCCACTAAGTCCGTAGAGTTAACTTATGTCTACAGTGAGATTGTGCAAGACGGGGGCACGCGAGCATGCACATTAGTTAAAGTGTTGTGCACTCTCACATTTTCACCCACCATGCCATCTCTTTCTGCATCACAGCAGTCCGCGGTTAACCCTTCCGATGCACGGAGTGGTCTCATTATGCAGACAGCGGTATGTAAGAGGAGTAAAGCACCCAGCCCTCGGTAAAAACCGGGACAAGTTTTACATTATTGAAATGTGTGGGGCGGCCGGGCCAGTCTTCTACAAACGGAGTGTCCCGAGAGATCCGAGACATCTGGTCACCCTAGCTAGATAGGTATGCATGAGAAATGTTTACTGCAGGCCATTATACAACATATTGGCAGACATGCCAACCCTCCCGATTCAGGCGGGAGACTACCGATTTGAAGGCTAGTCTCCCGCCTCCAGATTCAAGCATCCAGAAACCCGATTCCACAGGATGCAGCAGGAATTACAGAATGACCTGCTTTGGGTGCTTTAAAATAACTCAAAGTTGAGCTAAACTGAGAGCTCAAAATTACGTTGGCTCTCCAGCCTTTGTTTTCCTCCCCACATCCCGTAGTTGTGAATATATTATTGCCTGAGCCAGCCCAAAAGCTATTGGTTTAGAAGTGAGCTTGGGCGGGCCCAAGGTTCAGGACTCCAGAAACAAATGTATTTTCCTGCCTCCGAGTCCTACGCCCTGCGTAATAGTATTTCTGGGCAGGCTTCAGCACTGCAGGCATCCATCCTGAGGCTGAGAGTGAGGCTCGAAGTACTGTACTGCCGGTAACCTGTTCCTGCAGGCCAGTGCACAATATTGTCAAGTTCCCTCTGCCTGCTATGGCGTGCTCCTGACACAGGTTAAAGAAAGGTAAGGAAAAAAACCATTTAGTGAAAGTGAGAAATAGCCTTGGGAGAAAAAACGTGTTTTAAACTGTTTTTGCTTGAACACTTTGTAAAGCTACCAACATTAAAATGTTGATGCCAGTCTTCATTCACACACGCTTTAATCTCCCTCTCCAAGAATGACCTCAGACGCCAAAGCTTAATGCTTTGGCCTTAATTCTTGGAGAGGGAGATAGGAGCATGTTACAGGAATCAACATTTTTGGCAGTTTTACATATTATTAGTGCACCTAAAAACAGAGTCCAAAACTCTGTTTTTGTTAGCGCCAAAAATGAAATACTGATTTTCCGTATACTGATGTGGTGTTAGGGCCAGAGTTGCAGACTTTGAACTGGGAAACCAGTTTCAAGTCCTGGAGTTGGCTCATCATCCTGTGATTCTGGGCAAATAACTTAATCTCCCTATAAACAATGATTGGTGACATTGTGTAATGTAATTGGTGCTCATGTAAAGCACTCCAGTACCTTCAGGTCGGTTCTGCTATATGAAAAATTAAGCATATTTGAAATGCGCTTTATTTTATTGTTTGTAATTTCATCTGTGTATTTATTCCTTTTATATATGGTAGTTTAGGTTTATGTCATATTTAGGGTGATGGTTTTTCTTCCATTTCTAGGTGAATTAGATTTTATTTTTTTTATTTACTTTATTAATGTTTGCCTTTCTGCTGTTAGTGTTATATCCTGTCTGCATTGGTTTTCAGAGTGATTCTCTTGCAGTGCCTGTGAGTGGCTTACTCCAAGGCTTGGCTGGAGTAGATTTGAGCCTGTCTGGGCAGTTGTACTGCTTGAATAGATGTGGGTGTAACTTATGAGCACTGGGTCTGCCTTACACTTTTGTAATAGTGGTTATACATGTTCATGGTACTCCTTGTTCCCCCTTACTTTTTGTACTTTTCTCTTCTTTTCTCCCACTTTGTAGTAGGTATTGTTCATTTTTCTGACACTCCCCCGCCCTGGCTACTCCCACACATACTACAAAGTAGTAGGTCTAATTGTGCCAGAGTTCTACTTGTAGTGGTCGGAGCCCTCCGAGAAATACAGCAATTTGAGGTGAAAATTTACAGTGTGGATTTTGGCAAATAGCACTTAGTTATTTGAGACGAAGTACTACAATAGTATTATTCTGAAACTCGCAAATTGCCTTGTAAATCGAGCCTATTGTTTATAGTTTCAACAGTCGTAGTCTCTATGGCCCAAACGTACATTTTATCATAGACCGTCGGAGGCAATTGGAACAATTAAAGGACAGCCGCACAAAGCAAATGTGCGCCTTCATCAAAAGCAGTTCTGAATTACCTTCTGGTCGCGTTCCCACTCTAAACACTAACACTCTTTGAAGTGCAGAGTGACTCTGCACTTCAAAGAGTGTTAGTGTTTATAGAGTGAGAACGCAGACTGGTGCAGAAAATGTTTCTCACTCTGAAGCTACATGCCCTGCCACCCGTGATGCACCTCTGAGAAGCATACACACTGAGTGCCAGCACTGGGTCTAGCTTCAAAAACATAACAATAGAAATGTTTCTGATGTAAGGCCCTGCTGGCACAAAGCGTGTATATTGCTCAGAGGTGCGTGGCACTGGCAGGGCCTAGCTTCAGAAACATTTCTATCTACATATTGTTATATGACATTCCTTTATTAATGTAATAACTGCACTTTCACAATTGCTTTATTAACCTTCTTGCTTCTCAAATTTGCTTGAAAATGCACCATTTACCCCCTCTTTTTTCAAAAGTTTCGCGGGGGAGAACCCCCCCGAACCCCCCTTAAGATGTTTGGGCTCGCTCGCTGTGCTTGCTCGCCACGGTGCACTCCAACACAAAGTTTACGCCTCACCACTTTGAAATGTCACCAGCCACCACTGACAGTGAATACAATTCATGATCCATGTTACAGGTCAGAAGCCATGCAAAACTAAACCCAGGCCAGTGAATAATGAAAGCAGAGACAAGCCAGCAGCCCTGAAAGTAACTCCAGCAGGTAACAGGCTACATAAGCAGTTTGCAGTCAGCAACAAAACGTCAGGTACATCTAAATTACGTGGATACGTTGTAATGCGATTTCGCCTACCAACTACGGGAAAGCAAGACTGTATAATACCCATATAGATAGATGCAACCTAAACCGCTGCAGTGAACAAAGTGAACACTGGAATCAGCCAGGTTATGTACAGTGCCAGAAAGAAAAGTCAAGGGCTGTGGACACAGATAAAACTGCTTGAAACCCCCCAATAAAATACAAATACATGGTTAACCTTAGTGGTCAACCTGTTCTTTGCCAGTATTGCTACCCCCAGTGACATGCCTGGAGAGGCCATTTTGGCGCACAGCATCAGGTGAAGTACTTGAAGGCAGGCTGGGGTCCAAACACGCAACAAGTCTGGGCGGCAGTGCTGAGTAGAAGGAAAGAGCCCAAAGTAGCACTAAGAGGCAGAGCATAGCACCAAGAGGCAGAACATAGTGCCAAGAGGCGGAACATAGCACTAAGAGGCAGAGCATAGCACTAAGAGGCAGAACATTGTGCCAAGAGGCAGAACATAGCACTAAGCGGCAGAATATAGCACAAAGGAGCAGAACATAGCACCAAGAGACTGAACACTGCTGAGCACCTGCAACCCACAAAGGCATTGGGCTCAAACCGAGTAGAACAAAACTGGTCATACCAGCAACCCAGCATGGCTAAGCTGCAGACAGGGTTACATGCGCTCTAATCTCATCCTCCAAGAATCACAAATAAAGCATTAACATTTGATGTAAGAAAGAGCTATCCGTCTAGTGGTCAACTTGTACAGCGTGAAACTGGAAAAGCTAGGACCAAACCCAGCTTCCCTGCTTGCCCAAATTGTGTGATCCTAGGGAAATAGTTTATTTCACAGAGCCTTCTTTAAGTTCATGATCATATATGAAGAAACCTACCCAAAAACACATTTTGGGGTTTGTTTTCATTTTTTTATAGTGCAAACTCGACTCGAAGGTATTGGCGTGCTTTAATAGAGCACCAATTAGATTACACAAGGTCAGATTCATTTTTTTTGCGATTTGTCCAGAATCACAAGATGCTGAGACGACGCTGTGACTCGAAGCTGGTGCCACCTCCTCTCCCATGTCTTAGAAGTTAATTAAATGTCCTATAAATTTGCTCAAGCTATAATATGATTTCTAATCTACATATAGGATACCCGAGAACTAACTTGCCTCTTAGCTCACAGCCAAAGGAAAACCCATCACGCTGAATAACAAGCATTGGCATAGCCAATAGGTCTCGCCTTTGCGACCTTTTAAGTGTTTAGCCATGCAACAGTTGATGTTGTTGCACCAAGGATATTGTGCTGGATAACCAAACACTTATAAGGTCCCAAAGGCAAGACCTATTGGCTATGCCAATGCTTGTTTTTTTTGGAGTAATCATAAAATCGGTGGCAAGGGCAGGTATTTACATTCAAGTAAAAATCTTTAATTTAAATTGCCGATGAACTAACATTTTTATTCATTAACAAAAAAAACGAGCATGCTACTGCCCTGATAAATGCGCCCCACACCCTCGTCCATTAGTTTTACGGTGGGCTCTCAACTCCCACTGTGCAAGATCAACTGTGAAATCTAACACCCTGCAACCACCCCCGCTGCTGGAAGACTTGCAGAGTAGCACAACAAGATTGCTATGTCCTGGAGACAAGAGCTGCTGTTTTGGCTCTCTTTTGCGAACTCAGCCCAAGGATTGCACAATTAATCCGTGCAGGTCATGTGAAAAATGCTGCAGAGGCCCGAGAAAATGAGAGAAGCACCACTTGTGTCGAGGCAAAGCCCCCATGAGTACTGGTACCCTCCTTGTCCGAGGAGAAGTTCCGGCACTCAAGGGGAGAAAATTAAATAGTGCTGGTACTCAGTACCGGTAAGTACTGGCCCATTTAAAGCACTGGTTTTAGCCAGCAGGAACTCATTACATACAAAAGATGCGCTGGTTGTTCCGTGTACTAGATACACCATCTAGACAGAGGTGCCCAACATACACCACATTCCAGAAAAGCTGGGGCTCACGTTAATAAGATGCATTTGGTGGTTAGTATGTTGTGTGGCCATTCTCAAAATCTGGCACTGATCTAGCACTCCCGAGCCTACGAAAGATCACCCTGATCTATGAGAATATGGCTCTACTGTTGGACAGACCAAAGAGCTTAGCAGGCAGTTTCAGTCTCAAAAGGAGCTCAGGCCACAATTCACTGTGTGCAACCAAAGCAGAAGTGAAAGAGCTCGTGAGGCATACACGTCCGCTCTTCTTACGGCTGGCCCCTCAGTCCCTGTGACCAGGTCACTCTATTTCAAGCAGATGCCCGCACCTGAAGGGTGCCTAAAGGGACCCGAGAAGTAAACTGCGCCGAGGCCCGGACGTGAGGTGGTGTCCTGGAAGGGACAAACAAAAGAAGAGGCTGGGCCGGACTGGACGTATACCAGGTTCGAGTCTTGGCATCATCTCACCATCCTATGATTGCGGGAAAATCACTTAATCTCCCAGTGCCTGAAAAAATAAAAACAAAATGATTGCATCCCAAAGTGATTATGTGCTTGTATAATGTAACAGGCCCTCATGTAAAGAGCACCAACCCTTTTGGGTGGAGTTCGCACCATTTAAAAACTGCAAAAAATAATCACCCTTTCTCGTTCGCCTTTCCATCATAACCAACACTGTAAAGCGCTCTGAAACCTTACTCTGTCAAGAAGCGCTATTAGAAGAATGATAGATAAATACCCATCCTCTCCAGCAGTGTTGGTAATCTCTGCCGAGAAGCCAAGCATTGAATGGGTGCAAGCTCGGCCCTTCTTCCGGCCGTCGACGGCTGCTCTCTCCCAGGCAGGGCCGTGGCACACAGCTGCTGCTCACAGTTTTATGTGTATGGATACCATTATTTGACGATCTTCGTTTTCACTGGCTCTTAAGGAATAATAGCAAAAAAAGCACCTTTGCTGCATTAAATACAATGGTACAAAAATGGTTTCAGTCGCAGGACCGGCTGAGGTGGACTGATCGCATGAACTCTGGCAGAAACAAAGCTTTTTAAAAGCGGTTGATGCCCGAGCACTGCAAGGAAGTGCTGCGGAAGATCACAGCACACAAGAGGGGGCGCGCCAAGATTTACAAACCGGTCCCAGGAATAGCAAGGGTCTGAATCAGTCGGATTCCGTCCACGCTCTGGACTTGACGTCCTCATTATCAGCCACCTTACAGGTCAGACACCCCGCAGCCGTCAGACCCGAGGGAGAGACAGGCCTCGCTGATGTGCAGCGGGCTCCGGTCCAATGTAGGAATATAATATGCAACTGAACTCAGAGCAGGCAGACCCTCGCTGCAGTGTTCGCGTTTAGGCACTATTTGAAAATGGTTTGAATACCGTGTGTTTAAATTAAAAACAATACAATAGCTTTAGAAATGTCTCCGAAAGTGGATGCAACACCTGAAATAGGAGGCACCACAGCCGACCTTAACCATATCCACAGGAATGACGAGGCAACAGAAGTCCTCCACCTTTCACAAGGGGAACCAGTGAGTCTGACCTCAGACGTCAGCAAAGAGAACAACCAGGGGGTGAAGTCCGTGTGACACGGAAGGGCTTGGTGTTGGGGGGATTCATTACATAAACAAGCGCGGTGCGCGCGCACTGCAAGGAATGCGAGGTATGCAGCTGGCACCCGGCCGCGCTGCTGCTCGCTCCCGAGCTCCCTAGGCCAGGGGAGAGAGAAGGTGGGACATGCACCCGCCTTTGGCCAATTGCGTGCTGTCTTTCTTAGAAAGACGCACGCAAAGGCCAATAGCGTGTGAGCAACAAAAAAAACACACGCACGAGCGTGTGGTCCGAGTTAGAAGTGCTTACTAGAAGCCTCGCAGAGCAACGCATGCGCGCTAGCTCAGGCGAGACCTAAAAAAACAGTGTTAAATGATGTGAATGCTCCTTCCTGGTGTGCCTTCATTTTATGTATGCTCCCCTTTGTGTCTTCTGCACTTTTTTGCCATGAACTGGAGATGCCCTCCTCACTACCTCCACTTGCGGCCCCTCTGCCTTCCTTACTGCTGCTGGAGCGAGGGGAGAGCCCTGTGACTGCTCTCCTCCTGGACCACCCTGCACATGCTGCGCTCAACCACCTCCACGCAGTGCCCTGTGAGCGGTCATGCCATCTTGTCTTGGGCAGCGCAGGGACATCTGAGCTGCGTGTACTGGTAAAATAAAAGACGGCTGGGCCCAGTGCACCTGCCTCTGTTGATCAGTGAGTGACGCCCTCGCCGGGCCCGCGTGACCTATAGGCCTGACCTTGCACTCAATGTGCTTTTAACAAATTTAAGCTGCGCGCCTGGGGCCAGAGAAACTAAACAAACAAAGTGTCAATTACTTTGAAACTTGACATACAGTTGCAATGTGCCAAGGCTTGCCACCTGTCCGGTTTTATACCGGTAAGACCGACATTTTAATGTCATGAATGCCGGTACAAAAATTAGCCGTTATGTTTCTCCTTATCAGTTTAAACAGTATATGTTGGAAGACAACACTTTAAAATGCATTCTATTGTAGACTAGGAGGCAGATGGGTAGCATTTTTGTTTACGGAGTTTTATATAGCGCGAACTTGACCAAGTATCGGAGCGCTTTACATAGCACCAGTTGCGTTACATGAGGACACATTCACTTTTGATAGGCACGGGGAGATTAAGTGATTTGTCCAGAATCACAGAGTGTTCAGCGTCATTGCCGAGACTCGAACCCGGTTCCCCAGATTCGAGGTGGACCGCCCTAGCCATTAGGCCAACTCCTCTCCCCAAAAGTCCTTTCAGGACATGCACATTCCATTATATTACACAGTTGCCAGTTTTGGGATGGACATTAAATGTCAGTCTGTCGGGGTCACGTGATAAGGTGATTTTGCCTTGATATTTATCTGAGTTTGAAGACTGTGTATAATCTAGAGGGAAGGCGATGGGGCTTCTTCACGTTTTATTCTCCGGGGAGCAGCTCGGTGTGTTCCAGCAACACTGTGTCCTGTGGGCAAGGCCACTAGAAGCATGCAATTCTAAAGCCGCAGATTTTTTCACATAACTAAGGATTTGCAGCGTTTGCCAAAAAATCCATCAGCTGCTGTATAATGCGCAGATTTTAACCAAAAATATATAATTTCTAGCTCAAAGTTACTACACGTGGCGATATGTGTTCGAGCGCTTTGCAAAGGCTAACATCTTTCAGTTGCTTATTTATGCATTTGGTTGTTAAGCTGGTACTAATGAGGTGAAATATTTGCCCAGACAGTATTACCATTTATAAAAATTACAAAAGAATGAAGTAATCCTATCAAAAAATATGCCGCATTATACCACATAATAATTGAAGTGAGGGTGCTGCTTGTCTTGGATACGCTATTGACTGTGTTGGTGCAGTGGTGGTGGAAGTGGTCCTGGTGGTGGTGCTTGAAGTGAGGGTGCTGCTTCCTTGTGTTGGATGCTCTATTAACTGTGGTGGTCCTGGTGGTGGTGCTTGAAGTGAGGGTGCAGCTTGGGGCAGTGGTGGTGGAACTGGTCCTGGTGGTGGTGCTTTAAGTGAGGGTGCTGCTTGCTTGTGTTGGATGCTCTATTAACTGTGGTGGTCCTGGTGGTGGTGCTTGAAGTGAGGGTGCTGCTTGCTTGTGTTGGATGCTCTATTAACTGTGGTGGTCCTGGTGGTGGTGCTTGAAGTGAGGGTGCTGCTTGCTTGTGTTGGATGCTCTATTAACTGTGGTGGTCCTGGTGGTGGTGCTTGAAGTGAGGGTGCTGCTTGCTTGTGTTGGATGCTCTATTAACTGTGGTGGTCCTGGTGGTGGTGCTTGAAGTGAGGGTGCTCCTTGCTTGTGTTGGATGTTCTATTAACTGTGGTGGTCCTGGTGGTGGTGCTTGAAGTGAGGGTGCTGCTTGCTTGTGTTGGATGCTCTATTAACTGTGGCGGAGCTGGCGGTGGTGTTTGGGTGATGGTAACGCCTCTCGTCCCTGGTGCTGCCAGTCTTCCGCCGCTGCAGGCCCTAAGGAACAAGTAACTCAAGAGTTAAGGATCGCCACAATTACACCGACAAGCATTCATTCTAAAAAGGGAAACAAAGCTCCCATCTCTCGTTATTCCCTTAGGATAATGCACCTGCTACATACATTTGCATTCAGCATTAAGGCTATTTGACTGACTCAGCCTTTCATCCGCCTGAAGACGATAAACCAGTACTACGTGCTGTGTTACAGGTGTGTTGTAATTGTAATCAGCGCTGTGCTTCTCAGGCCCTGAGAGCTCCCTGGGTCTCAGGTTAACAAAGGGCTGTGTATGCTGCTGATGGAAGTCCTGAATGCGGGCGACGCCCCCTCGTCTGTTCTTGGAAAACTGCTTTCAGTTCCTCGTCCGGTGTTTCCCAAGGCGCGCGCACGCAGCGCGTTCCTCGGCGTTGAATGATGAGCAGGCTTGGAGGTATATTGGTTTCTACCGCAGCCCACTGGCGGGGGGAGGGGAGATAACCTCAGTCCCGTCAAGGTGCCTTTGCCACAGCCAGTAAGCTGCGTTAGGAGAGTGCCACTTATAGAAGCAGTTTGTTTTTATTTTAATCATTTCTATAGCGCAAGCCCTGCCTCAGGAAGTCACGCACTGCACAAAAGGCTCGGCAGTATCTAAGGGCACATACATGCTACTAAATTTATACAGCACCTCCTACTGAAGGGTCTCGAATATAAACCCCTCCCCCCCCGATAGACTGAGCCTCATGTAGTATGCCATTGACCTCCTTCGATCCGGCTCTCCTGGACCTACGCTTGCGACCCCCCCCCAGGTTAGACTGAGTCTCATGAAGTATGTCATAGACATATTTGGTTCCGGCCCTCCTGGACCTACGCTGGTCCCCCCTGGGTTAGACTGAGTTTCATGAAGTATGTCGTAAACCTCTTTGTCATTTCCCCACAGCGTGTAAGGCTACCTCAGATGATCATTACTGGTTTCAATAGTTCTACACACAGGTGTTTTCCACCACATCCTGCTAGTAGTTATGAAAACACAGAGAGGGATATTCTCAAGAACGTGCGATAATCATCGCCAAAATAGGTTAACGCAATTTTTCATATCGCCGTCTATCGCGGGAAAATAATTCTGAGTTAACGTCGTATTCTCAACACGGCTGTAACATGCGATAGTTTCCCGATAACGCGTCAAATGTCCGCAATAAAATTACCAGGACGCTGATAAAAATCTAAAGCCGAACGTGAAAAAAGTGGCGATGGGCCCAACCGCGATAAAAAAATCTGCGATAAGCTGCGCCAGGCCTGCAATTCACACACGTCAGGCGGGAAAAATCACTATAAAAGCAGAGAGAAAAAAAACACAAACAAAACCAAAACAACTGCGAAGCACAATGGAGGTAGCCGGAGCAAGTACAGAGGACAACCAGAACCCCACAAGCCCCACGTAGGACCAGCCTGGGACCTCGGGGTCAGGGAAGGGCAAGGAGAAGAAGAAGAGGAAGACGCAGTTCAGTCCGCAGGAAAACAGGATCCTGATAACGGAGGTGATAGAACACCACCAACAACTGTTCGTCACCTCCACTGTGTCATTGGCAACAAAAAATGGAATATGGCAGTCCATCGTGGACAAGGTGAATGCAGTCGGAGTGCTGAGGAGGACAATGGAAGAGCTCAAGAGGCGCTGGAATGATGTGAAGCGCAAGACCAAACAGAAACTTGGCAACAACCAGAAGGCAGCAATGCAGACTGGAGGTGGGAGTCCAGCGCCACAGGAGGAGCTGGATGAGATGGAGGAAATGGTGTCCACAGTCATCAGTGTGGAGACGGTGGCAGGAGTTGGGGGACCGGACACTGCTCAACATGACCTGACACAACAGCAACAGGGTGAGTAACAACCAGGGACTGGCGGGACGGGGGGAGATGGGCACAATGTCACACATGCACAATTAAGTATAGCACAGTGCACACCCACAATGACTCTTGCTCATGTCCCTGATCCCCTTGGCACACTGCAGCACACCTAGAAACAGCAAGTAGGCCCCCGTCGACTATGTGACCACAGGGGGCCCTTCCCACACATCACCAATCTCACAACCAACCCAAGCACATGTGCCAAACCCAGCAAAGCGGCGTGTCTGTGAGCCACACTGACAATGCAAGTGACACTGCATGACAAATAGCATGGCTGCAGTCAATATATCATGACATGTTGCACGCCACAACACTGAGGTGGCTGAGTGTGGACCACATCCGTAAAGGAGCAGGTCACACTCTGACACATCCACGTGCACAAACAACCCCTGACGTCAATAACACATCTGCGGACAAACCATGCCCCAGAGTCCCAACTCCCACCAAGAGCCCAATTTACCCAAGTATGCAACATCTCAGCACTGTATAATCACAGAAGTCAAAGGCACACCGCCTGAAAGGGATAAGGGGCAGCAAAATCAGAGCTGCAGGGGGGTCTCTCCCAAAATGCAGCACACACACGTAACATTCAGAGCACATCCACATTGACAACAATGTGGTACAAACTGCAACACGTTCACAACAGAACAGAGGACACAACTGGTGCCACTTGTGTGTAGAAACTGGCCAATCACATTTGGCATAGCAGGGAAATGTGAGATGATAATGTACAAGTACAAACACACATCCGTGATGTTGTCGAAATGTCCACTGTCATGCATCAAATAGGCAGCTCCTCCCAAACAGTCACAATGTACATTGTCATGCAGTCTGTATGTAAACTTGTACAATGCGTCAACATACATGTGAATACAATGTTAAACTGCATCTCCCCTTCACATTGCAGAGGGAGAATCAACACCTCCTGCGGAGCAGACCCAACATCTCTTCACTGATGACGAAGAGGACCTCCACACCTTCGACACCGACACCCTCCAAGAGCTCATGGACAGCTACGGCACCTCGCCTCCAGGAGCAGGGCAGCCCAGCTGCATCGAGGAGACCTCACCCCCTGCACAGACCACACAGCAGGAAGCACCCACCACCACGGCTCTCTCCCAGGACCCCCACAAACAACACATGGCCTTCCAACGCCGTGTGTTAGGGTGCCAGGAGAAGATGGCTGATCAGGTGCGGGTGGAGTTCGACCTCATGGCAGCCAAACTAGATGCCATACATGGGTGTCTAAGTCCCATCAGGGACCACTTACAGTCCCTAACGGACACCCACAGTCCGCTCCATGCTCTCCAACGATCCATGGCTGACATCGCTGGAGTCCTGACTCTGAGACAAGGACAACTGTCTAGTCAGAGTGGCTCCAGCGATGTCAGCCGGGAGTTGGGACACATGCGGAGGATCATGGAGAACAGGGAGCGGATGCAGGCGGAAAGAATGGCTGCCACAGCTGCACACCAGCGAGATGTAGCTGGGATCTTCCATGCCCTGCAGATCCTCATCATGGCATTGCTGCCACAAGGCCTGGCGCCGATGAATGCTGCTGCTACTACTCCATCCACATCTCCGCCCCCTGATGTGTCAGTGCCTCACAGTGCGGCAGACAATCCACCTCCGGCCCCTGATGTGTCACTGCCACACAGTGCGGCAGACATTCCACCTCCGGCCCCTGATGTGTCAGTGCCACACAGTGCTGCTGACAAAACACCACCACCCACATGTGAGGCACATGAAACATCGGAGGACGAAGATGCGGATGATTCTGCCTTAGTGGTAAGAAGGAAGCGGTAGCATTCATCTCCGCCATATGGCCTGTTTCTGCTTGATTCTGCCCTCTGCATCATCACCTTCCACTGTCCCCCATACACTCTGCGACACTCATCTTGGACCTCGACATGGACTGCCATATTCTGTTTGGTTACCAATGACACAGCAATCAGACTGCGGACTGAACTCTTCCTCTTCCGATGAACTTGTCATTCCCTAAAGGACTCTGGCTGGCCCTCCACGGGGCAACAATGTAAAGTGGGGTTTGCATGGCCCTGTACTGCTCCAGCTTCAACACTCCACTGAATGTGAATAAAACATTCAAATTCACACAGATGTGTCATGTCTATGATCATTCAAGTATGAAAGTATGGATGAATGTAGGGTCAGTGATTCCCCCTTACGTCCATGTTGCTCATGTTGTGGGACTTGAGTCACAGGGTGCAACATTGCTGATTGTGGTCCGGGTGGCGTCGACACCACAACAGAGACACACGCATTAGTTACTTCCTAGTCCAGCCCAGAACTGAACCACGCCCAGAGCCCCGGGCTCATTGTTCACACCCCTATGCTGGACTGGCATACGCCAGCTGAGCCCACTCCGCGTACGCTTACAGGGGGGGACGACAAAGCTACATGTCCCAGGTCTTCCCTGTAGTGATCTGCTGATCACTGGTCTAGTTGTCAGCATTCCACAGCCACTCCCTGAGGGCTGATTTACACCCACACCACACCCATCCAGCACAGGCGTCACAGGACATGTGACCCTGCCAATAATAGGGGCCTACCACATCACATTCCCCACTGCCGGAGGTGACATGATGGCATCCGCACCACGAGACTCAATCATAAAGGGGCCATGACTTGTGGCGCACTGGGTTAATGGCACCCGATGCACTGCGGCCTGCACAGGCCTACCGCCACGGGACGATGACTTGCGGTGCACAGAGTTGGTGGCACCCGATGCACTGCGGCCGGCACGGGCCTACCGCCACGGGACAATGACTTGCGGTGCACAGAGTTGGTGGCACCCGATGCACTGTGGCCGGCACGGGCCTACCACCACGGGACGATGACTTGCTGTGCACAGAGTTGGTGGCACCTAATGCACTGCGGCCGGCACGGGCCTACCGCCACGGGACGATGACTTGCGGTGCACAGAGTTGGTGGCACCCGATGCACTGCGGCCGGCACAAGCCTACCGCCACGGGACGATGACTTGCGGTGCACAGAGTTGGTGGCACCCGATGCACTGCGGCCGGCACGGGCCTACTGCCACGGGACGATGACTTGTGATGCACAGAGTTGGTGGCACCCGATGCACTGCGGCCGGCACGGGCCTACCGCCACGGGACAGTCTTGCGGTGCACTGAGGTAGGGGCACCTGAAGAGCTGAGCGGGTGTGCAGCCTGCGATGATGCGTAGCCCTCGATACGCCGTCCTGCCAATCAAGATTCGATTTGACTTGAGAGCCCTGCTGGACCGCAGTGTACGCTGAAGGTAGCAGTCAGCACACACATGACTCCGCAGTGCAGTGCCGCAGGGTGCTCTGGGGGCCTCTGGCGCGGAATCCAGCGATCGGCTGAGGAGGTTGCACCGGCACATGGTGGGCCCTCTTGGAGACACGCCGGAGGCGGCAGGTGAGCATTGAGGCCTGGGTGCGCAGGGGCGGCCAGTCATCGCTGGGCGGCGGACCGGTCTGGGGACCAGGGCTGGGGTGCAGCAGACGCACAGGATCGCGCAGGCACCACCGGTCATGGCGGCGGCCTCGTGGCTGGGTGGGGGGCGCCGCCCTGGCAGACACGACCCTTCATGCGCGGGTTGGCTTGGGACGTAGCCACCTCGTCTCCAGTGTAAATCTGGCCGTTGAAGGTGGTCGGCCACGTGTGTGTAGGCCTATGGGCAGGATATGGTGGACACAGAGACACACGCAGTAGTTACTTTGGTGGCCATCCCAGAACTGAACCATGCCCAGAGCCCCGGGCTATTTATTCACGACATACGCTGGCCAAGGCCACCCCGCTCATGCTTACAGGGGGGGGACGACAAAGCTACATGTCCAAGGTCTTCCACACTGCCTGAGGTAACCTGTTTACGTCCACTGTCCACAACACTACAAACACCAGCAGTATATGTCCACATGGACATGTCTGTGCTCTGCATACTGAAGTCTGTCCAGCACATCACCGCCACACTTGGCATTGTGTACATTCTTATTGATGGGTCACTTGCCTCCTTCGCACATACTTGGTTCCCACCTCTCCCCACATTCTGCAATTGTGTGGCAGAGGTGCCATGCCGTGGATGGTTTGTCTACATGGCTGGCCACGGTTACCACAGTTACTTGTGTTGTCGTGTCTGGTAGTTGGGCATGTTGATTGGCATGTTGTATGTGATTCTGTAACGTGTGCATTCCCACAGTTGTGAGTTGTATGATTGTGGAGTTGAGGTGTGTGGTGTGTTCAGTTGGTACTTACCGACGAGCAGTGCATTTCCATAGGTGCCATCCTCAAAGCGCTGGTTGGTGATGGACTTGCGGAAGATGTAGGAATCATGCACACTGCCTGGGAAGTTTGAAACGACATTCGTGAACAGGCCCCGGTGGTCCACTTTTGCCTGCACATTGATGAAATGCGTGTGGTTTCTGTTGCGGTTATTGTGTGCAGTGTCGGCAGGGGGCACAAGTAGTACATGTGTGTGATTGAGGGTAGTATTTTGGTGGCCACACCCTTCTGCTTACCGACTCCAGAGAGCCTGACCCCTGTTCTGCTCGTTCACTTGGAAAGAAGAAACCACGATGTAAAATACAGTGACTTTTTATTTAAGCAGTTCTAAAGCATAGAAACAGTTCGATTAAAATGTTGCCCATGAACACATGAGCAGGATGAAAAATAAATGTATTGACAATGTTATAAATCAGTTGTTCAAAAGAAGCAAATATATGTCTAAATATTATGCTATGAGTAGCTGCCTAAAGAGCAACCCTGACTTTAAAAAGGATAGGTAGGCTAGTGCCTAGAAGGCTAATCTCTTTTAAGAAAGCAACACCATTCAAGACTACGCAGTTTAAACTAAAATAAACGCAATGGCTTGGGTTAGAATGAGCTGAGTTAGATAGACTGACAAAGCCAAAAGGCTAATATTTAGTTGAGCTGACAAAGCCAAAAGGCAAAATAATCAGATAAGCTGATAAAGCCAATAGGCAAAATAATCAGATAAGCTGATAAAGCCAATAGGCAAAATAATCAGATAAGAGTATTACCACCTTGGAAGTTGAAGTTCTAGGCCCAGTCACACGGACGATCGATCGGGAACCCTCTAAATGCAGTCATGCACTGATGCGCAGAGAGTTCAGAGCCGCACCCTGGGCGAAGCTCTTTATATGGTTAAATGCAGAACTTACACCCACGTCTGACACGAGATCTGACGCAGGCCACTTAACCGCCCGCTTACAGTAACTGGAAAGTTTTATATAAAACCGAGAAGTGGTATCATGATGAAACAGAGCTTTTAGCAGATGGTCAGTGTTCTTGACCGCAAAAAGTAAACAAAGGATAACTTTTACCGTAAAAATGCTCAGAATTAATATTTAATATATTAATTCTTGGTCACGTTGCCGCCTTCTCAGTTTCAGTTAAGCAAGCGCGGAAAGTTTCATAACTAAAAATATCGCAAATCTTGCTTGTGACACAGCCAGATGTACCAACAGATTGTCACGTAGGTGGGGGCCACTCTTATTCTCGTAACTGTGGAAATTTACAAGAGGGGCTGATGTTGTCTCTCGGTGGATGGAACAGATCTCTGCTAGCAGATCAGTGAGGCCTATGAGATCTGTTTGATTATTATTATAAAATGAGAGCAGGAGTCATTGGCTTTTTGGGCCTATACATTCGTATCTAGGAAGGCATGCTTGGTCCTATGTACGATATGGTTATCTATGGTGCTGGGCTTGGGCCTATGTGAGATGCACTCCCAGGATGAAGGAAAGTGGACAACTTAAGACATTCTATCTGAGCCTGCCTGGTAGGGCCTATCTTAGGGGTATCATGTTCAGTGGGCAGTGCAAAATCAAAAAATGGGTTTCTTGTTAGATGGTAAGATGGGGCCTTCGGGACCCTCCTTCATGTGCAGTCAATTGCCCGAAACACGTGCGGGAAGCCAGCTATGGCGTAGTTCCCTTGCTTGGTCTCCAGCTGTTCCTGCGCAGTGTGGGGGAAGTGAAGGTGCAGGGGTATCAAGCTGATACAAACTGTGATGCTTACAGGTATGATAAATCCTGCATAATAAGACCGTAACAGAAGTTCGTGTGGTCGTAACCTTCCTTTTCTTTCCTACGAAGGTTACGACCACACGAACTTCTGTTACGGTCTTTTTATGCAGGATTTATCATACCTGTTAGCATTCCGGTTTGTCCAAGTGCAATACACTGTACCAGATTACGTTTGTGACTATACGGACGCTTGACCATTGTCACCATTTCTCCAACAGGTTTCTGAATACTGACTTTCGGAATATGGAATTGTATTGGGGAGTTCCCGCAGCATATGCAGTTAATTGAATCCACACGTTGCCCTGATGAAGTTCCCCGTTGGGAATGGAACGCGTTGGCTGAGCTTTTCGTATTGTTGATTTATGTATTTGTAATGAAGAACTATTTTTACACTACTGTTGACTACTGGACTTCATGACCTGGCGCACCCCCATTTCAGTAACTACAATCTTGGATCTGGAGCACAGAGGCATCAAGCAACGGCTGGCGTTGGGGTTGGTTGCGCAGGAACACTACATATTGGAACTAGCGTGTGGTGCAGATACAGGGGCCCGCCGTTGCTTTTGTGGACATGCATCCAAGACATGTGTGAGGAAGTTTGATAGGGCTGGCTGTGAGACTCCTCTGACTCTGGCAGTTGTTGGTTGGAAGGTACCAGAGGCCAACAGGTGCAGCACAGCCAGCAGCTTTGTCTGCGGAGGGATGTTGGTTCTCCGCTGTGTTGGTACCATCAGCCTGTGGGCAATATGGGTCAGGATGCGGAGGATGGTTGTCCTTTTGAGCCTGTAGTGGGCAATGGCATCCTCTGGCGTTGAGTGTCTGAGGCTGGTGCGTTTTAGGAACGTCCGCTGTCTTCTTCTGCGCTGCCTAGGTGGTAGTCCGGGGGGAGATGGTACAGGGGGGATCCTGGGGGTGGTGGCGGTGGGTGTTGTGGACCTCTTGGGTCTCCGAGCTGCATGAACAGTAGCTCCATGACATGTGTTGGTCTTCAGATGTGGCTCTGGGCTGGGCTCCCTTTCACACTGCAGGTTGTCGTCCTGCTTAACACCAGTAAAAGGCAGGTGTTAAATCCCTGCTGCTAACGCGCCTTATCGCCTGTTTTTGGATCGCATCGCAGATCTGGCTGGTCGTTGAGAATATCGCGAAGTGGTGTTTTCGTGTGTTTTTGCACGGGAACGCCTACTCTGCATATCATTAGGGTTAGTTGTCGCTCTCATCCGTGGCGATGTTTTTTGCGGAAGCTATCGCTGGAAAACTGGCGATATCGGCAGTTTGCACCAGCTTGAGACTAGGGCGATAAATCTATCGCCACTTTTGCGGCGCTAAAGTGCCGATAAATCGGCGATAAGTCCTTGAGAATATGCCCCAGAGTTGTGAGACAGGCCCATGTATGCTCGCCAATAGGATCAGAATAAAGGAGCTTAAAGCATAAAACAGCTTAACAAACTAAATACGTATTATATGGCAGCATAGGACCAAATCATACGTTTTAAATTAGAAAAGAACACGCCCCTGTGGGCTGTGGTTACTACCAAACCACACACTCCGTTCTGCCAGAACTGAGCAGTTCACCCAGAATTTAGCGTTGGGCATAAGTCACAGGAACGCATTACGTCACCGGTGAGCACCCATATGTCAGACACAATGATGAGCAGCAAATCTCAGAATATCATACCATTAGTATGTGCATAACCCCCACAGCTCAGAGAATTAAGAGACTGCTGTGGCTGTGAAGTGCAGGTCACAGGTTTGTTACCTAGCAGGGCCAACTCAAACTTTCATCTTTCTAAGGTCACTAACTTGAATTCCTATTAAGGACCTCATTACATGTGTCAGTACAGCAGTTACAGGTCCCATCAGAATTACGAGTCCCACTGAAGCAGGGGTCCAGTGTATTTCAACCAGGGAGAGTCTTAGGGTAAAATACTTTGGGCTTTTCTCATTTATTAAGGGGAGGGGGGCACGTGCCTCCCCTCCCCAAACCAATAGTGTTACTGGAACTAACAGTGCAGACTATAAAACATCAATGTCTGCCAAAAATAAATGCGTACATGACATTGTCTTGTGTTAATGAAAAACATATTCAAACCACCATCTTAAAAAGATGCTATGTTAGAAGAAAAAGCTCACATGGAGACTCAATGTAATAAGTACAATAGTGGCTCTAGCTACCCCATTCTCCAGGGCCATTATTTTTTTAAGGGGAGGGAGTGCGTGGGCCCCCTCCCCTAGCCAGTAGGGGCACCTGGGAATCCATTCCAGAGGCCTTTGATGGATGCCCCGGTGCACACCCGCTATGAAAAAACAAGGAGACCCAAATACAATCGGTCAGGGACCTTTGGGTAATTGAACTCTTTCTAAAAACAGTGGTCCCCAGACAGAAATTAAGTTACAAATAAATATAGACCCAATCAGTACTATATTGTAGACATCTGTCCAGCCGGACAGATATTTAATATGCAGTCAAATAATGTTTACAGACAATAAACATGGAACAGTTTAAGTGGGACACAAGCCTGCATCCAACTTAGCAAAAAAGACGTACAACATAAAGTAAGGGGTTCAGGCAAAGGAAATTGTTTATTTCAAGCACATTTCTAATAGAACAAACAGAATATACATGAGACACCATTACATAGAAATTAGGACATTTTCAAAGGGTGTATATGGTGTACAAGGTGTCGACGAGCGTTTCGATCCCTTAAAAGAATAATGGGATCATCCTCAGGACATTATAAATAACATGCCTGTTTCCATATGGCATAAATTGCTAGAACCATGGAAAAAGAAGGAAAGGAAAAGGGAAAAAGTAAGTTAAAATTAGACAAATGAAAGTGGCATATATCCGAAGTGCTCGTGAGATTGTCTCAATTGTGCTGTCCGACATGATGCGAGACGCTCCTGAACATGAGAACATGCACGTGGATTTAACGTGCAGTGAAAAATATATAAAAAAGGTGAAGCGAAGGGATAGAAAAAGAGAGAAGTTAGGCCGACGATCAAGAATGAAGCGATATCTGGCGTAGGTGTTGGAAAAGTGAGATATCTCTAACAGTAGCCGTGTAGCGGGTGGCCGGCAAAAGGAAAAGACAGAGCTGAGAGTACTGAAGGGTGAGAGGGCGCTAGTATCTATGTACGTATCAAAGGGGGAGGTAGCGCTACAGTACACAATGGCACAGGGGGAGGTAGAGGACAGATTGGGCACGTAAGGTGAGCAATGGCTTACCCAACGTGAAGAATGGAGCTGTGACAAAGGGTCTTGAGAATCAAGAAGAACGGAAGGCCACCGGCATAGGATCTGTAGGGAAGGTGGTCTTAGTTATAATCCTGGGGAGTATGCACCGGAGTCAAGGTTCCTGCAATAGGTAGAGGGGGGCAATTGAGCAATTGAGGTTAATGAGGGGGAGGAGGGGGTTGGGTATGGAAGGGTAACCGCAGTGTGCTCTCTTTTTCTTTTTCTATCCCTTCGCTTCACCTTTTTTATATATTTTTCACTGCACGTTAAATCCACGTGCATGTTCTCATGTTCAGGAGCGTCTCGCATCACGTCGGACAGCACAATTAAGACAATCTCACGAGCACTTCGGATATACGCCACTTTCATTTGTCTAATTTTAACTTACTTTTTCCCTTTTCCTTTCCTTCTTTTTTCCATGGTTCTAGCAATTTATGCCATATGGAAACAGGCATGTTATTTATAATGTCCTGAGGATGATCCCATTATTCTTTTAAGGGATCGAAACGCCGTCGACACCTTGTACACCATATACACCCTTTGAAAATTTCCTAATTTCTATGTAATGGTGTCTCATGTATATTCTGTTTGTTCTATTAGAAATGTGCTTGAAACAAACAATTTCCTTTGCCTGAACCCCTTACTTTATGTTGTACGTCTTTCTTGCTAAGTTGGATGCAGGCTTGTGTCCCACTTAAACTGTTCCATGTTTATTGTCTGTAAACATTATTTGACTGCATATTAAATATCTGTCCGGCTGGACAGATGTCTACAATATAGTACTGATTGGGTCTATATTTATTTGTAACTTAATTTCTGTCTGGGACCATTGTTTTTAGAAATGGTGCACACCCGGGGCACCCACAAAACACTATGTTGGGGTACATGGGGTGGGGGGGTGGGGGAGAGCCCCATTGCATCTGCATCCATCAGGTTCCCCGCATGCATCCATTCTGGGCGTTTTGGGAGTCGGCATTGCTCCCACACAGTGAGAACAGCAGTTTTGTCATGCTCCCGCCGAGCAGGAGCAACCTGAGATTCCCTGTCTACGTGAGCGCAGTCAGGGAAACATATATCTATTCCCACCCGAGGGGAGCATTTTAAAAGCTCCCACTGGGAGAGAACACACATGTGCCTCCCTGCTTGCGGGCAGGGAAACTACTGTGTCCTGAGTGTTGGCTCCCTGGAACACAGTGATTCAGACAGCCCCAGGGGATTCGGTCCCCGGGGTCTTTCACGGCTCAGGGAGGGGGGGGTTGCATCCCCCCGTTTAATTTAAGTTCTGTCCCCTGTGCCTATGGAGCTTCAGGGAGGGAGGCTGCTCACCCTCCCTCACCTTTATTTTAAATCGGCCTTGGGAAAAGGTGTCCCCGTGGCCTATTCAGGCTAGCGGAGGGGAGCCATGCACCCCCCTTCCCTTTAATAGAAGTTTGGTCCCAGGGGATGGGGTCCCTGGAGCCTCCTTGAGGTTCAGAAGGGGAGCCACATGTCAAATATGTTTTGCCCCCGGTCCCTCCACCCTCTCCCAGGATCTGCAAATTTGCTGCAAAAAAAAGAAAGCTATCCTAGCGGATTGGGTATCCCTTTACTTATTTTTTTTCCTTTTGTTTAGAACTCGGAACTGAATCCTGAGTCTTAAGATGGCTGCTTCTACATAGTTGTGATGTGGTCGCCGCGAATAAGATCTCAGCTTGAGATCTGGCAGGTCAGCAAATCCTCTGCAGAGTGAATTATAGTTTTTGAGCATTAATTGCTCTAAAACTACTGAATGGATTTACACCAAATCGAAACAGCATGCTTTCTGGACCAAGATATAGCTTTCTGCCAAATTTGGTGTAAATCCGTTTAGTGATTTTTGAGTTATCGTTGTTCAATTCTCCTATGGAAAAATGAATGGGGAAAACTCGTAATGGGACCCCAACTTTTTCTCAGCCTGCTTGATGGAAACTTTCCAGGAAGAAACTGTGTGAAAATGAGATTTTTTTCTGCAAAGCTTAACGATTTGTCAAAAGGAGCCAAAGTTATTAGGAAAACAAAAAAGGCTTTTCCTATGGAAATGCAGATCTAACTATAACTACCCAGCGTCAAACGACACTGAGATATATATATATGTATATATATGCACCCACACACCCTCTGGAGGTCACCTGCATCACTCTCTTGCTGTCTGTCTCTGTCCGCCTCTCTCGCTCCATCTATTTTCCAGTAACTGTCATACTCCACCCTCTGCCTTGCATTCTTATTTTTGTCTCTCACCTCCTTCCTTGTTTTGCCTTGGTGTTTTAAACATGTTCTCACTTGTTTACCTCTCCTTGCTCCAGCCACTCATCGCTAATGCCTCAGGGCCGGGTTCACCGCACTCTTTCCTGTGAAGGTTCTGACATGAGGCGTTTCTCTTCTTCTCCAGGAAGTTTTATCTCTCTCAGTTTACCTCTTTCGTCTTCTTTGTTAAATGAGTTAATTGGCTGAAGTGCTCCCACCCAGGGAGCCCGACATACTTTAAGAACCATCCGTGACTCTCCATTATGACGTTAGAAAAACAAGCATTGGCAAAGCCACTTGGTCTGGTTTTAATGTGGACACACATGTAAACACAGGCATGCGGAAACCAGCTCTTTAAAAATAGAACTTTTGGGTTTGTCAATGCAGCTTCATTCAAATTTGCCATCAACACAATATATCCTCCCTAAATTTAAGAAAACCACAACAATGTTATGGAGCAAGGTGAAGCCTCAGAGTGTCAGTCATACTTAAGTAGGGAGATTCAAAGATGGTGTTTGTTAGATCTTCCATTGGAGCGTTCCTTAAAAAAGGAAGGAACCATTCACCTGCTCCCAGCGGCATGATTCATCATGGGGTTCCTCCTCACTAAAACCAAATCCTAAGTCGGTGGTGGGATCCCGAAGAAGCTCTCAGAGAGAGAGGCTTTTTCCCCCAAATATCAGCTCCTGAGACAAACTATTTAGTCACTGAGTAGAGTTAGAGGAAGTGCATCGCTATTTACAGAGGAAAGGGGCCAAAAATGTAGAAATGCGTGTGCTTGCTGTCCCTAGTCATCTTTAAAAATGGAACCTCCCATTCTATGGTTAAAAACAAAAGATACAGTGTGATGCGTACAATGCAAACCTTCTGATAATGATTATCGACATGTTTCAGCCCTCAATCAAGCCCTTCCTGGGTCAGGAGCATTCAGCAGGATGAGTCCTATTGATTCAACCCTATGCTCCGGTAGCTATGTTAGTAATCTACAGTCGGTTATGGAGAAACGGAAGGAAACTGAGAATTGCTGGTGCTATGTGTCCCAACACTTCTTAATCATCACGGAAGAACCAAAATTGTTAGAGGTAACAACATCATGCACAAGCTTCAGTGAGCACATTCTCCAGTAGCCCCTAAGTAGGAAAACTTGACATCACTCACCGGATAGCAGCAGGTAGCCTGCTATGGTCATCTTGAGAAGAAGGTCTGTGCTGCTTGCAGTCTTCTGCATTCCTGCTTGTAAAGGCAGCATCCTGGCTCCTTGGTCGGCTACAGTCTCCCCGACTCTGGTTGGGCACTGCCTTTCTTGGCTCACTGGCCAGGTGCCGCCTCCTCTAGGACTCTGATCAGCCCCCTAACTTCCTGGTCGGGTACATCCCTGGTTCGCAGGGCAGGAGTAGCGACCCCCCTCCCCCCAGCACCCGTGGTTCTTAGGACAGGTGTAGCCTCCCCTGGTCTCAGTGCAGGTTAACCCCCAGCAGCGCTCCTGGCTCTCAGTGCAGGTTAACCCCCAGCAGCGCTCCTGGCTCTCAGTGCAGGTTAACCCCCAGCAGCGCTCTTGGCTCTCAGTGCAGGTTATCCCCCAGCAGAGCTCCTGGCTCTCAGTGCAGGTTAACCCCCAGCAGCGCTCTTGGCTCTCAGTGCAGGTTATCCCCCAGCAGAGCTCCTGGCTCTCAGTGCAGGTTAACCCCCAGCAGCGCTCCTGGCTCTCAGTGCAGGTTAACCCCCAGCAGCGCTCCTGGCTCTCAGTGCAGGTTAACCCCCAGCAGCGCTCTTGGCTCTCAGTGCAGGTTATCCCCCAGCAGAGCTCCTGGCTCTCAGTGCAGGTTAACCCCCAGCAGCGCTCCTGGCTCTCAGTGCAGGTTATCCCCCAGCAGCGCTCCTGGTTCACAGGGCAGGTGTAGTGGCCCCCCTCCCCCCAGCGCCCGTGGTTCTTAGGACAGGTGCAGCCTCCCCTTGCTCTCAGGGCAGGTGCACCCCCAGCAGTGTCCCTGGCTCTCAGGACAGGTGGAGCCCCCAACAGCGCCTCTGGTTCTTAGGTGAGGTGCAGCCTCCCCTGGCTCTCAGGGCAAGTGCACCCCCAGCAGCGCCCCTGGCTCTCAGGACAGGTGCATCCCCCAGCAGCGCCCCTGGCTCTCAGGACAGGTGTAGCCCCCAACAGCGCCTCTGGTTCTTAGGTGAGGTACAGCCTCCGCTGGCTCTGGTCAGGTGCAGCCCCCAGCAGCCTTTCTGGTTCTCTGGACAGGTGTAGCTCCTCCCAGCAGTGTCCCTGGTTCTCAAGGTAGGTGTAACCCTCAGCAGCACCCCTTTCTGTCAGGACAGGTGAAGCCCCCAGCAGCGCCCCTGGCTCTCAGGACATGTGTAGCCCCCAACAGCGCCTCTGGTTCTTAGGTGAGGTGCAGCCTCCGCTGGCTCTGGTCAGGTGCAGCCCGCAGCGGCCTTTCTGGTTCTCTGGACAGGTGTAGCTCCTCACAGCAGTGTCCCTGGTTCTCAGGACAGGTGTAACCCTCAGCTGCACCCCTTTCTGTCAGGACAGGTGCACCCCCAGCAGCGCCCCTGGCTCTCAGGACATGTGAGCCCACAACAGCGCCTCTGGTTCTTAGGTGAGGTGCAGCCTCCGCTGGCTCTGGTCAGGTGCAGCCCCCAGCAGCTTTCTGGTTCTCTGTTCAGGTGCAGCTCCCAGCAGTGTCCCTGGTTCTCAGGACAGGTGAAGCCCCCAGCAGCGCCCCCCGGTTCTTAGGTGAGGTGCAGCCTCCCCTCCCCATCTCTCGGATCAGATGTAGCCCCCAGCAGCGCCCCCGGGTTCTTAGGTGAGCTGCAGCCTCCCCTGGCTCTCGGATCAGGTGCAGCCCCCAGCAGCACCCCTGGTTCTCAGGACAGGTGAAGCCCCCAGCAGCGCCCCCCGGTTCTTAGGTGAGGTGCAGCCTCCCTTCCCCTGCTCTCGGATCAGATGTAGCCCCCAGCAGCGCCCCCCGGTTCTTAGGTGAGGTGCAGCCTCCCCTCTCCTGCTCTCAGGTCAGGTGCTCCCTCCATCAGACTCCGTGGACTCTCTCTCTAAAGCACGCTGCCGTCTCCAGCAGTCCTTCCTCCACCCTTCAGGTAGAATGAATTTCCCTCTGCAGTCACCAGGGCGGGAGCTCCCAGCAGGCGGCCGCTCCCTCCTCTGAGCAGGCAGGTCTCCTCCGGAGAGTCCCGCACCAGCTCACGGTCTCTCTGGTGGAAGATCTCCAGTCTCTCCCAACATGAAATGTGGGTATAAAATCCCTTTCCCAAGAGAAATTGGCGTCTCGTACGTACCTAAGCGCTTTAACTCATCGTCAGCGCAGAAAGCGCTACATACATTCTACTCAAGCGTGCAACGCCCATTGGGCTGAAAGAGATTTATTTACTAACCCCCCCAACCACTCCCACGTCGCCTGCCGTAGGCTGTGCAGCTTCCAGGGCAGACGCGCTTATGGACCTGTCGTCTCACAAGCAAAGTATTTCGCAGCCTCGCAGGTCCTCCAAAGGCCGTACATTTACAAGTCTGTGTGTTTCACGCCTTCCTGTGCCCCCTGCCGCCCGACTCATGCAGGGCTGGTGCTGCCACAGCAAGCAGAGAGCTATAAGCAAGTGGCATGGCTTGTTTCTAAGCGCCATAACAGAAACGGAGCCCTCTGCTGGCATGTAAAACGTCATGTAAAAATGTACTAAATACTTCAAAATTCAAAAAGGCTAATGTGAAAGTGATTCACTTCAGAACACTAGAGTTAATTGGTGCATTAAATTACATTTATAAGAAGTCTTAGGGACTAACATTGTGTGCCAGATTAGCATCTGACGTAAAATGTTTATTTGGAAATTATTTTGCAGCTTTCCAAAGTTGCCTGAAAGGAACACAAAGCAGTGCTTTGCGCTGCTCTGCTTTACTTTGCGTCAAGGGGGCATTCCACGGGCAGTGCATGGGTATCCCATGGTTCCATGGTTTTTGATGCAAAGCCCTATTTACTAACAATAGAGAGGGTTTTGCTCCAAAAAATAACACCTCTTTGAGGCAGGTATTAAAAAGGAAAATATTTTTATTTTCCAAACTTTTCCAACTTTGCATGTGAGTTGCACTGTACAGCACACAGCCAATGTGGGAAAAAGTTGTAAAGTTTGTCTAGGCATGGTATTTTGTACCAAGTGACACTGCTGCTGCCCAAGTTCTTCTGCCTGGGTTTTCCCACTCACCATTCTTGCCACCAACAGAAGGCCCGCCCACGCCAGAACCTACTTAATTCAGGCCGCAGCGCAACCGCATTAGTAGGCGCCTGGGCCCCTAGCTTGACACTTGTCAGTGGCCTCCAGTTCCTGCTTGTTCCAGCCTGATCCAGTTGCCGCCTTTTGACCAAGTGACACCGCTGCTGCCCGGGATTTCCCACCCGGATTTTCTTGCTCACCGTTCTTCCCATCAACAGGTGCCTGCCCACCCCAGGACCTACTTAATGCAGGCTGCATTGCAACTGCGCAGTACACGCACACAGTGGACACGCCCAGGGGGTGTGCCGCTGGTGTGCCAAAGGCGCACCAAACGCGAGCCCGTCTACGCCTTGCCGGTGCCCAGCACCAGGAACTCTGGCCCGATCCAACGGAACACCACAATCACAACTAGCCGCGGCCAGTGCAGGTAAGAGCGAAAGGGCGGGGTGGGGGGGTCGACAGACAACGATGAGGGAAGATAAAAGAAAAAAAAAAGAAAACCACTTACCTTGCGCTCGCTGCATCGTCGACTTGGCGATGCGGAGAGCACAAGGTAAGTGGATTTGTTTTTTTTTAAATTTTATCTTCCCTCGTCTGTTGCTTGACTCGGCGATGCGGCGAGCACAAGGTAAGTGGATTTCTTTTTTTAAAATGCTATCTTCCCTCGTCTGTTGCTTTCCCCCCACCCTGCCCTACCGCTCTTACCTGCACTAGCCACGGCTGACCAGAGCTACAGCCGCCACCGGAGCCAACGAACGCCGCCACTACTCCTCCCCCATTCTCAGTGACCTTAACAATGCACACCGGCAAACACGCTGCTGCTGCGCATTCCTCAGAACCACAATAGGACCTTTCCCCTGCACCCATTGTCATTTCACCTGTGACACATCAGACACCGACACCACCACCTCCAAACAATCGACACACGCCACCACCACCCCACACCAACTGTCCGCCATGCTCCTCAACGTCCGTTCCCTCAGGAAACACTCCACCAAAATCTGAGACCTCTACAACAGCAGCACACCGCCCTTCTCTTCCTGACCGAAACATGGCTTAACCCAGCCTCCAACCTGGACATCACCACAGCCATCCCGTCTGCCTACAAAATCATACACCAGGACCAAACCCACAAACCAGGGGGGGACTCGCGATCCTCTACAAAAACACGATTGACTGCACCACCTCCATTGACTCAGACGCCAACCTCATGGAACACCTCCACTTCAAAATACAAATGGAATATAATGCTGACCTTAAGGGAACTCTTGCCAACATCCCGGGCCCCAAGTGGAATTCTGCAACCACATCGCAGACTTCATCACTCCCCTCTCCATCAGATCAACCAACTACATCCTCCTCGGGGACCTTAATTTCCACCTGAAAGACACCACAGACCCTAACTCCATGGCCTTCCTCGACAGCCTCAGCAACCTCGGACTCACCCAGCTCATCCAAGGACCAACCCACACAGCCGGCCACACCCTCGACCCTATTTTTTCCTTCAACAACAGGATCACCACGATCCACACGACCAAGCTAACATGGTCCGACCACTATATCGTACATTTCATGATTCCCACCCACCTAGCGACCCCACCAGAAAAACCTAAAGCACCATCATTACACTGGGGCAAAATATGTAAAGAAAACTGGACACTGACTCTACATAAATGCCCACCCAACCACACCGTGAATCTTGATGTCGATACCAAGCTCTTCAATAAATTAGCAACAAGACCTACAAAAACAAAAAACGACCCAGCTAGTATACAAACGACCTCAGGGAGTCCAAGCACCACTGAAAACAACTTGAGTGAAAATGGACACTTGACAAAAGCACCACCTCAAGATCCACATACAAAGCCGACCTCAACCTTTACCACCAACAACTATGAGACAAAAAGAAAAAGGCCCAAACTCTCAGACTAAAAGCCAGCTCCAACAATGGCAAAGAACTCTTCAGCTTCGTCAAGGAGATCTCCAGACCCACAGCTGCCAACAACAACATCATCCCATCTCAAGCACTGGGCAACAACCTCTCAAATTTCTTCAAACAGAAGATTGCCAAGATCTACAACCCATTCGACCCACAGCACACCAATACGAACTCTCCCCGACCAGTTGGACACCTCCTTCATCACGAAACAGCAGCTAAGCAACTGGAAGCTTCTCTTGAATGCCCTGATAAATACAATACACGCAGGAGCCCCCTCAGACCCTTGCGCCCACTTTATATACAACCTTGAAAGAACCATCATCTGCCTCACGCTCATTGCTGTCAGCAACACTTCCAAAACCATCACCACCATTCTGTCTTGCTGGAAAAATACAGAAGTCAACGCCCTTTTGAAGAAACCAACAGTGGACCCCGACAGCCTCAGCAGCTACAGACCCATCTTGCTCCTGCCTTTTCCAGCTAAAGTAATGGAGAATGCTATCAATACCCAAATCGCAGACCACCTAGAACTCCATCAACTCCTAGACAGCTCTCAATCAGTCTTTCGGACCAACCACAGCACAGAGACAGCTCTCGTTAAGCCACAGATGGCATAAGAAGCATCCTCAACCGAGGAAAAATGGCCGCACTCATCCTCCTCGACCTCTCTGCAGCCTTCGATATTATCTTCCACGATTCACTCATCAGAAAGCTTCAGAACTTGGGTATCTGTGGACTGGCTGTCAAGTGAATATCTTCCTTCCTCATGGACAGAACTCAATGAGTTAGACTTCCCCCTACACCTCAGAATCCTAGAAAGAAACCTGTGCAGAATCCGTCAAGGATCGTCGCTCAGCCCAACACTCTTCAACATCTACATAACGCCCTCGCGGACATTGTTAGAGCCCATGTATAGGAGGCTGGCTTAGTATATGGTGCACACTTATTTAAGTGAAGCACCCTGCACTAATCCAGATAACCCTTATGGTGAGTTTAGTGGTCTTAGACAACCAGAGACAGCTCTCTAAGTGGTAGCTGTGGAGAGCAGCCTTCAGGTTTAGTCCAGAAGGAGTGTAAAGCAGCTTGTTTTACCAGTACTAATCATATAGTGTACGTTAAGTGAAAAAGAACCGCACAGTGTAGTTATAAAAATATGTATTTATTATAAACACTCACTTACACATTGCACGCCACAAATGCAAATGAAAAAACATAAACTGGCTTACACACCACTTCGTCACCAAAATGGACCCAGCAACTATTTTGAACAAGGGAAAAACCTTTACTGGCAAGCTTTTTTCACCAATTCTTCTACCAGTCATACTGCTGCTGGCTAATGGAGCAATAGTCTTAGCCAATACAATCACAGCATGATTGAGGGTCTTCCTCTTGCACATTGCCAGGTCATTACATTTCAATGGGGCAGCCTAGTTTTGTGTATAAAGATAATGAACCACAAGACCTGATGTCTGCCTTGGTTCAGGGAGACCTGCCCTATGTCCTAGAGAGCTGAGTCGCAGCCTGGAGAGCCAATAGTGGCCAGGAGCCCTAAAGACAAGAAATCTGAATATGGAGAGAAGTTGAGGAGCCTGTAGACCTGATGAGGGGCATCAAGGTCACAAACAACGCCCCCACTAGAAAAGTTAAGAGGAAAAAGGCTCAGCCAACCATAATACCTGAAGTGGGAGTACATTAGGACATCTTGGTTCCTTGGCAAGACAGCAAAAGGCCTCCACACTACTGACTCTTGCTGTTTGGAAGGCACACCTGAATTACTTCCCACCCACCAGTTTCAACCCCCCTCCTTGCCTTTACACTGCTCAACCACAATTCCAGTAGCACAGCGAACTGAAGCAGATTGCATCTTTTCTATCAGACGGATCATCATCTCACTTTATCCCTTCAGGCCTCTCCCTTCAATTCACAACTAATCTACCTAACAGTTCCACCGGACCTACTCTCCTAATTCAATCTCAACTGTTACTGTTGTGCAGATAATACACAAGTCATATTTAAGTATGAAAGACCATTTGACTTTGATTCTTACTTAAATGGACATTGCCTCAAGCAGTCAAATGAAGGAGATCTCTAACCACAGCAAACAAAACACGTCACAAATTGAAATATTCAGTTGCGGCAAATGGACCAAACAGCTCCCATCTGCAATATGGCCCCAGCAGCCAGGCCCATCACCAAGCAACTCAACCCAAGTGAGCAATCTAGGGATAAACATGGACACCAAACGTTTAATAATAATCGGATTGGGTTTGTCCTATATGTTTCACCTGCATAGTTTTTCACTTCTTTCTCTCATATTGGCCATATAGATAGCTCTGTCCCCATTGCTTAAAATGCTTGACCTGCACCACTTGCTGAAAGTGTTAGCCCCCTCGAACAGCCAGTCTAGTTGTGCCCCTAATGCTACTACATGCACTTAAGAGAAGTGGTACTGCAGGAACCTTTTCACGGGGACCTGTGCTTCTTGATGTGCCCTGTGTCCTTCAGGCTGTCTAGAACACACAGGGGAATAGAGCTCAAGAGAGGTAGTACCAGGCTCTGGCATAAGTTTGGCGGACATTTTAGTGCCTCCTCGAAATGGTGGCCTTCATACAAGGGAAGAGGGCTGACCTGATGGTTCCAAGTGGGAGCCCCTCAACTGGGCAGTGATGGTGAGGGGCAGTGCATAGATTGTCCTCCACTGTCTGCAGTCTACAGCATAGGGGTCAATGCGGGGTGGATTGATGGTGTGGCAGCCAGCAGGGACGTAGCTAGTTTCCCATCGTAAGATGGAGGGCATGTATCAGCCCTCCAACTAAAGGCAGCATAACTTAAGTGTTGCCATTGCAGACTTCATTTACCATGATTGGGGCAAGGCCTGCAAGCAGAAAAGAAGGGTAACTGCTAAAGCTGATGGCCCGGGGTGGAAGATGAGAAGGTTGCCACCACCTGGTACTCAAATCATTGACCACAACAGCCTTTTGTGAGACATAAGTCCCTAAAGTCTGCAAACTTCCTCGAAGGCCATTCAATTGGTGCCATGTGGCACTGCAACCCTTCCTCCCAGAATTTGACTTGGGCTCCTTTGATATCCAACTGGTCTGATTGACAAGGTCCATCAACCAGAAATTTCAACCATTCGGGCCAGATGCCCTATTTTCCCTTGCCAACAAGCCACCCTTTTTCTGGTTGTAGATTCCCCATTACACATTTCGGTTGTGGCTTCTTAGGTCTGGCTTTAACCAAGACCTTTTGGTTAAATTATTATATATCAAATATACTGTCAGGAGCTTTCATTTAGCCCCCTTTAACCATTGGTCTGTTATTGTGTCATTTATATTTGCCTTCTGCAAGCTACAATGTACATCATGGGGCAGTGGGTTGGCCCAATTCAGCCACTGGCTAACTTCACTGCGAGTGATGGCATTCTCCTCTTATAAAATGAGTGCATACACATACAAAATAGTTTCCTTAAGTGCCAGGGACTACTGTGGCAATGTGTGCTTTTGAATCCCAAAAATATTTTTGCGTTTAGACAGTTTTTTTATAGATTAACGAGCGGCTGGCAGTTTTCCAAAAATAAAGTTTTAAACCATAACAAAATAATCATTGACAAAGCCAAAAGGCTGCCAGCCAGACGTGCTGACTTGGCCAGTGCTTTTTGGGTTTGGCATTGGCTTTGCAGTTTAGCTCATACTCACTAAGCAGTTACTCTTTAACCCCACTGTAGAGAAAGTAATATGCAGGGCACATCAGATCTTTTGGGATGCCCTGTAGTGTAAAGCACCACATGTTGGTACACATGCAATGCATGTGTTTATAACATCATGATTTCAGATTGGAATATGCCTTAAGTGGCCTTTCTTACCATCAAAGAAGACGAACTGTATCACGTTCATTTTTGTTGTTGTTGGTAGTCTTGAAATTTAGATAAAGCCTGTGGGCGGTATTTTAATCTGTTGGTGGTAAAGCATGTTGGCTGTATTTGAACCTGTTGGTGGGAAAGCATGTGGGCGCAAGGCCGGCTCTAGGGTGGTGCGCCCGGTGCGGCCACACGGGCACTGACTTTGCGTTTGAAGTATATTATGCTTCTAAAAGCACCTGCTGCGCCCAGGTTCCTGGCCTCTAGCAATTTTTAGGCAACCATAAAAATGTCACGATAACTCCAGTGATTAATGTTCTTCCTAGAGAGATGGAGGTTTGTCTAGTGGAAGTTTTTATTCATGGTAAGTTAGCACAGAGGGTTAATATGCCTGCCGCAAAGAATGTGTACCATGCAGATCACAAACTGTATATAATATAAATAGGTCATTGGGTTGCTGCGTTTGTCAGAGAGATCCTTTCGTTACTTGCAGTTTATAAGTTAAAATCCTAACATAGAACAGTAAGCAATTAACTGTTATCTAAGAGCTACATGCAGACTGCAAGGTATAGATTAAAGCGTTTTTTTCCCAGTCTTTCGTTATCCGAAAGTTGTAAAAACGATTCATTTGGATAGAAATCAATTTTGATTATTAAAGAGACGCCCCAACCATGGTGTTAGTTTTAAATTCTTAGTTTGTGCTTCTCCAGACCAAGCACTCTCAAACCACACTGTCTACCAGTATGGATGACGTGACTCCTACACCTTGTAGTCCTCTGTCTTATGTAACATTTCCTATACACTGATTTACACACGTATGATTGATTGTCTCGGTGTAATGTGTGTGATATAAAGTGCTCTGACCCCCCACACTGGTATGAGTGGCGCTATAAAACGAATTAAATGCATCTGAGAGAAAGAGTGGTTATGGAGACTTGAGGGGCACCGTTAAAGGGTGGCAGTGAGGGAATCTGTGGCGGAGGTGGTCTTTGGGGGTGCCAGCAAACATTGTCATACTGGGCGCCACCAGCGCTAAAGCCGACCCTGTGTGGGCGTATTTAAATCTGTTGCTGGTAAAGCATATTGTCATATTTAAACCTGTTGGTGGTAAACCATGTTGGCGGTATTTAAACCTGTTGGTGGTAAAGCATGTTGGTGGTATTTGAATCTGTTGCTGGTAAAGCATGTTGTCATATTTAAACCTGTTGGTGGTAAAGTATGTTGGCGGTATTTAAACCTGTTGGCGGTAAAGCATGTTGGTGGTATATGAATCTGTTGCTGGTAAAGCATGTTTTCATATTTAAACCTGTTGGTGGTAAAGCATGTTGGCGGTATTTAAACCTGTTGGTGGTAAAGCATGTTGGTGGTATTTAAACCTGTTGGGGGTAAAGCATGTTGGAGGTATTTAAACCTGTTGGTGGTAAAGCATGTTGGTGGTATTTGAATCTGTTGCTGGTAAAGCATGTTTTCATATTTAAACCTGTTGGTGGTAAAGCATGTTTGCAGTATTTAAACCTGTTGGTGGTAAAGCATGTTGGCGGTATTTGGATATGTTGGAGGTAAAGCATGTTGTCATATTTAAACCTGTTGGTGGTAAAGCATGTTGGTGGTATTTGAATCTGTTGCTGGTAAAGTATGTTGGTGGTATTTGAATCTGTTGGTGGTAAAGTATGTTGGTGGTATTTAAACCTGTTGGCGGTAAAGCATGTTGGTGGTATATGAATCTGTTGCTGGTAAAGCATGTTTTCATATTTAAACCTGTTGGTGGTAAAGCATGTTGGCGCTATTTAAACCTGTTGGTGGTAAAGCATGTTGGCGGTATTTAAACCTGTTGGGGGTAAAGCATGTTGGAGGTATTTAAACCTGTTGGTGGTAAAGCATGTTGGTGGTATTTGAATCTGTTGCTGGTAAAGCATGTTTTCATATTTAAACCTGTTGGTGGTAAAGCATGTTTGCAGTATTTAAACCTGTTGGTGGTAAAGCATGTTGGCGGTATTTGGATATGTTGGAGGTAAAGCATGTTGTCATATTTAAACCTGTTGGTGGTAAAGCATGTTGGTGGTATTTGAATCTGTTGGTGGTAAAGTATGTTGGTGGTATTTGAATCTGTTGGTGGTAAAGTATGTTGGCGCTATTTAAACCTGTTGGGGGTAAAGCATGTTGGTGGTATTTGAATCTGTTGCCAGTAAAGCATGTTTGCAGTATTTAAACCTGTTGGTGGTAAAGCATGTTGGCGGTATTTGGATATGTTGGAGGTAAAGCATGTTGTCATATTTAAACCTGTTGGTGGTAAAGCATGTTGGTGGTATTTGAATCTGTTGGTGGTAAAGTATGTTGGTGGTATTTGAATCTGTTGGTGGTAAAGTATGTTGGCGCTATTTAAACCTGTTGGGGGTAAAGCATGTTGGTGGTATTTGAATCTGTTGCCAGTAAAGCATGTTTGCAGTATTTAAACCTGTTGGTGGTAAAGCATGTTGGCGGTATTTGGATATGTTGGAGGTAAAGCATGTTGTCATATTTAAACCTGTTGGTGGTAAAGCATGTTGGTGGTATTTGAATCTGTTGGTGGTAAAGTATGTTGGTGGTATTTGAATCTGTTGGTGGTAAAGTATGTTGGCGCTATTTAAACCTGTTGGGGGTAAAGCATGTTGGTGGTATTTGAATCTGTTGCCAGTAAAGCATCTTGGCGGTATTTGGATAAGTTGGAGGTAAAGCATGTTGGCGGTATATGAATTTGAAGGCGATAAAGCAAGCGTTACAGTAGTTTATTTGCTGTGTGAAACCTTATTTATCAAAGTACCAAAGGCAACAAAGATCAGGACATTATGTAGTCCCAGGCAGGGCGAGCAGCTCTGGTTGTGCAGTTACAGACTCCTGGTACAATCCCGCAGGCACCAGCCCTTTAGGGGCCACGTCCCATTCACCAGGAGGGAGCTGTGCGGATAATGACTTGTCTTCTGTCCCACAGCAGCAATAAAATACCTGGTAATGCTTAACCTAAACTGCCATCCAGTTTATGGTCTTTGTGCGCAGGTGCTGACTGCCTGAGTGTATGTAGGTCAAAGGGTAACTGCATAGGGAATATTGAAATTAAATTCTCAGTCCAGAGGAGTGAACGTATACAGCAATGTAATGGTCTGAAGAACTCCACACGGCGCTCTTGTCCCTGAACTGGGAAGATGTGCGACTTGAACTTGGTGGAGAAAGAAAGAAAGAACCCTGGAAGGTGGATGATACATAGAATGTGTAGTCAATATTTATTGCTCTGATAAAGAGTTGAGTTTTTTAAATATATCTATGTATCTTTATTGAGATCCAAGAAGAGTTTAGTTTTTATGAATGTGTACGTTCAGCACAAATCACAATAGCCTCAGTTGTGTACATTTATTGACATCAGGAACACGTAGAGTTAAAGGCAGAGGATGTGATGTAAGGGCCAGAGCTGCCGACTTTAAATCTGGGGAACCATGTATGAGTCTCGGCGTCGGCTCAACATACTGTGATTCTGGGCAAATCACTTAATCTTCCCCGTGCCAACCAAAAATGAATGTGCCCTTGTGTAATGTAACTGGTGCTCATGCAAAGCGCTCCAGTACCTTCGGGTCGAGTTCGCGCTATATAAAACTGCAAACAGAAAAAAAAAGTTTGTTATGCGGTCGCGGTATAGCTTTGCCACCCGAGTGCACCTTACTTTATGAAAGTTGTCCTCTGGTTTGGGAGATATTATTCCCCTGAAGTGGTGCTGGCGTCCTCGGCAGGTCACTTGGCTGGAAGTATATATCAGATGCATACCTGCCAACAGCGGCGGCTCGCACAGGTAAATGCTGGGGGGTGGTGAGGCGGGGTGGGGGCGGGGTGGGGGTAGTGGAATTCGACATACAACGGGAATGTGAAAACTAAATAAATAAAACCACTTACCTTGCGCTCGCCCACTTACCTAGTACTCGCTGCATTGCAGACTTCGGCGATGCGGCGAGCGCAAGGTAAGTGGTTTTATTTATTTAGTTAGTTAGTTTTCATATTCCTGCCGTATGTCGAATTCCACTACCCCCACCACGCCCCACCCCACCCCCGCCCTGCCTCACCGCCCCACAGCGTTTACCTGTGCAAGCCTCTGCTGCCTGCCAACTCACACAGTGCCACCATGTGACACACGATATCGGCTCCAATCACACGGTCACCCGGTGAGGAGCCGATATCACATGGTGGCAGGGAAAATGAACTGAAAACCACAGTAAATAGTGGATTTCTAGCTTGTTTTCTGAGGCTTTGAGCAGCCGACGTCCATTAAGGGGTGAGAAAACACCCCAGGACATCGGCACCAACCTCAACAAGATTTTTTTTTTTTTTGAGAGGAAGGGGGTTGGGGGCGAGGTGGGGTTCAAAAGTGCCTCTTGGGTACTTCTCGGCACGAAGCCCCGCCCTCTCCAAGGCATGGCCCCCTCCTCACACGGTAAGATTTTTGTTCAGGTTGGCAGGTATGCTGAGTGCGGCTCTGGAATGCAATGCCGGCATGGCAGACTTATTGTCACTTTCATTACGGAGAAAGACACACCCGAAACTCACATGGTGCCACTGTGTGATGCACGGTTTTCATGCCTCAACACACAGTCACAGGGTGAAGAACCACAGTCACACAGTGACCTGGAAACGCTTGCACAGAAGGGGTTTTCAATGAGGTGTGAATGCTCTGCACAGCTGGTCTTCAATTGCAGCCTCGAGGACCTGGGAGGTGGGGCCTTTGCTTACCCTTATTGATGTGAAGGAGAGTAGCTATGCTTATTTAGGCAAAACAGGGAGTCAAGGGCTGACTTGTCATAGCCCCTCCCTCTTCCCAAGGTCACACCCCCTTCTCCCTGTACACTCACAATGGGAAAAATATAATCTTGGGTTGGTTGCTCTGCAAAGCGGGTTCATCTTTGGGCATTCCATAACTAATGTTCCCCTTGCACCTGGAGTTTTCTCCCAGGATGTGGAGTGAGATTCTGGTCTGTTTTTTAAGGGAAAAGCTATATTTGACATTGTTGAGTCAGACAGAAAGAAAGCTGGTGGGAAGGTGTTAGATGTGCCACTTTAAAGGGCGGCTCCATCGATAACATCACCACTGGCTTTGGGTCTGCCACAAGGGATTCCCAAATGGTAGTGCCATCAGCAGTTCTGCAATAAGGAAAACTGCATTCCCTCACCTCGTACTCTAAATTAGGTGGAGAAATTTGCCCAATCGTAATGAGGGCTCTAGCACAAAAACAAACTCTTCTATTTATTAAACACAATTACGCAATAATTACAATATAAAAACTTATGAAACATCACAATCATAAAGTGTGACTCCCCATTCAAAGTCATGATAGGTAACAGCAGTCCAGTCACCCTCACCGTGTACATGTTATGTTATGTCGATTTGTATGGCGCAACTTATCACCGTGAAGGTATCAAGGTGCTGGAACAGGAACGTTGGGTGGGCGGAGTGCCTAGTTGAACAGCCAGGTCTGAAGTTTCTTATGCAAGTTGAGAAGTGAAGGAGCTGTCTTGATGTGTTGAGGAAGTTCATTCCAGTTCTTGGGTGCAATTGAGGAGAAAGCGCACCCTCCTGACTTGCTTCTGCGGATGCGGGTCACCCATGCAGGGTGAGAGAGTTAGAGCGTAACTGTCTGGGTAGTTGGTAGAGTTGAAGTCAGTCGTTGAGGTATGCTGGTCCGGTGTTGTGGAGGGCTTCGTAGGCTTGGAATAGCAGTTTGAATTGGCAGCGTTTCTGGATGGGTAGCAAGTGTAGTTCTGTGTGGTAGGAGGTGATGTGAGCTCTTCTGGGGATGTCTAGGATGAGTCTGGTGGCAGTGTTTTGGATGGTCTGGAGTCTTTGCATGAGCTGGCTGGAGATGCTGACTTGAAGAGCATTGCTGTAGTCAAGTCTGCTAGTTATGAGGGTCTAGGTGACCCTGCATCTTGTGCACGTGGGGAGCCATTTTAAAATCTTGCGAAGCATTCTGAGAATGAGGCAGCAGGATGCGGTCACAGCGTTAATCTGTTTATTCATCATGAGGTTGTCATCTGGGATGGTGACAAGGTTTCTGGCATGGTCTGTGGGGGTGAGCATGAGACCTAGTTCGGATGGCCACCAGGAGGAGTTCCATGGGGAGCTCTTGTTTCTAAAGACCAGTATCTCTGTTTTGTTCGTGTTGAGTTTAAGGCACTTCTCTCTCATCCAGTTGACCACATTGGTCATGTAGGAGGAGAAGTTAGACATGGTGGTGTTGATCATGTCGGTAAAGGAGAGGATGAGCTGTGTGTCATTGCCGTAGGGGCAATGTTCATGCAGTGGACTCTAATGATGCTTTCAAGGGTTGCCATGTACATGTTTAACAGGGTTGAGGGGCAGGAGGAACCCAGCTGGACGTCTGCAGACGAGAGTCTTGGGTTCAGAGGTGTATGAGGGAGTCTGACTCATGGGGTTCTGATGGAGAGGAAGGAGGCGATCCATCTCAGTCTGGGCCCTTGAAGTCCTGTGTCCCAAAGTCTGGCGATAAGCGTGCCATGGGAAACGGTGTTGAAGACTGTCAAGAGGTCGAGGAGAATGAGAGCAGCGGGTTCACCTCTGTCCTTGATGGACCGGATGTTGTCTGTTGCTGACAGGAGGGCAGGTTGTATGCTGTGGTTGCTGCAGAACCTTGACTGTGTGGAGTACAAGGGGTGCTGCTGTTCTAGGTGGGTGGAGAGTTGTATGTTGATATCTTTCCCCAGGGCTTTGGAAGGGAAAGGAAGGAGAGAGATGGGTATGTAGTTGCTGAGTACTTTCAGGTTTGTCGAGGGTTTCTTCAGGAGAGCTGTGACTTCTGCATGCTTCCAGCTCTCTGGGAAGTTTCCGCTAAGGATGGAGGAGTTGATGATGGTGGTGAGTTTAGCGCTGATCAGTGTTCTTCCCAGGTTGTACATGTGGTGAGGGCAGAGGTCTGCGAAGGATCCTGAATGGGTGGTCTGCATAATTCCAGTGGTGTCTACTGTGGTGAAAGGGCTTGAGTTCGTCAGATGGTGGGTGCGCTTGGTGGTAGTGGGTGGTTGAGTGATGATGTCTTCTGCAGTGGGTTGGGGTGGGAAGTTGGTGTACATCCTGACTATTTTGTTGTGGAAGAAGTCACAGAGGTCGTCGCAGAGGTCCTGTGAGGGGGTAATGGTGTTGGGGGCTGCCGTTGGATTGGTGAAATCTCTGATGATACTGGAAAGTTCTTTGCTAGAGTTGGAGCAGGATTCTAGTCTTAGTACAAGGGCTGTTTTTCAAGCTTCTTTGATCTGGGCATGGTACCTTCTGAGTGCGGATTTGTAGTCATCTCTCCAGGTGTTATTGTGGCTGGTTCTCCATGTTCTTTCTATTTGTTTACAATAGTGCTTGGAGTCTGTTTGGTCTTCTATGTACCAAGATGCTTGAGTGTGAGCTTCAGTGTGAGTTCTTGTCTGCCTGAATTTCTTCAGGGGAGCCAGGGTGTTGATGCAGTCTGAGATCCAGTTGTTGAATGTGGTTACGTTCTTCTGCAGGTTGACTGTGAGGATAGGCTAGTTGGATCTGAGGGTGTGGGTCCAGTCTGCCTCTGCCTGGTTATTCCAGTTGCGACTGATGTTGAAGGTAGGCGTCAGTTTGCTGGAGTGGGCGCGTTGATATAGAAGTGTATGATGGAGTGGTCTGTCCATGTAAGCAGGGTGAGGTGGCTGAAGGCAATCTTATTGCTGGCTGTGAAAATTGGGCTAAGAGTGCACCCAGTGGTGTAAGTTGGGCCTTGGGCGAGCTATGTGGGCTCAATGTTGTCGAGGCTCTCTAGAAGGGTGGTGCATTGGGTCATCAAGATGGAGGTTGAGATCGCTGAGCAGTAAGAAATTGTTGGATCTGATGATGATGGGAGTGATTAAGCCGGTGAGGAGGTTTACCTAAGGTGGTGCGTGGTCTTGAATGTTGGCAGGCGAGGGTGCCCGAGATGGTAATTGTTCCATGAACGTGGTGGGTTCATCTGTTGGAGTAGTGTAGGGGATAGGGTCTTTGTGGATAATTGCAAGATCTCTTCCAGGTGTATGCTGCCTGCCTCAGAGAACGAACTTGTAGCCAGGAGGGATGGCCTCAGTGATGGGTTTGAGCCAGATTTTGGTGAGAAAAAGGATGTCCGGGGAGTGTGTGTTGATGAGTTCCCAGACCTCAGTAGCGTGTTTTCAGAGAGATCTGGTGCTGAGGAGCATGCATGCAATGTGAGGTGTGGTATGAGCAGTGGGTGGTATACGAATGACACTGCAAGAGAAGCGGCAGAGATCGCTTGAGAAAGGTTCTACCGTGCAATGAGGTGTGGAGCGGGGGCAGCAATCGTGTCGCTGTCGGGTGTCGAGTGCTAGCAAGTCGGATGAAGTGTAGCGGCTGTGGTGGAGGTCAGAACAACCAGGGTCCATAGCGCTGGGCGTGGTCTAGGTGCAAACGGGCTCAGACATCATACATCTGGTAGAATTGGCCACCTAAAATCTGCTGGGTGCCGATTAAAAAGAAATGTAAAGTTAGTCCTCTAGATTTGCAAATTTGCTTGAAATGAATGTCTCTTTATTTTTTAATTCCTAAAAAACGACATCTCTCACTTTATGGTGGGAATCCTTCGTAAAAATCATGTGAATACCTACAAATTCACACATCAGCTTCATGTAGAAGATCAAAACTTTCATAATACCTACAATTTCTGTGGCTCTCTCATTCCACCTCCTCTCGTGGAATGATCTCCCTCTTCACCTCACCTCTTACTCCTCACCTCGCTCCTGATGTTCATGATGTAACTTAAGAAATCCTCTTCTCTATAATTGCTGACAAAGTTATAGTGTTTTAAGGACCCTGACCCAACGAATCTGCCCCAAATACATCATCGAATGGGTCACTAGAATCTTATACCTGTCCACTTTATTCCTGTAGTACAATTCTTCATGGTTACTATAAATGTTTGAATTTTCTACTGATGAGCCAGCTATATTGTTTAATATGCTCACTTTTGTAAACATTCTCCAAGTATCTATATTAAGCCTATGAGGGCACATGATCTCAAGTTCAATGTAAAGCACTCCACTGCCCTCCAGGGCTTGGTACGTACTATATAATACCCCCAAAACACCTTTAAAAATAAATAAATACATGCCTTGAGTTGGAGTTCATATATTTTAATAGTTGCCAACATTTTGTGACCAAAAAACGGTAGGATGTTCAGGTGTCCAAACAGCTGGTTAACATATTAACATCACTGGAAATTACATCACAACACCATTGTGCCAACATCGACATCACAGAAAATCACATGACATGAAATAGGATCTGATTCAGAGGGAATGATGATGTGGTATTTGACAGAGGGGACATCACTAAACATAAGGTAAATGCATTACTTGAGTGCCTTTGATTACTGTGGTCATTCTTAATTTTCCTTAAGCTGGAACATACTTATTAGTTGCTTGATTTATCGCATACATAAGCCTTCTTGTCACCTAACCCAAACCTTGAGTGCTTCTCTGTCCCATGGTTGCCATAGTGTGTGTGTCCTCTGCACAGTGGATGCACTGTGTTGGGACAAAGGTCTCTCATGCATGATCTTCTCTAACGTCCTGTCTCATTTTCAGGTCTACCCTAAAAACAGATTTAACTGTCTGTCAAAATGACCTACTGTTTCCAAAACATTCACATATACTTAGAGTGGGCTTTGTGTCAGCTCCTTGCTCATGGTTGAATGGTGTTGTGGTCTATCTCAGGTCTCTGCTTTTGATTTGATAGCTTTCTTCCTTATTCTTTGGGATAACAGTGTTCTGATTGGATGAGTTGTATCCTTCAACTGCTGACTTGAAAGGACTCTTTATTTTGTAGCTAGTATTTCACAAGAGCCCATGTGTGTTCTTGTTCTCTACCCTGCTTGTTTCTGTGCCATTCCCATGGTTATCTTCCCCTGCTTGTTGCTCCCTGTTCCATTTCCTGTTCTACATTTAAAATGTTTTTTTTTAATTTATTGATGTTTTTCATGAGGGCCTGGTGAATGCAAGGTGCTATCAGGCCACTTGCTTCCTTTTTTTGCGTTTGTGGAAATTGTGTTTCCTATTTTACCTTATAAAATGTCATTGTGACATGGCGGTCCACTCTGCTAGAATGGTAAATTATAAACGGCCATCCTTCATCACTCTGTATGTGCACGCCTGCATCACAACGCACACATGTGTATGCATCACAATGCATGCGCACATCGGCGATCATCTTGGAACGAGTTTTCTTTAATAGAAAACCCATTGTAAAATTTCCGTCCATGCCCGTGTATGCATCATAATTCTGGGCTATTCCTACTTCTATAAAAAAATAAAAGGAAAATTCATACAATTCCACCTTTAACGGCCTCATTACACCGTAGCGGTCTGGAACAACCCAGCCTTAGGTCGGCGGTTTCGACCTCACAATTTGATGCGACCACCCTATGGGCGGTCGGAAACATCCATTTTGCAATGACAGCTTGTGCAATGGGTGAAAAAGGCCCGCAGCACAAGCTGCCATTGGAAAATGGATGTTTGTAAACATGCGTGTACCGTGTGGCAGGCACCTCACGATGCATGCCACATGGTGCAGGGATGTTTATGGGGCACCTTAGGTGCCACCCAGGCCCCATAGCAGAGGGCCAGGGGGAAAGGGGCCCCTGCTAGGGGCCCCCAGAGTCACTTTCCGACCGGCTTTCCATGTCAGAAAGTCTGACATGGAAAGACTGTCGGAAACCGACATTGTAATCCTGACGGCGGAGCCGAGACTGGCTCCCCTATCATCCATGGGATTACAGTTCCGCTCCTCTTCCAACGGGCTCTGTGAGCCTGTTGGAAGAGAAGCGGAATCCCCCTGTGGGTTTCCCTTTGGCCGCCGTCCTCGTACTACAGCGGTCGGAGGGAAACCCTCGATGTCGGGCGGAAAGCCTCCGACAGTCTGTCGGATGTCTTTCCGTCCGACATCCAAATCAGGCCATAAGTAGTTATTTCTGGGCTTTAGAGATCTATTGCTCTTTTTAGTGAATCGGATATTTGATCTTTTTATCCCTTTTTAGAGCAGTTAATTCTCAGAACCTCACTGAACAAATATATCCTTGACAATATGGCCATTGTGGTCCCAGTATTGTACATACTGGTTGTTTGGTTGTTCGATAACCTGTTTTATATCTAACCTGGTGGGCGTGGACATTTTGAAGCATTGAACATGGGAGATCAGCGCCTTGTACTTACCGATGATATCATAATTACAGAAAAGAGACTTCTAATCTGAACTTCCTTAAAAAATAAAATAACTAAAGTGGGAAGTGAGCTACATAGCTAAGTATTTAGTCGCTAGACTACCGCAGCAATAAAACATATCTCCAGAAATGCCTAACTTGGAATAACATGAAGTTTTATGATCACTGTGTACAGAAGCTGAACTACCTGAGTGTATGTAGGTGACAGGGCAACTGTTTGAATTGAGAATAATTTAATTCAGTTTTCAACCTGGAGGAATATACATATACAATTAGAAGTGTAATATAGAACAACTCAGTAAATTACAGGCCACATAAAATATTTAGTACAGATGAGGCCATGTAACAGAGAAATGTAGAACATTTGTTCTAGTTTTAGATGACGTAAATTCAATTATAGAGTGGACAAATGCTAGGATGATGGAAGCCTTGGTGGATGTCATGGATATTATGTACATTATTGCTGTTTGGAGAGCCCTTTACCCAATCACAGAGTATACCCATGTTGCTCTGCCACACACAATACATATAACAAACTAGATTGGGTTTTGGCGTCTCGAGCCATAGTCACAAACACACAGGTGACACAATACCTGGGCAGGTTCCTCCCTGATCACTTGCCTCTCCTAATAGAATATAATACTGGGAGAATACAAAGTGACATATCAACATGGCATTTACACCTAACCTGACGATCGAGTATTTCAAAAGGAAGTTAAAGTAGCCATTGGTACATACTTACAACATACCTGGGGGGGGCAACATTCAAATGAGTGAGAAACAATAAAAGCAGTCTTTACGGGACAGTACATAAGCAAGATACATGGTAATCATAGACAACTACAACATAAACTGACATTACAGGAAGACAGGCTGAGATGGGCACAAAGACTGGTGCCAGATGACCAGGCCAGTAGAATAGATCATCTTGAGGCCAAATTCAAGGTAGAAAAAACTTGGGACGTTCTAGACAGGTTCACTCGTAGAAACTATGGACATAAACTACATATGGAAGGAGAGAAGTTGGGTAGATCATTGTCCTGGCTAACAGAGAAAGAGAGGCCTCTACCTCTTCACAAGTTAGTATCAACTACACCCTTTCAACGCATCTGGCTGGGGTGTCCAAACATCTGACTCCGCATCTGGAAGTAACGGTGTTGGAATTTCTAAGGTAGATCCATACCTGTCAGCTTATAAAAAGATCAAACTGCTGGATTAGAACAAGAGCTCCCAAAAGAGGAACTAATAGAAGCCATTCAAGCACCGGAAACTGATGGCATCCAGCCAGAGTTCTAATGGTCATTTCAGGTGCAGCTCTCAGAAAAGCTCCTTGAGGTACATAACAATGCTACATCTCTCTGAGATTGCCAGAACTATGAGAGAAGCAGTCATAGTTATGGTGCTCAAGCTGGACAGAGACCTTGGACCTTATAGGCCCCCCTGAATGATTAACACATATGTTGGACTTGGCCCTCTCTGCAGGGTCATCCACAAACGTTTAGCCTTCACCCTACTGTTTTCTGAACCTGTTGTTGTTGACTTTTAAGACTCTGCACTTTACCACTGCTAACCAGTGCTAAAATGCTTGCACTCTCTCCTTTAAACATGGTAACACTGGCTTATACCCAATTGGCGCATTTAATTTACCTGTAAGTCCCTAGTAAAGTGGTGCTACATGTACCCAGGGCCAGTAAATTAAATGCTACTAGTGGGCCTGTAGCACTGATTGCGTCACCCACTTAAGTAGGCTTTTAAACTGCAATTTGGACCAGGCATTTCTTTTTAATACAAACATATCACCCCTAGGGTGGGCCCTAAACAGCCCATAAGGCAGGGTGCAGTGTATTTAAAAAGTTGGACCTATACTTTTAAGTTTTATATGCGCTGGTAGTGAAAAATTCTTACATTTGTTTTTTACTACTGCAAGGCCTACCTCTCCCATAGGATAATATTGGGTTACCTTATTAAATTTAGTAAGTGATAACATTTGATTAAGAGCAGGTAGGAAAATCATGTTTGGTGTCTGATGAACTGTAATTTAAAACCTTCTTTAATATTAAAGTTGAATGTTAAGTCACAATTTTGAAAATGTCACTCTTAGAAAGTGCAAATACAACAAGAGGATGGACAGAGTGCTGAAACCTTTAGAACACTCACCCCCAGTCAAGAGATCTGGGTTAAATCCATCTTTCTTTTGCTCACAATGCCACCCCAGTTTGGACCCAGCCATATTGAAATCAGCCTTGACCCAGCGCCTCATAGGAACAGCCAAGCCCAAACTTCCAGGCCAGGTCCTCCCGGAACAAAACAGCATTTTGTCCATCATTTGTTTGCGTGGCACTTTTAGCCCTAAGTGGGATGGCTATGCCCAGACATGGTCCCTTGCTCTCTGTGTCACTGAATTCAAGCTAGCCAGGCTAATGAGGGGTGATACCCCGAAACTGGTCCTAGGATGCTTGTTTCTGGTCCAGTTTAGAAAGTTGGGATTTTCTCATCCTAACAATTTGGTGCCTGCAGCCTGTTTCCTGTGTCACATGACTAGGTGTAATTGGCGTTTGTGTATTCCTCCCAGACAGTACCACAATAGAGGGTCTGTGTTTTGGCAGGATGGGCTATCTCTGGCAGGGATGGAGGGCAGAGCTGTTACCTACCACACTTGCACTCCAAAGGCGCTGGCTCAGCTCCCACACAAAGGATATTGTGCCCCCAGACAGATTGGGACCAGGCTAGGGAGGGAGGAAATCCCAGACACCCCTGTAGGGGGAAAACTTCAGAAGCTTCAAAGTGGGCACTCAGTATAAATATTGGACCCTCAGACCCAACTCTTTAGATCACTTCTGAACCAGTGGACGACTCAGAAGAAGTACTGCTCTGTTTCCCTGCTGCTCTGCTGCAAGAAGGACTACCCAGTTTCTCTGCTGCTCTGCTTCCTGCTGCCCTGCCTGCATGAATGGCTACTCTGCTGTCCTTGAACACAGAAACACCATAGTGACTCCAAGGGCTAGTTGGCTGTCCTCCTTTTCTGAGCTACAGGGACACAACAAGCTCCAAAACCCTTGAGCTCTGGACTCTACCGGATGTGAATCCTGATCTCTCAGGCGCTGCCGCCCCAGTCCTGGACCCCTTGAAAGTTGGGTAAAGGTGCTCTGCCAGCCCAGCTGTGGTCACCAGCAGAATTGACGCAGCACAACACAACCCGATGCAGCTCTCACAGCTCCTCATCAGAATCGATGCATCTTGACACAGGACCCTACATCGTTCCTCGCAACCGCCCCTGGGCAGCGCAGCGCCCCATATCAAGGGCAAAAGATACAACTCTCAGTGGGCCTAACTTAGTTCCTGCATCCAGATCGTGCTCCATTGTGGTCGGCCTGAACCTGTGATTTTGTCTCGGTCTGACGATACCAGATAACCACAGTTGGCACTTTGTACTTTTAAATACTATTTCTACCTAAACATTTAAAATTCCATAATGCCAGTTCTACTAATTGCATTTTTTTTTGTCATTTTGGTGTCAAGTCCTTTATTCAATTTTAATCTGTGTTTCTAAATTGGTGTGGGATTTTACTGTGGTGTGTTGTCAGTTTGTTACTGTTTCCTCTGCATAAATAACTTACACATTCCCTCTAAGTTAACCCTGACTGCTTTTGTGCCCAGCTACTAGAGGGTTAAGCGCAGGTTAATTTAGTGACTTACTGTGGTTCACCCGGACAAGGACTGTGGCTGTTGCTTGAGTAGGGTTTAACCACGCCTCAACCAACAACCCAAATTCTCACATCAGGGATAAAAATATTATCCAAAGCTTTGTCAAATAGATAGCTCCGCATGAGAAATTACCTGGTGCATGAGGACCAATGTGGCTTCTTTCTGGGGCACTGCATCCTTGTGAATATAAGGTGGCTTAACCATTTGTTTCATGCTAGAGAGGACTCAGAGACGGCGGGAGTATTAGCGGTGCAAGTTACCAAAAGAGCATGTGATACTCTTGACTGGCCGTAAATGATGGGAGTTCTAGAAAAAATGGGACCGGCCCCCTGTTCAGAGCTAAATTAAGAATTAATATACAAATCCCATGCCAAGTTTAAAATCAGGTGGCCTGGTGTCCTCCAGATGCAACAATGAAAAGGGCATCACAGAGGGTTGCCTCCTTGTCCCTTTTGCTGTTCGCCCTTGTGGCGGAGCCTGGGCAATACAACTGTGGGAAGTAATGAAAGACTGGGGGTAAGGGTTGGAGAACAACGCACATAGTGTCCATGTATGCTGATAACACCCTGGTGTACCTACCACAGCCACAGATGTCAGTGTCCAGGCTGTTACATGACAGATTTGCAGGAGTATCTGGTTGGTGGATAAATAAAAACAAAACTGTGGTGTTTCCCTCTGAGACACTGACAAATAACACACAACAAGGACTCCTGGAAGTGAGGAGCCTGACATGGAAGAGGGATGAGTTCCAACATCTTGGGATATAGGAAGCCCATCTGGCAGACAGATAATACTGTTACAAAAAGGCAAGATACAACAAGGCCTTAGGGAGTCAATTTAATTCTGGAACACTCTCCCAATTTCTACCATGGGCAGAGTAGTGATCGCAAACATTGTGCTCCTTGCTTAATGCCTGTGCACATTACAAAATTCTGTGTGTCCAATCACTAGGTCAACCTTTAAAGGATCAGATACCCCGCTTGTCTCATTGTTGTGTGCAGGTAAGAGGAGCAGAGTCTGTTTGACACCTTAAAAAGGAATTGATATGTGGGAGACCTTGGGTTACCTGATCTGGAGCTGTATTATATTTCAGCACAGCTGCAAATGTGGCAAACTGGTGCACTGAGGAAGATAACTGGGAAAAGAGGCTTCTAGGAGAACCCTGGGGAGATTACACTGCCAGAATGTCTCATGAGGGGGGCAATCACCTGAGGGGGTCCCCATAGATAGTACAACAGATGTCTTTCACTTGGAAACCGTAGTCAAGAGTGTCAGAAACAACCTCCATTTTCAGATCCTTACAGATCTGGTGGCTTCAACAATTCTTCTCTATAAACCAAGTCATGTCCATGGCCTGATTGAGGGAGGATGGTTGCCTAACACTGGGAAACCTGTACCGTGTAGAGGAATTTATTTCCTTTGAAGAAGCGTGTGGGTCTTTCGAAGTGGGCTGAGGACAGTTTTTACAATATTCAAAGCTTAGAAATACTGCCAGAGCGATATGGACAGACTTCCCTGCCATGTCGAGGGCATCCGCCACACTCAAAGTTCTTCTGTAGACTAGTCATGGCCGTAGACTAGTGTTACGCCTATACAAGGCTTTCAAAATGGACAGCATTCAATTACCTCTGAAAGCCAGAGAGCATTGGGAGAATGACCTACAAGAGCCCTTCACAGATATAAAGTGGGAAACATCATGTGCCCAGGTGCGGGGAATAGCAAATAACACCAGATTTAAACTGACACATTTCAAATTTCTGCATCACACTTACCTTACCCCATTGAGGTTGCACAAGATACTCCCAAACAGATCTCCGACATGTCCCAAGTGTGGGGGGACAAATTCAATGTTCTTACATATGTCCTAGACATGTAGATTTATTGCTGTATACTGGGGAGTGGTGATTGTGACACTGAGGTGGGCAATAGCCATTAAGACTGAGAATACTGTAAAATAATGCTTGATGGATATCGTTTCGAAACTGAAGACGAAAAGATGTGTTGGACCTGGCCCACTCTGCAAGGGCAACCCAAACTTTTGCCTTCACTCCTTTCCTTTGCTAAACCCATTTTGTTGGCATTAGGCATCTGTGCATTTTACCACTGCTAATCAGTGCTAAAGTGCTTGTGTTCTCTTCCTAAAGCATGGTAAAGTTGGCCTACACCTATTTGGCACGATTAATGTACTTGTACATCTCCTAGTAAAGGGTACTAGATGTACCCATGGCCTGTAAATTAAATGCTACTAGTAAGCCTGCAGCATTCATTGTGCCACCCACTAAAGTATCCCTTTAAAACAAGTCTTAGGCATGCCACTGCAGGCTGTAGTGACGTTTTGCACTGCGATTTCGACCTGGCTCAATCAACCTTTTGCCAGGCTTAAACTTCCTTTTTAAAACATTGTCTCCCCTAAGGTACGTCCTAAAGGCCCATAGGGTAGAGTGCTTTGTATTTAAAAAGTAGGACATGTGTTCAAGTTCTACATGTCCTGGCTGTGTAAAACTCCTAAAGTTGTTTTTCACTGTTGTAAGGCCTGTCTCTTCAATCGACTAACACTGGATTATCTTATTACATTTAATACGTGATAACTTTGGATTGGGAGCAGATAGAGATAGGGTGTTCATACTCAAATAAATTGTAAGTTAAAATCCTCTTTAATGGTAAATTCGGCTTTTAAGTCACAGTTCTGAAAATGCCACTTTTAGAAAGTTGGCATTTTCTTTTCCTAACCATTTGTGCCTTTTGCCAGTTCTCTGGGTCACATGACTGTGAATGGCTCTGATGTTGGGGTTTTTAGTATTCCTAACTTACAGTTCAAAGGACTTGCCTCCAGCACACACAAAGGACCCTTACACCAGCCCCTTTTGTCACCCCAGACAGTTTGGTGCCTTGACAAGGGTAGGGAAGAACTTTCAGAACCAGAAGTGGGGTTAGAACAGGATGACCCCCCACACATAGGATATCACCAAGTACAAATATCTGACCTCCTGGGCCACTCATCTGTACACTCCAGGACCTGTGGACATTACAGAAGAAGGACTGTCCTGCCACCAGAGGACAGTCGTGCTGCTCTCAGAGGATTGTCCTGTTGCTTGAGGACTGCTTTGCTCTCTGAGAAGGAAGAATTGACTTGCTGTCTTCATCCCAGGCTGACCTGAATGACTCCAAGGGTTATTTGGCTGACCTCCTTTCTGAAGTATCAAGACACAACAAGCTCCAGAGGTCTCCCTGCAACTGACCAACTGAACTGCTGCACTGGACCTGCCTAAGCACTGCTGACCTCTGCTGGAGTGAGTTCTTGATCCCCAAGAGGTAACCCTCCAAGTCCAGGATTCTTGGCTAGAATCAGTTGAGCTCCTCCTGTGAAGAAAGGAGAACTCCTGAAGTTTTGAGCTTGACTCAACCCCGAATGGGCCTGTTCATGCCAAGACTCTGCAGCCCGCGATGACCACCAACGTGAAGCTCCAGTGAACCTGACTCTTCACGCTACAGCAACCGCCAGCGACGACCGGCAACACAAGATCTGCACTTCATGTTACAACAACGACTACCCACAGTGACTGCCAACACAAAGCTCCAGCAACAACCATCCACGATGTCCTACTGGCTCTTCATGCTACAGCAACGACAGCCCACACCGCCTGACCTGCTCTTCGCGCAACAGCAACGACCATCCGCAATACTCTCCCTGCTCCTTTCGGCCTCCTCCAAAGTGAACTGGACTCTTCATGCCAGACTTTGAGAAGGTAACTTTTTCATTGTCATCCTATATCCGGCCCACGCTCCATCGAGGTCAGCCTGAACTTCTCTGATCTAGCGCAACAAGATGACCATGAGTGGCACTTTATGCTTTTAGGCGTTGCAGCAGAGAAAACGAGAGAACAGAGGGACGGTACCCCGGGGCCACGGAGCCCACCCATTCTAGTGTTTTGCTCCTGCGTAACAAGGAATTGCTGTTACATGCCGATGCGGGAGTGACGCCGGAGGAAAGAGGAAAAGGTTAGAGGGTTGGCAGCGGAGGGTGGCGAGAGAAGGACGGAGCTTCAAGTGGACCGAATTCTCCCAGGACAGAAGGCGGAGAACGAGCAAGGGACCCAGAACAGGAGGAAGAGGAACTGACCAGACCCAGTGGAAGACGCCTAGAGAACCCAAGGGAAGGTGAGAGAAGGACAGAGCTTCAAGCGGATCGAATTCTCCCTGGACGGAAAGCGGAGAGTGAGCGAGGGACCCGGAGCAGGAGGAAGAGGAACAGACCAGACCGAATATAGCATGTTACATCGCATGCTATTACAACGCGTACTTTTACAACGCGGTCGTTACAACGACAGCGTTGTTAGTAAGCAATACCCTTACATCGCAAGTCATTACAACGACTTGCTGTTGGGGGCGTGCTGGACTTAGGAATAGTATTATTTACTATTCCTACTCCAGTTTGTGCAACAGCAGGGAAGGTGTTGGATTTCATATCCAATACCTTAGCGCCCCCTACAGCAAGTCGTTCTAATGACTTGCGATGTAAAGGTATTGCGTACTAACAATGCGGCTGTTGTAACGACCCCGTTGCAAGGGTACTTCGTTGTAAAAACAGCGTTGTAACTGCTGTTTCCCAACCAGACCCAGTGGAAGATGCCAAGAGAACCCAAGGGAAGGCGTAGAGGACGGGGCTGCCGTGACTCCTGTTGGGAGGCACGGCCTCAGGCAAGTACCCTCCGTGACTGTGTGTTTGTTTGGAGTGGGGCTGCTACTATGGGTCGTTGGGATCCTGTCTGAGAGAGCGCGTGTGAGGGCATAACACGGCCTCGACTAAGGAGATAGCTTGCAGTGGATAGAGATTTAAATCCCTTCCAGGCCCCTTCTCTTCACGAATACAGGTTTCTGGGTGATTTTCCACGGTAAATCAAGAAAAGGTTTAGTTCCTGAAGGTCAGGAACACACCTTTAAAAACGCACAGAGAGGTGTCTGGTGGCGGTCCAATAATTGCCATTGGTACATTACTAATAGTCTCGTCATTTATGTTTCCCGAGGGCCTCAGGAAAGAAGGAGAAGCAGACGGAGGATTTGAGGAGGACTTGCTTGCCCCGCGCTCACGACTGATGGAGTGTTGATAACTCTATATTCTGTTGAATTGACCCATAGCGAAAAAACTAAATCGACTTAAAAAGAATTAAACCTGAAGTGGTAAAACAAAATTTCACAGCCATCACCTCATTCGTCCCGTCACAGGCACTATACTTACCTAAAACTTTGAAATTGAATATTTTAATTTACTAATTAGATTTTTTTTTTGGTCTCATTTAATTTATTAAAATTGACTCTATTTTTCCCAATTGGTTTGAGATTTTTCTTGTGCTGTGTTTTCACTTTATTACTGTTTGTGTGCTGCATAAATACTTTACACATTGCCTCTAAGGTAAGCTGACTGCTTTTGTGCCAGGCTACCAGAAGGTTAAGCACAGGTTAATTTTGTGACTTTTGTGGTTCACCCTGCAAAGATTGGGGTTGTATTTTTTAGAAGGGTTTTCAATCCCCGTAACCAATAATCCAATTTCTTACAAGATACATCATAGATTTGCTACTCAGAGGTTATTGTTGGGTGCGTGTAGGGTAGCAATACACTGGCTCCCACACTGTCTGCATGGAAACAAGATGGTCTGGAGTTGGCCTGGGCAGGAGAGCAGCACATGAAAGCAGTCACAACACATGAGGGGGTCACTGAAGATTTAGGAATGTGCAGCGGCGGCTCCTCTGCTATGGCGGAGAAGCGTCACCCCCCTCTCCCTCCAAAATGGCAGGAACAGGAAAAACAAGCATTGGCATAGCCAATAGGTCTCGCCTTTGGGACCTTATAAGTGTTTAGCCAGAGATATTGACTTTGCCTATGTCTTTAAGCTGTGCTGTACAGAAGTCTGCAAAAACAACAATTGATGGACAGAATGCAGAACAATGTCATACATTCACCCCAGTACAGAGATCTGGGCCTAAATCCATAGTTTTTTTGCTCACCATGCCATTCCAGTTTGGACCCAGCCAAATGCAAATCAGTCTTGACCCTGCGCCCAATGGGAACAGTCCAGCCCGAACTGCCAGTTCAGGTCCTCCCTGGACTGGAAACAAGCATCCTAGGACCGGTTTCGGGCTTTCAGCCCTCATTAGCCAGGATAGCTTGACTCCAGTGGCATGGAGAGCACGGGACCCACGTCTGGGTATACCCGTCCCACTCGGGGTGACAAATGCAAAAACAACAATTGATGGACAGAATGCAGAACAATGTCATACATTCACCCCAGTACAGAGATCTGGGCCTAAATCCATCGTTTTTTGCTCACCATGCCATTCCAGTTTGGACCCAGCCATATGCAAATCAGTCTTGACCCTGCGCCCAATGGGAACAGTCCAGCCCGAACTGCCAGGTCAGGTCCTCCCTGGACTGGAAACAAGCATCCTAGGACCGGTTTCGGGCTTTCAGCCCTCATCAGCCAGGATAGCTTGACTCCAGTGGCATGGAGAGCACGGGACCCACGTCTGGGCATACCCGTCCCACTCGGGGTGACAAATGCAAAAACAACAATTGATGGACAGAATGCAGAACAATGTCATACATTCACCCCAGTACAGAGATCTGGGCCTAAATCCATAGTTTTTTTGCTCACCATGCCATTCCAGTTTGGACCCAGCCATATGCAAATGCTGAAAAGTTATAATAAAGAAGTGTCAGAAGCATTTTTGTTACCTTATATATGACCAAGAAAGCATTATGTACAACTGAACGACCATATTAAAAAAGTATTAACAATAAATAATGTCTTGAGGGTTTTTTTGTCCTTTCAATGCTGGCAACTTCTATCTGCCTGTCCCAATGGTTGCTTATTATGGTTTTTTTTGTTATGGGGGGCATAAACAGGAGGGTGATGGTTGGGAAATAGTACCTGTATAACAGTCAGTGAGAGAGTTAGTCAGTTAATCAGTCAGTCAGTGAGAGAGTCAGTTAGTTAGTTAGTCAGTGAGAGAGAGAGAGAGTCAGTCAGTCAAAGAGTCAGTGAGAGAGTCAGTCAGTGAGCGAGTGAGAGTCAGTCAGTGAGAGAGAGAGTGAGAGTCAGTTAGTGAGAGAGGCAGTCAGTCAGTGAGAGAGAGAGAGTCAGTCAGTGAGAGAGAGAGAGAGTCAGTCAGTGAGAGAGAGAGAGAGAGAGAGAGTCAGTTAGTGAGAGAGAGAGTCAGTCAGTGAGAGAGAGAGTCAGTCAGTGAAAGAGACAGAGTCAGAGAGTCAGTCAGTGAGAGACAGAGTCAGAGAGTCAGTCAGTGAGAGAGAATTAGAGAGTCAGACAGTGAGAGAGTGAGAGAGTCAGTCAGTGAGAGAGAGAGAGAGTCAGTCAGTGAGAGAGTCAGTCAGTCAGTTAGTGAGAGAGAGAGTGTGAGAGTCAGTCAGTTAGTCAGAGAGTCAGTCAGTAAGTCTGACAGTCAGTGAGTCAGTCAGTGAGAGAGTCAGTCAGTCAGTGAGAGAGTCAGTCAGTGAGAGAGTGAGTGAGTGAGAGAGTCAGTCTGTCAGTGAGAGTCAGTCAGTGAGAGAGTCAGTCAGTTAGTGAGAGAGAGTGAGAAAGTCAGTCAGTCAGTTAGTGAGAGAGTGAGAGAGTCAGTCAGTCAGTGAGTCAGTCAGTGAGAGAGTCAGTCAGTGAGAGAGTCAGTGAGAGAGTCAGTCAGCGAGAGAGTGTCAGTCAGTGAGAGAGTGTCAGTCAGTGAGAGAGTGTCAGTCAGTGAGAGAGAGTCAGTCAGTGAGAGAGAGTCAGTCAGTGAGAGAGAGAGTCAGTCAGTGAGAGAGAGAGTCAGTGAGAGAGAGAGAGAGTCAGTGAGAGAGAGAGTCAGTCAGTGAGAGAGAGAGTCAGTCAGTGAGAGAGAGAGTCAGTCAGTGAGAGAGAGAGTCAGTGAGAGAGAGAGTCAGTCAGTGAGAGAGAGAGTCAGTCAGTGAGAGAGAGAGTCAGTCAGTGAAAGTCAGTGAGTGAGAGAGAGAGTGAGAGTCAGTCAGTGAGAGAGTCAGTGAGTCAGTCAGTGAGTGAGAGAGTCAGTCAGTGAGTCAGTCAGTGAGTGAGAGAGTCAGTCAGTGAGAGAGTCAGTCAGTGAGAGAGTCAGTCAGTGAGAGAGTCAGTCAGTCAGAGAGTGTCAGTCAGTCAGAGTGTCAGTCAGAGAGTCAGTCAGTGAGAGAGAGAGTCAGTCAGTGAGAGAGAGAGTCAGTGAGAGAGAGAGTCAGTCAGTGAGAGAGAGAGAGAGTCAGTCAGGGAGAGAGAGAGAGAGTCAGTCAGTGAGAGTCAGTCAGTGAGAGAGAGAGTGAGAGTCAGTCAGTGAAAGAGTCAGTGAGAGAGTCAGTGAGTCAGTCAGTGAGTGAGAGAGTCAGTCAGTGAGTCAGTCAGTGAGAGAGTCAGTCAGTGAGAGAGTCAGTCAGTCAGAGAGTGTCAGTCAGTCAGAGAGTGTCAGTCAGTCAGAGAGTCAGTCAGTGAGAGAGTGAGAGAGTCAGTCAGTGAGAGAGTGAGAGAGTCAGTCAGTGAGAGAGAGAGTGAGAGAGTCAGACAGTGAGAGAGTGAGAGAGTCAGTGAGAGAGTGAGAGTGTCAGTCAGTGAGAGAGATTGAGAGAGTGTCAGTCAGTGAGAGAGATTGAGAGAGTGTCAGTCAGTGAGAGGTAGATTGAGAGAGTGTCAGTCAGTGAGAGGGAGATTGAGAGAGTGTCAGTCAGTGAGAGGGAGATTGAGAGAGTGTCAGTGAGAGAGAGAGGGAGAGAGTCAGTCAGTCAGTGAGAGTCAGTCAGTCAGTGAGAGAGACAGTCTGTGAGAGAGGTTGAGAGAGTCAGTGAGAGAGGTTGAGAGAGTCAGTCAGTGAGAGAGAGTCAGTCAGTGAGAGAGAGTCAGTCAGTGAGAGAGAGTCAGTCAGTCATAGTCAGTCAGAGAGAGTCAGTCAGTGAGAGAGAGTCAGTCAGTGAGAGAGAGTCAGTGAGAGAGAGTCAGAGAGAGAGTCAGTCAGTCAGAGAGAGAGTCAGTCAGTCAGAGAGAGTCAGTCAGAGAGAGTCAGTCAGAGAGAGAGTCAGTCAGAGAGAGAGTCAGTCAGTGAGAGAGTCAGTCAGTGAGAGAGTCAGTCAGTAAGAGAGAGTCAGTCAGTGAGAGAGAGTAAGTGGGATAGAAAAAAAACCAGACAATACTAAGTATATAACCTTGCTGTCAATGACATGTGGAATTTCAGATAGTCACAGGTACGGCCAAGGATTATGAGGGACAACTACTAAATCCATTCAACCATTCCCCAAAACCCACCTCCTTCAAGCATCCCAGCACTTATGTTAAAACAACCTGGGCTTGCAACAACTTTAAGGTGAGCACCCAGGTTAGAGTTCAAAAGTGCTTCTTCACAAAGAGATTCGGCTGGACAACACTCATACGTTGCTCTATTTGTCTATGGGGTAACTCATACTTTCTCTGCAGTGGCCTACACTAACATGAAAGGAAGTATAGGCTATGCCGTGCACTCCGAGATCCTCAGGGAGCAGAAGATGTACATCCATCTGAAGGAACAGAATGCTGTTGCCATACAATGTCACGTTGAAGAGAAAAGAAAACCAAACCTTGACTGACGTTCCCAACCCCGTACAAAAACCAAGAGGCACACCGGGTGAGGGTATCACCTCATATAGACACTTGAGGCATCCCAAAAGACCAGACTCTAGAGATTGGTCAGACCAGCATCCAAAAAGTGACCCGCAAAAAGTGTTCCTCCTTCTAGGCCCTTTCCATAAGAGCTCAATCCACGCAGAACCTCTTCAACAGACATCTACTAAGCTAAGAAAGATGCTTCGAGATGCCCGTACAGAAATGCACTTTTTCAGCTAATATCCTACAAACCACTATACCTAAAAAAAAAATCATAAATTATTTTAAATTGTCCATATTTGAGTGACCCAGCAGGGATGCTGGTGAGTGAAATGCAGAGAAAATGTTTTATACTATGGTGAATGTAAATTTAGAATTTATCATTCAATTAGCCCACCCAAACCCACCAGCATGCAAGTCTTTTTATATTCGGCACCATCAACTGTGCAGGTATTACTCTTCAATGCCCAGTCTTTCGCTGAGAAAGAGACACCACTGCTGCGTTAATATGTTAAAACACCAAGACTATAACAGTTTTGGGAAAAGGAGAAAAATGTATTTCACGTATGAGTGATTTAATGCGTTCTCTATATAGTTAGTACTAGTGATTTTCCTATGGAAGAAGGCAAATACTTATAATATTCAGTTATGTCAATTACTAGTTCCGTCAGCACTAATATTTTCAATAAAAACAATTCATTACACATAACATTCTAAAGATAAGGCGAGAAACTGTACTATAATATCAGCTTTCACCTTCTCACAAAACAATATGGAATAAAGGGCAATGTACGTACACCGGCACCTCCTCCTGTGGGACGTAGCCATCCTTCACCTTCCGCGGCTTCCTCCAGGTCCCATCAGGACGCTGCGTTGCGGCGATGTACTTCCCTGAAATGTGACAATCTTAGGGGTAAAACATGGACTTTGGTAATTTATACAGAAATGAATATTTTTCAGATATATGTACTTCAATTTAAACAGACGGCCGGCCCATCACCACCAGAGTGTTGCGTTAAAATCACAGCCTTTCAGATCACAGAAGCGGATTAGTGAAGGCATTAGTAAGCAGTGAGCCAGCTTCATCGGAGACGGGCAACCTCAGGTCGCCAGTGTGCTTTGGATATTCTGTGAATACTAGAGGAGAAGGGGGGCAATGAATAAAAGAATGACCTATAACTAAGGTGAACAACCCTTCAGTGTGTAGTCATGTTCGATTCTATAGTGTGTCCTCAAGGAGTCCGAATCTGCAGTGGATCTGTATGCAGGGTCCTGTAAACTGAAGGTATGATGCCCTAAAAAATGTGAAGAACTCAATCTTCTCGTGCTCTAGGGGCATGTGGTGAGAGAAGGTCAAAGATTCAGTAGAATGAGATCTCATTTTATAGATTTAGCAAGTCTGCCAGTCTCTGAAAGCCACATACCCAAGAATCGATTTTTAGTGATAAAGCGGAATCAACAAGACAAAAGGCAAAAACAACCACACAGCAGACAATAGAATCCAAGAAATATTAGATTGCATTGCATTATGAATGAAAATACAAACCCATCAAAAATGACTAAAATAAGTAACCACAGCAAAATCCCAGGTCACACAATTGAGGATGTGATAAGAGCTGGTCTCGCGTCACTTAGGAATTGAAATCAGCAAAGCCACAGTTTTAGGAAAGATTCAGTTTCAGAGTTAGAAACCACGCACATGCTATCGCAAACCTGCATCAGAAGAGGAAAAAAATACATTAAACACACAGGCAAAAGAACACCTTGAAATCAAGGCGAACGCCGGTTCACTTTGCTAACTAAAACACTATTAAACCTGAACTGCATAAAATCTAAACTGCATGTTAAACTCAAATAAACGAGCGCATTCCCTTGGGTTTACAGATGCAAAACAAAACTATTTGTCATAGTTGATGAAGTTCTAAGAAGGCGGCATCTTTCGGTGCCCTAGACCTGCTGGCAGAAGACAGGGTACCTCTCTGGTGCAGCCTCCACGAGATCCTGCCAGAAACTGAAGGAGAGTTCCTACAGAGGCTGCCTTTAGAGAGTTCCTGTAGAGGGTGCAACCCTGTGTCACCGTTCCGCACTGGGGGACTCGGGCTGCACCCGGCATGAATCAGACCTGTGTTGAGATGGCGCCCTCTCTGGGTGCAGGGTGGTGCGGAGAACTAACCACCCCCTCACTAGCGGTCTTCTTTTTTCACCCAGTTTAGTTTTCTCTTCCCTTAAGGTACGGAACTCGCTCCGCAGAAGTGGGCGTGAAATTCTCTTTTAATAAATCAAATCAGCACAGAGACCGGAGTGTATTTCAAGAGCACATTTGTGCAGTATTGTACTGCCATATGTTTTCCATGCTAAGACATATGATGTTTAGTCCAAAGCTACGGTAAAAGAAAAGCGCGCGCGCCTCGCATGGCAGCAGGGGGAGGGGGGAGAGGAGGGGGCCTGCGCGATTCCCTTGCGGGAGCGAGCGGCGCCAGGAGCGATAATTGCTACCATATGGCGCCGCTCGCTCCCGCAAGTGAATCGCCAAACGTGCACGCGTTGCCATTGAAGGCAATGGAACGCGTGCACGATTTTGGCTGAGAAGCCGAATCGATTGCAAAAGGTCTTTTTGCCTATGCAGCGCATGCGCGCTGCGTAGGCGAGACCTAAAAACAACACTAATTGTATTTCTCCTTTCCTGCTGAGCAGGCTCTGAGGGGTGACACCACTGAGGGGAGTGGTAGTGCACTCCCTTCGTTGACTGTGCATGAGGGTTTGGCAGGCCGTCTCAGGCCAGCCAAACCATCATGCGCAGTGAACCGCTCTCTAAACCCAGCTGCATTGCTGGGCTCAGACTGAGCAGGCACAGACTCACAGTGTGTCCTGGAGCGCTAACCGAGGGTGCTCAGGCCAATCCTGAAGCTGCTCTCATGTGAGTGAAGCTTCAGGATTGGCCGCAGGGCATTCTGGAAGCCTGTGCCTGAAGCAGCAGAGCAGAGGAGCACGACGCAGGACGCGGCTGGCTGAAGGTAAGGTTTTTTTTTATTATTATTTTTTATTTTGCCCTCCCTCCTTTTGCAACCCCAATGCCCCCCTCACCCCTCCGCCCGCCCCCCCACTCATCCCCAACACGGGCCGCTACTGGAAATGTGGGTAGAAATGACTAACTCATTAACTAGACCATCAGAAGAAGATGGCAATACCCACTTGACTCTCTATGGGGGTAAGTGTAGCCACGTAGTTCATTGATCAGATTAATCTCCTCAATGGGGTTACGTGGGGTGACCTGGAGGCCTGTTGGGATGTCAATCCCCCTATAATTCAATCAGAGTCCACAGGCAACCATAACAATGACTTCCGAAGGTATTGTGATTTCAATGGCGGTTCTTACTGCATGAAAAACTAGCTCTATTAACAACATGCTAAATGGTGTTGAGGGGGAGAGGTTTACTTCCTTGGTCAACTATTACGATGTTTATCTTTGCAATATCCACAGATATTGCTGCAAAGTGAAGCAATAAAGTTATAAAAAAACATGGAGTGGACAAATACCTCAAAGGTGAATGAGTTTAGTTTGCTATGAATATCTCCCTTCAGCACAGTATTCCAAATGTCTACTTTTTTATTGTTGCTACATAGTATCGGCAGTCTCTCACCTACTTCTTACACCCTTCAGCAAACGTTTCTTATTATAAGAACCAAAAACACACAAAGATCTGCCACACTCAAGGAGGGAATTATTAACTTTAGATTCTAAGAGTTTGGTCAGTTAAACCATATACCATAAATTTAATTGACTCGCAGGTGGGAGAAGATACCTTAACATGATACCTTTAACGGGTAGAATTCATTCTGGATCCCGAATATAAAATATATATGAAATATATTTAATTTTTATGTGGGGAAAATGAACTTTATTTACAATTTCAAGGTTTGGGTATTTATAACCTTTTCTCTGTTATGATCTTTCCTCTGTTATAATCTTTTCTCTGTTATAATCTTTTCTCTGTTATAATCTTTCCTCTGTTTAACTGCTGGAGGATCCTTGATTGAAATCTGCTTACCTTTAAGTGGAAAATGCAAAGGTGCAGTTCAAGAAAAAAGCCACTTACGACTGGCAATCAGAACAGCTATTTGGGTTGTAGTTGACATATTTGTAAAGCCCCAAAGCCAGATCTTCTGAGCTGGGTCTTTCCCTCATATTAGGAATATTGAGTTTCCCTGCTCATGTTTGCCAAAGATGAGACCTGAGACTCGGCCAGCTTAGTCCCCTTCTTAGCTAACGCCTGGATACCCTCCCAGGTGAGATGTGCGCTCTTCAAATAGTCATAACATAACATAAAATAGCATAACATAACATAACATCTAGAAATAGAGGGATGAAGATCTCTCATCTGTGATCTGGGGGAAAGCTTTACTGCCACACTAGTGTTGGGGGACAAGGCTTGAGCTAATGAAGCGCTGGCCTATTATTTCCTTCTGTCCCACGCTGTTGGTGAGGGTCAGGTGGGATGAAGTTCCAGTGGGTTATTGTCCCTTTCGGCTCTCTCATATTTGTTCCCTTTTTACAGTTTCTGATGAAGAACCATGAGTAGATTCCTATTGCCATTCCCTTGCCATGCACGGTTCCATTCATCCCAACTTTTCATCTCCTCTGCCTCTCAGTTTGGAGGTTTAGGGGACAGGCTTGCAGAGGCTGGTTTCTCCTAAAGATCTTTCAATCACATTTATATTGTCTGAGCAAAATTGCATTCTGAGACCCTACTCACATCCAGGGCTCAAGAATGGTGCTCTTTAATGGATCTTATTCCTGGGTTTCCATGCCGCAGGTGTTCGAGGATGGCTTTGCTGTGGGATTGGCAGTGTGACTGAGATGTATGCTTCAACTATGATTGAGCAGAGGATTTGCCTTGAGGTCACAGACATTAAACACATTCACGTCTACAGAGGTGTGGGTTTAAACCCGACCCCCTGAAATTGAGGGCCTCATTTATGAGACCCTACCGGCACTATTGCGCCGCCGGAACGTCACTTTTTTGACGTTCCGGTGGGGCAATGTGCCACTGTCATATTTATACAGCCACGTAAAGTCACCTTAGGTGGCTTTTCATGGCCTTATAAATATGTGCCCTTTCACGCTAAAAACTGTGTGAAAGGGAGGTTCCGTGGGTGTTGCTGGGGGCATTCCCAGCAACATCCATGGCTTTTTGACACTGCCCCAGATTTACGAGAAATCGTAAGTCTGAGGCAGCGCCAACAACTTACTCCTTCCCAGGGGAGGTGTAAGGAAGGCACCTCATTTTTCCTCTTTCTATGTGTGCTGCATTCTGCAGCACACATAGAAAGAGGAAAAAGCCCCTTGTGGTTGTTTTTGTGCAGTAAGGTGTTCATTCTTGCACAAAAATAATCATCCCCGCAACGCAGGCACCCTTGCACCATGGTACATAGGTGCCTGCGTTTTCTCACGGCAGCCCATTGTGTGCTAGCACAGGTGAAAAGAACAGGAATGTGCCGTATCTAATAGCAAGGCCTGCTGCGCTGACCTACGGCAAAAACCCCATTAATGAGGCCCTGAATACTTTCAGGCAACGCTGCACTAAGGTCCCCTGTGTGAAAAATATACAATGCTATAAAGCACCTAGCCATTATTATGTTGTAGCTCTTTCACAGGATGTTTCCTGGTATTCCCAGTCAGAATACCTATTGGAATGAAGAAGGATTAATTCCCCATGTGTAGGGCATTAGATGGCATCCCTACTGTTAGTGAAACTATGTGAGACTGAGCCTGGTTAAGCCAGCCAGCCTCGCTGTGTGAGAATTAATGTACATTTAATGTTCCTTTTAATGATAATAATCAACAAGGCACTGAACCATAGACATTTCAGACAATGACTTATTATATGTTATGAGTTGTCAAGGAAAATTAATTAATACTGGGGTCTTCAGAACTTCCAGATAAATAGCTTCAGTATGTTATTCGTTTTTAGGTCGAGCATTCGAGACCTCTTGTATATACTTTAGTATATACTTATATGTGTATGTACTTTTTGGGCTGTGGAGATCAGCCCTAGGACTTGTCTGCTTCCGCTTAGGGACTTTTTTTCTGTTCAACTGCCCATATTTAACTGTCTTAATAGAAAACGACCAGTAGAGGTCAGTAAAAGACCAGAATTGCTTTCTGCTTGTTCAACTGCTTCTATTTAACTGTCTTGATAGAAAACGACCAGCAGAGGTCAGTAAAATACCAGAATTGCTTTCTGCTGAGGGACTTAGTTTTTCAAAATTTTTCTGGCAACTGCCTCTATTTAACTTTCTTGATAGAAAACGACCAGCAGAGGTCAGTAAAATACCAGAATCACTTTAGCATTCTCTAGATTCCAGTCCATAGAAATTGTCTTCCACGAGCACCCGTAGACAATAATTTTTTTCAAATCTTGTATTTTCAGTGATATGACCACCGAAGGCCCTGATTTTATATTAAAAACAGAGCTGTGGACTATACCATTTCCCACTGAAAGGCAATATTTCTCTCCATGTGTTCCCATACCTGGCGTGTCACGCAGTTTGGTGCTTACTTTCCCTCCATGTTAAAGAACAGTAGATGTTTCAGCACCCAGGCTAATATGCTGCATAGCTAAATACATATAAGGTCCCAAAGGCGAGACCGATTGCATTGCAAATGCTTGTTTGAGTTGTAATTAAAAGATTTTTGGCACCAAAAGGATTGTGTGGATTTTGTAATTTCCAGGTGTGTCCTGAAGCAAACAAATGAAGAAGTTGGCGGCACATTTAATATTTGTTGAGATTCTGAAATACTCGCCAAGTTCATTTGATATAGGAGGTTCCTTCTTCGACATCGAGCCCAAGCCACGTATCTACACTTTGGTGAGAGAGCGATCCACCTTCCCCATCTTACGAACATCACATTACGCCCACTAGGAAGAGTAGTCTAGCTCTAGGTGCGCTGTGGAGGTGAATACAGAACTACAAATGCATGTTCATCAAGGCATTCATAAATTCCTGCGGTGGAGTATTGGAGTAGCGACTATTGTACCAGATTTCTTCACCGGTTTCTGTTACCTGTCCTCCTTGCAGCCCAGTAATCCTGGCATGGGACTTACCTTTGGTTTAACATGATGTTCAGAGCCACCCTTTGATGCAGTGCCCTAGAAAGATCTGGATTACCTCACTATAAAAGCCTTATTGCTGAGAGTGCTGCTATGACATAGATGTCTGGGAGTTGTACTACATTTTATCTAGCTATATTTTTTTCACAGTACTGCTGATAGTTCGGAGGGAACCTGGACTAGGAGCACAGAGGTGCTTGTGTTTGCATTTGTCCAACCTGTTCTACTTCTGCAGTGATGTCAATGCGAGCCTGGTTGCTGTGACATCCTCTAAACACACATCTTTACACACGCCATGTGCATGCACAGCAGAAGAGAGCAGCGGGCATGGCCTGGTGTGCTGAAGACATGCTAAGGAAAGCCCCTCTGTGACGGTCCGCGCCTCAGACGCACTCAGTACTAGTCATGCTGCCTCCATTGTAAGGTAAGCGCAACTCACATAACCAACTCCCACTCTCAACTACGTGAATTTAACAACATTGTTTGAGTCGCTGTGCCACTTGTTTCCAAGAAAAACTACCATTACTCAGTTCCCTTGTGCTCTGATAAATGCCAGATCAATTTGCAAACATGAACAGGAATCCATGATTTTATGTAGACTCTGATTTAGATTTCCTTTATGTAGAGGGATCTTGGACTTCCCTTCGGGATTTCGCTTCAGCTTCCGCTCCGAGGTACAAAGCGCTTCATCTTCCCGGCTTATTAGGAAAGGTGGTGGATTCGCTGTTATTTTCAGGGAAGCAAATTTGATATCTCACTTTCAACTCTATCTCTTTTTGGAGAATGAACTATCTGGCATAGAAACTGTCCTTTTTTCATCTTGCACTTTTTTGACAATCCTGGTGTGTGGCAGCCCACTCAGCCGAACTCAGACAGTCTTGCGGTAACCGAATTGAGTGAATTCAGTCTATTGAATCTTGACTCAACAATAAAACAGCAATTAAGTCTAGCACTTCATTGGATCCCTGTCCAGCCCATTTCTTACACTCGTTGATTGACTTGATAGGACCAGCATTAGCAACGTGTGTAATCTTCCCCTTAAAGAAGGCGTGCTACCTTTCTTTTGGAAACAAGCTATTGTCCGCCCTCTTTTAAAAAGATAATCAGTTGACCCTGCTACGCTAAGTGACTATCGTCCAATTCCTTTGCTGTCCTGTCTGATTAGGAATGGAAAATAAAAGCTCACAAATTTCTACTTTTCTTGAAGCAAATTTCATTCTTGATCCGGCACAATCAGGCTTTTACTCCCTGCACGATACTGAGACAGCATTAATCGTGGTGTAAGATGACCTTAGACTAATGGGAGAAACAGACCATTCTGCAGCCCTGGTTCTATTCGACCTGTCGGCGGCCTTTGATATAGTACCTGATGAACATTTTACTGGAGTAAAAAGTTGACTTGCATCTCTTCATATCGCAAGGACCGTTCTCAAGCGGTTTCCCTTCCCCCATTTTAGTCCGGCTTTCGGAACCTCCAACAAGGCATACTGTTTAGCTCCTCTCTCCACTCCATTCTTTTTAATGTGTACGTCCACCCACTAAGTCAAGCATTAGATGTTTTGGCTAGCACTAAAGACCTGTGCTGATGACCAAAACGTTCTGCTCCGCCTCAAGAATGCTAATTCAAGCACCTGCACCAATTTTAGATAATCTCTTACAGAGGTGGTTCTTTGGATGAATAATAACTTCTTTAAAATTAACACGGAAAAGACAGACACTTTGATAGTTGGTAAATAACCATTACTGTTTATAAGAAATTATAAGAAAAATCAAATTCTTCCTGTCTGATAACAGCCTCAAGACAGTGATAACGGCCCTTATAATGTCGCGCCTGGACTATTGCAATGGGCTATATCTCAATGCTCAAAAGCAGCACATCAATCGGCTCCAACTGGCCCAAAACGCAGCAGCCAGATTGTTGTCAGGAACTCCAAAATTTGGAAACAACTGAACTGAAACAACTTCATTGGCTCCCGGTGAAACAAAGGGTTCGCTTTAAGGCACTTTGCACCGTTTTTAAGGCCATTAATGGAACAGGACCTGACTTCCTTAGGCGTAAATTCCAATGGTACATCCCGGGAAGAATGTTACGCTCCACAGGAGCTAAATTTGCTCAAGTCCCCCCATTTAAGAGAGTCAACTGGGGAGGCAGGAGCTTCATCAACTGTGCTTCCAGGGCATGGAATGAGCTTCCCTTCCTTCTCAGGAACGCCCCGGATCTCCTTTCCTTTAGGAAGGGGCTGAAGACTTGGCTCTTCTCTCAGTAGTATACATTCTTCTGTCCCTAGTTACCAGTGCTTAGCGCCAGGACACCCCAGGGTAACCGTGCGCTCTACAAGTGCGATTAACATAACATACTGTGATCTTCTACTTGGTGGCCCACTGAATTAGGCACCCTCCCAGTTTCCAATGTAGGCATTTACTTTGATGCTATTCTCTGCCTGATAGATGAAATGAGTAAAATGTTGTTGGTCTGTTTCTACCATCTTTGCAAGTTGCAAGAAATTCTTCCCTATGTTCCTTTAACAGCCAGACAATCCGTGCTCAAAGCAGTAATCATTTCTAGCCTAGACTCCTACAATTCAGGACTTCCAGGCTATCTACTGGGATGATGTCAATGAGTTTAACATACCTCCATTCCTCTCATTTTGCACCGGTTACAGCAAGCACATATATCCCCTGGTCTGGAAGTCCTCCCTATTACCAAGAGGATCGTACTAAGACTCTATGTCTGGTTCACTGTCCCTATTACAATTTAAGTCTATGATATGGTTCCAAAATGCATTCCCAAGGACGCTTAGGTCATCCAATTAGTTACCCACAAGCCTTGCCTTGTGTTGTCTTGCTCTGGTGGGGGAGCTATCTTTTGTTTCTGGCAAGCAAACAATAGAATGCTTTCCCCTCTAAGATAGATCTTTTAAAAAATTAACTCTTTTTTTGAATGGCTCTCAAAAGGTGCCTCTTTTCTCACTTAGTTCAGCTTATTTTATTTGATCTGTCACTCTGCTTTTCTTTCCAGAACCCTTAGCACCAAGATACCCTTACAGGTGACAGCTTGCACTTTAAAAATTCGGAATAGATTAGAATTGTGTTCCGTTACATAAAAGGATTCCTTTCTTGCCTTTTTAGACAGGTTGCTGTGATATAAAGACCATAAGGCCGGACTCCATTTTAAGTAGACCGAGACTCAATTTTCTGTATTTTTGCAGAATCATCGACATGTCTGCCTTTGACACAGATGCTGTCTGTCCTTATCTTTAGAAGAACCTGTGAAAGTGTCAAGTCACTCAGATATAGACATCAGGAAGATACTGGATGCAACATCAGTCTAGAACAACTTCCTTGTTATATCTATTTCCAGGTCAAACAAGAAAAACAGCCAAGACTGTGTAGTTTGAATTGTCATATTTTTACCTAATTTGTTTATATGAATGCATCTTAGACTAGCATCTTGATTAGCATGCAAGATACTGCTAGAGAATTTGTGACTGCCAGAGATGCTGCTGTAATGAAAGCTTATATTGAGCCAGTAGCGGTACGTCCGTACGGCTGAGGGGTCATGCACCCCACATTTTTCCAGGCAAGAAGAGTGTCTGTCAGGCTGAACAAAGGTCAGCCTGACAGACACTCTTTTGGTTCAGGTCAGGCATCCAGGAGCTAGACATCCGCTAAATGCACAGGCTCCTGGCTGCCTGAGCTGAACTTTGCCAGGCGTAGGTCTTCACAATCCTGTGGGCATGACCTCCTCAGCCTGGCAAAAGTGCCTCGAGGCCCTCCCCCTCGTGACGAAGGGGAGTGTCACCGATTGCCTCGGAACTGGGCGCTTCAGTTTTAAGCCCAGACGTTCCCAGGGCTGAGTGTTAATCAGTGACACCTCGTCACAGAGTGGGGTGGGGTCAGCAGTCTCACTGATCCCATCCCACTCTGTGACGAGATTGGGACTGCTGCCTTCCCTCTTTGGCTGACTTTAGGTCAGCCAATGAGGTAAGGCAGAAGTCCCAACCCTCCTGGAACCTCTGAGGCTTGGTACTGCTGCCTTCCCTCACCCCCCTCACCCATGGAGGGAAGGCAGCAGTCCAGATCCTCCTGGGACCTCCGAGGCTTCCCTCTCAGAGAGCTGCTGTTGAGGTAATTTTTATGAGTGTTTTTAGGTCTCGCGCCTAGCGTTGCAGTGCGCAGCTCTGCTCGCGCAGCACGAGACCTCTTGAATCGGCTTCAGAAAGCTAACCACACGCTCGTGCGTGTGGTTTTGCTTTCGCATGCTGGCATTGGATGTAGCGTGCTTTTTTAAATAAAAAAAACGGCACGCAATTGGGCAAAGGCGGGCGCATGTCCCGCCTTTGCTCCGCCCATTCCCGTCTGTGTCTCGGACGCGCATCAGCACGCGGCACAGACGACAGGCTCCCTCGCCCCCCGCTCCTCTGTGGTGCGCGCGCACCACTGGTTTCGATTCCCGCGTTCGGCTCCTCTTTTTGCATGTTAATTTGCCATGACGCGGGTTGTGCTGTTTCCTTTCCTTCCTGCCCTCGCAGGCCTGCGCTAGATATAAGGACACATATTCACAGTGCGGCCAAAGGCTGACAAGAACTCTTTATGTCAGACTGCCGACGGACTGCTGAATTGGAACAGAATCTGAAAAGTACGTGTGTTTTCTTTCTCACCCCTTGTTTCAGCCGGCCGGTTAGCTGAGTAACATAAACCTCTTTTTAATTGGCCCTGGAAATAAGAACGGTGTATTTATTGTCTGTGCTATTGATAACATGTAATCATTTTAGGTAAAGCCCGGTTGCTTCTGTCGTTCGAATTGTTTATCCACTGTGCTCGTTTTACAATATGAGGGCAAAGTCGTTTAAAGCGTCTAAATGCTGTCAGATGTGGGATTTGAAGTGACCCTGGAAAGTTTAAGAGGAACCGAGTGGGAGCGGCTGACTTTACTTCTGTGCTTGGGCTTCTCATGCGTCGCTGAGACCCGGGGGATGCGGCACCATGACTTCTGTCGTATAGCAGAATGAGCTGGTTTTCGAGTTCGCCAGTAACGTGATGGAAGATGAACACCAGGTACATTTTAGGTAAAGCCCGGTTGCTTCTGTCGTTCGAATTGTTTATCCACTGTGCTCGTTTACAATATGAGGGCAAAGTCGTTTAAAGCGCCTAAATGCTGTCAGATGTGGGATTTGAAGTGACCCTGGAAAGTTTAAGAGGAACCGAGTGGGAGCGGCTGACTTTACTTCTGTGCTTGGGCTTCTCATGCGCCGCTGAGACCCGGGGGATGCGGCACCATGACTTCTGTCGTACAGCAGAATGAGCTGGTTTTCGAGTTCGCCAGTAACGTGATGGAAGATGAACACCAGGTACTGTGTGAAAAAGGCCTTCCTGATGAGCACATTTTCATCTGCCTGTGTTTTTTTGTGGTAATTGTACACCGTCGTTAAAATGGAATCACATAAATGTAGGTACTCGCTGTCCCCGAGTACATGTGTGCTATTGAGAAGTGCAAGTTTCCTCCAATTAAAAGTATTGAACGCCCGCTGATAAGTGCAGGTGCTCAACCTTTCAAATTAAAGAAGTGTGCACACCTGCCCATTGAAAGCACTGGTTATGCAAGATGTCTGAGACCAATATTTACACCTAATGATTGGTGCAGAGCTGTTTAAGAAGTGATGGGCTGACCCGGTGCATGCGTTCATCAGAGCACAAATTTGATGAGGCTGGTTAATCATGAGCAGGCCCACTGGAATTATACGGCAGGGGATGACAAAACTATATGACAGGGTTGACTAAATTATGCAACAAGAAAAAGAAAATTAAGCTGTAAAATGCGGCACATAGTATTACCTCATTATTTTGTTATCTTTACACTATCTGGGCAAAAGTTTCACCTCATTAGTACTAGTTTGACACCCGAATACAACATTAAGCAGCAAAAAAGGTGACCAATCAACCTTTGCAAGTGCCTGCCACTGTGCAGCATCAGATGCTGCTGCGTTTTTAGTAACTTTTGATCCTCATGTTCTTGCCTCGCCGTGCCTGTCCCTCTGCCCCGCACTCTGTCCTGCCACCTATCCTCATGTTCTTGCCTCGCCGTGCCTGTCCCTCTGCCCCGCAATCTATTCTGCCACCTATCCTCATGTTCTTGCCTCGCCGTGCCTGTCCCTCTGCCCCGCACTCTGTCCTGCCACCTATCCTCATGTTCTTGCCTCGCCGTGCCTTTCCCTCTGCCCCACACTCTGTCCTGCCACCTATCCTCATGTTCTTGCCTCGCCGTGCCTTTCACTCTGCCCCGCACTTTGTCCTGCCACCTATCCTCATGTTCTTACCTCACCGTGCCTTTCCCTCTGCCCCACACTCTGCCCCATACTCTGTTCTGCCACCTATCCTCATGTTCTTGCCTCGCTGTGCGTGTCCCTCTGCCCCACACTCTGTCCTGCCACCTATCCTCATGTTCTTGCCTCGGCGTGCCTTTCCCTCTGCCCCGCACTCTGTCCTGCCACCTATCCTCATGTTCACACTGATCTCTCTCCTTCTGTGTCTGCGCGCACGCAGGACAAAACATATGCACGTGCTCTGCCTCTGCTTGTGTTGTTAAACTCCTGGTCGCTCGCTCCCTTTCTGTCTTTATTAAGTCCCTCGTGTTCTATTCTATGCCGCATGGTATTTACTTTCGCTTTTCTTCACTTTTGCCGCCTCAACACACAATAGTGCTGTACTCTGTTCTGCTACCTTTCCTCATGTTCTTGCCTCACCGTGCCTGTCCCTCTGCCCCGCACTCTGTCCTGCCACCTATCCTCATGTTCTTGCCTCGCCGTGCCTGTCCCTCTGCCCCGCACTCTTTCCTGCCACCTATCCTCATGTTCTTGCCTCTCCGTGCCTGTCCCTCTGCCCCGCACTCTGTCCTGCCACCTATCCTCCAGAGCTTAATTTGTAAACAAATAAGTGCCGGGGCCTTTGTGATGAGGCCACCGCAGTTTGCACCACACATTTCCCCTGCCAGCGCTGCCAATAACAGAACTTACACAACTACTAACCCTCACACTGCTACAAGTGTGAGAATTCAGGCTGTTTATATGCTACGTAAAAAGGTCTAATAAACCAATATTAAACACCAACAATTGTACTGCATATGTTCATGTCCAAATACCTCATGCCTACAACACACAAAAACATATACTACATTATATACTGCTATACACAAACACATATACTTTAACAAACTCAGCAACTTCTCATTGCAGTACTCAACACTACAAATTAAAGCGAGTTACTACTATTACCGTTCACAAACTACAACACGAATAGTAAAACCACATACATACAACACACATAAATACCAGTACTTACACATACTATATACACACTAACTCAAAACAACATCAATAAACAACACAAAATTACAAATCCAATAACTCTAGCTCAACCTAATGCGAGACCTATTGCATTGCAAATGCTTGTTTTTGTTTGCTGAGTGTGTGCGTGCTTGTATGTATGAATGTATGTGTATTTGTTAGTGAGTGTTGAATGGGTGTGTGTGCTTGTGTGAATGAATGGGTGTGAGTGAGGTGGATGTGTGCGTATGTGGCCCTCCCCCCCCCTGATTCCTGTTAATTACAGCTTTTCTTTAAAAATTAATTTTATAAGCATTTAAAGCAGGAATACAAGCAGAAACCGGGATATAAAGATACTGCAAACAGTAACATCATGTACGGTTGTGCATCTTCCCATTGAAAGAGAGAAAAGGGGGAGAGTAGTGGAAAGTAGGCACATAGCCTTGAAAGAATGGGATGAAAGAAAGGAAAAGAAAAAAGAAGAGAAAATAAAGAGGAAGAGAAGAGAAGAAGGCATATCTAAAGAATATAGCACATTTGGGCATCCCATATTACACATCTAGTAAAGAAGGGGAAAAAAACGGAGGGCCTCATTTATGTGTTTTTTCCGTAGGGCAGCGCAGCATGCCTTCCTGCTTCACTGCCCTACGGCAAAAGAAAAGGCCAGGAATGTGCCATATCTATGAGATACGGTGCATTCCTGTCCTTTTCCCCTGCGCCGGCGCACAATAGGCTGCTGTGGGCCAACGCAGGCACCTTTGCACCATGGTGCAAGGAAGGGTGCCTGTGTTGAGGGGATGATTGTTTTTGTGCAGGAAGGTAAACTTTCCTGCACAAAAACAATCACAAGAGTCTTTTTCCTTGTTCTATGTGTGCTGCACAATGCAGCACACATAGAAAAAGGAAAAATGAGAAGAAATAAAGATATTTCTCCTCGTTGTGCCTCCCTTACGCCTCCCCTGGGAAGGCGTACGTTTTTGGCGCTGCCTCAGATTTACGATTTCTCGTAAATCTGGGGCAGTGTCAAAATGCCATGGATGTTGCTGGGAACGCTCCCAGCAACACCAATTGCACGCCCCTTTTAACGCAGAAAACTGCGTTAAAGGGGACAATATTTACAGTGCAGCATTAAGCCAAAAAAAGTGGCTTAGTGCTGCCTCGTAAATATGGAGCAGGCTCCAGCGTCACGGAACGTCACAAAAAGTGACTGAATAGCATAGTTGAATAGCTAGAACAAAAAGCTGAAAACATGGGCGCTCATTGCCCTTAGACGGGTTAGTTGCATTAGCAGAGGAAATAGTGAGAGCCAATTGCATATCCATGCATGGAACGCAGTGACATATCCAGTGCGATATAGGCAAGTTCCTGTAAGTTATTATTAATCTGAGTTAGGGATCTGACTTTGTCTAGTTGCGAGGACTTGTGTGCGAATATATGTTAAGAAAGGTTCCCAAATGTCCTTGGGCCTGGATGGTTGGCGTATTTGCTCCCAGTAAGAAGCCAGCTGTTCCTGACAGTAGATTGTGTCATGTAACCAGGACTCAATCTTGGGCGCTGGCTTCCACCCCAAATGCATAGCAACTCAGGGGCATATTAGCAAGAAATGGCGATAACTATCGCTAACCTAGGTTAGCGCTAGTTTTTCTATCGCCGTCGATCCCTGCAAGTTATCGCCCTGTTAGCGATGTATTAGCAACGTTTTGCTAACAGGCGATAGCTGCACGGATCAGCGGCGAAAACCGTCGCTAACATTAACGCGACGGCGTTAATGGAACTGGCGATAGCGGGTGGAATCCACGATAGGCCCTTAGCGATAGAAAAAGGCACGCTAACCCGCAATTTCTGACAGCCTATCTGGCCACCTCCAACATAAAAGATGCACCAAAAAAAAGGATTAATGGAGATTTGAGCAGCCAGGGCATAGTGCAGCACACACCAACAACCCCCTCAAGCCACCCAACATCCCGGTTGACCAGGATGAGATCCTGGTCCCCAAGCAGGACCTGCGTCTGGTTCCTGGATCCCTAGCTGGACCTGCGTCTGGTTCCTGGATCCCTCGCTGGAGCTGCGTCTGGTTCCTGGATCCCTCGCTGGACCTGCATCTGCTTCCTGCATCCTTGCTGGACCTGCGTCTGGTTCCTGGATTCCTCGCTGGAGCTGCGTCTGATTCCTGGATCCCTTGCTGGACCTGCGTCTGGTTCCTAGATCCCTTGCTGGACCTGCGTCTGGTTCCTGGATCCCTTGCTGGGCCTGCGTCGGGTTCCTGGATCCCTTGCTGGACCTGCGTCTGGTTCCTGGATCCCTCGCTGGACCTGCGTCTGGTTCCTGGATCCCTCGCAGGAGCTGCGTCTGGTTCCTGGATCCCTTGCTGGACCTGCGTCTGGTTCCTGGATCCCTCGCTGGACCTGCGTCTGGTTTCTGGATCCCTTGCTGGAGCTGGTCTGGTTCCTGGCTCCCTCGCTGGACCTGCGTCTGGTTCCTGAATCCCTTGCTGGACCTGCATCTGGTTCCTGGATCCCTCGCTGGACCTGTGTCTGGTTCCTGCATTCCTTGCTGGACCTGCGTCTGGTTTCTGCATCCCTCGCTGGACCTGCGTCTGGTTCCTGGATCCCTTGCTGGACCTGCGTCTGGTTCCTGGATCCCTCGCTGGAACTGCGTCTGGTTCCTGGATCCCTTGCTGGACCTGCATCTGGTTCCTGGATCCCTCGCTGGACCTGCATCTGGTTCCTGGATCCCTCGCTGGCTCTGCGTCTGGTTCCTGGATCCCTCGCTGGACCTGCGTCTGGTTCCTGCATCCCTTCCTGGACCTGCGTCTGGTTCCTGCATCCCTTGCTGGACCTGCATCTGGTTCCTGGATCCCTTGCTGGACCTGCGTCTGGTTCCTGGATCCCTTGCTGGACGTGTGTCTGGTTCCTGGATCCCTTGCTGGACCTGCGTCTGGTTCCTGGATCCCTTGCTGGACCTGCGTCTGGTTCCTGGATCCCTTGCTGGACCTGCGTCTGGTTCCTGGATCCCTCGCTGGACCTGCGTCTGTGGCCTGGAGTGGGATGTGGAGTAGATGTGGAGTCGATGAGCCGTGGCGAGAGATATTGATGTGCGACGATCACCCGTACCTTGTGGTGAAGTCTGGCAGGTCGCATGGAGACACGTTGCTGACCTGTGTGAGAAGCCCGCCTTGCGCACCTTGGTGCAGTCAATGGTAGAGGTGATCCTGCGCACCAACGTAGTGATGTCCGCTTTGCATACTATGATCCACCACTACACCAGGGTGCACGGAGGGGATTACCAATGGTGGGTGCTGTCTCCCTGCATCACAGGACGGATGATGTTGGGCTGGCCGGATGCCCTGGAGGGTGAGGCCCCTGTGCAACACCGAACTTGTGTTGACTGAGCACTGCAACTACACGCCTAAGGGAGCCCTGCTGCATCAACTGCATCGGGCGGTCCACCAGCCGACTGCGCGGTGACTGCTGTACCCAGCCCAGTGAAAGCACACCTGTCTCAGGCTCCTGCTGGCTGAGTCACAGATGTGGAGAGGGTGCAGTGGATTGCGCCACGTGGTTAATGTCCAGGTAAGGAGAAGGTGGGACGCGTAGCGCAGGAGGGCCGGGGGGAGTCGCTCATACCTATCTCACGTAGATGACGCACCCCTAGTGGCGGGTCTACCGCTATGTTGGAAGAGCGTTGCCCCACCACCTCAAGCAGTGCAGAAGAGGAAGAATCATCACATGATGATAACTCAATCAATGAATCACTCAGGGGAAATGTAAGCGCGCCACACACCCGTGAGGGTCGCAAGGCACTGAGGGGTGGGGGTCCACAGATCTGTAAGCCGAAGAGCCAGGTCTTGAGGGTCTTCCTGAAGGTGTTCAGGGAGGGGGCACCTCTGATGTCTGCCGGTAGCTCGTTCCAGGTATTGGATACAATGTGGGAGAAGGATCTCCCGCCTGCTCTGTGGATGCGCTGCGTTTCAGACAGTGCGAGGTTGGAAGATCGGATGTCGCATTTGTGTGCGTGGAAGTTGATTCTGTTGTTGAGGTATTTGGTTACGTTGTTGTGTAGGCATTCGGAGGCGTGAGTGATGATTTTGAAGGTGACTCTTATCACCACGGGGAGACACTGGAGTCTACGTAGGTGTCGGCTGATGTGTTAGTGCCGGGGGATGCCGAGGACGAGTCTGGCGGTGTTGTACTGTAATGTCGGTAGTTTGCGGAGTATGGACTTGTAAATGGCGGCGTAGAGTGCGTTTCCAATGTCCAGTCTGCTGGTGATGAGTGCATGGGTGACTGTCTTCCTTGACTCTGGGGGTATCCATTTGAAGGTCTTGCGGAGGATGCGGAGGGTGTTGAAGCAGCTGGAGGTGACGGCGTAGACCTGTCTGTTCATGGTGAGGGATGGGTCGAGTACGATGTCGAGGTTTCTGGCGTGGTCCGAGGGGGTAGGTGGGCTTCCGAGGGCGAAGGCCAACAGGTGTTGTCCCATGCTGAAGGTGTGGTTCCAAGGACAAGGACTCCTGTCTTCCCGGCGTTGAGCTCCAGGCAGCTGTTGGTCATCCAGACTGCGACGTCCTGCATTCCGTTCTGGAAGTTGAGTCTGGCGGTGGTGGTCTTTTTGGTGAGGGGGAGGATGAGCTGTGTGTCATCAGCGTAGGATACGATGTTGAGGCCGTGTTGTTGGACGTTGGCGTTGAGGGTGCCTTGTAGATGTTGAAGATGGTCGGGCTCAGAGATGAACCCTCTACTCCGCAGGTGATTTACGTGGGAATGGAGAGGAAGGTTGGCAGTCTGATCCTTTGGCTTCTTCCGGGGAGGAATGATCGGATCCAGTCGAGGCCTGTTCCTTGTATGCCGGCGTCGTGTAGTCTTGCGACTAGTGTGTGGTGGGAGACGGTGTTGAAGGCCGCTGAAAGGACGAGTATGATGAGGGCTGTGGAGTGGCCTTGGTCCAGGAGTGTGCAGATGTCGTCTGTGGCGGCCATCAGGACGGCCTCGTTGCTGTGGTTGGTTTGCAATCCGTATTGGGACGGGTCGAGGATGGCGTTGTCATCAATGAATCATGTCACTTCCCTGTTGACTGTTTACTCTGCAACTTTGCAACTTTGGCTGCGAAGGGGAGGAGCGAGATGGGCCGGTAGTTCTTGAGGTCGGTGGGGTCAGCTGTGATCTTCTTGAGAAGGGGCCAGACTTCTGCACGCTTTCAGTCATCTGGGTAGGTGCCTGTCTTGAAGGTGGTGTTGATGGTGCATTGCAGTTCGTGTGTGATGGCGGCCGCGGTTCTGTGTTAGATGTGGGAGGGCATGGGTTGGTGGGGGCCCACGAGTGCGTGCCTTTCATGGTTGAGGCTGTGTCTTCGGCTGTGACTGGCGTCCAGGTGGAGATGGTGGGCTGGCTGGTGTGTCCGGGGCCCAGGGTGTCTGTAGACGAGGGTTCCTCGGAGTGTGGAGTTGTGGCTGGTCTGGATCTAGAAGTGCAGGTGTCTGGCGGAGGGGAAGGTTCCTCTGGGGGTGGTGAGGCGGAGGGTGCTCTTGTGTGCAATGGCGAGGCACCCTCCCGGGTGGTTGGTGCGGTCCTTCCTCTGGATCTTGTATCCGTCCGGGATGGCAGTCTTGATGTCGGGGGCGGAGGAGGCGTTGGTCCAGGTCTCCGTGAAGAAGGCGATGTCGGGCGAGAGAGAGTCGAATAGGTTCCAGATTTCCACGGCGTGTATGTGCACAGAGCGCCCGTTGAGGGGGATGCATCCTAGGGTGTAGCTGGTGCTGGTGTCGGCTGTGTTGGAGTCCGGGGTGGTGGTTAAGCTCCGGCGGTAGTGGAGGCAGGAGAACTGGCCATGGGTCGTGTTTGCCAAGGCCTGTTGTCAGTCTCTGACTTTCCCGGGTTTGAGTGCGTGGAGGGTGGCCTGTGATCCAGGCTTACTGGCGCTGGTCGCGGTTGGGTTGCAGACGTGCGCAGACGGGCTTGTCTTAGGTGCGCCTTCTGCGCGCCAGCAGCGCCTGTCCGCTGCGCAATTGCGCAGCGTCCGCCTTTAAGTAGGGGAGGGTGGAGGAACGATCAGCTGGGAGGCGGGAATGTGCGAGGACAGGGGCGCGGGGCCGCAGGGGCAGCAGCGGTGGGAAGCGTGTAGTGCGGGCTCAGAGAAGCCAATGAAACAGTTAAAAAAGGGACAAACAAAGGATAAATAATGGATGTAATCATGCTATGTATCCTCAGGGGTTGGGCGGGTGGGTAGGACTGCTCCAAACACGGAGCAGGGAATGTGCGGATTGGCATGTACACTCAAGTGCGCAATGACTCTTTGGTCGGCCCACTCAGGCCGCCCAATGCAGACATGCGCACTTCTCTGTTCGCAATGCAGGCTGCATTGCAGCCTGCATGGAGAACATGCCCACCCCTCCGGCCCCTGGCTGCATGACTTGTCCTGTTGCTAAATTACAATACCACCGCCGCATCGCAGCGTTGTGAATTACTCATGCGAGGGAGCCTGGCTGCATACTTCCTTTTCCTGGAAGCAGACGCAGGAGAGCAGGAGCTACGTAGACACCGGACACGGCTTAGAGGTGAGACTTCCCTCAAAAAATTCTTAACTACACACGCTCACACACACATCCCCGCGGCCACGCACCATCCAGTGTTCATTACGGGGTTTACCACCTCACAGCTGTCCAGACACCCCCCTCCGCACTTCTCAATGGTGGCCGCTGTGCGCCCATGCACAGCGGGAGTACCACTTGTGTGCCAAAGGCACATACGCAGTTGCGATGCATGCCATGACATCGCATTCCATTCTAATACATACTAATACTAGGCACATTGCAACAGTAGAGTAGGTGTTGCATAGCTGAGACATGACGATCACTGTTCCCACTACAGTGAGTGCGACCCAAGAATAACCTTTGCACTACAGACCCAACCGTGAACCCTGGAATTCATTTCTCAACCCCCAGAAGACACCCAAAAGATCACATTTGAGACAAATGCACCCCCAAATTTCTCTTTATTTTGGCACAAAACACACCCAGGATTTAGAAATTTGACCCCAAAAATACACACAAAAATTCAAAATTTTACCCCAAAAAACACCCCATTTTTCATATTTTACATCCAATACCCATGCACACCTGAAAAAGTTGAAATTACCCCATTACTGACCTCACAATGCGTTGTATTCAAATGCGATGTTAAGGCACCTGCGTTGTCAGAGTTGCGTTGTTAATGATGTACTGCCTGCGTTGTAATGGTCGTCTCCCGTGCCAAAGGCAACCCATAGGCTACGCCGTTTGCGTCCGTCTGCCCCTAGACCGTGCTCAGCACCAAGGAGCATTCCTCTTGGACACTCCACCGATATGATGCCAGCAGCCTCCTCGCCATCAACCCTGGACACCACCTCGCCTGGCAGGACCAACTTCTGCTCCGGACCGGACATCGCCATCACCATCACTGACGGCTGCAGTATCACCTGCAAAGAGCACCCCAACCGACAGGGAGGAGTCATTGCCATCACCTACAGAAGCACACTTCGACTGACCACGCACTCTAATGACCCAAGGGTGACCATGGACCACGTCAACTCCAAGATCCGGACCAGGCACAGGTGCATCCTCTGCGGCACCCTCATGTGCAGGCCCCCCGGGCCATGGCCCCCCATTCTCCAATACCATTTTAGACCTCATTGCACCCCAGGATCTCCCATCCACCAACGACATCCTACTCGGGGACCTCAAGTTCCACCTGGAGAACCCCAGTGACCAGGACACCACCCCCTCATGGGGAAGGTCCCCTACATCAGACGCAAGCAGCAAGTCACCGCAACAAGCCACCTAGCAGGACACATGGTCGAGCACGTCACCTCCGCCAGCGTGAACTTCAAGTGCAGCCACAACACCGGACTTTCCTGGACCGACCATCATTGGTAACATCACGTCTTCACCTTGCCCACCGGACGCCACCGCGATCATCACACCCCCTCGCAGCTGGATCAAGGCCACCGAAAAACATCTTGTCAACTCCCTCCGCACCAACACTCCACCAATGCTTCCATGCGATGACACCGCAGCGCCCAACCACCACCGATGTATCTTCTACTGTGCCGACATTCGGGCACCCCTCATGAACAGCACTGCGTCAGTACCTTCCGCCTGCCTGATGGCAGGAGTGAGGGTGAGGCAGTGCCACAGGGATAGGCTGGCCCCATGCATTGCTGGAGTTGCGTTATGGTTGTAGAACAATATGAAGAACGCCCTTCGTGACCTATATTTCTTTCACAGATCAAAAATTACATTCAGCATGGGCTAACCAGCTATAGCATAACGACAATGTGCTTCAAAAGAGAGAGAACTTCCATAATTTAACATTATTCATTGTTTATTTGACTTCATTTTTATATTTTACAAAAATATGTATTTTTCTTAACTTTTTTCTCCTTTTTTTTAATATAAAAATATTATTTTCAACATGTACATACAAATAACCACAATACTAATATACATAATTAAATATAATACAATCTACCATAATTAACCCCTGAGTGAAAGTTCATACAAAAAATACATACATACTACAACACAGACATACGCTCTCATACAAATTCATACAACATTCACCAATGCAGTAATCTGGAAAGTGGGAGACAAAAGATTGCACTATCTCCACGACCAATTAGAATGGCTGCGTTCAGCAGAATCTGAACAATATTGGTCGACGCTCGTTTCGGTGGTAAAAAAGATGGTGATACCACCTTCCTCAGGACCTTAGCCAGATGTCAGAACACAAAAACACCCAGGGGATACCTGAAAGGTATAAACATATAATGTTCAGAGCCCATGTAGAGAACAAAGTTAAATTGATTGAACCTTAATACAAAACATACATTATAACTCTTAGGGGTCGATTCCGATCTCGGTCGGAGGCGCACCCAATACCATTCGGTCGGGAAAAAGCCATGCGAAGCCTGTTTCCCGACCGAACCGTCGCTGAGTCCGGCCGAGCGAGTACGATGCGAGTCGCCGACCGACTCGTCCGGGCGACCCGACCGCTCCGACCGACTCGTACCCGGACCGTACCGCTCCGACCGACTCGCTCGGACCCGATTCGCACCGCGCAATGGAGACGTTTTCCGGCCGGGTAAGTACGATGCGCACCTCGACCGCTCCGACCGACTCGCGCCGTCCGACTCGAACTCGCTGTCGGAGCCGTACTTTGGGAGTCCGTGTCGGACCCCTGTCTGCGTACCCGTGCGAGCGCACACAGGGGGACCCATGGGTCCCCTACCTGTGCGTGTACGCCACGAAGCGCTTCGCGGCGTACTCGCTGTAGGGCGCCCTTGTCCGCCTCGCACCCATTGAGGCAATGGGAGCCCGCGTACGCGTTGTACGACCGGCTCCCATTGAGTTCAATGGGAGTCCGACCGACTCCGTGTCCGATAACATACGGACGCATCGGACTCGTTCGGTCGGACTGCACGGGTCCGATTCGGTCGGAAATCTCTCCGGGTCCGGCTCGGTCGGGGAAATTTCCGGCCCGACTCGGAATCGACCCCTTAGTTGGAACTATGGAGAGAAACCCAAACCATGTGACACCAAGGGGTCGATTCCGATTCGGGCCGGAAATTTCTCCGACCGAGCCGGACCCGGAGAGATTTCCGACCGAATCGGACCCGTGCAGTCCGACCGAGCGAGTCCGATGCGTCCGTATGTTATCGGACACGAGTCGGTCGGACTCCCATTGAAGTCAATGGGAGCCGGTCGTACAACGCGTACGCGAGCTCCCATTGCCTCAATGGGTGCGAGGCGGACAAGGCGCCCTACAGCGAGTACGCCGCTGAGCGCTCGCGGCGTACACGCACAGGTAGAGGGACCCATGGGTCCCCTGTGTGCGCCGCACGCGGTATGCAGCATGCAGGAGTCCGACACGGACCCCCAAAGTGCGGCTCCGACAGCGAGTTCGAGTCGGACGGCGCGAATCGGTCGGAGCGGTCGAGGTCGCATCGTACTTACCCGGCCGGAAACGTCTCCATTGCGCGGTGCGATCGGGTCCGACCGAGTCGGTCGGAGCGGTACGATCCGAGTGCGAGTCGGTCGGAGCGGTCAGGTCGCCCGGACGAGTCGGTCGGCGAATCGCATCGTACTCGCTCGGCCGGACTCAGCGTCGGTTCGGTCGGGAAACAGGCTTTCGCATGGCTTTTTCCCGACCGAATGGTATTGGGTGCGCCTCCGACCGAGATCGGAATCGGCCCCCAAGTGTTGTACCATACATACAACAAGAAAATTTAAAATGTATTTCTTCCCATACTTACTGTGGGGTAAATAAATAGAGAAGTCAAAAAGAATACATAAACCAAATAAAAGTGTGCACCAACCACCTGGTCACATGATGGATAGTCAGAAAAGAAAGAAGTCCCCACCACCAAAGAAAGAAGCAGACCTTCCAATAGTGACTACCCTAAATTAAGTAAAAACTACCACTAATAGAACCGCAGATTCATATTAGGATACTTACTAATACTCTCAATAAAAAATTATATCAGCAGAAGAAGACATTGACTATAAAAGTCAGCTTTTGCAGTATTTTATAGCTGATAAATCACGATCTGAAAGGATCAATAACAAAAAAAGAAAAATGTCATAAATAATAACAACCAAGGAAAATAAGCTGCGAGTATAATAGATGGAAAACCAAAGGTATCATACCTAAATAACCTCGTATATGGTATGCATTTAATTCAATATGCAAATATGGTGAATTTCAGCGATGATAGGTCTCCTATGAATAAACAGAAACCAAATTATAACTTATCCTGGAGGACGATGATATGAAGGCTGCATGTATGCAAAAACTACAGATGTCCACATACCTCATGGCATAAAATCAGACAATAATCAAGTTTGTTCATACGATAGATTAGTGCTATGGCGTGCCGCTTCGTACAACTTCCCTTCTGTATTTATAAATTCATCACGGCCAGTGCTAATCAGGCTCTGTGGAATAATTACATAAAATACATCAGTGCATGAGTAACTGCATTTCAGAAACTCTCTACACAAGAACACTTACAACTAGGGTGGTTAAACTCAAGAGCCACGTGTATGCTCATCTCAAAGTCTATTGTCGGTAGATGTGTGAGTGTAACATAATGTGTTCTACAGCATCAAGGTACATATCAATCTAACTCTGTGACAAGTATACGTAGAATGCAGAGGATCCAGGTCACTCGGTAGATAAAGGTTCTCTGCAGAGAGCATGAAAAGAACATATCTAGAATTAAATATAACTATGTCTATACACCACGAATGTTTCAATATAGGATCTCATTATTATTAATCCGACCACACCGCGTCTTATATAGTGGGACATGGCGGAAAAAACTAGATAAAAATGGGAGTAAGAACTCCATAAAGCCCCCCATCATAGGTAGTTACACCTATTCCTAAAGACGACATGAAGGAAAAAACCTTCCCAAAACAATCTAACTGGTAATGACTACCACAGATGGCCAGCATGTGCAGATATGGGGTGAACCTCGTATGGTATTAAAACTCACCAAGATAAGGAGCCACAACGTTGTTGATCGGTCAGTAACACGGGAACCCGAAATTCGCCCTGCGAGGTCGATGGCGGCTCAACGCTGTACAAACATTTATAAGGATCGCGCTACAGAATAACGCGCGAGCTGATGCTAGTCACATGATATGTAGTCGAGTCTGAGATAGGACAAGGGGGCAAAACAGCTACGCCATCTTGGACAGGTCTCAAAATGCTCCCGATATAAGGCAATGATATATACAAAGTCATAAAAGAAAACTCAAAAAGAAGTGCACATAATGAAAAATCCCTATGCCGGACAGTGCAGGAAGATACAGTAAAATACAGAGGTCTGCAGTGTATAGGTTAACCTCTCGTACTAGTTCTACTTACGCCCCATATAGATACTATATCGAACATGCGTTGTGAAGGCACCTCTTCAACAATTATACAAAATGGTAAGGTACAACATAATATTACCCACGAAGGGTTAAAAATATCATAATAAGGTAATGGGATTACGTATGTCAAAAAAAGTCATCCCCTGTGCCACTGGTACCAAAATGTGGGGTAAATACTACGCATGTACTTCCTTAAAAATAGGTTATTTTAATCTGCTGCCAGCAAAGAATCACCTACCTACAATGGCACAGGGAGGGAGTGAAGAGTCTAATTTTGAACAAGAGATGATGTCTTATAGTGAGATCATGTTCCTATATCTAATGTTATTAACAACGCTAGGTCCAGAGTGTACCACTGGGCATATTGCCATCTTAAGTGATTACACTGACACACCGGGTGCGGTATCCTGCGCAGAAGTCAAATAAGCGAGTGATACAAATTTGGCGACGTCAAAAAAAAGGGGGGCCTATCAAAGCAGATATTTGATTGAGTATGAAGACCTCCTAATTGTGTAATATCAGGGTCGATAAGCACATAGATGAAAAACGGAGATACAAAAAATAAAGGATCTATCAAGAAGAGAATATTTTAGTATGTGACCGTCATCACAAGACTAAGGAAGACTAGATTACCGGTTTCTGGTAGTGTACCAAACAATTTCTTCATTCAATCCCTGTTTGACACTATTTAAAGTGAAAATCCAGAAAGTTTCTCTTCTTTTTCTGGTAGTTTCAACAAGGGCACCTGCCTGGCACTTTACTTTCTCCAGTATACACCATCTAAGATCCTTTTCTGAGTGTTGTTTATCTAGGAAGTGTTGGACTAATGGGGCCATGATCTTATGAGTGCGAATGGCTGATTTGTGTTCACTATATCTTGTGCGGAACTCTCGCGCTGTCTCACCAATGTAGGCCAGACCGCATGGGCATAGTAGCATGTAAATGATGTTATGGCTTCTACAATTTGTAAGATCTTTTAACTTGATGTTGTAACCCTTGTAGGTCAGGGAATCAGTGGTGATGGCCGTGTCACAAGCGTGGCATGATCCACATTTATGATTACCTAGAGCTCGAGGTAAGCCAGTGATGGTGGTCTGGTGTCGGGTGCTGTATGGTAAAGGTCTGGTATGCACCAGTATATCACGCAAATTGCGGTTTCTCCGGTAGGCCACAAGAGGTGGTTCTAACTGAGATTCATTCTCATCAGTGTTTAAAATCTTCCAATTCTTGTGGAGGATATTTTTGATCTTATAGTTAAGATGGGAATGGTTGATGACACATGTAACCCGGTCTTGAGATGGACGGTGCGTTCCTTGTAAAAGGGCATCACGATTGTAATACTTGGCCCTTTTAAATGAGTGTCTAACTAGCCTATGAGGATAACCTCTAGCCAGCAACCGTAGCTTGAGTGCGTCTCCATGTTTATGGAAATCGTCCATGTTGGTACAATTACGTCGCACCCGCAAGAATTCCCTAAAGGGTATGGAGTCTTTTTGACAGGTGGGGTCAAAGCTCTGGTATTGCAGTATAGTATTTTTCGCTGTCGGCTTCCTGAATAGGCTGACTTGTAATATGTTGTTAGATCCAGAGCTCAAGATATCCAAAAATTCGACCTGATAAGGACTGAATTTGGCAGTAAACTTAAGGTTGCTGTCACTAGCATTGAGCCACAAAATGTACTCATGCAATGTATCAATGTCACCTATCCAAATGAAAAAAATATCGTCAATGAATCGCCTCCATGTGCAGACATTTTCAAAAAAGGGAGCCGCTTCATTGAAGACATTTTTGAGCTCCCATTCACCCATATAGATGTTTGCTATGCTCGGTGCACAAGAAGCCCCCATGCTAGTGCCCTTTACTTGTTGGTGGATCAGTCCATTGAAGTCGAAAAAGTTATTCATTAAAACTATCTCCAAACATTCGAGAATGAAAGCATCAGGTCTGTCTCCTTGGGACCTCTGAAGGAAAGATGCCACTGCCTGTAACGCTTGACACTGAGGAATATTAGTGTATAACGCCTCAATGTCAAGCGTCACCAATATTTCAGTGTTGGAATTAAATGGCATACCTTCAATTTTGTTTATAATGTCACCCGTATCACGGATGTAGGAAGCATAGTTTTGAGTCAAGGGACATAAGTAAGAATCTACATATTTAGAGAGGGGCTCTGTACTTGAGCCAATGGTGGAAATGATAGGGCGTAATGGTGGATCAAGCACATTTTTGTGGGTCTTTGGTACCCCATACAATGCTGGAATTTTGGGACAAGATTTGTTTAAAAATGTATATTCTTCTTGGCAAATAGATCCATGGTCTAACGCTCTGAGTGTAACTTCTTGGATGGTGGTGTTCAATTTGGCTAGCTCTCTCGGGTGTGATTTTTTTGTAATGTTCAGGGATTGCTAGCATTTCCAAGATCTTATTGTTGTAGTCAGATTTGTTCATAACGACTATTCCACCACCTTTATCACAAGGTTTCACAATCAGATCACTATTATGTTTGATCTTATTTAGAGCCAAATTATCAGTCTGAGATAGATTGCTACGTGTGGTAGGGGGATGTTTGGTAATACGAGCTATTTCTTTGATAACATTTTGCTCAAAAATATTCACCTCAGGGCCTACCATGTCCAGAGTAGGTGTGAAGTGAGAAGGGGGTTTACATTTCGATTGGTTGTCTTCGTTAAGGTCCATGGATCTATCCAAGAAGAATTTCTTGAGTCTTACTTTTCTGAAAAAAGCAAACAAGTCTTCATGTAACTTGAAGGAGTCAAGACGAGTACTGGGGACAAATGAAAGACCGCGGCTAAGGACAGCACGTTCTTCATTTGTGAGATTAATCGAGGAGAGATTAAAAATGGGTAAAGTGTCTTTTGTACTAGGGTTACAACCATTGTTCATTCCTTCTAACGCCAATACTGTTGGTTGCGTGTTTTCAAGTATGGTTGTTGATGCTGTTGGGCCATCTGTTGTGGCTCCCCCCTGTGTTGTGCCCATCTGTTGTTTCTCCCTCTGTACTGGCCTCTCGGTAAAAAAGGCGACTGACCAGGGAAAGATTGTTGTACCATTTGCCTACCCCTGTAAGGTCTGGGATTATATTGGGCTCCTCCAAATTCATGGGGATTCTCATTGTCAGAATCTGACGAGTATGTGTCAGAAAAGTTAATAACTCTTCTTCTATAGTTGTTTGTATTGCCTTGTTGGTAAGGGCCTTGATTCCAGTCTTGATAATAGGACGAATTCAGGTATGGGTATGCTTTCTCTTGAGTATACCACCTGATGTCCTTCTTTAGTTTTTCAGTTTTTTTGTTAATCAGATAGATCTCAAAATCCTTCATATCGGTATTTATCCTCTCAAGTCTTGCCTTTGCTTCTTCAAGAGCTGTCGAGGTGTTCAATTTGTCTTCAAGTGCCGCTATTTCTTGGCTTAGGGCAGCCATAACCTCTCTTGCTGTCTCAATTATTAAAATCATCCAGTCCCTGGAGCAGCGGTTCGCGATGAGGGACCACTGCTCCAGGAACTTACGGATTTCAACAAATAATGCTGGAACATTACGTACCCTCAAGCCGGACGGTATGACTCCCGCTCGTAGGTATTCGAGCATATAGTGAGCATGTGATTCCATGCGCTTAAGTTTTTTTCTTAGATTCAACAGGCCATTCCATTCCCCATTATCTCCATGTTGTAATGTGGATGGATTGTCACTCGACAATGCCTGTCCTATCAAGGTGGAAAAATCTTCGTCCGAAAACCCAAAGGTTTTAAGACCCTCCATTTAGTAGGATAGCAAATCCAAATGAATAACAATGCCCCACTAGAAGTATGATGAAAGAAATGCGTGGCCTATCCTAGGCCAAAGTGGTCCACAAGGGGAAGGTAAGCCCCACAGGGTGCAATAAAGATACAGACAAAAAACTGAGTGAAATGTGTGTTATGGTTGTGACACGACGGCAGCAATGCGTGACTTTAGCGCAGACAGATACGTCAGGATTCCTGACATATCTGTCATTACTTGCGTCATGGAGCGCTGTACAGTGAGTACAGCGCATCCATGCTGTTGCAAGGAGGGCGTAATGAGAAGTGTTGCAACGCTGTCTTGTCGCAGTGCAGCAACACTTTTCATGACTGGGGCCCAGGAATGCGCACTATCTTATTGATGGTGCACATTCCTGCACTGTATTTTTGTCGCAGGGCAGCGCAACATTGCTTGCAGCGCAGTCCAGCACCAGAAACATGCATGGATGTGGGCCCAAGACTTATTCCCATTTTTAAGACCAGCTATTTTCTGGTCTTAAGTTCCTGCAGCTAACGGGCCTCAGCGCGACTTTTTTTATCGCTTCGCGGGTCCGGCCTATCCTTGCTAATAGGGCGAAGTGCGGTTAGCGGGTGTTTTTGCTGGATTTAGAGACGGAACGCCTACCTTGCATGTCCTTAGCGATAAATATCGCTGGCATGCAAGGCGATAGAAAAAACAGGTGCTATCGCCGGAAAGCCGTCGCTAACGCCTGTTAGCAACAGCTTGCTAATAGGGCGATAAAAATATCGCCACTATAGCGTAAAAAAAGTGCTGCTAAAGTGGCGATGAGCCCTTGATAATATGCCCCTTAGTGCTTTGCCAGCAAAAGTAGCAAAGCCGCCAATCGGCAGGATTCTGGTGGGAGGTCTTGCACATAGCCCAAAAGGCATACCAACGGTGTGTGAGGTACTGGGTGAGGTACTGGGTGGCTCAGAGTCTGTGTAAGAGCATGAAGAATAGCCTGACAGTATTTCCCAATCAAAGGACAGGTCCAAGCCAGGTGTAGGAAGGTGGCTCGTGGGGCCATACATCTCTTACAGTGTGCATCCGGTGCTAGCCCCATTTGTTGTAGTTGCGCTGGAGTGCAGTATACTTGGTGTAGGAATATAAAATGGATGAGCTGCAGTCTAGTTGGGGGAGAGGGCAGTCATTTGTGTGCAGCAATATTTCCATTGTTCCTCTGTTATTGGGGCATCTAGATCCTCTTCCCAGATTGTGCGAGCATTAGAGGTGCGGATAGGAGCAGAGTCTTGCATGATATTGTAAAGTCTGGTGATTAGTTTACCGGGAAAGGGTGTGGTATGCATATGCTCAAGAGCATGTAACTGTGAAGCTGGTTCAGGGAAAGTAGCATGGAGTATTCGGCATGCAGCTCACAGTTGTTGATATAGCATAGTGTCCAGCACAGCAATGCTGGAGTCGTCAGTGGAGACAAAAGGGGGAATAAAATGGCCATCCGGGTATAAATCTGCAAAAGTGAGCAAGTGTCTCTGAAGTGCACGTGTTCTGGTGCGGGTGGCCTCTAGTGTGGGGAGTAATGGGCTCCGACCTAGCGAGATGGATGGGTCATATAGAACGGTAAGTTTGGCGCGACCACGCATGCCCTCCACTGTATCAACTATTTTGCACAGAGGTTTATAGTGCTGGTATAATGCAGGGTTTAATGGCCAGGGGGAAGCGGCGTCTGCTTCCACTGCTGTGTGGGGTTGAAAATGTATTGGATATAGCCAGTAATGTAGATATTGAGCTTGGTCACATAATGCATTGAGATGCAAGTCGGGTGCGCCTAGGTGCCCTTGATAGAAGGGGAGTGTAAGTATTTCCCACACTATGCGGGGTTGCTTGCTAGCCCAAGCAAGGGATATGAGATTGGAGCGCAAGTGCTTGAAAAAGGAAGCAGTGAGTTGGATGGGCACGTTACTGGAGAGATAAAGGAATTTGGGAAGTATTATCATCTTGGCTATCGCCAAGCGTCGTGTTAAGGAGAGGGGGAGTCTGTTCCACGATGGAATTTTCTCTTCGAGCCAAGTCATGGCCCTCCCAAAGTTTACCCTCCATAGTTCCTCAACGTCTCCACTTAGCCAGATTCCTAGATAGCGTACCAGTTCCCACGCCCATTGCAATATAAATTCGGATATCACTGGCGTATTGGATTTGGCCCATTTGATGCATATACCAGAGTATCCACCAAAACGTATAACTTCCCGTATAATGGGATCGAGATTAGATTGGGGGTTTGCGAATATATAGAGCAACATCATCTGCATACATAGATAACGTGAGATTGCGCAACTTGAAATTTAAACACCGGTGCACATGGTGCTGAAGCAGTCTTGCCGCCAGAGGATTCATGGCTATTGCGGATAGGATAGGCGATAGAGGGCAATCCTGACGAGTGCCTCTTGTTACCGGGAATGGATCGTATAGCATGCCGTTGAGGCGAAGTCTGACCATTGGATATGTATACATCATTTGAATGAGGCAGACAAACATGTGGCTTAAACCGAGACGAGGAAGAAGGAAGAATGAATATGGCCACTCCAGTGAGTCAAACACCTTTGTGGCATCAAGGAGGGCAGCAAGCGCAGGAAGGCTAGGTTCTATGCTATGGATCACGGAGAAGAGGGTGTGAAGGTTGTGCGCAGAGGAGTGACCGGGGACAAAGCCCAATTGATCCAGGCACATGATGTCGGGTAGGAGCGCGAGTAGGCGGTTAGCAAGTAATTTAGCGAGGATCTTGTTATCTACGTTGACCATAGATAATAACCAATAGGAATCGCAACTGTTTGGCGGTTTATTAGGCTTAAGAATGGTGACAATGACAGCCTCGCTGAGTGATGGGGGAAGCTCACCAGCAGAAAGAGAGGCCTCAAACATGGCCTATAGGTGTGGTATCAGCAAGTGAGCAAATTCTTTGTGGAAGGAGGCAGTCAGGCCATCCAGGCGCGGTGCCTTGTCACTAGTCAGGCCCTGTATAATCCACATGATCTCCTCCTCAGTGAAAGGGGCGTTCAAGCCAGAGTAATTGTATCGTGTCCAAATAGTTTTGAATCTCGGTCATTCAAGAAGTAACAGTAGTGCTATATAGGTCGGCATAGTATGTTGTCTTAGTGCGAAGTAGAGCTTCAGCTGCGGTGTGTCACTCCTGCCGCTCGTCGAATAGTTCAATCACATATCCGGAGGTCCGAGGTTGTCGGAGCATGCATGCAAGTGTTCTCCCAGGGCGGTCCCCTTCCCCATGTCACGAACAAGAAAGCTGAGCTCCAATGCCGCCTACCATTGTATTCATTGAGTGTTTCCTGAAAATGTGCCATAGCGGAAGGGGATTTAGACCTGCGGTAGTCTAGTTCGAGCATTTGAAGTTGGCCCTCCAGTGTTGACAGTCGCGTTCTGATTGCTTTAAGGACTCTCGCCTGCTTAGCAATGCACACTCCCCGAATCACAGCTTTGAAGACTTCCCACAGTACTGAAGGGGTAGAGACGGAGTCTTTGTTTCGTTAAAAAAACTCTAGGATGTCCACATGCACCTCCGCACGAAATACGGCATCACAAAAAGCGACGGGCGAGAGCTGCCATGTAAATGTGCATGGTACAGTTAATGAAAATTCAAATTCAATAAGGACAGGAGCATGGTCTGATAAGATTCTGGAGAAGTGTCAGTTGTCCATGTGAGGGCATCGCTTGAGATCAGCCAATAGTCTAAACGGGACCACGTATCGGATGTGAAGCATGTACCCTCCATATCTCGCCCGTGACGGTATCGCCAGACATCTACAAGGGAATTGTCTGTCATAATGGCATGCAATTGTGCGGATGCGCCAGGATGAGGTTGTTGTGACGTGCTAGAGTGGTCCAGTGCAGGGTCTAGTATGACGTTATAATCTCTGCCCATATAATTGTACCTGGCTCAATGTCGGCAATGCGGCGCCATACTGTCGCGAAGAAATCTGGACTGTTGTGATTGGGACCATAAACTGATATAAGTGTGACCAGGTGTTGATGCAGGATGCCCGCTACCATTGTGAACCGACTGTCTGTGTCATTTGTAATGTCAGTGGAATGCCATGGAATGCCCTTGCGTAGTAGAATGGCAGTCCACCGTGCATTACTGGAGTAGCGTGTGGCATATGTGTCTGAGCACCAGCCCAACTTTAAGCGAGAGACAGTTGAGGATGTGAAGTGTATTTCTTGAAGAAAACATGCCCACCCAGTGTCGTGCTATATAGGCATGGACTAGCCTTGCTTTGCGCTTATTATTAAGTCCCTTCACGTTCCGGGAGAGGCACCGAATTGTAGCGGTCATACTGATATGGGAACAGGAATAGCAGATGTGCATGCTGGATCTTGGTCGTGTATTGCAATGTAAGGACTAGGTAGGGAAACGTCTAGCTGGGCAGCGCCTGGATAGTGTGGTGATTTAGCAGGTATGTACGGGATGTCTGGCCCAAGTGAAGCTGTATTGTTAGAGGAGATGCAAAAGATCTGCAGGAAGGAAAAGCAGTAATAAACTAATTCAAACATTAACAAGGTAACACACCCACTTCCCCTCCCTGGCCCCAAACCCTAGGTAAACATCTTGTGGAGGAATCATCCCCATAGGCGGAGTCCAGCCCGAGCGAACTTCTTGAAAAAGGCTAGACTGGGTGGCCAAAAGGGCAAGTGCGCCCAGTGGGCTGTTTCGTGGGCATGTAATTGATGTAGTAGAAGTGCCCAGTGCAGCAGATAGGCCAGTGCTGGCAGGGGTCTCTGGAGAGTAGAGCCATCAGGTGCATCGCAGGTGCTGTGAAGGGGTCTGCAGTTGGAGTCAATGTGTTCAAAAGGGGCTAATCTATTTGATGTCATCCATATTTTCCTCCTCCCTGGTTTGTGGTGATGTGCAAGTCAATCCAGACTCCTTTGTTAAGAGTTTAGCAAACTTAAGAGCAGCCTTCGGGTCTGTGAAGTGATGTGGTTTGCCACCGTGAGTGATGTTTAATTTGCAGGGTATAGAAGGGCGTAGGTGACGTCAGCTTTTTGCAGTAGTCATTTGGCAGGGAGGAACTCTCTACATGCTGCCTGCACAGAAGGGGTAGAAGTTAAGAATATTGTTTCACGTGCTGTTTATTATATCATTGTAAAAGTACTGATTTAGAAAATATTATTGTATTTAATATTGCTTGTGTTATTTTGTGTGTAATTTATTGTAGTGTGTTTGTTTATCCATGTTTATTATTTTTTTATTTGTTTTATTGTAAGTTACTGTATTAATTATGAAATTGTTAAAATTGGTATTCTCAGTTCTATTAATGTATAAAAACATTGGATTCATATTTTTGTTAAATAGCAGGATATTGGGTTGATAGGTGATAAGGGCTTGGAGATTTTTAAGAAGTGGATATTTTAATTTAAATGTAATGTTAATTATTTGAATGACATGCAAATTAATATTGTGAAATGTTTACATTTATTTTGTTACAGTAATAATTTGCATGAATAGTTTAAAATTATCTAGAATATATATATGACTTATATAAAGTGTTACAAAATAATTATTTTATTGTAAATAAAATAAATAGTTAAATTATAACAAACTTTGCAGAGTTGAAATTATATCAAATCGATTTATTAATGTAAAATAATTGTCAAATGTGTAAAGTTAAACTTTGAATTTTATAATTTTTTGTAAAAATATTTTTTTATCAAAAATAAAATATTTTACTTTTTCTAAGTTGAATATCATAATGTTATTGTAAAAATATTTTTATAAAAATCTATTTTTTATTTTTTACATATTATTAAAAATTGTGTAATTAATGAAGATATAATAAATATGTATTATTTATGATGTGATATATAGATTTATATTTTGTGGTTTGTTTATAAGTTACTGATTTATTTGTGCAAAAAATTTGTTAGCAAAAATTCAGTAATCTGATTTTTAATATGTTTAATATTTGGATATGTTTTGATGTTGGGAATATATCTTCTAAAATGTATTATTATTTTTTTTAAATGTAATATTTGTTTTTAAATTTTGTGTTATATATTTTTTTATTTTATGGTTGTTAATTTTGGACTATGACTTTATTTTTTATTTTATGGTTCAAAGTTTAGGGTAGAACGACAGAGTGTTTCCTTCGAAGTGTATGTCCGTTTGTTTTCAGGCCAGGCGTAGCACCCCATCCTGATCCTTGTAATTGAGTAAACGGGCTACAATGGGTCTGGGGTTGGTCTCAGGAGGTGGCCTGGGTGCCAGTGTAGATGAGGTCTTTCCATGATGAATACAGAGGAAAGATACTTCCCAAAGAGTTCGCGAAGCATGGTTTCCACGTAGTCTTCCATTCCCTCAATATTCATTGACTCTGGATCACCAATAATCCGGATGTTATTGCACCTCGATCTCGCCTCCAGGTCTTCATTTTTGGCTTTTATGTGTTCCAGGATCTTATCCATGTGCAGGAGATGTTCACTGGATGTGGCGTGACGGTCCTCTGCCTCCGAGACCCTTGTTTCTAGGATGTATATTCTGTCTTCGTGTTTGTCGACTCGCTCTTTCATTCGATCGAGGCAATTCGCCATAAGATCCAGCTTGCCATCGATGGCACTGAGACTTGACTTTACATCAACTCCCCTGTTATCAGGTAGGTCCTAAGCTGGGTCTCGGCTGGAGTGCCCAACTTGCCTCCTGCCCTCAAAGGAGAGCTTCGATTGGCGTGTTTCCTGCTTCCCCATTGTCGTTGGGTTGCGTTTATGACCCGGCAATGTCAAATTGGTGATGGATTTATCGATGAAAGCTCAGATTACCTAGGCAGCAGCATCCACAGGTAGAGAGGGGACCAGGCACAGATGCCCTCGACAAGCAGCGGCACCGGCCCTTCCGGGGAGAGTATCCCCAGGATCAAAAATGTTGCAGATGGAAGGGAAGACAGGTTCACCGCAGTCAGTGCTGTCTGTAGAGGATCTGTTCAGTGGCAAGTGACCTCAGGAGGTAGGCCCAAGAGCATCTGCTGATCATAGGCTGTGTTGTGACCCTGCCACACCCTGGGGAGGTGACCAGGGCCGGGGGCACGAGCTTGTCGGGCAGCGCACAGATGGAGAAGTAGGGGAAGGAGCACCTGAGTGACAATATCCAGCAGTGCAAGCAGGTAGTGAGGTGTCGGCGGTGCAGGCGAGTCCCCTATGCCAAAAAAGAAAGCACGTCAATTAAAACACACAAGTCCAGGGGGATTGTATTGGCAGCCCTGTACTGGCCCTGTGGCCCAGATGAGTCATGAAGCCCTCAGGATTGCAAGGTCCCCACTTCGGGAGCAATGTCAGCTTCACAGCATCATGGAGAGTCCCGAGGCTGGGTAAGGATCCGAAGGAGGGCCCCAGCGTCCAGCATGGCAGAGAGGGAGGCCGGAAAAAGCAGTCGAGTCACACAGGTGGGCCGGGGGAAGCAACTGGTCCAGCGCTGTTCCGGGCACGCGCCGATGCGGTGAGATTCGCAAGCAGGCAGAAAGGCCCCAGCCCAGTGAGTCCTAGCCGGGACTCAAGCACACTCCTCCTCCCGAGGCTGGACTCAGAGCCCCAGACTCACCGCCACGGTCCCAGCCAGTTCAATCGAAGCTCCACCACGAGCCCTTTAGATCAGTCCGGGCCGCCCTCACCTCGGGCTTTGAGGCGAAGTCACCCTGGCCCACAGTATTTCGGGCTGAGATTCACCACTGCGTCTCTCCCCAGTGGACGGACCAGGGCCTGCCTGCTGCATGCAATCAATAAGGGTGGCCACAGGAAAGGATCAGGCGAGGTCGATGCGATGCCACGCCTTGCGGCAAGCACTCTTGGTCCGCTCCGTGCAGTCGTCTCCAGGGCGCACTCAAGTCTGGCTCCTGCGCACCCCTCAATCGCCACCCGCAGAGCCCCCGCCGAGGCATAACTATCCGGGTGGTGCAGGGATGACCGGAACAGGCTTAGGTAGGGTAGATGCACCCACGGAATAAGGATAAATGCCGGAGTTTTAACTACAGCCGGCAGATCCTCTCTAGTGAGCAGCCATCTTGCTGCTCGGACAGCCTCCGACCCCATTAGTTACAGCACTTGGCTGTAAACAGATATGCAGTGTGCTGATTCTACCTAAGAAAATCTAGAAGCAAGTTATACTACTTCATGCTCTCCTAGCATAGCTCATAGAAGTAGATTTTAGGGTGTTTTTAAATGACATTTTGACCATTGCAGAAATGTTCATTTTATTCTTTTTGTTTGCAACATGCATTTGTGCAGTTTTAATTATTTTCTGTGTGGTTGTTTTAGATGTGCTAGGCAGCAGAGTCAGCCTGTTGAAATAAATGTTTTAGTTAAAGTGTCTTTTTCTCAGTGCAGTTTGTGTGTGTGGTATTGAGAAGAGCTAAATAGGTTTGTTTCCAATCACCACTGTGTCCCTGGATCCCTGTTTAAGGACTGTTGGTAATCCAAAAGCATTGACGTCACTTTAACTATGTATTGGATGAGGTTCTGTGGGACTACAAAAACCTGTCTGTCACATTTAAGTGTTGGTTTTGTGTCTCCTGTGTGTGTGAAAACAATCCTTGTAGAGATGAGCCAAAGACTCAGTTTATGCAACAGCTATATGTGAAGGGTTGCGTTATTGTTCACAAATGTACACCTTTAGTCCATCTTGACCATATTTCTCCTGATCCCTCCTGCACTGTGAGGCGATCTTGCTTAATTCTCTGGATGTTTGAAAAAACTTCTGATTCACTTTTCTAGGACAGCAGAATTCAGCAAACATACAACTTATTTCTGTGTGTTTGGATAAAATATTGAATAAAAAATATCATGATACAAAATATTGTGTCAAGAAAATCAGGATGTTAAAAATATCGTCAACAGGAATATCAAAGTTAAGAATATTGTTTCACGTGCTGTTTATTATATCATTGTAAAAAGTACTGATTTAGAAAATATTATTGTATTTAATATTGCTTGTGTTATTTTGTGTGTAATTTATTGTAGTGTGTTTGTTTATCCATGTTTATTATTTTTTTATTTGTTTTATTGTAAGTTACTGTATTAATTATGAAATTGTTAAAATTGGTATTCTCAGTTCTATTAATGTATAAAAACATTGGATTCATATTTTTGTTAAATAGCAGGATATTGGGTTGATAGGTGATAAGGGCTTGGAGATTTTTAAGAAGTGGATATTTTAATTTAAATGTAATGTTAATTATTTGAATGACATGCAAATTAATATTGTGAAATTTTTACATTTATTTTGTTACAGTAATAATTTGCATGAATAGTTTAAAATTATCTAGAATATATATATGACTTATATAAAGTGTTACAAAATAATTATTTTATTGTAAATAAAATAAATAGTTAAATTATAACAAACTTTACAGAGTTGAAATTATATCAAATCGATTTATTAATGTAAAATAATTGTCAAATGTGTAAAGTTAAACTTTGAATTTTATAATTTTTTTGTAAAAATATTTTTTTATCAAAAATAAAATATTTTACTTTTTTTAAGTTGAATATCATAATGTTATTGTAAAAATATTTTTATAAAAATCTATTTTTTATTTTTTACATATTATTAAAAATTGTGTAATTAATGAAGATATAATAAATATGTATTATTTATGATGTGATATATAGATTTATATTTTGTGGTTTGTTTATAAGTTACTGATTTATTTGTGCAAAAAATTTGTTAGCAAAAATTCAGTAATCTGATTTTTAATATGTTTAATATTTGGATATGTTTTGATGTTGGGAATATATCTTCTAAAATGTATTATTATTTTTTTAAATGTAATATTTGTTTTTAAATTTTGTGTTATATATTTTTTTATTTTATGGTTGTTAATTTTGGACTATGACTTTATTTTTTATTTTATGGTTCAAAGTTTAGGAATGGTAGTAAATATTTTTACAAATATATTAATTATTAATAGTGATAAAATATTATTTTGTGTCAGTGTTTAATTATGAATGTATAGATTTGTAGTTTGGTTTTTTGTGTTTTAAGTACTTTTTAGTCTGTTTTTATTGATATATTTTGCTCTTTCTGTCATTGTATCTGAAAGTAGTGTACTAGTATAAATAAATTAAAGTTTATGTCTATTTACATATAGAATTATGCAACTACTTTTATTATTTATACTTACATGTGTGCTCTTCTTAGATGTTTCACACTTTTTTTGAAGCTTTGCTGTTGAGGGTGTTGTAATGTGGAGCAGGTGCTTTCTTTTCTGTTGGAAATAAAAAGAACATCAGTTTCATTTTAAATGTTTGTTGGTAGTTTGTAGAGGTTTATTACTCACTTTTGAGGTGAGTTTATATTTTATAATATTTTATATATACTTACTCTGTTATATCTTTTCTCTGGTTTGGGATTAGTGTTGTTTTTCGTCAGGTTAGCACTTTTCGAAGTTGTAGAGTTTTCTTGTAAGAAATACATGTAAAGAGATTGAAGTTACGAGTGTTTTGAAAATTATTTGTTATTTTATTTTGAAGCGTTGCCTAAAACTTCACTGAAGCTAGCTTCCTCCCAGAAGTGCTAGGGCCAAAGTAGGATCCACAGAGGAGTACCCCCTTACACTTGAAGTGCGGCATGACCACTGGGGCTGTTTATCCCTTGCCCTGCACCTTCCAAGAGCCTGCACTGCATTATATATTCATGATGGAGAGAGGGCTCATGTCCATGCAGCTCATGGTATTTGCAATAGTGGGCATCACACCCTGGACATGCCAGGAGCCTTCCTGGCAGCTTCCGAATCACCAGGATAAGAGGCATGGACCAGGAGAAGCTAGAGGGAAAGTCTACTTTCCCTGATCCCTAGCTCTAAGAATTATCCCTATTGGTGTCCATCACCATAATTCTGCATCTCAGCTAAGCTTAGGCTCCTCGTCTGAAGATGCCTAAGGTTTACTGAATGATGACTCAAGGGGTTAAAGAGTGTTTGTGCACATAATGCACCAATAATCACTGAGTGCTTGAGCACATCTCAGAATGTGCCGATGATTACTTGGCACATCTCACCACGCACCATCCCTGTGTTTGCATTTTCAAATTTCTCAGAGGAGACTGGGGGGTATATTTACAAGAATTGCACTAAGCAGTTTTCACGGCAATTTTTTTACCGCTGCTGATCGCCAAATCCTAACGCTATGTTTGCGACGTATTTACAATACGTCGCTACATGGGGTTAGGATCAGTCAGCGGCCGGGAAAAATGTCACTAACAGTAGCATCAAGGTGATAGAAAAATACACGCTAACAGGAAAAAAGTGACGGCTGGCCAATTAGCGGCAAAAAAATTCACGCTAGTCAGCCTAACGTCACTTTTCAGCATCTAGCGGCAAAAAGAGCTTACAAATACCCCTCAAAGGAAAAAATAAATAATAACACCGGAATGCAGAATTGAGCAGCCAGAACTAAGTTCAGCACAGTTCAACAACCCCCCCTCCCCCCCATGACCCCACACCAGCCAGGATGATCAGTCAGAGTCCCAGGGGAAGAGGAAATGCAGATTCAGGGCCTCATTTATGAAAAGTGGTGCATTGCTGGGGAAAAACAGTGATGCGTCACTTTTCATTGCGCCATCCTTGCGACACCATGGTTGCACCATATTTACAACAATACGGTGCAGCCCTACATTTCCCCCTGCACTGGCGCCAATTTCAGCTGCCTAGCGCCAACGCAGGCACCCATGCACCATAGTGCAAGGGTGCCTGCAATGTGGGGAATGATTGTTTATGTGCAGGAAGGTGTCCCTTTCTTGTCTACAAACCCCCTGGCCACCGCCCACCCTTCACCCACGCCATCGTAGACCTCATCGCACTCCATGCTCTCGCATCCACCGATTACATCCTACTCAGAGACCTCAATTTCCACGAGTGACCAGAACACCGCATCCCTACTGGAGAACCTCGACAACATTGGACTCAAGCAGCAAGTCACCGCACCAACCCACACAGCCAGACACACGCTCAACCCCGTTTTCTCTGCTAGCGGGAACTTCACCTACAGCCACACCACCGCACTCCTTTGGACCGACCACCACTGCATACATATCGCCTTTGCCATGCCCACCGCACACCACCGCCCTCATCGCCCCCTGTCGGAGCTGAAACAAGGCCACCAAGAACGTCTCGTCAACTTCCCCAGCACGACCACTCCGCCAACACCGCAGCACGCAACTGACACCGATGGATCTCCAACTGCGCAGACACTCTGACACCCCTCAAGAAGACACCAGGCAAGCAACACTCCAAGAAAGCCAGCTGGTTCACTCCCGGCCTCCATGAGTCCAGACGCACCTGTAGACAACTCAAGAAGAGATGAAGGAGCACAGAACCCCAGAAATCCACGCAACCTTCAAATCCACCATCAACGCAAACCACCTTCTCCTCAAAGCCACAAAGAAAACGGCCTTCCAAGACAGAATCAATGCCAACACACACAACAGCAAAGAACTATTCGCCATCACAAAGGAGTTCGCCAAGCCCAACAGCGAGACCACAAACGTCCCACCCTCACAAGACCTCTACAACAAACCCGGAACCTTCTTCCACCACAAGATCAGGCAAATCTATGACAGCTTCGACACCCAAGACCCTGCCACTACGCCCGCCACCACCGCAAGCAACCACGCCGCACCCCAACAGATCATGCTCAACTGGACTCCGCTCACCACAGATGACACACTCAAGACTATAAAGAGCATCCACTCAGGAGCCCCATCGGATGCCTGCCCGTACCACATCTTCCATAGAGCAGCCACCTCCATCGCCCCCCAGCTTTGCTGCACCATCAACTGCTCCATCGAAACCGCCACCTTCCTCAACAACTGGAAACATGCTGAGATCAACCCCCTGCTGAAGAAACCGTCCGCCAACCCGACAGACCTCAAGAACTTCAGACCCATATCCCTCCTTCCCTTCCCAGCCAAGGTCATCGAGAAGGCCATCAGCATCCAACTCTCCGAGTTCATCGAAGATAATCTCGTCCTGGACACATCTCAATCCGGCTTCCGAAGCAACCACAGCACCAAGACCACACTCCTCACCACCACCAACGACATCCCTCCTCGACTGGGGTGAAACCACAGCCCTCATCCTACTGGACCTCTCAGCTGCCTTCAACACCGTCTCCCACCGCACCCTAATCATGAGACTCCACGACGCTGGCATATGTGACAAGGCACTGGACAGGATTTACTCCTTCCTGACCAGCCGAATACAGCAAGTCAGACTACCCCCGTTCCTCTCAGAACCTACTGAGATCAGCTGCGGAGTGTCCCAGGGCTCTTCCCTGAGTACAAGTCTCTTCAACGTCTACATGGCCCCTCTCACAGTCATCGTCAGAAGCCACGGACTCAACATCGTCTCCTACGCAGACAACACCCAGCTGATCATCCTCACCAATGAACCCACAGCTGCCAGAATCAACTTTCACAATGGAATGGAGGCCTTCGCTACCTGGATGAAAGACAGCTGCCTCAAGCTCAACTCAAGCAACACCAAAGTACTCATCCTGGGATCCACCCCCTCAGCCAGGGATGACTCCTGGTGGCCTGCCGCACTTGGAAGCCCTCCCACCCCTACGGACCACGCACACAACCTCGGCATCATACTGGACTCCACGCTCACAATGAACGCCAAATCAATGCAGTATCCTCATCTTGCTTCCACATGCTCCGCAGACGGTCACCCACGCACTCATCGCCAGCAGACTTGACTATGGCAACGCACTTTACGCCGGCGTCACCCAGAAACAGCTCAGGAAACTACAGAACGTCCAAACGCCGCAGCCAGACTTGTCCTTGACACAACACCTCCGACAACTCCACTGGCTCCCAAACAACAAGAGATTTCTCTTCAAGCTCCTCGCACACGCCTACAAGGCTCTCCATGATGCAGGACCAGTATATCTGAACCACTGCCTCGCTTTCCACACACCCGCCAGACAACTCCGCTCCGCCCAACTTGCCCTGGCCTCCGTCCCACGGAGCCACAAGACCAGAACCGGAGGCAGATCCTTCTCCTACCTTGCCGCCAAGACCTGGAACACCCAGCCCATCCACCTCAGAAAATCTGTGTTGTTGACCCAATTCAGGAAGGACCTCAAGACCTGGCTCTTTGACTGAAACCTTCACACCCAGACGGACAAGCTGCCCCCTCCCCCCAGCAACTTGAGACCCTCACGGGTGAGTAGCCACGCTATATAAACCCTTGATTGATTGATTGATTCCTTCACAAAATCAATCATCCCCGCAACGCAGGCACCTTTGCACCATAGTGCAAGGATGCCTGCGTTGGCGATTGGCAGCCCATTGTGTGCCAGCGCTGGGGAAATGGGCAGGAATGCACCGTATCTTATAGATAAGGCACATTCTTGCCCTTTTCTTTTGATGCAGGGCTGTGTAGCAAGATTCCATGTGGCGCTGCCCTGCACCAAAACCTCATAAATTAGGCCCCTATTATACAGGTGTGTTAGCATAATTTTTAAGACCAGGTAATTCCTAGCTGTAAGAAGCTGCCGCTAATGTAACTTAGCAGCAGTTTTTCTTTTTTAGCGACGTACAAGGAAATCCTTGTAAATATCGCGTTTTATATTTTGCAGGAGGTTTTTCGCGGGAACGCCTACCTTGAATCTCATTTTCGGTGAGTCACGCTAAACGAAGTGGCGCTGTGAAAAATTCACGTTAACGCTGAAAAAATGGCGCTAACTGGAGTTTGCGGCAATTTGTAAATTTGGCGATAAAAAAAAGCCACCGTAACGTCAAAAAATTGAGGCTACGGCGGCGTTGACTCCTTGTAAATATACCCCTGGATTCCTTAATGTAACTTGTGCAGCCTAAAAAAAAGGCTTTCCATTTGGGAAGACATCAGGGAGGGTAAGCAATGGTCGCCTGGACCACTGCATGCTTCCTCCAAGGCCACTGGACACGATTCAGAAGGGCTAAGGTGTCCTTTGGGGACACCTTTCCCTTTACAAATTATTTATCAACTCCTTTGAGGTGTTTGCAATTGATCAATGGTTTGTGACCTCAATTCTGGTTGCAAACCATTAATATACACCATTTTGACTTGTATTTAGGAGAGGCCGTCCCTTTTACGCTACCTCTTAATTGTGATTCAGAACAGATTGCAGAACCCATTTTGAGATTCTGAAAATGTGTTTAGTAAGTGTTCCTACAACATTGTTCTGTTCGCAAACCTTGTGATTTTGCAAATTGTGCGGTTTCTTAGGGCCAAATGTACGACCCTTCCAATTTGCGAGTCGCAAATTTCATCATTTTGCGACTCGCAATTTGCGACTCGCAAATTGGAAAGTACAACAGTGCCTCAGACACTGTTTGCAAATCCTAATTGGGTCACAAATTACATGCCTCATTAATATTCATGAGGCAGGTGCAATTTGCGACCCCATTAGGAATGGCTAGCACTCATAGGGATGGTGGCCTGCTTGGGTCAGCAGACCACCATGTCTGTGATTGCTTTTTAAATAAAGCATTTTTTTTTTTAATGCAGCCAGTTTTCCTTACAGAAAAATGGGATGCATTTAAAAAAGAAAAATGAAAGGTTTCTGTTTCATTTTTTAACCCCTTCCCTGCGGGGGTAATTCCCCCACGGTGCAGGGGGGGGTGAGCGCGGCGCCGCGATGCTCATGACGAGACCAGCTCGTCATGAGTCACGGTGGAGCTGTGCTCATGACGAGCTGGTCTCGTCACGACCCCGCCCACTGATTAATTCGCCCGCACAGGTGGGGAATTAATCGCGCGTGGGCGGAGCGCAGCCGTTATGACGAGACCAGCTCGTCATGAGCACAGCTCCACCGTGACTCATGACGAGCTGGTCTCGTCACGAGCACCGAAGAGGTTAAGAGCAGGCAGTGGTACCTGGGCCCACTGCCTGCTCTTAAAAAATATTTTCGCATCCATTCACAAAGGGGAAGGGGTCCCCTGGATACCCCTTCCCGGTTGCGAAAGGCTTACCACCTACTTGAAGTAGGTGGTAAACTGCGAGTGTTTTGCAGCCACAAATGTGGTCGCAAAACAATGGTACATTCCATTGTGACTCGCTATTAGGAAGGGACGCCCCTTCCTAATAGTGAGTTTCAAACGTTATTTTGCGAGTCACTGACTCACAAAATAGCGTTTGTAGATGCCAGGACCCTTTTTTGCAGTCGCAAACGGGCCGATTTCCCGTTTGCGACTGCAAAAAACGGTCATACATCTGGCCCTTAATGCCAAAGTATTTGGTACTTCGGGACGGAGGTTCTTGTTAAAATATCTCCTTGCACTTGCCTGGGCATCACACAGCTGGTTCCCCAACCTCAGAGGAACGATGACGTTCATCCCAAGTAGGACATAAACAAAGTCTGAGGCGTATTTGTTAGGTAACCATGGCTGGTGCAGAGTTAAGATGGACGTTTCCGTAAAGGCCAGTGGCAGTGACCTTCATACCTGTCAGCGGTTTGGAAGCTTTCTTTTGTTTCATTTATTTCCAGTTATATTTAGCGCGAACTCGCCCCAAGTAACTTTGGAGACCTTTACAAAGGTCATAGGTCATGCAGTTAAAAAAAGAATAACATATTCTTCATATTTATTTTCTCGGATTATCAGGGCAGCACCTCAGAAAGATGGTTCAGGGATGCGGTGCTTCCTAAAGCCAAGGGTTTGCAGAACGAGTTTCTCAAAGCTCCCCAGTGAATGGACACCTCATGAAATGTTCATTGTTTTGTCCCAGATAGTGGGCAGAGTCTGTCTGCAGGATCTTGTGAACCAAGCAGCCCATTTGGTAAATGCACCTCATGTCAGAATTTTATTTAACTGCAAATACCAGAACTTGAGAGGTTATTGTGCTCTTTCCTGACAAAGTGAACCATCAAAATGTGCATCTTTTGTTCCTTTTGGGAAATGAACAAGTTTTGGTACAGCATTACTGCCAATAATAATAATAATAATTTGTATTTTGGATAGCACTATATCCGACAGCCTTGCCAAATATTTGCAAGTGTTGTAAATAGGAGGTGTTACTATTACTCAGTTTAACGGCATTTTATAACATTGTATTAATGTAAATGCTGAGGATTAGTTTGAGTCTGGTAAATGTATGACAATTAGTTCATCATTTTAGGACTGGCCTCGGAACAGCTTTAGTTGTCTGCCAGCCTCTTGTAATAACAACAATACATACATCATCATAATATTAGTACAAAGAGAAAGGAGCTTTTGGGTCAGACTCTTCCAACCCTTGCTCTGAAGGATCACACCACAGGACAGCCTGTATGCAGTGGTGCAATGGGTAGGCCCCTTCAAACTTTGGCTTTTTTGGAAGTGTAATTTACATTTTGATACATTTTGTTTCATCTATGTCAGTCGTGTTGAGTGACAGCATTTTTGCCTGTTTACTGTTGTTCTCCACGCCTGGAAGAGATGATCAATGAAAGGAGATGAAGGACACCTATGGTTTTTGTGGAGTGGCCAAGGCTACACCAGAGCAGAAGGGAGATGTGCACCAGGGTATGTCCTCTGAACCAGTGGCCTCAAGTTGTCAATAAAAGAGCAGGGTGCCCTCTCCCCAGTCGTGTTGAGCCTCAGACCTTGAGCACAACCACTCCCTTTGTCTCCACAAACCCAAGCAGCAGAAGATCACAACGTGCTATTGGTACATTCCAGTGGCGTAGCAAGGGGGGGAGCAGTACGAGCTTTGGGGGCGGCGACCTCCTCCTCCCTGCTCTTACCTGCAGCCATCGTGGGGCGGCAAATGCAGGAACCGCCACGGGAAGCCAAAGGTCTAGCTACGCCACTGGTACATTCTCAGCTTGTTGGAGAACTGCAGCCATGTCTTCACCAGCCACAGTCAGTGACACACTGGGTCTAGGTTGCCATGTTAGGTGGTTCTCAGTGCAGGTGGTTGCCCACTTGTTTTTTAGTTCAAGCCTAGGGGCAGCATGCATGCGCTGATCGCTCTGCGAGGCATACTGTATTGGAGTATGCACTGGAATGGAAGCCCCTCCCACTCTCCACCCATATTTGTAATTGGCTTATGTCATTGTCCTTCGTAAATGCTGGCTTCTGATTCATAAATAGGCTTGTTAGTCCCTCCTTGGTACCGCCTTGTCTGAATTTGTTACCTCCCATAACGACTGGACCTTTTACTTGGCTTGTTACACGGTCTGTATTAGAAGTGGGTGAGCACTATTTTATTTATTCACTAATGGGGACAATGGCGGCTGCTTTGTTTGTATTTGCAGCGCGCCCACACAGGACAATGGCGGCCGTTTTTCGCTTAGAGCGCTATGCCACTCTAACTTTAAAAGTGGCTGATCCCTACCCCCACAGCACTCACGGCACAAATGCGACGTTCTTTCACCTTTTATTTTTTTTATTTTTTTGCATGCTGAGCGCAGCGCCCGCTTTAGGTACACCGCGCTCAGTTTCTTTTTTTATTTTCAACTATAATGTGGAGCGCGGCGCCCACTTCAGGGACACCGCGCTCTGTTTCATTTTTTTTTTTTTACTTTAATGGTGAGAGCGGCGCCCACTTAAGGGACACCGCGCTCTGTTTATTTTTTTTATTTTTTTACTTTATTGGTGAGCGCGGCGCCCGTTTCACGGACACTGCGCTCTACAATACAATAGGTCTTGCTTTTGCCAAAGTTTGACCTATTGGTATTGTAAATGACAATGCCTTTTAATATTATAGAAAGGCATTGCCATTTACAATGCCAATAGCTCAAAATCTCGCAATTGCGAGACCTATTGCATTGTAAATGCTTGTTATTAGGTGTCGCCAGTGGCACTGCCTGCGCTTCTAACGCCTGCGCTCTCGCTTGTGAGATACATTGTTTACTAGAAGGGGCTTGGACCTGCCCATTGCTTACCATTCATGGGCTTGTCATTCTCATTTGCTGACTCCTAATTGGGCAACGTGCGCCGGCCTCACTTTCTCTTCTTTCTTCTGCACTATGACCCAGGACTGATTGATTCCTTGTTTAGTGTTCTTGCACGGTGCTTGTTTTTAGGGCAAGTCTACAGACTGTCTGTCTCTCAAGAACAGAGTGACATGTGTGATGCGTTAGCAGAGCAGACAAGGCATGTATGGTTTAATGCGCATGCCAGCGGCAGTCTTCAATTATACTGAACAAAGGCATAACAACAAAGGGCCTGCGCCTATTGCTGTTTTAGAGACACTCCAGCTAGACAGGACATCCTAGTAACTAGGGTGTCCCTGTCATTCATCGCAGCACTAGCAACTTATGACATTTGCAGCGACAATAAGTCAAGTGTCTCCCACCACTAGAGAAATGACTTATTTATTTATTTACATCTTGTTCAGAAGTTGTTTGTGAAATGCTTATGGATTTTTTCGTTGTCAAACATATGAGCAAATTCACAAGCCTTTCACAAGCCACTTTTGGGAGTATGAAGCATAACTACAGAAGCCTTTTCATTGTTAAGCATCACACCTTATGTTCCTTCCTTTTGTGCCAACTGGTATTCATCGAACCTGCATCGATCCCGAGTTGTCCTGTCAGGTGCAACGCCCTTAGCCAGTCCTGACTATATCTCTTCCAGCACATTTCAGGCTTTGATGAAACTCCAAGTTCCAACATGCAAATTGTTGCTTAAAAGGAAACACTGGTTTAAGTATTACATGTGACATGAGACCCATCTGCGCTCCTGCCCCTGTTTTTAAGACATCATGGAACTCCCCGTTCTGTTGGGACTCTGTGCACATCCATGATGAAATGGTAATTATTTATATACACTGAAAATGTCAGTTAATAATGCATGCCTGGTACGTTTGTCTTGAAACATCTCTAGAGCAGGTACTGTCGCTAGATTGTCATTATAACAAACTATTGTGAAAATGACAAAGGCATTCAGGTAATACTTGAGTCCATTATGAGTGAAAGGTGAGCTGCTGCTTTTATTGTACAGCCACACCTGTAAAGTGGCCTCTTGTTAAATGGGACGATTTTCAGCAACTACAGGTTTTTCGACCATCAGCACTTTACATTCTGGGACATGTCATTTTGCTTTTACCATTAAACTATGAATTAAAAAAATCAACATGAACAGTGGCATACCGTGGCATTGTGTAGCTGAGCTGGGTGGGGCTGTAAATAAGCATTGCCTCAATGCCTGAAAAATACTGTGAACCACATTATTTTGCACTAATGTTGCTTCGTTTAGGGTGAGGGTGGAGTGGTTTAAAATGCTACCTGTTTATCCTGGTGGAAATTCAATTTTATTTCAATATCTGCAAGGATCATTAATTATTTAACACTGTTCTTTGGTTTATGCTTTAAATTTTAATTACCTGTTAGAGGTTTCCTTGTTTCAACAGTGGTAAACATGGTCCAGGACATAAAAATATTTCCATAGATGGGCATTAGCATTTGCTAGAATAGCTGTATATAGCCCTGTGTCACGCATGACATCTGAAGCCAGTCTTTTAAGCTAACAGGTCAATTGATGATGACAATTTTAAGTCCATAAGAACATTTTTAAAACTAAACTACAAGTATCAGAGTACAATGTACCGTTGCTAAACAGGCATTACTAGATACCTTTGTCATATATGCCGGGAGACATGTGATAACTATGTCAGAGCCTCGGAGAGCATCAGCCATGCGCTGGTTCAGTGTTCTAGGCTGAACCTGCACCTGTATTTGCCATTTCCCCTTCTATTAATCGTCCTCCTATGTCTAGCCCTACTCTCACTCTTACTTACGTCTATTCTTGCTCCTTACTCCTACCTACACATACTTACCCTCTTACTCCTACTTTCACCTAATTATGGGCCTGATTATGATGGTGGTGGGACCACCACGTTCCCACCGCCATCCAGCCCATTGGATCCGACCGCCGCATTAGGAGGCAGGCGGTCGGAGCTCGGCTGTCGGGGAGAAAGACCGCCGTGTCCGACAGGATCAAGGATCCCGTCAGGGCGGCGGTCGGACTCCTATTCCCTGCAAAGACGGCGGTGCCTGCTCAGGCACCACCGTAGGGATTAGTATGTCCCTTTCCTCCTGCCCTTTCATGGCAGTTTACCTACCATGAAAAGGCAGGCAGAAAGCGACTTTGGGTGCCCTTAGCAGGGCTGCCTTCCCCCCTGGCCCTCTGCTATGGGGCCTGGGGGGCACCTATGGTGCCCCCCTAAACATCCCTGCACTATGTGGCAGGCACCGCATGGTGCCTGCCACATAGTGCAGGGATGTTTTAAATGTGTATCATTTGTATTGCGGCATGTGCTGCAGCCCGCAACACATGCCACAATGCAAAATGTACACATTGCGACCCGGTGAAGGCAGTCGCATCATAAGGCGGGCAGCGGGACCGCCGACTTCAAGTCGGGCGGTCCTGCTTCTGCCACGGTGCCAGTCGGATGAGAGTCTGACCGGCATCGTAATCAAGCCCTATGTATCCATATTCTTGTGACATATTCCTGATTATGTGCCCATTTTTACTCTTACCAACTGCTACTCTCCAAAGTATTCTCGCTCTTCCTCCGCCATATGCTCACTTCTATTTTTAAAACTATCCTACGTACTACTACATATTTATTATTTTTACTCCTACTTACTCCTACGTTTACCTAATCTCTCCTATCACTCTTAGTCTTGCTTGCTTACTGCTACCCCAAACTATGTCTAATCTTAGCCCTACTTACCCCATTAATATTCCCACTTCACAAATTCTTAGTCCTACTTCTATGCCTACTTACTCCTGCTTACTTCTACTCCTTGCTGAAGTTACTCTTAGCCCTACTTACCCCCAGTCTTACTCCTACTTACTACTACCCTCTTGTTTCTGTTCTAGCTATTTTTACTTCTACCTATTCTTATCTTCTACCTTGTATTGTTAACTCCTATACTTATCCATACTCTTACTCAAATGTATGCCTAATCTTACTTCTATTTAAGCTTATTTTACTTATTCCTAACATTAGCTCCTGCAGCTCATAGCTATGTTCACACTTACTTCTGCTCCCACTTACTTCAAATATTTCTCCCACTCCTTCCTACTCTTACCTACTGCTAAACGTACTTCGACTTGGTCCTAATCAATCCTACTTACTACTTATTCCTCCTCTAACTTCTACCTACCACACTCTTAACCTACACTAATTCCTATTCTTACTCCTACATTTACCGTACCCTCTTTCCTATGCTTACTCCTACTTAGACCTTTTCTCTTTTACATGCTCCTACTTATTCCTGCTTATTCCAATTTACTACTGCCTACTTATACTGTTTCACTTTCTACTACATGCTGCTTATCTTACTTCAACCAACTTGCTCATACCTAATCCTAGTTACTCCTACCCTTACTGCTGTTCTTACTCCTAGTTACACTACTCCTAATTGTTCTAATCCTGCATTTTATTTACTTACTCCTAGTCTTTCTTTTTCTTACTTCTGTTTACTCCTATGTGCCCCTTACCAAAACCTACTCCCTACTCGTATTTGTTCCTACTCTTACTCCCACAAATTCCTACCTAATCACACATACTCCTACTTTCTCCTACTCAATTTACTCCTAAACACACACTCACCCACAACCACATTCACTTTCACACTGAATACTCAATCACATGATGACAACCATATTCACTCTCACGCTTTATGCTCAGTCCCATGGTGATAAATCATACAGTTTTCAGAGTGAGTGTGTACGCTAATCCTTACGTCTTTATGTCTATTAATTGAGTGTATTTGTACGAGCAGGTATGAATGAGTATGTGCGCAAGCGTTTGGTACAAGGATTGGTCTACAATTGTGTAAATTTGTCGGTGTGCATAATTGTGTCTCCATGGCCTTTGTTCTTGCATTGTATATACACATATATAAATACATATATATATATATATATATATATATATATATATGTATGTATGTATGTATGTATGTATGTATGTATGTATGTATGTATGTATGTATGTGTATGTATGTATGTATGTATGTATGTATGTATGTATGTATGTATGTATGTATGTATGTATGTATGTATGTATGTATATATATATATATATATATATATATATATATATATATATATATATATATATATATATATATATATATATCCATGTAAAAAAACAAAGATTACCAGGAAGTTATAGTTAGGAAATAGAATTAAAGAAACTTTAGCAATTCACTGAAAAAAACAAAGGTTACAGTAAGGCTCACATTTCACTCATACAAAAAGCAGTTATAGTTACCTCAGCTAACTATAACGTACACCCCGCAATACATTGCTTATGACCTTACATATTACATCACTCATAACACGATCAGTGACATCACTGATGAAACCACTGATGACATAATCCAGTGAGTGTAAGTTATTAAACATGTATACTAACCTACTACAAAAGTTAAATTACTATACATGGTGCACTGCTACTGAGTGATACTGCTTCTCACATATACTATGTGAGTGGCTGTGTGACTGTATGTATCCTTGTGTATATGGGTGTGTGAGTGGCTGTATAGGAGTATAAGTGGGTGTGTGAATAACCTCTTCATCGCTTCCACACAAGGTGCAAGGGAAACCAATGAAAACATAGGGCCCGATTCACAAAGAGTCACCGCAGTCGTGGCGGAGGCACCGTAGTTGTGGAGGAGTCTCTGCACTCGTGGCGGAATCTCCGCACGGTGCACTCTATGCAGTGCGCTGTGTGGAGACTATGCCATGAATGACGATACTCTGCCATGAATGCGGAGAGTCCGCCAAGACTGCGGAGGATCTCTGTGAATTAGGCCCATCGTATACAACTTCTTATTGGTGATGGTCCACAGAGTGCTGCCTTAAAAGTAACACCTCTGCAATGACAGTGTGTTGATCGCATAAACGGCAACCACAATAACACGTTAAGAACACTAAATTCCCTCTATTCTAAAAAATACTGCCTTGAAATATTCATGACGGTACAAAAATATTGAGGGTCTGCACATTTCGTTCAAAGTATTGTTGGTACACAAATATCAGGCGTTGATAGACATAATTAACCTTAACCAACCAATGAACTCAGCTTTAGAAATTTAGTGCCCACATTGCGGACCTGCTGAGGTTTTTTTTTGTTAAATTACTTCATGATTATTAAGTCATTGTTATTAAGCATATCTGTATTTTTATATTAAAAATTGTAATCAGTCGTTTATGTCCTTTTAGCAGTTTGTAATGAGAATAATATGGTTGATTTGTATATATTTTTTTTAACTTGATGGTTCTTTAATGGTCTTGATAGTCCAAACAGAGTAAAGTGAATTGAAATTGTTGGAACCCAAATATCCATTACTGTCTTTACTTGTTCCAGCCATAAATCTGCTTATTCTGTTCTTTCTTAAACCAGGGTCCTCCATAATACTTTTCAATTGAAAATGTGCTCCTGAGTCAGCGCTATTTCAGAATTTCTAAAGGGGAACCTTGTCTCCTCTTTCCACATTTTAGAATCAAGATCTTCTCATCTCCATTTTACATATATATGAATAGGCCGGGGGCTTCCAAAATGGAACCTGCTGGTCTCCTATTTCTCTGGTTCACTCGTACACACAATGCATGTACTACACAGGCCACACACAACACAGGCCAAAGACATACACACTCACCAATTACATGTCTAACAGGCAATGGGATGTTAGTGCTTGGACCTGATTTAGTGCACAGAAGCAATACTTTACACAGGTAGGCCTCCACACCTGTGACACAGATAAGAAGATCTGATTCATAAAAGACGGTATGCTCCCACCATCGCCGTACATGCTAAACCCATGATAGGGAAGGTAGTACACAGACAAAAAAATTACAGTTAGCTTGGTGAGTTCCTTCAGGTAAAGGACCTTGTTTATGTCAAGGGACAGGACTAAGCCTCTGTGCACAAGTTTGTGTGAGGCTGGAGCCAAATACAAAACCCAGGAACCAGATACACTTAGTCAGGCACTCAGGGCAGAGGATTACGACTGTACAGCACACAGGGGACATTCCTGTCCCAACAACACCTCAGCACTGGAACTCGGTCCGAGCACCAAAGCATACACACTTCAGCACTGAAACTAGTTTTGGCCAATAAGGTACTTAACACTTCGCTGTCAACAGCAACAGTGCCCCTCTCCTGGAAACAGGATAAAATCTTGCTCCTGCTAAAGAAACCCTCGGCGGACCCTGGAAAGCAGTCCAACTATAGGCCAATATCTTTACTACTGCCCTATCTAAAGTGCTGGAGAAGCATGTAAATCAGCAGCTTTCCCAGTACCTTGAAATCAATAACCTGCTCCACCCTAGCCAGTCCGGCTTTACACTCAACTTCAGTATGGAGACGGCGTTAATGGAGGTGGCAGAATCAATCAGAGGCACCTGGATGCTGGTGGGAAGGCAGTGCTGATCATGTTAGATCTGTCAGCGTACTTTGACACGGTCCCCCACTCCAGACTTCTAGCGCATCTCCAATCCATCAGGATATTTGGATGCTTGTCCAACTATCCCGATGGATAAATAAAACAATAAATTACTTCAAAATCATTTCCTTTCACATTAAATAATTATACTCAATTGAAACCGCAGTTCACTGGGAAATACACTGTGCCTTTTGTGATCAAACGGGGCACCAGGCAGGGTTGCCCGTGCTCACCCCTTTTATTTGCTATATATATAGATCCTTTAATCCGGCGGCTGGATGCCTCCCGGGAAATTGAGCCTATTATTTACCATGGGTTAGCAACAAAAGTCCTTGCGCATGCTGACAATGTCGCTTTAGTCACCCCCAACCCACTAGCAGCACTAGCTGCAGTCGAGGAGACAGCTCAAGCATTTGGTGGGATTTCCGGATATGCCCTAAACAGGCAGAAGACCCAGATAGTTATGAACAGGGGGATCAGCCTCTCTGACCCGCAGGTGACAGATTCAGCGGTTTACTTGGGTATTAATATAACCTCTGAATTGAGTGATCTGGTGGCTATAAATATTGATCCTGTACTCCGGAAGGCTAAAAAAGACTTTGATAAATTTCACAATTTGCATCTGTCACTGGTGGGCCGCTGCAATGTGGTTAAAATGGTATTCTTACCAAAAATACTCTACTTGTTTAGGGCAATAGCCCTAGAATATGGGAAGCAATGGTTTACTGCACTGGAGAACCTGGTAAACCGGTTTATTTGGGCACACGGTAAAACTAGGAGGGCCTTACGGTATATGACACTGCCCCAGGAAAGAGGTGGTTGGGCGGTTCCGGATTTTAAACTCTATTATTGGGCTGCGGCTCTTCAATATACGTGTGGGTTGTTTGGTGGGCGATCTGAAGATTCAAGCGCTGAAGATCGATTGCCAGATGTATATAGGTTACTGGTGGGGGAGGACGCAGTGAACTGCTTTATGAAATTCAGTGAGCCTAGCTATTTTAAAAGAACAAGGTTCAAAACTATGCAGGCAGCCTTTAAAATCTGGGCTGCCCTTAAGAAGAAGACGGGACTTGGCAGAGTGAACTTTTATACCCAGTTTTTTGGAAACCCCACGCTGGCAGAAATCTTCCCTGATCAAATCATGGCGGAGTGGGCGGGCGGGGTCTTCTGAAAGTCGGGGACTTAATGGGTTCTGAGGGAATCTATCAATTTAAAGATATTCAGGATAAGTTTGGTATTGGTACTAGGAACTTCTTTAAATATCTCCAGCTTAGAAGTTTTTTGAGCAAAAAGATGGGCGGGCTTAATGGCTTTGGTAAAGTTAAAACCATAGATGCTATAAGAAGCAGTGAGGGCTGCGCCATTAAAAGAATTTATTTTGAACTTACATCACTCAAGCAGGACGATCTAGAAAAGCACGGCGAAAAATGGAAAGATAGGCTGGGCATCGATTCGGATAACTTTCTTGAGTCTTTAGAGCTGGGGCAGACCGTTTTATGCTCTGCTGGGCTTCAGGCTCAGCACTACAAGACAATTTTCTCGCTTTACTACACCCCGGCTAGGATAGCACAGTGGGGCGGGCAGGAGGGAACCAGGTGTTCCCGGTGTGATTTTCCAAGCGCAGATTTAGTTCATATGTTCTCCACCTGTCCGCGTCTTGATATGCTAAAATGCTCAATTAGGACATTTTGTGAACATACTCTGGACCTTAAAGTTAAGTTAACCCCAGCCTTAATGCTCCTTGGGGTTGATAACAGCCAGGGGCAAGCTATGTTTCACCGTTTTCTTTTTCTTGCTATGGCAGTTTTGCGAATCTGTGTTGCTTCAGCCTGGCTAGATCAAGCAGCTCCAACCTTTCAGCATTGGCTTGCCAGGCTACTCGCTGTATTTAATCTGGAGAGGGGAATTTACGAAAGGAAGGGCAAGAGAGGGAAAACTCTAGGCAGACGTATATGGGCACCTATTTATAGCTGGAAGGAATCGCAGTTCTATAATGGGCCCTAGATATTTGAATAAGACTGGTATGTTCCCATCGCCGTGATATATCCCCTCTGTTTATTTTTTATTTTTTGCAGGAATTTTATACTATAGAATAACTGTTAGAGCTTCCTTTCAGCAGTGGACAACTCTCAGCTTACTTATTTTTTTTCTCTTCCCAATTAGAGCTAATTTTAAAAGTGTGTAAAAGAAAGTGTTTATTTTGAAAATGTCATATATAAAAGAAGGAATGATTAATCCTCATACGTTAACGAAATGTATGTACATAATTGGTGCTGTTTATACATGAAAAACTGCAATAAAAATATTTTAAAAAGAAACCGCAGTTCACATACCCTGGACCAGAATATTCTGCCCTAGCGCAATGTCAAGATGATTGGCATACCACTCTATCTTGCCGTACAGTATTAGTGTAAGAGTTGGGCCTCCTGATGTACAATTTTAAATAAGACCTGCACACATATCCCTGAGTCCTGCCTGCATAACAGTCACATGCACAGATACATGGTGAATGCCTCACCCTTCAAACAGCAGTGACGTTAAGGCCGAACCCGACCACCACTGGACCATGGGACCTGATGCAGAAGTTATTGGAGGGGGTTTTCCACCCCAAACGCCCCTTGAAGCTACCCTATTGTTGATGATGTCAATTGCCAGCCAGACCATTTATGATCCTTCTTCAGGTTTATCCATACATGTAAGTGAGTAATCCAATATTTCATGTAAAATATTGTCCAACAGTGACCTCCAACGCACACATCCAATGATGCATCCTTTTTGGCCACCAAAAAACTGGATACAACAAAGTTGGAATATCATTCAATATTTTTGAATAAAAGTTGCAAAGTGATTGACTAATAAATATGAATACTAAACTGAGAAATACTTTCAGGCAGCTGGCTTTGGACCAGGGCCGTGCTCTCTATTAAAGAGTGTGATCTTTTCCTTTTCCCTTTCTTGTGTTTTTTTAGATTTCTTCTCTCCCCCACTCTCTTATAACCATTTCTGTCACATGGTTGATAGGGGCATTAGCGACATGGTTAAGTTAGCATGAGCCCGGTCGCCATGATGCTGCTTTTGCGCAGGACACTACATGCTTTTGTTTTGCACGTCTCAGTTTCTACCTTTCACATGAGAACACTTTGCTGTGCCCATTCTTTGTCTGTTCCTGGAGTTTAGTCTGAACACTGTGTGCAAGGTCGATAAACAATGTCTCTTGTTGTTCTGTTCTGGTCAGACCCTAGCACCTAGTCAAAACATACCGGTGCAGCTGCTACAGGCGGGAACTCATACTTTGATATTATGGGGATGCGCGCTTATGTGGCACACACTTGGAGAGGGACCTTTCCATGGAGAAGAGCAACGAGCACCTGTGATGTAGAAATACGATCTATGTCGTGAGGTATGGGGTCTGCTGACAAAGCCCAGAGATCTTCTATTATATAATAATAATTCTACTTACCAAGGGGAGGGAAGGAGCTTAGACACTGTAGTCCTTTCTCCACCGTCTTTATAAAATGACGTCTCCCTTTATGATATATGGCCTTACTGCAATGCTAACCATATTGGTAATATGTATCTTTCTGCTTGTTGTGGCACGTATACTGCATCTAAGAGCACGTTAGTTAAAATAAATGTTTTAAACTATCTTCGTGTTTCTGTTTGATCTTATTGTGGACGAGTATGAGTAAGTGAGTGAAAAAGTGTGCCTTGTGTCCGCGATTCCTGAGAGATCAGGGAGTGTTGTGTTCTTTGGTGTTCAATCATTTGTTACTCCGGTTGTGAGTAGGAGAGCGAGTGAGACACTATAGCTAGTCGGTCCTGGGCTCGTGGGTACTATGGTGGTAAGAAGGCACAGCCCCTATGCACCAAGGTCCCATAATCCTGCGCATAGTTCTGCGAATGTGCAGAATCCCAGCAACATTCCAAATTATTTTTTACTCAACAGTGCAGATGAAACCTGATGGATTTTATTTGTTTCAAAAAAGAATAAGAAAAAGGATAACCAGAAAAAACAGGTAGAGGAGGATCAGAAGTTGGTACGTGGAGCGAGACGAGGGCCATAGATATGGTTGATATTCATAGTACCGGTTCTGGATAATTCTTTGGTTGTTGGCGAGCCTGTAATCGGTGGCACAGTTGTAGAATGGCCAGTCCATGAGGGAGCAGTGGCTGTCTGTAAAACTGGAAGTGACAAGAAATGAGGTTTAAATATTTTGCCAATGGTCATATGTTTTGAGCATCTATTTTACACACTTCTACTATTTGTAGGGCACAATACAGATTTCTGGACACCTTTTATATACAGTCCTGGGAGTATCAATGACCGTTGGTTAGCTTGTTTGGTTTTGTTGCATTGTGTTTGGTTAGAGGAAATCGATTTATTCCCAAAATATTTTTTAATAATGGTTCTTATTTATTGATGAGAAAACAAACCTGTGCGATGCTGTCCAGGATCTTTATAGTTGGCTATGTGTATGGAGCATGTGCTGAAGGACTTTAATGGTTGTTTTGTTTCACTGGGATTAGTGATTGCCCACTGGCTGGCCTGAGTACACTGTGAATCATTGGCAAACTATAGAGCTCCGATGCAATGTTGTTACACTTGAGGATGTGGTATGCTTAGGCTAACTTGTACTAATTGGATGTAAGATATTTGCTGGCACTTGGTGTTGATTTGGCATCACTTTGCTAACTATATGGGTTTCTACCCATATTGCTTGAATGTTGGTGCCAGGAGTGCAGTCTGACCTGTTCTGATGGGTTGGGACAGATTTTATGTGGGATAAAGTACTCTTACCCATGTATTATAAGGATATTGCAAGTCACCTAGGAGTTTTGTGACCATAAAGAAGAACACGGTCAAATACCAAGTTCCTTACAAAGTCAAGTTCATGACTTACAATATTGTTTTGACGTATGGCAGAGGGTATTTTATAATGCGTTGTCACACCATCACCCTTCCCACCAAGTGCTTAATAACTCTTAAGTGTCTTTTCTCTTTCATATGAAAGAGATAATATGTTTTCAGACATGAACAATGAAAATGGAAACTGTAATGCAAAATTACACACATTGAACATAATTTAGTAATTTAACTTAAATTATAATCAGTTTAATGTAAGTCTGATTAAAAGAAGGCTGTAGCTCAGAATGTATAGAAACATGCAGAGAAATTATAATATTTCTGTAATAACTAACAATGCACAAAATAAACATGCTGACATAAATATCTCCTTTCTGCTGATCACAGTTCAGATTAGAAAAACAGGTCAGAAGAACAAAAAGCCAGTTCACATTTTCATTGTTTAAAATGCAGCTCCAATTATGCTCTGTGGCCTGCCTTTAACACTGGCTGTTTGCTCTGGCAGCAGGTATAGTGGATAACTTATGAAAGTTTAACAGCTACAGCATTTCCTTTATTACAGGTGACTTGAGATGTCGTAGTAAGTACTAATAATTGTTTATTCGGATTAAAAATCCATAAAACATACATAAAATAAACACAATTATCATGATTTCAATAATTAAAAGAAAAACAAAATACATTTTCATACGACCAGCTTCAGACATTCTGATAAACTCAATTATGCCTCATCCTACCTATACACAGTAATTCATATTTGAAGTTTCTCCATAAAAGCATTCCATACAGTATTTGAAAAAAGCTAAAATATATATATAAAATTAGCAGCATCCTTTCTGGCTTATTATTGCACTTTATGAGACGAAAGCCCAGGAAGAAGTAATCTTTTATAGTAGCTGCATCACTATTTTAAGTGCGCTGATCCAGCAAAATTCTTCTAAAATACCAAATGATTTTGGATAAGCTACAGATGAATTCCCAAATGGCGCTCTTTCCACCGACTGCGAATTATCCATGCAGCGTGCAAAAATGTTGCTAGACTGACAACAATCACCTGCCTTGTGTCTGTTTTAATAATATTCTCAGAGGTGGAGAAAGATACCTTATGACATAATGGGCTAATCCATTTTCTTTTTGGCAATTTATAGGCCCCACAGAAAAATACAAGATATACTAATGATTCTGGAGCATTGTCACAAGCGGGGAAAAAAGTGTTCGAATTCTTGGCTTTTGCCCATTTAGCTGTGAACTCTAGGGTAGGCAGAGCCCCATACCTAGACTTTAAGTATAACTGTCTGGAGAGGGATCCTTGGATGACATCTAACGTAGGCTCATAGAATGGAAAAGTCTTGTGGTTGAAAAATTGATCTGTCAAACTCCCTGATTTACAGCCTTTGACTGTTTCTCCCCAGAAATATCTTCTACACCGATCTTTTATCAATTGCCTTGGTGTCGATTGTGAGTCATCTGGACAATCCCAGAGATTCTCAAGGTTTAGGGATTGAAACATTTTCCTTAAGTACGACAACCAAGGAATTCTCAAATGTCCAGCTGATTTTGAAATCTCTCTGAGGGTGCTCTATAGGATTCTAGCTCTGATGTTGACCATATCCTGTGCAAAAATAATAATGGTCTCGACTGAATGGTAAATGAAATGGAATGTAGACCCATGTCTTGCATCACTGGAAGGATTGTAGAACTATATGGAAGATTCATTAGATGATTAAGAAACGTATTCTCTACTACTGATAGCTCATTGGTAGATGTATAAACCCAGAGTTCTGCGTCGTAGAGAGCGGCACTTTTTGCCCTAACCTTGTATACCTCTAGTGCAGGTGCTACGCTTGTTGTTTTCAGCTTCCTTGCCATCCTTAGGATAGCCTCAGTCTCCTGCTGTAGTTTTAATGCACTTTTGCTTATTTCCGCCTTCCAACAGAAATTTTGCGACAGGGTCACCCCAAAGTAAATAAAATCCGAAACCTGCTCTAAAGATATATTATTGGCAGTTATTCTTGGTCTGGTTGATTTGTAGGGATTGAACACCATATATTTAGTCTTATTTATATTCAACTCTAGATCCCAATTCGGCACAAAACATCAGGGAATGGTTCAAAATTGCTTGGAGGCCTCTTGGAGTCTTTGAAATAAGAAGGGTGTCGTCCGTGAAGAGTAGCATGGGATACTTTGCGGCACCAATCCTGGGAGCGTCATTATTTTGAAATTTCAAGGTTTCTGACAGATCATTAACAAACAGAGAGAAGAGAGTCTGGGCTAAAACACAGCCTTGCCACACTCCCGTCTCTATTTTAAAAGCTCCTGTTTTTTCCCCGCCCCTCCCATATCTCACCTGCACTTGATTGTTCTCATGGATTTTTATTAAGATTTCTAAAATATTGGTTGGTACTTCCTTGTTGCCAAGCACTTCCCACAGTTTAGATCTTGGAACCATATCAAAGTCTGACTTAAGGTCAACAAAAATGACCTAATGTCCTAATAGAACGGTTTTCCAGTAGATCAAGTTAAATCTAAAAATTTGATCTAAAGTGCTCATTTTGTGAAAACCCACTTGCAGATTTGTAGATATGTTGTTTGTCAATGCCCAATCTGACAATTTTCCCAGAACCTGTCGACAAAAGATCTTTTCAAACCCGTTGATTAGGTTAATAGGCCTGTAGTTCCTGGGCTCATCCCGTTGGCCTTTCTTATCAATCGGGACGATCTCTGCACTATGCCAGGACTCAGGTATTGGACCCCCTCTTAAAATTGCCCTCGCAATGAGATTTAAGTATGTGGCCCAAATATCTGGCTCTGAAGCGTATACTAAATGACTAGAGATGTCACGACTCAACTGTAATAAGGAAATTAGAGACATATTTCTTTAAGGGATTACAGGCTCCCATGTATTAGAAGTAAACTTCTAAAATGTTTGGTAAGTGATTCTGGAAATTTGATGATAGGCAATTAAATGGCATATTTCAACTGTTTTGGATGAGTGGGATAAGGACGTGTGTGTGTTGCTGCAGGGCTAAATGATATTTCTAGGTATTTGGTTCTAGTGTTAGCATCATTACAGCCAGCAATTATAAGCAGAAATAAGAGCTAAGGACTGCTGATTTTGGTCTAGACTGGGCTTCTCCGAGGAGTAGCATGTGAGCTGCTGGTAGCTCGCCAGCCGCTTGTAAGTAGTTCTCCTTTGTGCATCCCAGCCTGCTAAATTAGAAACGTTTGCTTTGCGTGTATTGTTATATGTATGTCAAAATTGAAAAACGTGTACGCAAGACGAGCTAGTGTTTGGAGAAAAATGGTTGCATTTCCATATTATACCTGAAGCTGCCATATGAGTGATAAATAACACAGTGTTGGGGAGACTTATTACTAATATTATTATCTTTGCGTCCTGGGCATTGCAGCTATGGCTGTCATCGGTTACACATATGGACGCATTCCAATAAAGCCTTTTTTACATTACTACTGACAACCCTGCCTACAGCACTGAGGAGATCAGCGCTGACCTTTTTCTATAGGATGGCCACTACTGCCATCTTGCCTGCATTGATCACTATTACAACATTAATAATAGCAGTAGCTCGGGATTATTTTCCATGCACATAAGTAGCTCTTATCACAGAAAAGGTTGGAGACCCCTAGTCTAGACTGATAGTGTACGTATACCCTGCTCTATCACTGTTTCAATGAGAGCCCTCGGTTCACCAGTGTAGGCCGCTTTGTGAATAGCAGATCATGCATTGTGAGCACATAGAACATTGCCAGTCCCCAGGTGCAGCCCATGAATTGCAGATCAGAGGCAGTTCTTTAAATCTAGCAGTGCATGAACTTTAAATCACAAATCCCATTTCCCAGCAGCCTCAGTGTTTCATGGGAGCCCTACCCCCTAGGCAGTCCCACTCTGGAGCCCCTACCAAGGGCACAAGCCACTGGCAGCAGTCCTGAGCCACACTGTTATTTCACCTGAGGGGTCCAAAGGCAGACCGCAGGTTATGATCACGCTCTGTTCAAATGTGAGGGTTCCAGACACCGGTAGCAGGCCAGAACCATGCAGGCATACAAGCTCATGACAACATGCCAGACACATCCTGTTATTAAACCAGAGGACACCAAGCGCTGACAGCAGGAGAACACCGACCATGCTGGTATTAAACCTGAGGACACCAGGGGAGGGCAGCAGGCCAGACACATCCTGTTATTAAACCAGAAGACACGAAGCGCTGACTGCAGGACAACACCGACCATGCCGGTATTAATCCTGAGGACACCAGGGGAGGGCAGCAGGCCAGATACATCCTGCTATTAAACCAGAGGACACCAAGCGCTGACAGCAGGACAACACCGACCATGCCGGTATTAAACCTGAGGACACCAGGGGAGGGGAGCAGGCCAGACACATCCTGTCATTAAACCAGAGGACACCGAGCGCTGACAGCAGGACAACACCGACCATGCAGGTTCTAAATCTGAGGACACCAGTGGAGGGCAGCAGGCCAGACGCATCCTGTTATTAAACCAGAGGACACCAAGCGCTGACAGCAGGACAACACCAACCATGCCGGTATTAATCCTGAGGACACCAGGGGAGGGGAGCAGGCCAGACACATCCTGTTATTAAACCAGAGGACACCAACAGCTGACAGCAGGACAACACCGACCATGCCGGTATTAATCCTGAGGACACCAGGGGAGGGGAGCAGGCCAGACACATCCTGTTATTAAACCAGAGGACACCGAGCGCTGGCAGCAGGACAACACCGTCCATGCCGGTATTAAACCTGAGGACACCAGGGGAGGGGAGCAGGCCAGACACATCCTGTCATTAAACCAGAGGACACCGAGCGCTGACAGCAGGACAACACCGACCATGCAGGTTCTAAATCTGAGGACACCAGGGGAGGGCAGCAGGCCAGACACATCCTGTCATTAAACCAGAGGACACCAACAGCTGACAGCAGGACTTCACCGACCATGCCGGTATTAAACCTGAGGACACCAGGGGAGGGCAGCAGGCCAGACACATCCTGTTATTAAACCTGAGGACACCAGAGGGGGGCAGCAGGCCAGACACAACCTGTTATTAAACCAGAGGACACCAATGCAGACAGCAGGACAACACCGACATGCTGGTACTAAACCTGAGGACACCAGGGGAGGGCAGCAGGCCAGACGCATCCTGTTATTAAACCAGAGGACACCAAGCGCTGACAGCAGGACAACACCGACCATGTCGGTATTAATCCTGAGGACACCAGGGGAGGGGAGCAGGCCAGACACATCCTGTTATTAAACCAGAGGACACCAACGCTGACAGCAGGACAACACCAACCATGCCGGTATTAAACCTGAGGACACCACGGGAGGGCAGCAGGCCAGACACATACTGTTATTAAACCAGAGGACACCAAGTGCTGACAGCAGGACAACACCGACCATGCCGGTACTAATCCTGAGGACACCACGGGAGGGCAGCAGGCCAGACACATACTGTTATTAAACCAGAGGACACCAGCGCTGACAGCAGGACAACACCAACCATGCCGGTATTAAACCTGAGGACACCAGGGGAGAGCAGCAGGCCAGACACATCCTGTTATTAAACCAGAGGACACCAAGTGCTGACAGCAGGACAACACCGACCATGCTGGTACTAAACCTGAGGACACCAGGGGAGGGCAGCAGGCCAGACACATCCTGTTATTAAACCAGAGGACACCAATGCAGACAGCAGGACAACACCGACCATGCTGGTATTAAACCTGAGGACACCAGGGGAGGGCAGCAGGCTAGAGCCATGCTGTGGTGCGCTGCTCTGGACGAACACGGAGGTCGGCCTCAGCGGCTGCGCCCGCCTACTGACAGGAGGTTGTGTGAGCTTTACCTAGTGGGACAGCCAAATTATGGAGATCTGAAAAAATGGCCAGCAGACTACATTTTGAAGAAAAACGTGCATTGAAATGGAAAAGGAGGATTTATAATGTGTGCAAAACAATTCTTGAACACCTTCCAGAAAGTCCTGCACCATATTTTAACCTGCCTTCCAGAAAGTTCTAGAATCTTCCAAAAAAGCTTCCTTCCAGAAAGTTCCGGAATTTTTGGAATCTCAGATAGAAGAACTTACTGTTGACAACTTCCTGTTTCCTTTTCAGAACAATGTTAAGAGTTTCAGAATTGTTTCTTCGGTCGCAACCCAGTTGCAGGCTTGCACTCAACAGTACCTCTCCTTGTTCCTGATTTGTGGTGTTACCCTGGGGATGGAAATTTGTCAGCTGCTACTCTTCCCCATTCTGTGAGTTCCCTCCTGCAGTCAGCTGCCCAGTTTCTTGGCCTCGTTCCGGAATTTTTTGTGCATGTATCTTTTTCATGCTACCTGCGATTCCTTGCCGCGAGCACTGTCTCTTCCACATTGCATCCCTGTGTGGACCAAAGTGGCTACAAGAGGGTGTCGCCCCTGCCTTGGACAAGCCCAGGACAGATTTAAGAAAACTGCCAGCTCCAGCCCTTCATATGCTGTTATTACTCCAGAGGGAACACGGACTAGCAGCAGGCCTGAACAATGCTGTTACTGAACCTCAGGGCACCAGACACTGGCAGCAGGCCAGAGCCCCAGTCGCATTACACCTAGGGGCACCAGAAGTTGGAGTTGGCAGCAAGCCAGATCCACAGTGTTATTCAACCTAAGGGCACAAGATGCTGGCAGAGGGCCAGAAACACTTTTGGTAAAACTCAGGGCTCCAGACATAAGACAAAAGACCAGAACCACACTGTTAATAAAACTGAGGGCAAAAAAAGCTGGCAGTAAGACAGGACCACACTGTTATCAAAACTGATGGTAGGAATTGCTAGCAGCAGGCAAAACTCTACTTTAATTGAAACTGGCTATAGATAAATGCATTCATATTTGACCTTGCTTTGTCTATGCACTAAGGGATCATTTTCTTATTTTTGGCATAGGGCAGCGCCGCAAGCCTTTCTGCGGCGCTGCCCTAGATAAAAAAAAAGGGCAGGAATTTGCTGTATCTATGAGATACAATGCATTCCTGACCTCTTTTAATGCAATGGCGCACAAGTGGCTGCCTAGCACCAACGCAGGCACCCTTGCACCTTGTTGCAAGGGTGCCTGCGTTGAAATCAGGTTGTTTTCATGCAGGAAGAGACACGTTCCTTCACAAAACAACCATTACACCACCCCTAGGGAGGCGTAGGCTTTTGACACATTTCCAGGTTTACAGCATGTTGTAAATCTGGGAATGTGTCAAATACCATGGGTGTTACGTGGGAATACCCACTGTAACGCCCATGGCAAGCCTCCCTATCGCAGTGTGAGGCAACGCAGCGACTTGCGCTGCGTTGCCTAACACCAATCTACGAGGACATGAAATGCCACACAGGGTGGCTTTACGTGGTCTTGTAGATATGGCTCTGCAGTGTGAGCCACTGGAGCGTCATTAAAAATTAACGCTCAGGCGGCGCAAGAGGCTTGTAAATGAGCCCCTAAGTATAAATCAATGCACTTCCCCGTTATAACAAAATGGGTGCTGGTTTTGTCAAATTACTAAAAGAGTCATGTATGACTCCCAATCCATTTCGATCAAGCTGTATTTCTTGGTCTTAAAATTACTATTTCGTCTACATGCTCTACTTGCTTACAATCAACTTAGCATATTGCCATCCAGGTACATCTAACAAACTTGCAATTCCTCTAACAGATTCTCTCCCCATCCTAGTTGCCAATTCCCGTAGCGTATACTACGGGAAACTTCCTGCCAAATCTACTCCTGTAAGCCTTTGGCCTAGTTCAACATATGATTGGCCCTCCACATTAGGCCAGTCTGAACTTAGACCTAGTGTTCCTTCTCATGTACTAGGCTGGCCTTGACTGGGAACAAGAGCTTGTCTTTCCATTTTCCAATTAAACCTTCTACTGACCCAGCCAATTCTAGTACTTTTAGACCCATTTCTCTGCTCCCTTTTCCAATTAAAAATCTTGAAAAATAAATCAGCTCTGTTCATTGCACAGCATGGAAAATACTCTTGTTTCTAAGCCTAATGATCTCAGGCTATTACTAGACCAAGGGGACTCAGCAGCCTTATTGTGCTCAACCTGTCTGCAGCTTTTGACATCGTAGTCCATAACTTCACGCTGTTATGTCTATATCAAGTCACAATCTGAGACAATACTTTGGCCTAATTGTTGAGTACTTCCCAGGTCATCCCTCTTCCACCTTTGCGCTCTGCTTTCAGGAAAATTAAGCCTGCTGTTCACCAGGCTCAACGCTTAGACCAACTCTTTTCAAAATCTTGTCTACGTTTCTTCTCTCATCTAATTCAATCGCTTTTTAGGTCTTACCTAGCAGCATGCATGAGCTGTTGCTGTGAGGGGTATTATATACAGTAAAGGACTTTGAGCCCACCCATTACTTAACATTTGCTGGCTTAATTGTCTTTCTTTGTTGCTGCCTCCTAATTGGCCACCATATGCCTCAAATCATTTCCTTTTATTTCTCCAGAGCATGTACCAAGTACTAACTGATTTCAGTTTATTTGCTTTCTTCCGCTTTCTTTCCGCTGCTTGCGCTGGTATTTTTTCCCATTTTTTCTACAGTATTTTGTTGGAATTTGGAGATTCCTTTTACAGCAACAAGCAAATGCGACGGACTCTTGAAGCAGTTTGTAACTTTGTTTTACATTTCAGCACTTCCTTTGACCAATATTTTTTTCTACAATTTTATTTTTGTTGGAACTTGACGATTCATTTCACAGCAACAAGCAAATGCCACGGACTCTTGAAGCAGTTCCTCTATTTGTTTTACAGTTCGGTGCATATTTTTACCAACACCTTTGGGTTGCTTATAACTTTAGTCCCGTTCCTTGTATGAAGTACAGGTTTTTCAACAAGCAAATGCCACAGATTCTTGAAGCAGTTTGTGATTTTGATTTATAGGTTGGCACTTCCTTCCAGGTTTGTTTTTGGCTTATTTACTTTTGGAAAACTTGACACAATGCAAAACAATTTCACTACAAGCCACACAATTCAACTCCACACCATACCACAAAGTGCCACATAGTTACACTCCACTCCTTGCACACAATGCCACAGAATTGTACTTTATTCCACAAAATGCCACACAATTACACTCCACTTGATGCCACACAATGCCACACAAATCAGCTCCACTCCTCGACACACAATGCCATACAATTTCACTCCAAGCCACACAATGCCACTCCACTCCAATCCAAGCCACACAATTCCACTCCACTCCATACTACACTACCCCAATTTAGCCCACGCCACTTCAATCCACTCCAATATACCTCACTCCACTCTGATCTACCCCATCCCACCCCAATCTACCCCACTCCACCCCAATCTACCCCACTCCACTCCAGTCTACCTCACTTCCCTTCAATCTAACCCAATCTACCCCACTCCACTCCATTAGTAAGTAAAGTAAGTAAGTCCGTTTTTATATAGCGCAGCTACTCACCCTTACGGGTCTCAAGGCGCTGGGGGCCATCGTGGAAATTAAGTGAGCTATTGCCCAGAGTCACATGGTGCTGAGCTGAGCTGCCACCGGAGCCGGGGATCTACCCCAATTCTACTCCAATCCACTCCAATCGCCTCCAATCTACCCCACTCCACCCCATTCCACTCCAGGATACCCTAAACTACCCCACTCCACTCCAAACTACCCCAATATACCACATTCTACCTCACTTTACCCCACTCCAATCTACCTTAATCTACTCCACTCCACCTCTCACCACCTCACCCCACGCCACTAACTTTTAGCCATGCAGTCACACTGGTGTACAACATGACTAATACACATTGGGCAAAGTCAATAACTCTCGCATAGGCGAGACCAATTGGCCTTCCCAATACGTTTTTAGTATCCCTTCAATGTCTTATGCCAACAACACACAAATTCTGATTCGATTGGACGACAAAGTAACTCATAACCTCATCAATTTTCAGAACTGTCTTATCTCTGTGGTTACTTGGATGAGCCATAATTCCCGAAAAATCAATACAGAGAAAACAGAAATTCTACTTGTTAGTAGAAACACTTCAGACTGTTCCAGTGCGCTACCCTCATATACTTGTGAATATGTATCCTTATGAGTAAATATGTATACTTGTCAGTATACTGGGCAAAAAAACAATCTGACTGAATCAAGCGCCAGGCAGCCTCCTCATAGCTGTCCAGCACCTGCGAAGGTCCCCGGTTAACTCAAATAACCAAAATTACCAGCTCATCTTTAGGCAAGGGGCGGTTTTCCTAGGACAAAACCAACTGCGCAAACTCATGGTCTTTGCTATTTTACTTTACATTGAATAGTTTTAGATGCAGGTTAGAGGGACCTTAAGTGACCTGTGTGGCGCAGTCCACGCTGTTCGATGAGCCACACGGGCAGAGGGGCATATTTACAAGGAGTTAACGGCACTAGAAAGTCACTTTTTCTGACGTTATGGTGGCGTTAAGTCCTGTGCATTATTTACAACGCGGTATTAACCCCTTCCATGCTCATGACGGAATGGTTCCGTCATGAGCACAAGTTCCAGTGTGCTCATGACGGAACCATTCCGTCATGAGAACATGCTCAGAAAATCCCTCTGCTGCAGACAGCAGAGGGATTTCCCTTTTTTTTTTTTTTGCCTGGGGAGGTGGGGAAGAGCTTTCCCAACCTCCCCAGGCCTCTTTTTGAATTTCATTGCAATGACGATCGCGCGCATGGCGCGCTATCGTCATTGCAACTAGCTGAAACTGAAACTTAGTTTCAGTTTCAGTGTTTCAGTGCTCATGGGGCTATCTCAGCCCCCGAGCACCGAAAAGATGGGAGAGGTATCGTTGGAAGGGGAGAATCTCCCTTTCCAATGGTACCCTTCCTAGTGGATCCCTGCTTGGGGATCACCCCAGGGGGGCGATCCCCAAGCAGGGATCCACCCACTAGACACCAGGAAGGGGGGAGCGGCCCCTTGGGCAAGGGCCTTTGCTCCCCCCATATTTGTTTGGGCACCACAGTCTTTCTGCCCCCCCTGGGGGGCAGATGGGGGCAGCAGCCCCCAATCTGCCACCCAGGGGGGGGCGGAAAGCCCACTAGAAGTCAGGGATTATTATTTTTTATTGACGTTAGGGTGGGGGCTGCCTAAAAAGGGCATGGCAATGCCCCCACCCCCCCCAGAGAAATGTGAGTCTTTCTGCCCCCCCTGGGCGGTGGAAATCCCACTAGAAGCCAGGGATTATTTTTTTTATTGACATTGGGGTGGGGGCTGCCCAAAAAGGGCATGGCACTGCCCCCCCCCAGAGAAATGTCAGTCTTTCTGCCCCCCCCAGGGGGCAGTAGCCCCTAATCTGCCCCCAGGGTGGCAGAAAGCCCACTAGAAACCAGGGATTATTTTTTTTTTATTGACGTTGGGGTGGGGGCTGCCCAAAAAGGGCATGGCACTGCCCCCACCCCCCCAGAGAAATGTCAGTATTTCTGCCCCCCAGGGGGCAGACGGGGGCAGTAGCCCCTAATCTGCCCCCCGGGGGGGCAGAAAGGCCACTAGAAACCAGGGATTATTATTTTTTTATTGACGTTGGGGTGGGGGCTGCCCAAAAAGGGCATGACAATGCCCCCATCCCTCCCCCCAGAGAAATGTCAGTCTTTCTGCCCCCCCCGGGGGGGCAGAAAGCCCATTAGAAACCAGGGATTTTTTTTAATTGATGTTGGGGTGGGGGCTGCCCAAAAAGGGCATGGCAATGCCCCCACCCCCCCTGGGAAATGTCAGTCTTTCTGCCCCCCCCCAGGGGCAGATGGGGGCAATAACCCCATATCTGCCGCCGGGGGGGCAGAAAGCCCACTAGGCACGAGGGATTTCTTTTTTATAATGTAGGGGTGGGGGCTGCCCAGAATGGGCATGATAATGCCCGCCCCAAAAACAATTACCACAGTCTTTATGCCCCTACCCAGAGGCATATTGGGGCAATAGCCCCATATCTGCCCCCGGGGGCAGAAAGCCCACTAGGCCTCAGGATTTTTTTATTTTTATTCAGGGTTGAGGTCAACCCAGAATGGGCATGCCAATGCCCACACCTCCCAAAAAAGTGCCACAGTCTTTCTGCCCCCGAGGGCGGATGGGGAGCAGTGGCCCCTGATCTGCCCCGGGGAGGCAGAAAGCCCACTAGGCGCCAGCGATTACGCTGGCTTTTTATGTGTGGGGGTGGGGGCTGCCCAAAATGGGCATACCAATGCCCCCACCCCCAAAATCATAGCCAGTCTTTATGCCCCCTTGAGGGCATATCGGAATAACCCCCCGATTCCCCTCAGGGCAGCAGAAAGCCCACTAGGCACAGACTTGTTTTTAGCAATGTGCCTACCTGTGGATTTTGGGCCCTAGCGCAGCTCGGCACATAGGAAACCTAGCAAACCTATACATTTTTGAAAACTAGACACCCAGGGGAATCCAGGAGGGGTGACTTGACTGGCTCTCACCAGGTTCTGTTACCCAGAATCCCTTGCAAACCTCAAACTTTGTTAAAAAAAAAAACATTTTCCTCACATTTCTGTGGTGGAAAGTTCTGGAATCTTTGTGGATCCACAAAATTCCACCCACCCCGCATTCCCCAAAGTCTTCTGAGAAAAATGGTACCTCACTTGTGTGGGTGGGTCAAGTACCCGAGACAGGCAAGGGCCCAAAACCTATTGCAGCGAAATCAAAATTACCTATCACAAAACAACCTGGTTTTGCAAGGGGGGTCCCATGAGTTTTGGCCCCGGGCTCAGCGGCCATCTAGGGAAACCTACCAAACCCACATATTTCTGAAAACTAGACACCCGGGGAGTCCAGCAAGGTATGGCTTGCGTGGGACCCCCAACATTTCCCTACCCAGAATCCCCTGCAAACCTCAAATTTTGTTGAAAAAAATAATTTTTTTCTCACATTTCTGTGTGGGAAAGTTGTAGGATCTCCGGGCTGACACAAATTTCCTACCACCCAGCGTTCCCCCAGGTCTCCCGATAAAAATGGTGCCTCACTCTTGTGGGAGGCCCAAGTACCCGCAACAGGCAAGGGCCCAAAACGTATTGAGGAGACATCAAAATTGCCTATCACTAAATGAACTGGTTTTGCAAGGGAGGTCACCTGGGTTTTTGGCCCGTGCTCGGTGGCCAGCTAGGGAAACCTACCAAACCCACACATTTCTGAAAACTAGACACCCTGGGGATTCCAGGTAGGTATGGGTTGCGTGGATCCCCCAACGTTTTTTTACCCAGAATCCCCTGCAAACCTCAAATTTAGCTGAAAAAATAACTTTTTCCACACATTTTTGTGTGGGAAAGTTGTGGGATCACCAGGCTGACACAAAATGCCTACCAGCCAGCGTTCCCCCAGGTCTCCCGATAAAAATGCTGCCTCACTCGTGTGCGAGGCCCAAGTACCCGCGACAGGCAAGGGCCCAAAACGTATTGAGGAGACATCAAAATTGCCTACCACAAAACAACCTGGTTTTGTAAGGGGGGTTACCTGGGTTTTTGGCCCGGTGCTCGGCGGCCAGCTAGGGAAACCTACCAAACCCACACATTTCTGAAAACTAGACACCCGGGGAATTCCAGGGAGGTATGGCTTGCGTGGACCCCCTAACGTTTTCTTACCCAGAATCCCCTGCAAACCTCATTTTAGCTGAAGAAATCACTTTTTCCACACATTTTTGTGTGGGAAAGTTGTGGCATCACCGGGCTGACACAAATTTCCTACCACCCAGCGTTCCCCCAGGTCTCCTGATAAAAATGGTGCCTCACTCATGTGGGAGGCCCAAGTACCCGCGACAGGCAAGGGCCCAAAACGTATTGATGCGACATCAAAATTGCCTATCACAAAACGACCTGGTTTTGCAAGGGGGTCACCTGGGTTTTTGCCCCGTGCTCGGCGGCCAGCTAGGAAACCTACCAAACCCACACATTTCTGAAAACTAGACACCCGGGGGTTCCAGGGAGGTATGGCTTGCATGGATCCCTCAAGGTTTTCTTACCCACAATCCCCTGCAAACCTCAATTTTAACTGAAAAAATCACTTTTTCCACATATTTTTGTGTGGGAAAGTTGTGGCATCACCGGGCTGACACAAATTTCCTACCACCCAGCGTTCCCCAGGTCTCCCGATAAAAATGGTGCCTGACTCGTGTGGGAGGCCCAAGTACCCGCGACAGGCAAGGGCCCAAAACGTATAGAGGCGACATCAAAATTGCCTATCACAAAACGACCTGGTTTTGCAAGGGGGGTCACCTGGGTTTTTGGCCCCGTGCTCGGCGGCCAGCTAGGGAAACCTACCAAACCCACACATTTCTGAAAACTAGACACCCGGGGGGTTCCAGGGAGGTATGGCATGCGTGGATTCCCCAATGTTTTCTTACCCAGAATCCCCTGCAAACCTACAGCTAGGCACGTTGCGTTTTGAGCCATTTCCTGTCGTGGGCACAAGGCCTACCCACACAAGTGAGCTACCATTTTTATCGGGAGACTTAGGGTAACACAGAATTGTAGAGTAACTGTTATTACCTATTGACTTTCGATGCATTTCTGCCTTCCAAATGAAAGACAATGACCTATAATTCTCATGCTAGTATGGGTACTCCCAATTTCGGAAATGTGCAAATATCTACTGTTTCTAAACTCTATATTTTGTTCCCATTTCAGAAATACATAGGTGTCTTTCATACCGATTTTTCCATGTATACATTTTCCCAAATGAATTGCTATATACCCGGTACATAATAAAAAACCATTGCAAGACGCTGCTCAGTTATTGGCTCTGGGTTCGTCGGGTTCTTGGTGAACCTACAAGTCCTATATATCCCCACAACCAGAAAGGTCTAGCGGATGTAATGGTATATTGCTTTCAAACAACTGTCATAATTAGAAGAAGTTACAGGTGAAAACGTTGACACAAATGGCTGTTTATTTCAACTAATTTTCAATTTTTCCTATATTTAACTGTTAGTTTCTATGAAGAAACCTTGAAGGATCTACACAAATGACCCCTTGCTGAATTCAAACTTTTGTCTACTTTTCTAAAATGTATAGCTTTCCAGGATCCATTATTGCTTTCATACCCATTTCTACCATTAACTGGAAAGAGGTTGAAAGCACAAAAAATAGCAAAAATAGGCTATGTCCCAGAAAAATGCCAAAACTGTGTAAAAGATTTCTGACAAAAGTCTGCTTGTCCCTGAAAGCTGGCAAGATGGTGATTTCATCACCACAACCCCTTTTTTGATACCATTTGCAGGGAAAAAACCAGCAGCTTTCATCTGTAGCACTTTTTTCCCATTTTTCAAAAATGTTGCTGTATTTTGGCTAATTTCTGGGTTCCCTCCAGGGAAATCCACAAACCCTGGGTACCTTTAGAATCCCCATGATGTTGGAAAAAAAGGATGCAAATTTGGCGTGGATACCTTATGTGGTCAAAAAGTTACAGGGGCCTAAGCGCGAACTACCCCAAATAGCCAAAAAAAGGCTTAGCACAGGGGGGGGGAAAGGCCTAGCAGCGAAGGGGTTAAGCCACTTAACGTGGCTTAACACCACCTTGTAAATAATGCCCTATCACACAGCACTTAGCGTAAAGGGGCGTGCAATGGGTGTTGCATTGGGCATTCCGCCACAACACCCATTGCTTTTTGACGCTGCCCCATATTTACAAGGTGTGGGGCAGCGCCAAAAATATTGCAAGGGAATACCTGGTCTTAAGCAGACGATATGAGGAGAAATGTTTCCTTTCTCCTTGTATTTTGCTCTTTCCATGTGCATTCTCCAGCACACATAGAAATAGCAAATCGCTAGTAAATACTGTTTATGTGCAGGAAGGTGCAGCATTCTTGTAAATACAGCGCATCCCTGCATTTTGAAACTGACGGAGCGTGGCGTTACCAATTTTGGCGTAACACCACGCTCTGCCATTTTCAAGTAAATATGCCACGGAGAGTGCAGTGGTATTGGATGGAGGGCACTACAGGAAGAGATGGGAAACCAAGGGCAGCTGCATTGAGGGAAGTAAATGTCAACATTTAATTATAACTTGAATACGTTAAGGTCAGTGATTTAGTTCATGTTCACAAATGCATGTGTTAATCTTGCATAGTTGCATTCCCTAAAAGTGTTAGCTATTTTAGCGATGTTGTTTCTGTATTTTTTTCATGTATAACATTACTCTTGTACAGTGCATAATTTGAACTGAGTAGCACCACTTGAGAGCTCTGGGGCTGAGGACACTGCGAGTTTCTCACAGTTCCTGTCAGTGAGTGAAAAAGGTGTTCAGAAATCTTGATGGCCATCCAATCCTGGGCCTCCCTGCAGAGCGCACAGGGCAGCGGCCACGTGTTCTAGTTGTAATTGTGATTCTGTGCATATGGGTTTGATGGGGGTACACTTTTTTCAAAATAGTGACATGGCAAAAGTAAAAGAAAATTTAGTGCTCGCCCGCTACTTATAAGTCATCCCTAACTTTTAAGCCGCACCACTTTCAAATGTCACCAGCCACCACTTCTCCTACTCCTGTTTCCACTGTCCTGAAAATAGGCTTTTTCGTCAACCAGTCTCTCTCACTGTCAACACAGATCGGCAGCATCACTAAACCCTGCTTCCTTCGGCTCTGCCTGCTACACAGGATTTCCCCATTTTTGTCCCAGGACGTTTGTCAGATAGTGGTCCGGGCAGTGATTTTATCCCACCTGGAATAAATACTGTAACTTACTCTCCCTGGGTCTCCCTGAATATGCTCTTGTCCGAGGGGTTCGGGTTCACCGTACAGTGACCTGTCTCCTCTTCCAACTTCCCAGGCATGTTCATCTCTCCTCTTTTATCTCCACTGGTCGTTGTCTTTCAGTACCTAAAGGGATTGTTTCTATCTGCCATGTCCAGCAACACTCTCACCGTCTGGGCCCTCTTTACTTTGTCCAGATTGGTTCATCTAGCTCCTTATTTTGTCTAATTTCACTATTGTCCTATTGGGGGTGAGCTGGGTGTTGGGGGGCGGGAGGGGGTGCTCTTTTTGTTTTACAGACTCCTAACTTTGGAGCTCATTGTCTTTGTCTGTTAGATTCATTAATGATTGTCTCAGACCTTTTTTAATTTCAGGGTCCAACTAAGCCTTTTTTGTTCTTCTAGTTTTCCTCCTAGCGCCAGGATGACCTCCCAAGTGACAGCCTGCTTTAGAAATGTAAAAATAAACATGGCACTATTCATTAGCAATGGCTATTTAATATTGTTCCTTAAATAGTTGTTCAAGCCGAACCAGAAAAGCAGATTTATTGCAATAGACTGAAAATGCACAAATTTTGACTTTTTTTTCGTGCAAAATGTCTTTAATGACCAAAATATATCAGTTGGATATTGTAATGCCTTTAAAAACAAAATAAAATGCTTATTTTAACCTGCGACGGTATTATGATGTTCATCAATTTACTTTATTTCGTTCAGAACAACCTTAAAAAGTGGGCCTCCTAAAGGCATCTTTGCCTCTGCGCCTGTGTACATAATACGGCGCAAGCGCAGAGGCAAAGAGATTCCCTCATTTGTATGGGGCCACGCCTCCATGCAAATAAGGGAACGCCTTCTTATGATAGCGCTGGCGCAACATGCGTGCCAGCGCTATCATTATTACAGAATGGGACGCACAAGCATCTGCGCCCCCCTCTACCAATAGATGAAGCTAAGACACATGCTCTTTTATCAACAGTGCAGTAAACGTAGGATTATAAATAGAATATTAATTCTTAAAATATTATACTGAGCTTTTACAAATGTGATTTTGTTCACTTTTAATGTACTCAGAACAACTGTAAGGTAATTTCCTGCTGTTAGACCTACCAGTTTAAACGTTTTTGATATATACAAAATATAATTTTGCGCTGTAGCAATTCTTCACCAGTAATAAAACGTCAGTGTTCCTAGGGATTTAAGTGTGATAAAAAAAAGTGTGTGTGTGGGGGGGGTGTCTCTAAGAGGGGCGTGTCTATGTAATCAAGGGCGTGGCTTAAGCATGTAAACTAAATTGCTGTGATTTCCACTCACCTGTTAGATGTGAATTTCCTTTTACTTTCTTCTTGTCAATATTTTGACACCTGTGTACTTCTTTTACACACATTTGCACAGAATCACAAATGTAACTGGAATAGGTGACCACTGCTTTGATATGATTGATTTAATTTTTCTAAAGCGCTAATGATTTTCCGGAGGTGTCTTGGCACTACCTATGCCAGAAGGGACATTAGAGAATTTGTCAGTTTTCCAGAATAAACTACTTCAAGATCCAGGGTGAAAAGCCAGTTCTTTAAGTCCTTCCTGAAAGAGATCTCATTTTTCAGTTCCCTGGAGAGACGATTCCAGTATAGTGCTGTGCACCATATCAGGCTCCTGCCTCTCCAGGTGGCTCATCTGTGAGGGGGAACAATCAGTTCTATTTGGAAGATACCATCTGAGCCTATCTCTCAGGTACATCGAGCTCTGGCCCTGCAGGGCCTTTTAGGGTATACAAAGTCCCTTAAAGATTATATGCTTTCTCACTGGCAGCCAGTGAAGACTGCTGATGGCTCAAGAGACTGAACCGTGTCTAGGAATCTTCGTAATAAGTCAGGCTGCCGCATTGTGTACAGTCTGCAACTTTTCCAAGTATTTCTTAAGCAGGTTAGAATAAAGCTCATTGCAGTAGTTTGTTCCCGAAAGAACTAGTCCAATAACCATCGTCTTAAGCATATCTGGAGGTAGAAATTGTGTGATGTTCCTGATTACAAAACACGCAAGATGATGGACGGAATGTTGCACATTGGCAAACATTCACCCCCAGTCACAGATCTGGGTTTAATCCATCGTTATTTTGCTTCACCACGCCACCCCAGTTCAGACATAGCCATATGCAAATCAGTCTTGACCCTGTGCCTCATGGGAACAGTCCAGACCGAACTGCCAAGCCATGTCTTCCCTGGACCGGAATCAAGCATCCTAGGACCGGTTTCGGGCTTTCAGCCCTCATCAGCCAGGATAGCTTGACTCCAGTGGCGTAGTGAGCACGGGACCCACGTCTGGGCATACCCTTCCCACTTAGGGCGAAATGCAAAACACACAAGATGATGGACGGAATGTTGCACATTGGCAAACATTCACCCCCAGTCACAGATCTGGGTTTAATCCATCGTTATTTTGCTTCACCACGCCACCCCAGTTCAGACATAGCCATATGCAAATCAGTCTTGACCCTGTGCCTCATGGGAACAGTCCAGACCGAACTGCCAAGCCATGTCTTCCCTGGACCGGAATCAAGCATCCTAGGACCGGTTTCGGGCTTTCAGCCCTCATCAGCCAGGATAGCTTGACTCCAGTGGCATAGTGAGCACGGGACCCACGTCTGGGCATACCCTTCCAACTTAGGGCGAAATGCAAAACACACAATGTGCAGCATTCCGTCCATCATCTTGTGTGTTTTGCATGTTCCTGATTACACACAGGGAGAAAAAGTAGGCTGAAACAACTTTATTTACTTGCCGCTTATAAGATAATCGCACGTCAATCATGACTCCCAGATTTTTCGCCTTCTCAACTGGCTTAGGGAGGGAACCCAATTCTTCAGGCCACCAATTAAGGGACCAGAACGTGGGAAGATTTCCAAACAGGATGACCTCTGTTTTTGTTGAGTTCAATTTTAGGCAGTTCTGGTCCACACACGGCCGACTGCACTCATGCAGTTCTTAAAGATCTTACTCATGTCTGGACCTGTGTCCGATAACGATTCAAGGATTTGGGTATCATTGGCGGACGACACCAACGATAGCCCAAAGGACTTAATTAGAGCTGCCAAGGGGGTTAGATAAAGATTGAAAAGAGTTTGGCTCAACAATGAGCCCTGAGGTACCCCACAAGGTAGCAAAAAAGATTCAGATGTGAAGCCTTTAAAAGCGACTGATTGAATGCGGTCAGTCAGAAAGGATTTCATCAGCTTTAGCACAAGTCTCGGGATCCTCAGGTTCTGTAGGCGGTTAATGAAGAGATTATGATTAACCGTATCGAAAGCCACGGATAAATCAAGAAGGATGAGAGCGGCATTGCCTCCCCCATCCACTACGGCCCTAATCTCTTCTGTAGCCACCATAAGAGCGGATTCCGTGCTAAAACCACTTCAGAATTCGCACTGAGTGTCAAATAGCAAGTTATTTTTATCCATTCATGGCTTTCTCAACCAATTTGGCTGGTAGTGGGAGCCTGGAGACAGGAAGATAGCTATTTAAGTCCTGCTCATTCAAATTGGGTTTCTTCAGAAGCGACGACACCGAGGCTGCCTTCCAGTCTTTGGGGTAGGTTCCAGATCTAAACATAGTTAAAAATCTTTGTCAAGCAAAGAGCAACCTCCTCTGAAATTAGTTGAAAAATATTCGGAGGACAAGGAACAGATGGAGAGCCAGAATTTGAATTTAGAATGACCTGAGTGACCTGCTCTTTTGTCTCTGTGATCTCTGCAGAGAAGTAAAGGATTGGGGGGCACATTTACTATTATTTCACACAACGTGGTGCAGCAAGGGAACGTGAAAGGGAGAGAGCAGAAATACTCCATATTTACAAAGCTATAGAGCATTTCTGCTCTCTCCTTGTGCTGGCGCAGGCACCCAGGCATCATAGTACACATAGACAATCCAAGGAGGCATCTTCCTCTTTCTATGCATGATGCAGAGTGCCTTCACATAGAAAAGGAGGAGAAATAAAATATTTCTCCTTGTTACGCCTCTTCGTGGTAGGCGTACCGATTTCACACAATTCCAGCTTTACAAACCTTAGTAAATCTAGAGTTGTGTGAAATCCATGGGTGAATGCACAGGAATACCTATGCTCCACCCATGGAACACCTACCACTAAGAAATGTAAAGCAACGCAGTGCAAGCTGCTATATTGCGTTACATTTCTTTACATAGAAACAAATGAGGCCTTGCGTGGCTTTGTAATCCCAAATAAGCAGTGCGTTGCCCTGCACCACCTTGTTCAATGCAAGGGCAATGTAAAGGCTTTGGAGTTGCCTTCAGCCTCAACTCCAGAGCGCTCAATCGTATAAACATCTGGAGGAAACTCAATACAAAGTATGCACTATACAAGAGTAACATGCTACGCCAAAAAATGCAGAAACTCAACATCCTAGAAATAGCTCTTAGGGAATACAAGATTAAATAAAACATGTGAAATATAAACAGGAACTAAATCGCTGACATTGATTACCTACAGATTTTTATGCTCATTGTTCAGAAATCGATCAATGCTTTTGTCACTAATGTTAAGGAGGTGAATTTAGAGCCTGTTTCAAATTCCATTTTTAATTATTACATGATCTGTGTAGTATGCCACCCAGCCTACACCCACATGACCTCCGACCCCTCATGAATAACCGTGAATGAGACTGCTCGAGGTCTCCTCCTATATAAGTGAAACTGTGAATGTGGGTTCCAGCTATTGCTGCCCACAGCCTGGTGCTGCCTGCTACCTCTGCCACTGCTCTCTGACTCCACATTGGCGACGAGGGCCACACCCGTGCCGACAGCTCTGCCACCTCCAAATCTCCAGCGCAACACCAGAGGCAAGCGATGGCAGCTTCCCGTGACAGAATCATATCACCTGACATGTGCCACACCCACTGGGCCACACACCACGAACCCACCTGGAGAGAGCACAGTACCACACCAGGAACGCGAGAGAGGGTGAAGGATCAGGGGGCCCACACAATTTATTGCAGGACAAAGCACCCTGACCTGCACCACTGCACCTAGGAGGATCGTCCATGAGGCAGACACAGCGAACCATAAAACAGGTATCGTCTCCTTCATGTGGCCTATGCGGGACGCTCTCCAGAGGGCCTGTTTACACCTGGCATCTCTACAAGCCAGGGATATCGCCCAGGGAGAAAAAGGCACATATGCCACCAGTGTAGATTCTGTCCCGCTGCATCCAGAACCGGCGCTGCTGCCACGCGTTGTGGGTATCAAGCCACGCATGCCCCCTGGACAGTGACCTGGACATACACCTTGCCTCTGCACCACCCAACACAAGAAATCCTGTATTATAGCATGGCACAACGCCCAGGCCACAGCCCAAGATGTCCATTCTGGACAGTGCTCATGCAGTATATGGCAGCGCTTGGAACCCAGCCTCAAAGGGGCCGCCTGGCACCTCTGAGCACCCACACAATGCAGTCAACACCCTACAACTCTTCAGTGAGCATGCAGACCCGGCCACAGCTGCCCCACGCTGGAAAACATGGGGGAGGCACCTTAGCAACTATTTCGGGGTGTGCCGGGAGACAGATGGTACAGTCAAGAGGTCCCTGCTCCTACACTACATGGGGGAAGAGATCTATAAACTGTTTGGGCATCTCCCAGGGACAGGCACGGATGACCACTACGATGCTGCCTTCAGAGCCTTCAATGCCCATTTTGATCCGTAGCTCAGCCCTGAATTTGAAAGATTAAAATTGAGACAAGCTCACCAACGCAAAGGAGAATCCATCAACAACTTCTATGCCTGCCTGCAAGACCCCTAAGTGGGGTGGTGTATGCCCAGACGTGGGTCCCATGCTTGCTGTGCCACCAGATTCAAGCTTGCCTGGCTGATGAGGGGTGATACCCCAAACCCGGTCCCAGGATGCTTGTTTTCCAGTCCAGAGTGGACCTGTCCTGGCAGTTCGGGCTATATTGTTCCCATTGGGAGCAGGGTCAAGACCGATTTGCATATGGCTGGGTCCAAGCTTGAGGGGTGTGGTGAGCAAAATAACAATGGATTAAACCCAGATCTGTGACTGGGGGTGAATGTTTGATTTGTTCCTCATTCCCTCCATCGGTTGTTTTGTGTTTTTTTTCCGCCTAAGTGTGGTGGGTATGCCCAGACGTGGGTCTCATGCTCACTGTGCCACCGGATTCAAGCTGCCTGGCTGATATGGGGTGATACCCCTAAACTGGTCCCAGAATGCTTGTTTTCCAGTCCAGGGAGGACCAGGCCTGGCAGTTTGGACTGGACTGTTCCTATGGGGAGAAAGGTCAAGACTGATTTGCATATGGCTGGGTCCAAGCTGGAGGAGCATGGCGAGCAAAAGAACAATGGATTAAACCCAGATCTGTGACTGGAGGTGAATGTTTGATCTGTTCCACTTTCCGTCCCTCAGTTGTTTTGTGCTGCCTGCAGGACTTGGCAAGAACCTGTACTGATGACAATCAGCTCAAAGAAGTGCAGGAACAACTTATCCAAGCTTGTCAATCAAAGACACTGAGCGGGCGGATTCTTCGCCAAACACGAATCAGCATAGACCTTATCTTGATCCTCACCAGGTCACATGACTTATCGGTGGCATGCGCCGCAGAAATGGAAATGGTGCTCACACTAGGCCACAGCAGCACCCACTCAAAGAAACACCCAGCAATCAAGACAAAAACATGGGACACCATAAAGTCGCGATCAAAGGCGAGACACCCATGACCACCAAAACGGACATCAGCAGCCTGCTGCAGGAACTGTGGGAGAGAAGACCACCCCTTTAACAATTGTCCAGCGCAGGTGAAAACGGGAAACAACCTTTAGAACGCATGCATTACATCGCATGCCATTAGATCGAGGTTTTTACAACGCAAGTCGTTACAACGACTTGCACTGGAGGGCGCTATAGGACAAGGAGTACTTTAATTTACTATCCAACACCTTCCCTACTGTACGTAGGCTGGAGTTGGAATAGTAAATTAAACTACTCCTAAGTCCTTCGCCCTCCAACGCAAGTCGTTGTAACGACTTGCGTTGTAAAAACCGCAATCTAATGGCATGCGATGTAATGCATGCGTGATATCGTCATACATCCGTGAAAACATGCTCCAACTGTGGAAAACCCAATCACTTTGCGAAGGTCTGTAGAAGCAGACAGAATACCCGGGGGATACGGGCAAGGACAACCCTTGAGGAGCACAGTTCCCTGTCGAGCTTGAACACCAGACGGTCAAGAACTGGAAGACTCCAAAGACGAGGAAGTGTTGCTCTTTTCCTTCACAGAACACATGAAAAGAGCCGAAGGCTGCAGACCATGTGCGAGGTAATAATTGCGGGGAAAGTTATCAAAGTCCTCATTGACATGGGGGTGTCGGTCAATATAATGAGCAAACTACAGTATGCCCACCTCAACCAATCCTATCTCCGACCTCAACCAGGATATAGATCTATGGGGGCACTGAACCACTCATGGGAGTGATGAATGTTACTGTGAAGCATAGAGACAAAGATTTACCAATGATATTCAAGGGGGAGGCGGAGACTCTCGTGGGATGCCACACAACAGAAGACTTCAGTCTTGCAGTGTTTGCCAGAGCAATTCAAGCCACGCAGATAGAAGACAGAGTAAGTCAGTTCCCAAACCTGTTCAAGGTAATGGGGTGCTTGAAGGCCCACCTGTGAAATTGTACAAAGATAAGTCTGTAAAGCTAGTATTGCTCAGACACCACAGAGTGCCCTTTTACCTAAGACCACTGGTGGAGCAAGAATTGGAAAAACTAGAAAAACTGGACATCATAGAAAATGTATCTGGCCCCATGCCATGGGTGTCTCCTATGGTCATAACGGAGAAGCCACAGCAACCTGGCAAGATCCGGATATGCATTGACAAAAACGTACCCAACAAGGCAATCAGGAGAGAAAGGCATTTAACCCCTACAATGGATGACATTATTGATGATATGAATGGAGCCAGGTGGTTTTCCAAACTTTATCTGAATTCAGGATATTATCAGTTACAAACGAATGAGAGCAGTCGATATATAGCTGTATCAACGCACTTTAGGCTGCAGCGCTACAAGCGCCTGAGTTTTAGGAATTCCTCCACGGCTGAGGTGTTTCAAAACACTGTCCAGGAAACACTATCCGGCCGGCAAGGAGTCATGAACACAAGTGATGACATCCTTATCTATTCTACAACTATAGGAGACCACCAGCAGCGGCTACAGGTGACCCTGTAGAGACTGAGCAATCATGGCTTGACTCTCCATTGTGACAAGTGCTTGTTCTTCAAGACGAAGCTAGAGTTCTTTGGATATGTGTTCACCAAAGACAGCATCCGAGTAGACCACTGGAAATCTCAGGCCATCCTAGAGAGCCCTGCTCACGGGACCATCACAGAGATCTGCAGTTTATTGACGTTGGCGACGTGCTGCGGTAGGTTAATTTCGAGCCTGGCAACTCTAGCTGAGCCACTCGGCGCATTCATGAAAATAAAGGCTACCTGGGTAGGTGGCCCAAAAGTGTTTGAAGATATCAAGAAAGCCCTCTTGGATGGAGGTACCATGGCCTACTTTGATCCAGATAAAGTGACCGACCTGGTGGTGGATGCCAGGGTAGGGTGGGGGCAGTTCTGACCCAGGAGAAGGAACCAGGCCATCAGGCGCCCAACGCATTCTCCAGTTGAGCACTCAGCGCCATGGAGGCTCGATAGACCCAGATTCAAAGAGAAGCCCGGGTGATCAAGTGGGGCTGCAAATAGCTTCACCTCTAGTTATGTGGGCGATCATTCAGAGTAATAATGGACCATCAGTCACTAGTCTCCCTATTCAAAGGAAGTGCACCACATCCACCAACTCGGATAGAGCGATGGGCCATATAATTACAACCATACCAGTTTGACGTCAAGTATAGACCTTGAGTGAAAAATCTGGCTGACTTCATATCGCGACACCCGATAACAGACGAGAGGGCATCTGTGCCTACTGCTGACCACTCAACCATGGAAGAATACATACAGATGGTGAGTGAAGAAGCATGCCCTGTTGCACTAAACATTCTGGAGATCCGCCAGACGATTGCTGAGGATGAAGTACTCCGAAAAGTCACAGTGACCCTCCAAAAAGGAATGTGGAAGACAATCCTAGCAGATGTCAACCAGTGAGTAGGTGGTGACAAGACCAGATTGACCACTTGAGGAGGGTCAGGAACAGGAAGGGCTAGTGCTGAGGGGGCACTGCATAGTGCTGTCCACGCCGCTGGCCCACCGTATCATACAGCCTTCCCACCGAGGTACATCATGGGACAGCCAAAACGAAAGTCAATCTGCAGGAAAAGGTATGTTTCCCTGCGTTCTTTCAGAGATGTTGTGATGGCGATAGGGGCCTCGCCTTATTTACAAGGCAGCGTTAAGCCACTTAACGTAGCTTAACGCTGCCTTGTAAATAAGGCACCCTTTCACACAGTATTAGCGTGCAAGGGGAGGGCAATGGGCGTTGCGGTGGGCGTTCCAAAGCAACACCCATTGATTTTGACGCTGCCTCCTATTGACAAGGGCAGCGTAAATAGGAGGCAGCGCCAAAATTAAGACCAGGGAAAACCTGGTCTTAAACAGGCGAAACGAGGAGAAATTATTTATTTCTCCTCGTTTTTGCTGTTTCCATGTGTGCTTCGTTGTGCAGCAAACATAGAAACAGCAAATTGCCTACGATTGTTAATGTGCAGGAAGATCCCCCTTCCTGCACATAAACAATCATTTTTTTAAATACCGTTTTGCAACTTCTATGTGTGCTGCATGAAGCAGCACACATAGAAGTTACAAAACAGCATTTCAAGATTGCTTATGTGCAGGAAGGTGGACCTACATGCACATAAACAATATTCCCCTCAACAGAGGCACCCTTGCACTATGATGCAAGGGTGCCTGCGTTGGTGCTAGGCAGATACAGTTATCGCCAGCGCAGGGGAAAACGCAGGGCTGCACCATTTTCTTGTGAATATGGTGCAGCCCTGCATTTCTAAAGTGACGGAGCGTGTAGTTAGCCTTCTAGGCTTCATGACACGCTCCGCCACTTCCTTTGTAAATATGCCCCTATGTGTGCATTGCCCAGCACTGTCCTCAGAGATGTCAACAAGGACTAACGTTCGGGGGGGATGTACTGGGCCACCCTGCCGACACCCAAGTGACCTCAGACTCTGTGATGAAGCACACAACTCATGGGCGATTGCGGCCATGCGGTTTAATTAAACGGGATCGAGACCGCTTGAGGTCTCCTCCCAAACCAGTGAGATTGTGCGTGTGGGTTCCAGTTATTGCTGCCCGGAGCCTCGTGCGACCTAATACCTTGCCACTCCAGAGTCTGACCAGGCCCACATAAAGCCTTGAGTGTTTCAACCCTTATCTTGTAAATTGGAGACACAGCCCAGGTTTAAATGCGAAATTCTCAAACTCTTTACTGCAGTGCTTAGAATTTGAGTACATTGAGAAAATATTCTACTAGTAAGTGTGACAGCATTCTTCCAGGGGGCACAAAATGGAGGATTCATTCACCTCAGACCTCTTACCTCACAGGTGTCCATGAGGACTGAATACATGCCGCATTTTCAAGATATCTGGTGAGTATTGTAATGATACATATTTTAGATTTAGATCTCATGTTGATATCCTGAAAACATGACTTAGAGTCAGAGCTTTGTGGGTTAACATGAACATCCCCTGGCTATCACCCAGCCCCTGTGGGTCAATGCTGGACATCCCTTGACTACTGAATTGGATCCAGCCCTTGTGGATCAACATTGGAATGTTGGAAAACTCCAGCATTCTGCAAAACACATAGAAAGAGGAAACGCCTCTAAGGATTGTTTTTTGTACAGGGAGGTCTTCCTTCCTGCACAAAAACAATCCTGCTTGTAAGGCAGGCCAACCTTGCACCATGGGGCAAAGGTGCCTTTCTTTGGCACTAGGCAGTGCGCCAGCGTAGGAAGTGAGCAGGAATGCATCACATCTTAGTAGAAATGGCACCTTCCTTCTCTCTCTCCCTGTCACATAGCACAGCAAGTTGCCTTACTGCATTGCATTGTGTGGATTTTCATTAAATCTGGGCCCAGTCTGATACTTCTCTTGAAAAAACATCCAGCCCTATATTGGTATTATTATTTTTATGTAAAGGGATGTCAGATTGAGGAAACTGCATTGCAGGGGTTCAGCACAATAGCAGGGTGGGGGAAAAAAGGAGAAGATTATAGCTGATGTGTAATGGTAAATTACCTATGGCAAGAGGGCCAGTGATGCTAAGGGTAGACATTAATCTTGGCCTAGACTAGCTCATGAAGTGCTGCGCCGTGTGCCGGGTAAGAGTCAGGTGTGATTGCTGGGAAGCAGTTCGTCTCATGCGATAGCTGCCATATTATCCATGTCTGAGTGAATTTTTCATACTTTTCTATTTGCTACCACCATATTGCATTCTGGGACATGTAGTTTCACATTTACCATTATAACGTTGGACTGAAACGTCCAAACATGCAACTGCTGTTGCCTAAATTGCATGACTGGCTGATGGTGACACACGTGACGGGCTTACTTGGCAGGTCTGCAAGACCTTCTCCCTTTTCCCTGGATTTGGAGGAAATATAACAGTGAATACCCTCACATACATGAAAAGCGGTTGTGACTCGTGGACTAGAGCCAGGATGTGGTTTCTGTCTAGAGCTTGAGCTGAGTACAGAGTCTTTTGGCTTGCGGTGCTCCCCTATGCAAGCTGAGCCCTTGATTGAGATGCACTTGGAGTGGAGTATTTCGGACCACTGAAGGGACGGGTATAGGCCTGAAAAGTGAAATGATATAGCATCAGCCATCTTGTAACTGGACCCTGATACTCATTTCAGAGATTCATTTTATTAAACAGAGCTGGTCTAGGCCGATCCATAACACTTTGTAAAGGGCGGCTGCTTCATATTTCTAGTCTGTGGTGGTCTCAATTTTACAAGCAAGGTCCTTCTCCTGCCTATGACCCTCAAATGTTTCCAGTACAAAGTATTGGTAAAAACATAAAACAGATTATTTCTGTGGCCCAGAGCTTTCCTGCTGGTAGCAGAAGACCAAAACAAGTTCCCAATTCTAAAAGCCCTGAGTCATATAAGATATAATTTCCATTTGAACACCTTAAAAGGAAGACAAAACCAAAGCATACATCGGACATTATTGGACCTTCAGATCTGGTAGGTTCTACTCCTAAGATCACTGATGCAGCCAGTAATAAATCTGGTGATAATTGTTATGTTTTCTCTTTTACGGATTCAGATTCCAACCACCGAGGTGATTCTGACTGTCCAAGTTTCGAAAGGAGAAGAATTAATTTTCCTCCCCAAAGAATATTGTGGATGCCTCTGAGTTCCCTTATTTGAAACTTCTCTTCTTTTCTACCATTTATCATTAGTTTTGTCTATGATTCTTCAAGTATAAGAATACAATCAGGAAAAATATGCTTTCCTTTAGACAAAGTTAAAATTAAACAAGTAAAGTTTTGAGTGCCCTGGACCATTAATGGCGGATCACGTTCTCACAACCCCAGTCATTGACACAAAGCTTTTGACATTCTTCATCAGATTTGCTAAGGACCCTAAAAAGGCATTGATAGTGCCTGACCAGCCTTTCAAGATAAACTGTTGGATGCCATGGGCCCAATTACTAAGATTGTTTAGATGGGCGAAAGGGCAAAAAAAGGGAATGAGCTCAATAGATCCTTCAGAGCTCTCAAGTTGGGTGAGACGTGCTATCTGGCTGATTGCCAATTCAAGCACTGTGATTTCCATGAATAGACATAAAGTGTTACTTCTAAAGCTAGACCCTAAACCCTCTCAGTTGGCAACCCTGGAAGAAGGTCCAGCGACTAATGGTCAATTGATCGGAGACAATTTTATCAAAGAAATCTCCAAATATGTCAATACCATGAGGTCTGTGAATAGAGCATAACTTTCCCTAAAGAAAGTTTTCGGCTAACGTGTTTTTAAATTTTTTACATGGACCAGCGGAAAAGGCGGCTGGTCGGCCGGTCGGCCGGTCTGCCGGTCGTGGACAGTTCGATTCAAGGTCCCATCTTTTCTACAACAGTGGACAACCAAGGTATGAATACGGAAAACCATCTGTCTACCTCCAAAGAGGAAATGATGGTAGATACCATCACAGATGTCAATCCAGAGCCAACTCTGTCATCAGTAAGTATAACACCTCCTCCAGCTTGCTAATGAGTTCAAATTTCACAGCTCTTTCATGCATGGCTTCAATTAACTACAGATCAGTGGGTTTTACAGACCATTTTAGGTTATCAAATAGAGTTCAGCCAAGAACCAGTACAGACTTTTCCCCACAGAAATTAATTTCTCTTACACAGATTCCAAAGTTGTTTCTCAGGAGGTAAACAACCTTCTAGCAAAGGGAGTCATAGAGTAACAATTTTAGTTTCATCAGGATTTTTAAGCAATCTTTTTGTAGTAGACCTCTGCCAGTCCAACCATTTTGATGTATGCAGACACTTTAAAATGGAAACCACCCTCCATCTCAGAGACTGTCTCCAAACAGAGGATTGGATGATCTGTCTAGATTGAAAGATGCTTACATTTCAATTCCACTTCGTTCCTCTCACTACAGATTTTCCCAATTTCAATGGGAAGTCATTTTTACTGCTTCATGCCTTTTCCCTGCAGTAAATCTTCACGAAACTTCAAAAACCAGTGGAGTCTTATCTTCCTTTTTTAAGGTCCTGGGACCTGAACAAGAACCAATGAAAGTAACAGTCATTGTCATTGGTGAGGCCTGTTTGATTTCTATAGAGGTTCTATAGTGGTACTCTCCTGCAGCCCCCAGGCTGATGCTCTGGGGGGATGCCGCATCAACTGAGACAGGGCACTTTGGTTATAGGGAGGGGCTGAAAGTACGGGCGAGTGACTGGAGACTCTCAGGGGGGGTAGGTTCCCAGCCTCATGATGTCGCTGTCCATCTTGTTGTCATGTGGTGTTATGTGGTCACATAGGCCCAGTAGAAACACCACCATTTTACATGCTCACGTTGTTAAATTGGTGACATTTGACACACATTCATTTGCGTGACTGTGTAGGATAATATTCTCCGAACTAAGACTTGCTTACAGTTCCACTTTGTAGGCACATTATCAAATAGCTTGAACATTCTGTACAAGGGCTAAGTTCACTATGCAAAATGTTGTTATTTATTTTGCCTGTTTGGTGACAGAGTTAATTCAATAGCTTAAACAATAGCGGCCTGACTGGGACTTCGAGATGGCAGCATGGGTGATGTTTATTATATAAACAGCATCACTTCGTTGTTTAGTTAGAGGAGCATTTCACTGGCACTGAGAGGTCTCCCCCATGCCAGCATTCCAGCCAGCTGATTTCTGTTTACCTCTGCGAAGGATGCTGCCCAGCTCTCCACCAAGGTGGGCGTCCTGATGACACTTACCCACAGGTAATGGGGAGTTCAATCACCCTAAGGGGATTTTGCAGATTCACCCAACCTAGACACTAGGTTAGGGAGCGCGAGGTAGGAGTACACTATACTAAAGTACTTATCAATTCAATTCAATTCAATTATCTTTATTCAGATAAAAACATATCCATAAAAGAGGCAAGCACATGCATTTAATAAATACATACGCAATCATAAAATTGTTAAAAACAAACACATGATTCTTCAATACAGTACAGACTATAAAGTGCAATTAGACAGAGTTCATTGAGATGCTGGCTCTAACCGCGATATAAAGTACTTATATGCTAACATTAACTCTCCGTTACAGCACAATGGTTGAATTGTTTATCTTTTTCACCATTCTCGTATTGCTGATTACATTATTCTGTTTCCTTATATTGATTATTGCAGCGCACATATTTTATTCAAGAATTACCTTGCTTCAATAAATATTGAAACTGCACGTTGTGTTTTTCTTGTGTATCTCTTTGGGTATGCATGAGTAACCAAACAAAAGGGTTCTAGATCTGTTACTACTATTTCCTTGGGAAATCAGGGTTTTCATGTTCTGAGGTTGTACATTCCATTTGTTACCTTGTCATGTTTAGGGTACAGATAGTGCACTGTGAGCTAGCAGGACTACAGGCCAACATATCCTGAGGGTGTGCGTGGAATCAGTCTTGCACAATCCTGATTTTTATGTTGTCCAACAAACACATTGTTTTTACTGAGAAAGTATAAGCTGTACAACAGTGGTGAACAGGGAGAGTCCACCAGAGGTGCGTCTGAGGTGTGCTTAGCTTCGATCACAGATAAGGTTGCACCCATCTCATGTCAATGACTTAACAATAGAGAAGCGATATAGATGGGCATAGTACTGTGAGCCGAACTCAGGCCAGTGGGTGTTCTTACCAGGGTGCTTGGCCTATAGTCCTACCTATAGTCCTGTAATTTTTCAAACTGATTGTGCAGTATGGCTATTATCTGTTCATCAGCAGCCACTTTGTACATTTCCTAAAGCAATGTATTGGGTACTGAACAGGAGGGTCAATCGCCAGAGTCTCAAGATGCAGATCTTTTTCCATTGCCAGTGCTATGGCTAGCCCTCTGGATTGTTAGTTGGTAAAGGCTGGGCACTGGGCAACGTTATGGAGGAGGGCTATTTGTACTTTCAGGGCCCCCTTAAGAGGTATTGTCAGTCTGATTGTATTTGTCATAGAGGAACAGTAAGCCATCAGGGTGGGTTAGTCTCAAAGCAGGTGGATGATGTCTCCTTCTTGTGATCCACATCTCCAGCACGTTGCAGATGGGAGTATGGAAGAGCTGCAGAATTTTAGAGGAGTCCAATGCCACCTATGCAGCACCTTTAAATAGTTGAACATAAGTCATACCTCCTTGAAGTGTTTGACATGGGTTGCTAAGAGGTTTACCCAGTCTTCCTCTGCGTACGTGACCTGCAGTCTATATGTTCACCACTCCCGCAGAGAGCTTGACAGCGGGACAGAGTATTGTTCATCTATCAATATCTGATACAGTCCTGACAGTACTCCTATGTGGGTGCATTATTTCATGAGATAGTCCACCAGCGCCGAGGATGGCAAGTTCAGTGGTAGGAGGGCACTCAAAGATATTATCATGCAGCTTTGTAAATGTTGTTAATCCCAAAATTGGTGTGTATTCAGGCCGTATTGGTCTTAGGCATTGGCAAAAGACTTATAGTGTCTGTCCTTAATGTGATCTCAGAGTCGATGGCTACCCTTAGACTCAAATGCTCTCCAATTGGGATCCTTGCCCCTATCAGTAATGGAGCATTGCACCACAGGGGATCTTGTGTGTATAGAGGGTAGGGCTCAGCTTTAGCAGTTTGTGGGCTGTACGCCATGCATGGGCAGTGGTATCCAGGACTGGGTGTGATTTTATCAGGTTGTCAGGGCCCCCATGTAAAACATTGTAACGCCACTGTTGCACCCCAGGAGGGCTATCCCTAACTGCACCCATGCAGGCTCCTTTGTGATCCAAACCCTCACAAAAATTGTGTTTGATGTTGAATCCTTCTCAGAACTGACAAACTGACAAGAGTGCATTACATCAACCATCTCTGAGGCATTAGTTCCAAACACATTTAGCAAAATAGTTCTGGGACTTTTTCCTTCAACACCATATCTCACTAACAGCAGAATACATCCCAGATCAAATGAACTCACATTAAAAAAAGGGATCCTTCCTTTTGCCATAGACCACTTTGCATCTAGAGTCAACAATCAACTTCCCCAATTTTACAGTTGGAGACCAGATCTGTTGGTTAGAGCAACAGATATATTACCTAATGTCCAATGTCTGCTTCAGAATCTAGTAGGACAATTTCACAATCACACCTTGTCCAGCAACCTTCAACTTATGGCTTGGAAGTTGTTGAGAGACACCATTATATTGATGCAACCTGTTAGGGAAAATCTTTTGATTCGCAAGTTGTTATGTGGAATTAGGATAGGTATTCCTCCTTCCACTAAATATAACTGTATATGGGATGTTAATTTAGTACTAAACATATACATTTATTTGCCTGACAATTCAAATTTCCTTAAAAGCCTTTTTTTTTTTTTTTTTTAAATAGATTTCATTGACATTTATTGGTTTCCTTAAAAGCCTTATATGCGAAGCTTACAATGTTATTATGTTTCCTGCTAAAGAGTATCTGATGTTAAGCTCAGGATGTTTCTGGAAGACAATTTACTCCATCTGGGTTGATTTTTTATTTTAAAAGAAGAACAAAAACTTTACCTTCCTTGTGGAATATTCTGCTTTTTCAAACCAACCAAAACTTTGTTTTATAAGATAACTGAAGGAATACAAGATTTGCACAACTGATCTCAGAATATCTGTAGACCAGTTGCTCATTTCCTATGTAAAGAGCTATGGCTTGAAAGTCCTAATTTTACTAAAACACAGAGGCGAGTATTATCCCACCGCATTTAAAATAATGTTGTCTTATTTGTCCTGTTTGTGTTTCTGGTGCTCAACATGGGTTTTTATTTTCAGTTTCTCAATCAAACAACTATATATAAAAAATATAGATCTATAAAAATATGCATATATGTGTATATAAATATATAAAATCACAGTTAAAAACTGTTGTGGTTCTGACTCAAATCTGTAAAAAGCAGAAAATTGACAGTTATGGTCTACAGTGCACACAAAAAACACCATAACATACATTGCCCACCACCAGTGCCTTATTTTCCTGTACCATTGGCCAAGAGTTTCATGGCACGGCGGGCATCATTAGGTTTGGCACGCGTTATATGTGACGAGAACCGTAACTGGGGAATTTCTGTGGTTTAACATCTTAAAGCCAGACCATAGTTTTAACTGTTCTGTTATTGAAATTCATTGAAAGAGCGATGCTTCACATAGTCGACAACCCTGTCCTCGAAACAATAAAAACTGGTCCTGCTTGGTCTCTCCTAAGCTTTCCACACCATTGCATTGATCCATACCCTGAAAACTCACATTTGTGTATTTGGCACAATCTTACAACAGTTTACATCCTATCTCACCAACCAAAAACCACTTCTTCAGATAGTAACTGCCAGATCTTGGACTCTCCCAAATACCTGTGCGTGCCCCCGGACTGTCAGCCGCTTTCTTTTCCAACCTTTACATGGAAACCTCTGTCATTCTAAAGTCTCCTCCTAGGACAAAAGATTTCACTTTTTTCAGGAGAGAGAGTAGGAAACAGACTGTCTTGGTCTTCTTGGCAATGTGTTCTTTGAGTGAAACTTTTGAGTCAAGTGTAAATCTGAGGGATGTGGCCTGCTCTGGTATCTACGCTGCAAGTTTACGTCAAAGAGCCATGACTGAATCAGAGAATGTTTGGCATTATTGGAAAAAGAAGGAATTTGGCCTTTGTGGGATTTAGCATGAGAAAGTTTGTTGACATCCAGGTTTGAGGCAGGCTTCTAGTCTCTGTATGTTGTTAGTCCTCTTCCTTCTGGATGAAGGCAACGCCCTCGTCAACAGTATCCCCGAGACTGACCGTGCTCCCCTAAAGGGCATACTTTACACAGCAGCTCAGTTCATCAGAGGGTTGAAGAAATCTGACCACATCACCCTTGCACTAAAGGATCTCCCTAAACAATAGATTATCTTCTAGAGCAGCTGCATCAATGCAATTCCTCTACACCAAGACCTCTAATTACCTTATTAACTCACTAGCTAAAACCAATAGTTATGATTAGCTTTGGTTAAAACACTATAATGCACGTTTAAAAGAAATTCACTTAAAAACACGGTTGAAGATTAGTCATTGTTACAAATGAAAACTGAAAATAGTGTTGGTTGTAGGGAGGCTCTAGGGCTGTGCAACCGGAAGCCGAGCTCGGAGGTTGCTGTATTTTGAAATATCTTGTGGGCTTAAATTAAAAGCACCTGATGCTGAGTTCCTTGAGTGCCCATCAATGTTCAGACAACAATAAAAATGTCAAGATAACTCCAGTGATGTACATGCTGGAGGGATCTGAATTGTGTCTAGTGGCAATTGTGACTCATCATGAAGTACCGCGGAGCGTTAATGTGCCTACTGCAAAGCACGTCACGTGTAACAAGATGATCACTGAATTGTATCTTACGAAGATTACTGCTTCTGTCGCAGAGATCCTACTGTTACTTTCAGGCCATAAATTACAATCCTTCTAATAGAGCACAGTTAGCTATGTCCTGGTATCCAAGATCTGCATACAGACTGCAAGGCATAGGTTTACAACATTATACTTTCTCCTGTGTCTGTTGTTATCTTAAGGTTGCTAAAAAATTATTGTTTTGGTGGAAATACATTTGTTAAAGTTGAAATCTTGAGTTTGTCCTTCTCCTAACTAGGGCTGGGAAGATTTGGCAGAGTTCTGCAGCAGAACTCTGCAAAGTACCAAAAAAGCTCTGCTGCGCTCCCCGGAGATTTGCAAGTGGGGGAGTGTGGTAAGTCGCGTTGATATTTAGTGCCTGGAGTTTGTACTGCACTGTAAGATCAGGGTGAACGGCACCATGCGCAACGCAAGAGGACGCGGCTTTTTTCTGCCACTCTAGTTAATGTTCTACTCCAGCGGCAGCTTCCTCAACGTGTACGACAGGTTTCTCAACGCAAGCGGTAGCGACTTTCGCGACCGCCCAAGTTGAGAAATCTCGCCAGGAGGTGGTCTAGCATATGATTTTCCTCACTCAGGCTCGCCAACTTAATGCTGGCGAGCCGCGAAAGAGAAAACACTCTGCTTCGCACCGCTTTGCTGAGTTTTTTGGAACTCTGCACTCTACGTGGAGCGCAGAGTGGGCAAAACTCCGCAAGCGGAATTTTATGCCCACGCATACTCCTGACCAAGCACTCTTAAAATATAATCCCTAGCAGTATGGATGACATGTGACTCCTACACCTTGTTGTCCTCGTTGTCTTATGTAACATTTCCTATACATTGATTTACACATTTTTAGGATTCATTGTCTCTTTATAATTTGTGTGATGTGAAATACTCTGACATCCTACTTTGGGATGTACAGCGCTATAAAAAATTGAGAGCGGTGCTCTGGAGAGATGAAGGGCACCGTTGGAGGGTGGCACTGAGGAAATCCGTGAAGAAGGAGGTCATTGGGGGTGCCAACAAAGATTGCTGTTTCGGGTACCACCAGCGCTAACGCGGGCCATGCCTGAAAACGCACTGAAATGCACACGTCATTGTGCAATCCATAACTAGCACAACAGCCAAGCAATCCATAATTTGCATACCAACTGCAATGCTCATGGCCCCACCCTTGATGTGACAGATGAAATTACATATCCCATTATCCACTATGAATGAGTCAGCTGTGAAAGTACTAATATTTATAAGTTTGCATATTTGTTGTAATTTAGTTACTTTGTGCTGTTATGTGTTTTTATTCGCTGATGTAACTGTTGCTATGTCATAAGCATTGCATGTCTTCCAGGAATCCGAGGGTGTCCTAGGGAGGGCAGGAAAGCAAGGGCTTTGATAAGGTACATATAGACTTTGAGTGATAATGATTACCATCAAGTATTAAGAATTTTACCTCCTGCTCTGCCTTCCTTGTCACAGTCCTTACTTTATTAATGCAGTCTTCACACAAAAGTGATTTTACCTACAATGAACCTAGATGGTTCTGATCCAAATCACTGATTTGACAGAAATAAAAAGAAAAAAAGGCTCAGAGTCGGAAGATCATAACTGGAGGGTCTACCTAACATGTGCACCCATCGATGTGAGATGCAAACATCAGGCTCCAAAAGGAGAACTGTATGGTCTTGCGTGGGGAGTCATCTTTTCTCCAATCTTTTCTCCAATTGTTATTTCTATCAAACCTTCAGCAGAATTGAGGCTTTGTATCGATTTGCACAGTCCTAATAACGCTATTTGGGTGGATGCCCATCCCCTGCCTAATTTATATGAGAGGGTTACTACTTTAGCAGGGGCACAGGTGTTTTTGTGCCTTGATCTGGTGAGCACATACCACCAAGTCGTCTTGGACGAAGAATTAAAGAACCTGACGGCATTCATAACTCCAGAAGGGCTATTTAGGTTTTGTCAGATGCCGTTTGGACTTGCTAGCGCGTCATCTGTTTTTCAGAGGCTGATGAAAGAAACTCTTGATGGTATAGAGGGGGCAACTGCATTCCAGGATGATATATTGTTTTTTGACAGGGATGTGGAAGAGCATGATCACAATTTGAAGAGTGTTCTGGCAGCCTTATCAGCTAAAGGCCTTACACTACTACGCCTTGACAAATGTAGGTTTAAATAAAATGAAGTTAAGTATTTGGGTCATTGCATTAGTGACGTTGGTATTGAACTCAAACGGAACCAACGCTCCTATTCCCACCTCAAAGGAACAGTTAGTGCCATTCATTAGATTAACTGAGTTTTACTCAAAATGTATTCCCAATTACGTTGCCAAGGTGGAGCCCTTTAGATACTTGTTAAAACAAAAAAGGCAAAGTTTGTTTGGACTGAGGATATGTCTGCAGCATTTAATGTTTTGAAGGAGTTTATTGTGAATGCAGCAAGTCTGAAACCATTTGTAGTTGGAAAGCAGTGTGTTGTGATGGTGGATGCCAGTAATTGCGGTTTAGGTGGTGTGCTTATGCAGAGGGATCAGGGTAAATAATGGATTGTTGCTTATGCCTCCAGGGTTTTGCAGGATGCAGAGAAGAATTACTCCATAATAGAGAGAGAATTGTTGGATTGTGTGTGGAGTGCGGAGCATTTTAGAACTTTCTTATGAGGAAACAAATTCATCATTAAGACGGACCACAAGCCTTTGGTTTACATGATGGCACCTGGTGGGGGTTCTATGTCTGCAAGATTGGCCAGGTTGGCTTCTAGGTTGCAGAATTCCCAGTATCAATTGGAGTTTGTGCATGGGAAGATGAATGTACACGCTGATTGCATGACCAGAAGGACTATTCCAACGAATGATCATGAGGTTGTAGATAAAGAAGATTGTGAGGTAGCATTCACCCTACAGGATGTTAATTTTGTTGGGGTTGAGCAACCTGTTGTTCAAGAGGCTAAATGAGTAGAGGAGATGGAAAGAGATGCTGAGCTCAACAAAGGTGTGCAATGTATTTTGCACGGATGGTCGTAGGAGAGGTAGATGCCTGGAGAGTTGATAGATTAATCCAAAGTGCGGGAGGAGTTGGCTGTGGAGAATGGCATTGTGGTCCGTTTAATCTGTGGAAGATGATCGTGGATATGGCCCATGAAGGTCACATAGAAATGTCAAGTACCAGAAGGCGTGTCAGGGAGAGCTTCTGGTGGCCAGGAGTGCATGTTTTTGTTGAGCATCAGGTAAGGTTGTGTGGCAAGTGTGCTTCCAGCGACAAGTCAGCTAAGGCTATGTGTACTGAGCCACAGTCTGTTAAATTCCCTATTGCTCCATGGCGGAAATTGGGGTTAGATATTATTGGTCCATTTGCGGTATTGCCCAGACAGGAGGCACATTTGGAATTGTGTTGATTGATTACTATTCCAAATGGCCGGAGGTTAAAATGGTAAATGAAGTCACCTCACAGAATGTCGTTGAGTTATTAGATGAAATTTTTTGTGGGAAGGTATCCCTCAGGAACTTGTAACTGATAATGGTCCTCAATGCGTTTATGGAGAGTTATTTGGAAAAATGTGGAGTGACACATAGAAGAGTCGCTGTGTTCCATCCAGAGGCGAATAGTCAGGTTGAGAGGTTCAACCGTGTGGACAAGGAAGCGATCCAGTTGGCTGTGAATGGAGGTCTCAACTGGAGGACTGCATTGCAGTCTATGTTGTTAGCATATAGGACTTTGCCTAGTCTCTGTGACCTTTTGAGCTGTTGAGGGGGCATAAACCCAGTACCAGGTTGGTTCCTTGGTGGTTGAAGAACAAACGAAATATAGTTGGTGAGATTGCAGAGGTGGACTTTAAAGGAATTAGACACAGGGTGGATGAGTATAAGTATGAAATGAAACAGGAGTTAAGAAGGAGGAAAACTCTTGTGAGCAAGCAAGTTGTGAAAATTGGTGATATGGTCCACATCAAGAAAGGAAGGATGGATGGTAAGGGGTGTGCCACTCGGTCGGACCCCACCCAAGTTACTGAAGTTTTCAGGAAGGCAGTACGAATGGATGGTGGTGGTGTCTGGAACCTTAACAGGGTACCTTTGTTTAAGGGTGAGAAAGAGTGTTCGGACCAACAAGGGGGCAATGTTTTTTTGGATGTGGGAGAAAAAGAGTGTGAAAGAAACACCAGCTTGAGTGTTGAAGACAGTGACAATGGCCCTTCTAGAAGTGTGAGGTCTCGACGTCCACCCAGGAGGTTCCAGGACTATGTTGTTGGTTTAAAAAAAAGATATATATATATATATCTATATATATATATCTATATATCTATATATATATCTATATATATATATAGATATATATATAGATATATGTGTAGATATAGGTGTGTGGTAGGTGCATGAGCACCTTTTCTCGTGCCACCACGTGCAGTTGTTTATATTTGTACCTGGCCGCATTGTAATGAGATAGACACAAGCGTGACACAGTCGTGTATCGCTCGTGTCTATTTCAGAAGATACCTTCCATCGGAACGGGCTCCCCGCTCGTGTAAGGCAGTGTGTATATTTTCAAGTGAGGGAGAATTGTATATATATGAAGGGGTTGGCAGTTACAGGTATTCAGTTGTTGGACTTACTTGTGAAGAGGGTGCTTGTCGATAAACACTGGATCGTTAAGACAGAACATTTCCTGGTCCGTGTCTTCTTTCCGTGTGCCTCGCAATTTCCTACAGATGATAAGTACAATTTCCCCATTACTGCATGGAGGAGTCTGGCAGGCCACTGTCAATGGCAGTGAGTCAACATCTGATTAGTGGTATCTCCACTTATGCACAAACTTGCACTTGGCAACTGTGAATGGTGGGACTTGGGTGAACAGTAGCCACCACATATCTCTACCTAAGTCAAAATCAAGGGCTATGTGTGCTGGAAAATTTCTAAACTAAAATAAAAAAAAAAAAATTCACAGAGTATTTTCCTAGACAATTTGAATACACATCATTACATTTTCTACTCAAAGCTTTCGGAAGATAATGGATTTCAACCTTAATAGACTTTTAGCTTGAGTATTCTAACCTAACTAACTATATTTTATGCTCATCTGTATGTAACTTTGTATTTCGTAATAAAGTAAAACTTCGAATAAAAATAAATACTCATATAAAATGAAAACTAGAGTGATTGTTATGTTATCGGATTTGTAGAGCGCATGGCTGCCCCAGCGACGGGGCGTCCCAGCGCTAGATCCGCAGGTACTAACCAAGGAGCGGGGGAGTGACAGAAGATTAATCAGGAAAGAGCCAGGTCTTAACTGCCCTCCTGAAAACCTCATGGTCCTGTAGATTCCTGATAGTGCTAGGGAGAGCATTCCAGAGAGATGAAGCTGAAACTCGGAACGAGCGGCCTCCCGCCCGGGCTCTTCTAACATGGGGAGTGCATAGCAGATGTTGGTTCGAGGAGCGGAGGGCGCGTTCCAGTACATAGGGGATGAGAAGATTGGCTAGAATGAATGGGGCTTGGGCGTAGAAATTTCTGTGAGCGATGCACAAAGACTTGAATTGAATTCTCTTTCCTATTGGGAGCCAGTGTAGCTTACGAATGTATTTGGAAGTAGAGCAAGATTTCGGGAGGGCGAAGAGGGTACGGGCAGCGGCGTTTTGCACCCTCTGTAAACGATTAATGCCTGCCTTATTGGCAACCAGATACAGAGAGTTACAGTAGTCCAATCTTGACTGGATGATGGTCTGGCGAGTTTGAATGTCAAAAAACCCGAGCAGCGGCTTCAGACCGCGTAAGAGTCCAAAACAGCTGCCAGCCACTGATTTTGTCTGTGCCTGAAAAGTAAGTGCACAGTCTTACCAAACGCCCAGGTTTTTTACGGTATTTTTGGGGAGAACAAAGTGTGCATAAACAAAAGCCGAAAGAGGAAAACATAGGGATTTACCTTAATTAAGGAGTCTACTGATTCCACAATAGTGACTTGCAGAACGGAAAATGGCAGCAGCAAATGCATTGTCTGTGAAAGGAAGAATGACACCTACTAACCAAAAACAAGTAGAGCAACATATTCAGTAACACCAGCAATCCATCGCCTCTCAATGAGACTCAGAGCAACATCAATAAATACGGAAGGGGGCTTTGTGTTGAAAAATCACTGCACGTTTTGTAATTGGTGGTGACAAATACTGGACAGTCACAGAACCCTCCAGAACAGAGAATCATGCGAGTATGAGATGTGAGGAACCGTATTTGCTCTTTACAGCACGTCTTATGGCTAGAGGTGTGCAAAGTTGTGATGATTTTATCTCTATAAACGTCAGTCAGTTTTCTTCTATTCTTCGCAAGCTCTGAAATTTGTGAATATACAAATACTAGGTCGGAAATAAAAAATTCTGAGGAAAAAACAACAAATGCAAAAAAAATTCAAGGCATTGCCTCCACAACAATCCTTTTAAATTCTTTGCAGAAGCAGGTGGAGTTCCGCGAAGTTTGTAAACATTGGCAAACGTCAGCATGTACATTTGGTAAATCTTCACAGGAGTAATTTACATTTTGACAAATCCTAGACTATACATCTATAATGCTCTGCCTCTGCGCATAAATAGGACAACTCGGTGCGTGAGGGCCCAACTCGGGTTCCTTCACTCATGTCTGCATGATACCCAGTGTACGGATCACTCTTTGAGAGAACCTATGCTCCTCTGTGCCAGAGGCCCACCATGGAGACAATGAACACTGGAATATTCGAGAGATCTTTGCTGGGTAGATTTCAATCCCCAGTCACTTGATTTGCAAGGCTGCTACAGATGTAACCTCTGGATGACATTCAATTCTGCTAAACTGGCACGAACATGGCATTTCTCTGATTGCGAGATGACGCTCACCTCCGACTGCCCATGCAGGGGGTATCACACCAGCATCCTCGCCAAGGATGAGATCTCACAACGTCCATCGCACAGCCGCTTCTTTGATGTTGTCTCATAAATTGGAACAATGTACCCCAATGGAGAAGCCCACTGCCTTCATCATGGATGGACGGTGGGGGCAGCTTCCCACTCCTGCTTCCAAGTGAGCAAATCAGAGCCCAGAGCGCCGATGACATCACAGTGCTGGATCTTCCAGGCAGGACATTGTTCTATAAACAGCCTTGCTGATGTCACAATGCACATCCATCACTGTCCATTGGCCAATCAAAAGCGGTAAAAGCAGCACAACTCTCAACCAGTTATAATGTATGATTTATGAAATGTTCTTCAATGGAATTCTGCACCTAGGAGATAGTGGAGAAAATGACCGAACACTCCAGTTGAAATTAAACCAAATGTCAAATTATTTGTGCCACACATACAAATGCTGTTTGTGGGGTGCAAAGTAGTGAATGCATGGAGCATCAAGGCTTTTAACACATCAGTCATATCACTCATTGGCTAAAGTGGTTTGATCGTCACAATATTAAAATGTCCAAGATTACAATTTGCACCAGAACTTTCTGCGACTGGCAGTAACGCTAGAGATTGATTGTATTGTAATACTATGAACGAGTATTCGTGTTTAAAAAGGTAAAGTGAATGCAAGTTCGATGAACTCTTCTGTAAGATTAATTGGCTCAGAACCACGTAGGTCCCCTTCTCTTGATAAAAAAGAGCAAATGATAAATGCCTCATTTCTGTCTCTTGCGTCCGTTCTGATTCCTTTTCACGCAGTGTGGAAAGGAAACAGTTTTGGTAGGGGCAGAAAAAGTGCAACAAATTAATGTCTTTCTGATGCTCTCAGCCCATTCACGGTAATCACCTATAAGTGATGTGGAAATCTCTGTGCTGTGCACACTCATGCACAATAACTGTCATGTTCTTCATAGCTGTAATAGAAAGGCATACCTGTGTAGTGCTCAGTAGCATGCAGGAGCTCCGTACTGTGCACGCTCTGTACTGTGAACACTCATGCACAATACATGTGAGGTTCTTCATAGCTGTAATAGAAAGGCATACCTGTGTAGTGCTCAGTAGCATGCAGGAGCTCCGTACTGTGCACGCTCTGTACTGTGAACACTCATGCACAATACATGTGAGGTTCTTCATAGCTGTAATAGAAAGGCATACCTGTGTAGTGCTCAGTAGCATGCAGGAGCTCCGTACTGTGCACGCTCTGTACTGTGAACACTCATGCACAATAGATGTGAGGTTCTTCCTAGCTGTAATAGAAAGGCATACCAGTGTAGTGCTCAATAGCTTGCAGGAGCTCCGTACTGTGCACGCTCTGTACTGTGAACACTCATGCACAATACATGTGGGGTTCTTCATAGGTGTAATAGAAAGGCATACCTGGGTAGAGTTCAGTAGCTTGCAGGAGCTCCGTACTGTGCACGCTCTGTACTGTGAACACTCATGCACAATACATGTGGGGTTCTTCCTAGCTGTAATAGAAAGGCATACCAGTGTAGTGCTCAATAGCTTGCAGGAGCTCCGTACTGTGCACGCTCTGTACTGTGAACACTCATGCACAATACATGTGGGGTTCTTCATAGGTGTAATAGAAAGGCATACCAGTGTAGTGCTCAGTAGCTTGCAGGAGCTCCATACTCTACACGCTCATGCAGGAGCTCCGTACTGTGAACGCTCATGCAGGAGCTCCGTACTGGGAACGCTCATGCAGGAGTTCCGTACTGTGAACGCTCATTCAGGAGCTCCGTACTCTGCACGCTCATTCAGGAGCTCCGTACTCTGCACGCTCATGCAGGAGCTCCGTACTCTGCATGCTCATGCAGGAGCTCCTTACTGTGCACGCTCATGCAGGAGCTCCATACTCTGCACACTCATGCAGGAGCTCTGTACTCTGCACACTCATGTAGGAGCTCCATACTCTGCACACTCATTCACAATAACTGTGAGGTTCTTCCTAGCTGTAATAGAAAGGCATACCAGTGTAGTGCTCTGTAGCTTGCAGGAGCTCCGTACTCTGCACGCTCATGCAGGAGCTCCGTACTGTAAATGCTCATGCAGGAGCTCCGTACTGTGAACGCTCATGCAGGAGCTCCGTACTCTGCACACTCATGCAGGAGCTCCGTACTCTGCACACTCATGCACAATAACTGTGAGGTTCTTCCTAGCTGTAATAGAAAGGCATACCAGTGTAGTGCTCAGTAGCTTGCAGGAGCTCTGTACTGTGCACGCTCTGTACTGTGAACACTCATGCACAATACATGTGCGGTTCTTCATAGCTGTAATAAAAAGGCATACCAGTGTAGTGCTCAGTAGCTTGCAGGAGCTCCGTACTGTGCACGCTCTGTACTGTGAACACTCATGCACAATACATGTGAGGTTCTTCATAGCTGTAATAGAAAGGCATACAAGTGTAGTGCTCAGTAGCTTGCAGGAGCTCCGTACTTTGCACGCTCTGTACTGTGAACACTCATGCACAATACATGTTAGGTTCTTCCTAGCTGTAATAGAAAGGCATACCAGTGTAGTGCTCAGTAGCTTGCAGGAGCTCCGTACTGTGCAGGCTCTGTACTGTGAACACTCATGCACAATACATGTGAGGTTCTTCCTAACTGTAATAGAAAGGCATACCAGTGTAGTGCTCAGTAGCTTGCAGGAGCTCCGTACTCTGCACGCTCATGCAGGAGCTCCGTACTGCGAACGCTCATGCAGGAGCTCCGTACTGTGAACGCTCATTCAGGAGCTCCGTACTCCGCACGCTCATTCAGGAGCTCCGTGCTGTGAACGCTCATGCAGGAGCTCCGTACTGTGCACATTCATGCAGGAGCTCCATACTCTGCACACTCATGCAGGAGCTTCGTACTCTGCACACTCATGCAGGAGCTCCGTACTCTGCACACTCATGCACAATAACTAGGAGGTTCTTCCTAGCTGTAATAGAAAGGCATACTAGTGTAGTGCTCAGTAGCTTGCAGGAGCTCCGTACTGTGCACGCTCTGTACCGTGAACACTCATGCACAATACATGTGAGGTTCTTCCTACCTGTAATAGAAAGGCATACCAGTGTAGTGCTCAGTAGCTTGCAGGAGCTCCGTACTGTGCACGCTCTGTACTGTGAACACTCATGCACAATACATGTGAGGTTCTTCCTACCTGTAATAGAAAGGCATACCAGTGTAGTGCTCAGTAGCTTGCAGGAGCTCCGTACTCTGCACGCTCATGCAGGAGCTCCGTAGTGCGAACGCTCTGTACTGTGAACACTCATGCACAATACATGTGAGGTTCTTCCTACCTGTAATAGAAAGGCATACCCGGGTAGAGGTCAGTAGCTTGCAGGAGCTCCGTACTGTGCACACTCATGCACAATAAACGTTAGGTTCCTAGCTGTAATAGAAAAGGCATACCCGTGTAGAGCTCAGTAGCTTGCAGGACTGGTTTTAGTATTCACCTGTGAACAATGAGAGAGTTAATTCCGCCTGACTCTGTTTTTCTTGCAGACTGTGAGAAGGGTGTAGAGAGAAGGAAGTAGTGTTGAATTCTGCTACGTATGGAATGGGTGGGGTAGTTTAATTCTAGTTCTGAAATTGTTCCCAATAAAGAATCTGTCTTGGGGTGCAGTTGCTTAAGAGGGTCATGGAGTGCAGCTTCAGATAAACATGCAGCGACACACGTGCACTGGCCCTGTGCTCATTTCACATTGAGGGGAGACAGTGTTGGGACACAGGTGTGTCCCTGTTTAATCACATTTGTAGAGTCCAGATGTTTGCGTCATTAAATGGTCATATGTTCTCCTGTCTCTCTGTATTCTGAAGTTCAATTTCAGGACTGTCACTCACATCATTAGACATAATCAAGACTGTTGCACACACTCCTTTAGCGGTAATCAAGCCTGTTGCACTCACAGCTTTGGTAGTAAGCAGGGTTGTCTCACTCACATCCTTAGTGGTAATCAGAACTGTCGCGCTCACCTCCTTAGTAGTAATCACGACTGTTGTACTCAGCTCCTCTTTGGTAATCAGGACTGTTGCACTCACATCCACTTCCTTAGTGGTAAGCAGGCCTGTCAGACATATATCTTTGGTGGTATTCAGGACTGTCCCTCTCCCATGCTTAGTAGTAATCAGGACGGTCACCCTCACACTCTTAGTGGTCATCAGGACTCTCATGCTCACCTCCTTCAAGGTAGTCAGGACTGTGGCACTTGCATCCTTAGTGGTAATCAGGACTATTGCACTGACCTTATTAGTGGTAGTCAGGACTGTTACACTCACTTCCTCTGCGGTAACCAGAACTGTCACACTCACACTGTTAGCCGTAATGAGGACAGTCACACTCACCTCCTTAGTACCTCTTTAGTGGTAATCATGACTTAGGTACACATATCATTAGCAGCACTACCTCCTTAGTGGTAATCATGACTTAGGTACACATATCATTAGCAGCCATCATGATTGTCACACTCACATCCTTTAAGGTAATCAGGGCAGTTGCTCTCACATCTTTAGTGGTAATCAGTGCTATCACACTCACATCCTATTAGAAACTGGGTTATTAATTAAGAGGGATGAGAGTGCTACACAATCCTTGTCAGGGTGAACTACTTAAGTCACTAAATAAACCTGTGCTTGGTAGTGATCCAGCGGGTTACTAGCAACAAGCATTCATACACCAAATACTCACTTGGGCCCATACATTCATACTATGCTAGCAATTTCCGCTGGTGGGTCAGTTGTACTCTTTATATCAAGTCCCTGCTACCAATTACTTTTCTGATTTGAAGAGTAATGACTTACCAATGGACCCTTATTAATTGGGAAGTTTAAAATGAGTGACGTTCCTTACAAATCATAATCCTGAAATAATCACTGAGTCAGGAAGTTTTAAAATGTTTATCTAAAAGATTTTGCAGAGTAAAATACAGAGTCTCATGATACTTAGTCGTATATCAAGGATGAAGCATTAATATTCTATTATTGATCAATGACGGTTCCTCAGAAAGAAGAAGATAGAGACAGCAGCGCAACTAAGGTTTGCATTTATATTTACCTATAAGTGCCAGAACCAAACCCCTTGGCCAAGGAGTTGGAAAGATAGAACCCAGGAAGGATAAAGAGCAAAGACCTCCTCCAGGTTCAGGACAGGACCGGTGACCTCTCTACCAACGACGCCTGCGTCGTTCCCCTCTCTGGTACTTCGCTTCTCCTCGAATCTCCCGTGTCTTCCTTCTAATGGATTCCGCCGCCCCACCTCAGGACCTCTCTGGACAGCGGTTCAGTCTGCAATCGATCAGCTCGTCGAGCTTCAAAACCCTGATCTTCCTCCGTCTGTGCGCCTGTATGTGTGTGCTAACTAATTAGCTAATTCTATATCTATTATACCCTTCTACACCCATGTACCTCCCCTTAATGTTGCAGTATTATGGGCCCACTACTTCTGATTGGACGGGGACAGGGGGTTGATCCTCACACCATATTGATTTAATTCGTTTCTTTAAGTCCTTTGTTTTAAAATACCGCCCCTCACAATTAATACATTTGCTTTATTTCCCACCCGTCTCATGACAAAGTTTGTGACAATGTTTATATAAATTGTTTCTTTCCGGTAGGACATCGTGGGTACAGTAAGGTCATCAGGTCGCGGCCTTGGACGACGTCCAGGTTGACTTCATCCTTTCTTCCGGATAACTTTGCAAGGCGCATGTGCAGAACCATTGTCTCTCGAGTTTTCATTTCAACCAAAACCCAGGCCCATTTACGAACTAATAAAAAGTCAAAGAGGAAATATTAATATCACAAATAAAATGTTTCACTTTATACCCACTCTTTCTACTCTATTCCCTTTTAATTATAAATCTATCTCGCATTAATAGCATTAGGATACCACAGTTTTATTGCAACAAGTAAGCAAGCTGTAGCACGTGAAAACATTAAGCAGCCATTTTAATACACACTGCGCAGAAGCAAGGATCTCCCTCCAAGCAAAGAAAGACGTCATACCATGTGATATGGTTGACACATGCGCAAAGAAGTTCCCGCGCTTTAGCGGCCATTTTAGATTTAGACAAGCGTTATTCGTTAGTATAAATACATAGGCAAGCTTCCTTCTACTTATGTTTGTGTGTGCTGTGGTTAGTACGAACATCACAAAGATTAATAAATTAATACTGTGAGAGGATTGCTTCCGAGCAAGTCTCATTTGTGAGTCCTTGCTCCATCAATCCCCTCTCTGACGGCGTTTCTGAGCCATCAAAATACTACCCACAATCAGATGCCAACTTCTAGCATAAATTTGTCTCAGCTTCATTTTTACACTTTCTATTTTTCACATCTCCTTTCAATTTCTTGTATAATTCACTTCTCAAATCTTCTAATTCAATTTCGTCAAACTTTCGCTTCTTTCCTTTCCCTGTTACATTATATGATTCATTCTTTCTACAGCATTTGCACCATATTATTATTGACGGTACTATTAATGCTATTCCTGCTAACGGTACTAATATTTTACCTATAAGTCCTTTCCCTACAGTAGCAAACCAGGTACCAATTGACGTAATACTATTTGTCAATCTTTCCCATACACTATCAACTTCCAGTGGTTTTAGTTCCTTCTCAAGTTTAGTTATATTCTGTATATATGTTCCAATTTCTGCACTTTTATCAGGTATATAAGTGCAACAGTGTTTCGTCTTCAATAATTTACAGACTCCTCCCTCTTTTGCCAGTATTATATCAAGAGCAAGTCGATTTTGCATAACCATAGATCTAATCGCAACCATCTCCGCATTAATCATTAGAAATCCTCCAGCAGTGTCTGTTGCTAATCGATCAACCACTGTAGATAATTTGCATATTTTCCTTGAGTTCAGAATTATTCCCACTGAAGGTATTAATGCACCAAATATATCACCTACAATTTCAGAAAAACTAGCTCTTTTACTACGTGTTAATTCACTATTATTTTCATTGCTCCCAGTGTTTCTTTTTACGTGGTATATTTTTGGAAATACTATCCCAAAATAACAACTTCCATACCACCGTGCAGGAAGCCTAAAATAAGCCTTATTCCCACACACATAATAGATTCCAGGAAAAACTGAATCCTTCCTCCTTTTAGTCCCCAACCTCCAAGAATTAAGAAATTATGATCACATTCACTGGTACCGATGAAAACATTGTTATAATCAGTCTTTAATCTATGCAGACAAATTTTTCCTGTCTTTACAAAATCCAGAGCCATAGCAGCTTGAGCCTTGCCAGGTGTGTAACTTCCCTCTTTCTCAGCCCAAGGTGGTAAATGAGCCTTTTGCTCAGAAGCTTTCTTTTGAAAATCTTGTCTTCTATTTTCCACTAAATTCAAAAATATCTTCTCTTCTTCATGTAATGAACATGTTAGATTGCTTCTATGTGCATGTGTTATGTCTATTGATTTCATTGTTAAGAAAAACTCTCCCATAAACTGTGCATCTTTACTACTAAGCACTGGATTCAAATTCTTTCGAATCAGAATTTCAGAAAATATCACATCTATATTTGAATAATAATACTGAAGTCGTCCTGTTCTATAAAATAAACTAGCTAATACACTACATGATATGCCATAAGTTAATGGCAAGTGATGATATGTTAATCCTTCTGCTACTGATTCAGGTAATTTCATACAAACATAACAATTACTAACCTCCATAGTATCTACATATTGAAATAATAATTTTGTGAAAACATTTAAACTAGTGTCGTTATTTGTTACTTCATGATGTAGTTCTTGTTCGTCTTCTGCCTTTAGCTCTACTCTATTACTTTTCAAGTTATCTGTCCTTGCCTTCGTTTCGTTGTTAATCTTTTTATCCATTATCATAAGGTAAGGAATTGCTATGATCACAACTAACCATACTATAAGCATCACTACCAGATTACATATGCATATAGCACAACACCTTTTACAACATTTCTGTTTTGGTCTCCCAGTAACTCTTTCGTCATGCATTTTTGATAAGGAAGAATTGTCTTCTTTTTTCGTAACTTTAAGTCTCTTTTCTTTGTCAAAGTGGTTTTAATTCTTTCTCATAAGTCAGTTCTGTACTTGTTCCTTCGTCACCACTTTCACTTGACTCTGAGCTTTCGTAGTCTTCAAGGATGATATAAGTCCAATCGGGACCTTTAAATTTGTTATTCACAAGTTTCAGTCTTTTGCTTTTTCGTCTTTCAATTCCACTTGTTTGTCCTGTTAGACTTGTCACTTCATTTACTTGTTCTGGATCTTCACTTCTGGTTGTAATGTGATATTTTACTCTTTTAATAACACTAGGCCAACGATCACCTTTTCTGACCTTCCTTGTTTGCACTGTTTCTTCACTTTTTTATTTCTTTTTGTCAGAAATTTTCTTGTTTTCCAGTTGTGGCACACTTTCGTTTTCTTCTATTTCAGTTTCTTCTACTTGCTCCTTTTCAGGTCTTATTATTTTCTCTTCAGCTGCTTCACTGTGAGTTTCCAGTAACTGACCTTGTTCAGGATTTACGTCTTCATGCTTGTGATCCTCGTCATCTTCTTCTTGAGTGTATTTTCCTAAATCTAACTGATTCTGATCAGGGCTTATTGCACTTTGTACTTCTGCAGCCTGACCGCGTTCTTCTAGACCTGTCTGTCCCTGCTCAAATTTTGTTGATTCGTTGTTGATTTGAGCCCAATTTCCTCTCCCTATCTGATCCTGCTCAGGTTCTTGTATTATTTCTTCTTCTTCTTCCTGAGCTGCTTCTTCTTCACCTATCTGATCTTCTTCAATTTCTTCTAGATTTGCTTGACTTCTTGTTTTGTTATAAACTTCAGATATTTCCACCACCGGTATCCAGTCCTGACTTGTGCTCGGTTGTTCTTCTTCAGCTTCCCTCGAATCTCGAACCTGAGATTCTTCAGCTGGGCAACCTTCAGCTTCCTCAGTTATTGATGCTGTCTGAGGATTTTCATCTTCAGGGTCTGGTACTCTTTTGGTGTGGCTTACATGAATCCAATTAGGATATCCGGCACATTTCACTGCTGTGTTTGTGACTAATATGACCTAACGAGGTTCCTCCCACCTGGGTGATAGACACGTTTCTCTGGTGTGATGTTTCACAACCACCCAGTCTCCGGGATTTAGATCATGCTTTTGTTCTGGCTGCCTGGAAACTGCGTCTTTCCCAACCTGGCGAGAGACAGAACGCACTAGGTCAGCCAATCCTTTGCAATAATCCAAAACCATATCATCAGTTATATTCAGCAGTTTATTTGTAGGAACATGTGCTTGTCTCATTGCTCTTCCCATGATTATTTCGTGAGGACTCAATCCGGTATTTCTATCAGGAATGCTTCTGAGTCCCATCAAGACAAGTGGCAATACATCCGGCCAATCTAGTGCTGTTGATGCACACATTTTTGCCAGTCTGGATTTTATTGTGCCATTCATTTGTTCAACCACTCCAGAAGCTTCTGGAAGATATGCACAGTGCAGTTTTTGCTCAATTTGGAATGCTTCACAAATTATTCTAATCACATCACTGTTGAAGTGCCTTCCTCTATCTGATTCCAAAGTTACTGGAAAACCAAATCTAGGAATGAGTTCTCGTAGCAACAATTTTGCGACTGTAATGCTGTCATTCCTCCTGGTAGGGTAAGCCTCCACCCACTTTGAAAACAGACATACTATGACAAGTACATACTTCAGTCCTCTACATGGTGGTAGTTGAATGAAATCTAGCTGCAATCTCACAAATGGACCTTCTGCCTTTCCGATTTTCCCAAACCCATTTATTGTTTTTCTTCCGGGATTATGCATTTGGCAAGTTAGACATCTCTGGCAAAGACTCTCTGCTACCGCTCTAAACCTTGGATTATACCAATTTTGTCTGAAGAGTCTAATCATTGCATCTCTCCCTACATGTGTGTCTCCATGATACATTCTAGCCATTTGTGAAATCAAACAGTCGGGTATGACTGGTCTGCCATCGGCATAAGTCCATACATCGTCGTCTGCCCTTTGAGAACATCCCATTTTAATCCATGCATTTCTTTAACTCTCATCTGCATCATCTTGCAGTCTTTTCACATCATTCCATGTTTCAGGTGGTGCATACAGCATAAGTTGGCAGCTGATTCCCATCCTGTCAACCCTTTTATTTACTGACAACCTGTTTTTGGCACAGTGTTGAGCCACCAGATCTGCATATCTGTTATCGACTACCACCCAGTCATCTCCTGACTGGTGTGGGGCACACTTCACCACAGCCAATTCTTTTGGTGATTGTATTGCTTCCAACAGTTCCTTTACAAACTGTCCATTTTTAATGGGGGATCCTGAAGAAGTCATGAAATCCCGCTGCATCCATAATTGGCCAAAATCATGCACAACCCCGTAACCATATTGGCTATCTGTAAATACAGTTACTTTTTGGTTCTTCCCAATTTTGCACGCTTTAATTAAAGCAATTAATTCAGCTATTTGTGCAGATTTTACTCCTGGTAAATAGGATGCTTCGACTATTCCAGTTAGTTCACATACTGCATATGCTGCAGATAGTTTACCATCTTCATGCCTTTGACATGAACCATCAACAAACAGTTCCCTGTCTGGTTTCCTGAGGGGTAGTTCCTGTATGTCAGGACGCGGTTTTGTGCACAATTCTGTGACTTGTAAACAATCATGTTCCTCTTCATCGTCTTTAACTTCCTCATGATATGGGTCTGGTAATAATGTAGCAGGGTTTACAATTGTGCACCTGACAATAGTTACATTTTCAGCACCTAAAATTATTCTTTCATATTTAGTCAGCCGACTAGGAGTAAGATGCTGAGTTCGGGTTCTTGTCAATAGAATCACAACTGAATGTGGAACAAACACTTTTACAGGATGTCCCATTACAATTGATTCACTTTGCTCAATGCTCAAACAAGTAGCAGCTACTGCTTTTAAGCAACCTGGCAACGCTGCTGCCACTGGGTCCAACGTAGCAGAAAAATATGCTATAGGACGTCTGTCCAAACCATGTCTTTGGGTTAGGACTGAAAGTGCATAATTTTCTCTTTCATGACAGAATAATGCGAATTTTCTTTTATAATCAGGCATGCCTAGGGCAGGTGCTGCACACAAAGCATTTCTCAATTTTATCGTCATCCCACTCGACTGGGTCTTTTGCCTTCTTTTTCGTCATTTGAATTAATGGCTTTGCCAGCAGAGAAAACCCTAGTATCCATTGACGACAATAACCCACTATTCCAAGAAACATTCTCACTTCTCGTTGGGAGACAGGCATTTGCATTTTCTTGATTAATTTTACTCTTTCAGAGGTTATCCTTCTTTTTCCCCTCTCGATTTGGTGTCCTAGATACTTAACTGCTGTTGTACAGAACTGCAACTTTTCAGGTGAAACTTTATGCCCTTCTTCAGCTAAATGATTTAATAATGCAATGGAGTCAACAACACAGTCCTATCTGGTGTTAGATGCCACCAGTAAATCATCTATATATTGTACTAGGACTGAGCTTCCTGGCATTACTAGTTTCTCTAGACACTTTTTCAATATCTGATTAAAGATGGAAGGACTTTCCGTGTACCCCTGAGGAACACGATTCCATACATAGACCTTGTTCTCAAATTTAAATGAAAATAGATACTGACTGTCTGGGTGCAATGGTATTGAAAAGAATGCTTGGCATAAATCAATCACGGTAAACCATCCTGCACTCCAAGGAATTTGGTATAGAATCACGGCAGGATTTGGCACTATGGGACAACAAGGTTCCACAATCTTATTTATTTTGCGTAAATCCTGAACAATCCTATACTTTCCACTAGGTTTCTTCAAGCCCATGATTGGTGAATTACAAGGGCTACTCATTACTTCTTTTAGTATGCCTTGTTTTACCATTCTGTTAATTTCTTCAATGACACCTGCTTTTACTTCAGCACTCATTTTGTACTGTCTAGTATTTGGGAAAATTGCACCTTCTTTCACAGTAATTTTAACTGGGTCTATTTTGGCCATAAGTCCTACTTCTTTTCCCGTGAAATCCCATACCATGGAATTTACTGTTGTTTTTAATTCTTCTGGCAACTCGTCTTTTGTTATTAAAGAGAACATGTCATCTACTTCTGTACCTTGCTTTGTAATCATAAACTTATACACATGATCTTCATCCGGGGTCTGAATTGCAACACCATCCGGTGTGCAGAAAATGGTGCAGTTCATTTTACACAATAAATCTCGGCCTAATAAATTTACTGGACTGGAATCACACACTACAAATTGATGCATTTCTCTAAAATTTCCAATTTTTACTTCCATTGGTTCGGTAAGAGGTGTTCTAATCTTTCGATTAGCTACACCCACAACTTGGATAGCTTCTCCAGAGAGAGGAAGGTCTGGGATGTCTGCTGTTCTCACAGTAGACCTGGTAGCGCCAGTGTCTAAAAGGAAAGTAATATCATTACCTTTCACATTTCCTTCAACATATGGACCTGACTGATCTACCGGTAAGGATGCATCAAGTACGCACTCCTTCTTCCCTCTCCTAGGCACCGTCATTGACTATATGGACAAAAATCATCTTGCAAAAGAAATTGTGAGGTTACATACTCATTCTTACCACTTCCTCCTTGATATCCGACGTCTGTACCGTGCTTTGCTCTGCTTACATTACCCTGTATAGGTGCAGGTGGCAACTGACTCTGAGGATTTACACCTTGCTGTGAGTCAATCTGCGTCTGTGGGTTTAAATTTTGATTTGGGCCATTATTATTCCGTATCTTTTTACATTCATCCTTCCAATGCCCCAATTTTCCGCACCCATGACATGGAAACTTCTTTTTAGCCTCTTCTCTGCTCATTCGTCCTCTTATTTTTCCTCCATTTCCAGTGTCACCACTTGTTCCAGAATCTTTTCCCTGATTATCACTTGGATTATCCAAATTAATTCCTTGTCGCTCAGCCATTTTTACCTGAGCCCACATCACCTTCTCTTGCAGTTTCTTGTGTCTATCCTCAATATCATCTCCACAGTATTTCGCATATTTCAAAATCTCATCAATCAGCTTCCCTTGCCAGCACAACATGTGCTGCTTAATCATCTGACAAATTTCTGGTTTTAATCCATAAACAAATCGATAAACAAATTGACTCATGTTTTTATCTCCAATATCCTCAAATCCACTATACTGTTTGAATACCTGCAATAAACCTTCATAATAGGCATGTACCGATTCACTGGCTTCTTGGGTAGTTCTGTCTATTTTCACCCAATCTGTTTCCTTTGGTGGTATTTTCCCTTTCAGGTAAGTTATTACCTGCTGATACTTTTTCATTACATCACTTGACGGGGCACCTGTCTTTGGATCTCTAGGATACTCTTCACTTGGCCAATCAACTGTGATCTTACAATCTGTCCATAAATCGGCAGGTACCACTATGTCGAACAAACCATCCAAATCCTTTAACAATACCTTTGACACCTTCACAAACCTTTCAACTTGCTTGTACCATTCTATTGGCTTTTCTCTCAACTTTGGAAAATCATTCGTAAATGACAAAATATCCTGTCTGCTCCATGGGACATGTACATATCCTCCTCCTGGAACTTCTCTCATTGGATACATTTGATCTGCTTTCCCTGTTTCCTTCATTAAATATTCTGAAGTGGTTTTACTATATCTTGCCTCTTCCTTTTTCTTGATCCATCTATTTTTCCATTTATCTAGGTCTCCCCATTTCTGTAAAACTGTCATTAATTCCTTTACTTGTAATTTTCGACCAGAGGCATTCATGTTTTCTAAATCTTTATCAGAGAAATCTGCTCTGTAGGGTTTCTGTAGCACCTTTGATTTTCCTATTTCAATTCCCATCTGTAAAGCCAAATCTGATAATTTTTCATGAAATATTTTTACATTTCTCGTGATGCTTCGGCATACAAATAATAGCTCTTCTTCATCGTAAGTATTTAGACGATCTACTCCTACATTTCCTGCTATCATTTCTTCTAATTCAACCTTTAATTTGTAAATGTCCATGATCTTTGGAGGTGAATTCTGTTTGTCTGATCCTTGTGCCCATCTTTCTAAATCTTCTGGTGTAACTACTGTGGCACTTTTGGTTCCTGATGAGGTTACTATGTTTACATCTTTGAAACAACCAGGTGTTATTCTTCTAGGAGTACTATTTATGGATCCTCGAATAGGCAAATCCATTAAAGATACCATAGATTCACAATCACTAAATTGATAGTCAATTATTACAGGATCTGATTTTGGAATTTCTACAGATGTAGGCATTTCTAATGGTTTCGGATAACTTACTTTGTCACCATATAAGGGAACCACTGGACCAATTGTTACAGGTATGGTCAGCGAATCAGGATGAACACTCAATTGTGTTATTTTCTGTATTAAATCTGCTCTGTTTTTATCTATTGCTTCTTTTTCTTTATCCTGAAGTAAGCTACTAACTGGGGGATTATGCAGTACTTGCGGTACTAATGGTGTCTTTAACAGTGGTGCACTTGGGGTGCATCCACTTGTCCCTTCCTGATATGGTGGCGGGTTCTTTAATAATTCTTCCATAAATTCATCTTCAGAATCTCCCAATCTAGTCAAATGTTTTGTCTTTTCTGTGCATTTATTCCCTGACGATTCTTCTGCCATTAATATTGGGTATAAACCTTCTGTAAGCATCGCTCTTCTCCACTGTTTCATCTGACCGTCTCTTGATTCATTTTGGTATCTAGGGAAGAATCCCCTATAACCCCTATTACTTCTGGATCGGTCGCGTTCGAATGCCTCAGTTTCCCACTCTTCTAAGGCTTCGTATTGAGTTAATCTTGGTCTGGGTTCTAAGTCATTCATTCTTAATCTCAAATTTTGAAGAATTCTCCCATTGAAAGTACCATTTTCGGGGAATGCCAATATTCCATCATTTTTGGTATATTCTATCCAATTTTCTAACCATACGCAAGTATGATAACCTCTCTCCATCATCATGAATGAAGCGGGCATTTTGGCTGGTGGAATGATAATTCCTTCTCTAGTTTTGATTGGTTTATCTTTTCTGAAATAATTCTTAATCTTCTGTAGAACTGTCTCTTTTCTCTTTTCTCCATACATTTTAGGCAAATATCTATGTATCGAATTATATTCTGCAAATCCTAGGAATCTCCTGTCTGGACGGGTTCCTATTAAAGTCGGATCGTGTTTCAACATATAATTTTCACTGTCCACTAAGATTTCGATTTCTATGCTGACAACCAATTAAATTCCAGCTAACATTTGTATCTGAACCAATGCTAGCGCGGCCTTTCAGTGACGCCTTTTCTGACGACCCCTCCTTTACAATCTGTGCTTTTCTGTCCTTCGCTGTTTCAACCAATCCCAGCGCGACACCTGTGATGTCAGTATTACTCCTGACTACTGACCCCTCCTTTACAAGAGTCTTTTCACGACCGCGGTTTCAACCAATCCCAGCGCGGCTTTGTGACGTCAGCTTCCTCTCCGGGAGCTGACCCTCCCTTTACAAAAACTTACGCAAAATGTTATTCTCTCTATATGTTTATTTAAAATTCAGTAACAACATAAAACATTCGCTATCGTGTCAGTTTCGCTAACTTGAAAAGATAGATTCTCTCACTTCTTAGTAAAACTCTTCCGTTTACTAATGATACACTACGAGTAAAAACACTTCCATTTACTCTTCACTTAAGCTCCGGAAATACCTGCTACTTCTTCAATGTTACCCTTTCTAGGTGATATAACATCAAATTTTTACCAGTGTATTCCTTTGCTATTACTCACATACACAGAGTCCCTAACAAGTACTGATAGCCCTGCTTAACTTTTTAGTACTATTTCTGCCTGACAGACAACCTCACTGCAGTATGGCTTCCACTTACCATCCGCTATTCAATTTTTTCCCCGGGGATTCTAGACAACATAAAACAAACTTTTAAACAACGGATGTTAGTTCATAAAAATAAAATTCTCATTACCCAATTAATGAAGTATAACCCTAACCATCCTCTGCTAGCCAGAAAACTGATCCAGCGGGTTACTAGCAACAAGCATTCATACACCAAATACTCACTTGGGCCCATACATTCATACTATGCTAGTAATTTCCGCTGGTGGGTCAGTTGTACTCTTTATATCAAGTCCCTGCTACCAATTACTTTTCTGATTTGAAGAGTAATGACTTACCAATGGACCCTTATTAATTGGGAAGTTTAAAATGAGTGATGTTCCTTACAAATCATAATCCTGAAATAATCACTGAGTCAGGAAGTTTTAAAATGTTTATCTAAAAGATTTTGCAGAGTAAAATACAGAGTCTCATGATACTTAGTCGTATATCAAGGATGACGCATTAATATTCTATTATTGATCAATGACGGTTCCTCAGAAAGAAGAAGATAGAGACAGCAGCGCAACTAAGGTTTGCATTTATATTTACCTATAAGTGCGAGAACCAAACCCCTTGGCCAAGGAGTTGGAAAGATAGGATCCAGGAAGGATAAAGAGCAAAGACCTCCTCCAGGTTCAGGACAGGACCGGTGACCTCTCTACCAACGACGCCTGCGTCGTTCCCCTCTCTGGTACTTCGCTTCTCCTCGAATCTCCCGTGTCTTCCTTCTAATGGATTCCGCCGCCCCCACCTCAGGACCTCTCTGGACAGCGGTTCAGTCTGCAATAGATCAGCTCGTCGAGCTTCAAAACCCTGATCTTCCTCCGTCTGTGCGCCTGTATGTGTGTGCTAACTAATTAGCTAATTCTATATCTATTATACCCTTCTACACCCATGTACCTCCCCTTAATGTTGCAGAATTATGGGCCCACTACTTCTGATTGGACGGGGACAGGGGGTTGATCCTCACACCATATTGATTTAATTCAGTTTCTTTAAGTCCTTTGTTTTAAAATACCGCCCCTCACAATTAATACATTTGCTTTATTTCCCACCCGTCTCATGACAAAGTTTGTGACAATGTTTATATAAATTGTTTCTTTCCGGTAGGACATCGTGGGTACAGTAAGGTTGGCCATCAGGTCGCGGCCTTGGACGACGTCCAGGTTGACTTCATCCTTTCTTCCGGATAACTTTGCAAGGCGCATGTGCAGAACCATTGTCTCTCGAGTTTTCATTTCAACCAAAACCCAGGCCCATTTACGAACTAATAAAAAGTCCTAGAGGAAATATTAATATCACAAATAAAATGTTTCACTGTATACCCACTCTTTCTACTCTATTCCCTTTTAATTATAAATCTATCTCGCATTAATAGCATTAGGATACCACAGTTTTATTGCAACAAGTAAGCAAGCTGTAGCACATGAAAACATTAAGCAGCCATTTAAATACACACTGCGCAGAAGCAAGGATCTCCCTCCAAGCAAAGAAAGACGTCATACCATGTGATATGGTTGACACATGCGCAAAGAAGTTCCCGCGCTTTAGCGGCCATTTTAGATTTAGACAAGCGTTATTCGTTAGTATAAATACATAGGCAAGCTTCCTTCTACTTATGTTTGTGTGTGCTGTGGTTAGTACAAACATCACAAAGATTAATAAATTAATACTGTGAGAGGATTGCTTCCAAGCAAGTCTCATTTGTGAGTCCTTGCTCCATCAGTAGCTTGGCACAAAAGCAGTCAGGCTTAACTTAGAGGCAATGTGTAAAGAATTTATGTAGCACTCAAACAGTAATAAAGTGAAAACCACACGCAAGAAAAATCCAAAACCAATTTAGAAAAATAAGTAAATTTAATAAATAAAATGACACCCAACTACACAAATCCAATAAGTAGAACCAAAGTTATGAATTTTTAAAGTTTAAAGTAAAAATAGCACCAATACGCACAAAGCGCCAATTGCGGTAATCTGGTCGCTCAGGGCTGGGTCAAAGTCAAAAGTTTAGTCTAAGGAAAGTTTGCTTTCTAACTTATTCCAGTCTTCACATGAGAAGCGTTTGAAGCCGAGGTCGGTGGCAATTGGGCTGCACTTTGGATCTAGAGAGGGGCTTGTCAATGGCACGTTGCTGACGTTTTAGGCCTTGGTTAGAATTTTACTTTGGAGGTGCAGTTGTCTGCGCGAAGAGCTGGTCGAAGATCGGAACTGTGCATTGGTTAAAAACATGGATCGGTTGTTGTTGACCCAAAGAGCTCCGGGTGGTTAAGTCCAGGGTCTGTGTCCGGTAAGGGTGTGTCAGATGCAGGTCCAGCATTGGACACGGTGAAGACCAGTCACGTTCTTGAGGATGCTGGGGACAGTCCTTTTCGACGCAGAGCCCAGAACGTCTGATTTTTCAATGGGAGTCCAGTTGCTGCAGTCCTGTTGATGGAGGAGTACATTCTAACACGAGCTGATGGAGCAAGGATTCGAGAAAATGAAACTTGCTCGAATGAATCCTCCATTAACTTTCATTAATCATTAAATTAGTAGATGAGACAAAACTAATATACACCAGACACAGATACACGGGGAGAAAAGCTTACGCATGCTTGAATTAATGAGAAATAAAATGCAACGCGATTAAAACCCGTTTTAACTTGCGAAAACGCTTTGCGCATGTGCAAACCTGAATTACGCAGAAACAACGTGACTAACTCGCTTTGAGAGGGGAAAAACCTCACACATGCGCAAGAAAGACCAACATGCAGTCTTGAGGCACCGCATGCCTGGCATATGCTAGCTTGATTTAAAAGAAAGCTGCTGTTATTAACGCTTTTTGCCCAAGAATAATAATAGTTACATGGGATAGAGTAGAAGTGGGTGGTGAACAGTGAGAATTACATGTTTAAGAAAATAACATCTGTTTATGATTCTTTTATTAATAGTGTGCATTCGGGCCTGCTAATCCATGACTAAAAAAAAACAATGGCGAAAGCTACGCATGCTCAATGAATCCACGATATGACCCGGTGACCGAGAGAGAGCTGAATGACTGCCAAGATTCAAGGACAGAAGGGATGGGAAAAGAAGGAGGTGTAACACTCATCTATGAAGCTTGTATTAAATAAATTACTACATTTGCAACAACATATGCATGAGAAAATAAAATAAAATATATGAATGAGTCAAAGGGGAAGGGTTAGCAAACAATGGGTTTCACTAATAAAAATGAATACGTCAGTCTGGTGTGATGAAGACTCCCTAACCCCGTCCAATCATATTCCGTATTTTAGTAAAATTTGCAACTCTTGAGGGTGGGACATGAAGAAATAAAGACTATAACTAGAATGACTTGAGTTTAATAGAGAGAGCTGCGGAGAGTTGCTGAGAGCTGCGGAGAGTTGCTGAGAGCTGCGGAGAGTTGCTGAGAGGTGCTGAGAGCTAGAGAAGCTCCTAGAGAGAGAACTACTGCTGCTGGGAGCTGAGCATGAGAGGGCAGAGAGAGAGAGAAAGACGAGAACAGGCTCAAAAGATTCAGACGACTGCCTGATTAGATTCGAAGATTGCGGAAGAATATCGAGGAGGGAGAGAGTGTCAGAGAGGGAATCCCCCTGGTGAGCCGGGTTTGTAGAGAAGTCTAGTAAGTATCAGTCCTGTCCTGATCCTATCCTTTAGTCTTTGTCTCCTGATCCTAAGTCAGGGGACCCCCACCAGTCCTTTGGCCAGAGGGGTGGTTTTCCAGTCATCTTTATTAGGTAAATGTCATTCTGTCCAAATTTGCATATTTCTTTGCAAATGTGTTATTATGTGCCTTTGTCTCTACATCTATCCACTCTTATGCATTTGATTTGTTGAGAGAGTTTGTGTAATTGAATGTATTATGCTATATGCTTGTTCTCTCTCCCATTTAAGAAAGACGGAGTTTGCACTGTGAATCTGTAATTGATGAGCGTTCAACTTTATGACTGAAATTTAGATAAAACTTATAAATATTATTCAGAGTCTGTGGTTATTTCACTAAGAATTTTAGTTAAGAAATTGTTAATATCACCATCAACTAACTCAACTAATGGTCCATCGACCAGAGGAAGAGTGTTGATTCGTGAAGATTAGTTAGACATTGAAATGATACTGTAATTGTTTGTGGTTACAGGGAAATAACTAATCAGAACTTAAGTAAATTATAAAACTTGACCCCCCAGCAGATTGGCCAGGAAGTGCGAATGAACATTTCTGGATAAATGTATATGGGCCCATTGAAATATTTAGTTTTTGTGTGAAATATCCAACCCTGGCCTCTTCGCGCTGGATCAGAGCCAAGGGACCAGGTTTTGGAGAGGCACCTCTTCAGGGCTAAGACTCACTTTGGCAGACGTAAAGGGACAATAACATCATCTTAAGGCTGGGGGGCAAAGTGTCCCTTTACCAATAGAGGGGAATTCTTAGACAGATACTTAATGCTCAAAGTTGTTCTTGAAGAGTCCTCTTCCTGTTTATTAAGTTTCACCTGAAAAGTGCATGCAGCACATGCACTGTCATTGCGAAATCTCTTGTAAACGAAAAAAAAAAGCTCAAAAGGGGCTTAGAGCACACTTCATACTTACCATTACTTACCATTGGTTGGCTTGCATGTCACTCTCGTTCCTTGCTTCTTATTGGGCAGTGGCTTCCTGGCCTTCGTGCTTCCTCCTGAGTTTCGAGTTGCTGTCCCTGCAGTGGAGCAGGAGAGACCGCAGGAAAAAGGTGATCTGTGTGTTTCCGCTTCTGCAGAAATCCCAACATTTATCTCTGTTTTACTGTGTCCTTGTAGGTCAATCTGAGCTGGACAATGAGCATGATATTTAAAAATGCATATTTTTTCTGCTTTATCGCTTCCTTTCCAAACATTTCTGCTGTGCAACATGTCTAAAAAACATTTACATCGCAAATAGGTCTCGCATAGGCAAAACCTTTTGGCTTTGCCAATGCTTGTCCTTCGTATTTCTTTTTTTAGGAATTTCAAATTGTCACTCTGGTTAGTGTTGTTTGATCTGAAAGGTTGGCCAAGATCATGTTGCAAAAGGAACAGCTTTCTGTTTCTTTGTTCTGATGTTCAGTAAACCAAGGAGGTAAAAACACCTTCTCTAGTTGATCTTTTGAGATGTATTAAACCTCTAGTCCACAAAACCAATCTTTCTTTCAATTTCAAACAACATATGCGGTCCGAATTCCCTTTCTTAGTAGTCCTTTCTGAGCCCAAAATGTATCCTTTGGAGGACAATTATCAATTGTGCCAATTCAGAAGCTTCCGGGTAAGGGTGAAGAATCCCTTACTTCCCTGCATTACTCATCCTCCAGGATTACCCCTTCCCAGGAGAGAAGGAAATGGTTAATCCTATTTCCTTGATGGAAGGATATTTCGCCCAACCCTCTTCCAGGATTTGATCCCACACCTCTCTTATGCCCATGGGATGCATGCCTGGTGTTAGAAATGGGGTCTCTAGTTGGCAGAGGTATGCATCCTGTCCAAGTATGGACCACCACTCTAGTCAGGGTAAGTCAGATACACATTAAAAGATAACCTGAGTCACCCTCTGGTAGCTTGGCCCAGAGCAGTCAGGTTATCTAAAGAGGCAATGTGCAAAGTATTTGTGAAACACACACAGTAACACAATGAAAGCACTAAAAAAATACTCCACGCTGGTAGGAAAATAGACCCGAATTTTATAAATAAATCAAGACCAAAACAACACAAATCCAACAAGTTGAAGTCAAGATATGAATTTTTAAAGAATAAAAGTGTTTCTAGCACTTAGAATCAATAAGTGCCTATGGGCGTTATCTGGTCGCGCTGGACTAGAGCAAGTCAAAAGTTCAGGACGCAAGTGATGGAGCGCAGGCTGGCTACAGGACCCACGCACGCCCGGTGAACAAAGTACATTGATCCTTGGTCGCAACAGCAAGCGCAGGGTGCAGATAAGCGATGCGTCAATGGCGAACCATAGTCGAAGAGATGCATCATTTTCTTCATGCAGTGGTGACGATGCATCGGTTCCATAGACAAAGCACTAAGCCGAGATGCATCAGGTTTCTCCTTGCAGTTGAGGGGATGCGTTAATTTCTCCTCACTACTGCAGCGGTGATGTGCTGTTCTGATGTGTCAGGTTTTCAAGGCGATGCGTTGCTTCCGAGAGAGATGCGTCAAATCTACTTCCGCAACATAGTGGATGCGCTGGTTCTGATACAGGCAGACCTGAGATGCATCGATTTCTCTGATTCAAATATCTGGGCCCACTACCAGTGAACCAGGCCCAGGAACAGGGTAGAGACCTAGATAGCCCTGAGTCTCAAGCAACAGGAGGCAAGTCAACAAGCCTTTGGAGATCACTTCAGTTGCAAGGCAGAGTCCAGCTCTCCCTCAGCAGGGTCAGAGAGCAGCAGGCAGCAGGGCAGCACAGCAGAAAAGCTGGCCTGCTAGATCAGCAGTCCAGCAGTGTCAGTCCTTGATGCAGCACAGCAGGTCTTCTGATAGAGTCCAGTTATATGTCCAGAAGTGTCTGATTTGGTGGTGTTAGAGACCCAGCACTTATACCCAGTCGTGCCTTTGAAGTGGGAGTGGCTTCAAAGAAGGGTCTTGAAGTGCACAGAGGTCCTTTCTTCCAAGCCCTGGCTCCAACCTTTCAGTAGGGGGAAATCAGTCCTTAGTGTGGGGACAGGGCACTGCCTATTCAGGTGTAAGTGTCAGCCCCTTGCTTCCGTCCTGCTCTGTAAGAGTCATCAGAATGCAGATGAGTATTCAGACACACCTAGCCTTCCTGGGGAATGCACAAATTGTAGCTGTCACCCGCCCCAGACGTGTATTGGAGACAGGCTGCATGCACACAGAGTTGCAAGAGCTGAGAAATGTCCAATTTCTAAAAGTGGCATTTCTAAAATAGTAATGTTAAATCCATCTTTACTAGGAAAGAGGATTTATCATTACCATTCCAAAGATGTGAAACATGACACAGCTACTCCTTTCTAATCGGGAATTACAGTTTAAAAGTGTGTTAAGGAATTCCCAGTGTTAACCTATGAGTGGAGTAGGCCTCACAGTAGTGAAAAATGAATTGAGGTGCTTTTTACTACCAGGACATGAAAAACTTAAAAGTGCATGTCCTACCGTTTACCTACACAGCACCCTGCCCTATGTGCTAACTAGGGCCTCGCTTAGGGATGACTTATGTGTAATAAAAGGGGAGTGTAAGGCTTGGCAAACAGTTTAAAATGCCAAGTCAAAGTGGCGGTAAAACTGCACACAGAGACTCTGCAGTGGCAGGCCTGAGACATGTTTACAGGGCAACTTGGGTGGGTGACACAATCCGTACTGCAGGCCCACTAGTAGCATTTAATTTACAGGCCCTGGGTATATGGTATACCACGTTACAAGGGACTTACAGGTATATTAAATAGGCCAATTGTGTATACACCAAAGTTACCATGTTTAGAGGAGAAGGACATGCACTTTAGCACTGGTCAGCAGGGGTAAAATGCTCACAGTCCTTAAGCCAAAAAAAAGAATTCAGCAAAAAGAGGCGGAGGAAGGCAAAAGGTTTGCGGTGACCCTTCAGAGAGGGCCATTTTCCAACACCTGGATAGAAGAGAGAAGGCATTGGTTATTCACGTTCACTTGATGGAAGTTATCTCCACCAACTCCTCCTCTTCCCAGAGATTTTATAGTACCGCCTGGAGATGGGATAATAAATGGTCTTTCCTCTTCCAACTTATGAGTTGACTCCTCTTCAGGGACAAAGGACTAACTCCTCTCTTGTCTTACGTGATTGGTGGTGATCTCTGGGCCGTTCCCTCTGACTCTCTGTTGTTCTTAAGCTTGGCCCAACCCTCTTCTTGGTTCGGCATTGACTGCACAGTTGATGGCATCAACGTTGTCTTCTCAGCCTCCTCACACAAACCTGACTCTTTCTTAGGGAATTCTGCCTGCAGTGTATGCATTCAGTACTCTATCCTTCCTACAGACGGCCTCCGTTTCCTGCTGCTCTTATTTCCTTCCAGAGTGCCTGGTATTTTGTTTTTGTTTGTACACAACTGCTGACTAATTATGGGTCTCCTGGAGACTGTCTCCTGATTGGCAGGCAGCACTTCCCACATTCATGAGGGTGATGGAGCAAGGACTCACAAATGAGACTTGCTCGGAAGCAATTCTCTCACAGTATTAATTTATTAATCTTTGTGATGTTCGTACTAACCACAGCACACACAAACATAAGTAGAAGGAAGCTTGCCTATGTGTTTATACTAACGAATAACGCTTGTCTAAATCTAAAATGGCCGCTAAAGCGCGGGAACTTCTTTGCGCATGTGTCAACCATATCACATGGTATGATGTCTTTCTTTGCTTGGAGGGAGATCCTTGCTTCTGCGCAGTGTGTATTAAAATGGCTGCTTAATGTTTTCACGTGCTACAGCTTGCTTACTTGTTGCAATAAAACTGTGGTATCCTAATGCTATTAATGAGGGATAGATTTATAATTAAAAGGGAATAGAGTAGAAAGAGTGGGTATACAGTGAAACATTTTATTTGTGATATTAATATTTCCTCTTTGACTTTTTATTAGTTCGTAAATGGGCCTGGGTTTTGGTTGAAATGAAAACTCGAGAGACAATGGTTCTGCACATGCGCCTTGCAAAGTTATCCGAAAGAAAGGATGAAGTCAACCTGGACGTCGTCCAAGGCCGCGACCTGATGGCCAACCTTACTGTACCCACGATGTCCTACCGGAAAGAAACAATTTATATAAACATTGTCACAAACTTTGTCATGAGACGGGTGGGAAATAAAGCAAATGTATTAATTGTGAGGGGCGGTATTTTAAAACAAAGGACTTAAAGAAACTGAATTAAATCAGGTGTGAGGATCAACCCCCTGTCCCCGTCCAATCAGAAGTAGTGGGCCCATAATTCTGCAACATTAAGGGGAGGTACATGGGTGTAGAAGGGTATAATAGATATAGAATTAGCTAATTAGTTAGCACACACATACAGGCGCACAGACGGAGGAAGATCAGGGTTTTGAAGCTCGACGAGCTGATCGATTGCAGATTGAACCGCGGTCCTTAGGTGGGGGCGGCGGAATCCATTAGAAGGAAGACACAGGAGATTCGAGGAGAAGCGAAGTACCAGAGAGGGGAACGACGCAGGCGTCGTTGGTAGAGAGGTCACCGGTCCTGTCCTGAACCTGGAGGAGTTCTTTGCTCTTTATCCTTCCTGGGTCCTATCTTTCCAACTCCTTGGCCAAGGGGTTTGGTTCTCGCACTTATAGGTAAATATAAATGCAAACCTTAGTTGCGCTGCTGTCTCTATCTTCTTCTTTCTGAGGAACCGTCATTGATCAATAATAGAATATTAATGCTTCATCCTTGATATACGACTAAGTATCATGAGACTCTGTATTTTACTCTGCTAAATCTTTTAGATAAACATTTTAAAACTTCCTGACTCAGTGATTATTTCACTATTATGATTTGTAAGGAATGTCACTCATTTTAAACTTCCCAATTAATAAGGGGTCCATTGGTAAGTCATTACTCTTCAAATCAGAAAAGTAATTGGTAGCAGGGACTTGATATAAAGAGTACAACTGACCCACCAGCGGAAATTGCTAGCATAGTATGAAATGTATGGGCCCGAGTGAGTATTTGGTGTATGAATGCTTGTTGCTAGTAACCCACTGGATCAGTTTTCTGGCTAGCAGAGGATGGTTAGGGTTATACTTCATTAATTGGGTAATGAGAATTTTATTTTTATGAACTAACATCCGTTGTTTAAAAGTTTGGGGCATATTATCAAGGGCTTTATCGCCGATTTAGCGGCACTTTTTGCCGCTAAATCGGCGATATTTTTAACGCCCTATTAGCAAGCTGTCGCTAACAGGTGTTAGCGACAGCTTTCAGGCGTTAGAGGCTGGGAATTACATCGCCTTGCATGTCAGCGATATTTATCGCTAATGACATGCAAGGTAGGCGTTCCTAACCTAACAGCGACTGAAAACAGTCGCTAACATCGCTATCGCCTATTAGCAATAACCGCGAGGCGATAAAAATACGCGCGCTAACCGCGATTAGCGCTGGTTTTTAGAACTGGTAAAAGCATGACTTAACAATAATAGTCAATGGGAGGTGGATTGCAAGGTTAAGTCCCCAGCATTAGCGCGAGGAATCTATCGCTGGATTTCTCGCGTTATTGCTGAGTTTGCTACTATCGCTGGATATTTTATCGCATTGGAGATAAACCTTGCTAATAGCATGTTATCTCCGCGGTAATATCCAGCGATAGCCGGCGATAGAAAAACGCGCGCTAAGCAAGCTTTGCGATAATTATCGCAGGTTCTTGCTAATATGCCCCTTTGTTTTATGTTGTCTAGAATCCCCGGGGAAAAAATTGAATAGCGGATGGTAAGTGGAAGCCATACTGCAGTGAGGTTGTCTGTCAGGCAGAAATAGTACTGAAAAGTTAAGCAGGGCTATCAGTACTTGGTAGGGACTCTGTGTATGTGAGTAATAGCAAAGGAATACACTGGTAAAAATTTGATGTTATATCACCTAGAAAGGGTAACATTGAAGAAGTAGCAGGTATTTCCGGAGCTTAAGTGAAGAGTAAATGGAAGTGTTTTACTCGTAGTGTATGATTAGTAAACGGAAGAGTTTTACTAAGAAGTGAGAGAATCTATCTTTTCAAGTTAGCGAAACTGACACGATAGCGAATGTTTTATGTTGTTACTGAATTTTAAATAAAAATATAGAGAGAATAAAATTTTGCGTAAGTTTTTGTAAAGGGAGGGTCAGCTCCCGGAGAGGAAGCTGACGTCACAAACTCCGCGCTGGGATTAGTTGAAACCGCGGGCGTGAAAAGACTCTTGTAAAGGAGGGGTCAGTAGTCAGGAGTAATACTGACGTCACAGGTGTCGCGCTGGGATTGGTTGAAACAGCGAAGGACAGAAAAGCGCAGACTGTAAAGGAGGGGTCGTCAGAAAAGGCGTCACTGAAAGGCCGCGCTAAGATTGGTTCAGATACAAATGTTAGCTGGAATTGAATTGGTTGTCAGCATAGAAATAGAAATCTTAGTGGACAGTGAAAATTATATGTTGAAGCACGATCCGACTTTAATAGGAACCAGTCCAGACAGGAGATTCCTAGGATTTGCAGAATATAATTCGATACATAGATATTTGCCTAAAATGTATGGAGAAAAGAGAAAAGAGACAGTTCTACAGAAGATTAAGAATTACTTCAGAAAAGATAAACCAATCAAAACTAGAGAAGGAATTATCATTCCACCAGCCAAAACGTCCGCTTCATTCATGATGATGGAGAGAGGTTATCATACTTGCGTATGGTTAGAAAATTGGATAGAATATACCAAAAATGATGGAATATTGGCATTCCCCGAAAATGGTACTTTCAATGGGAGAATTCTTCAAAATTTGACATTAAGAATGAATGACTTAGAACCCAGACCAAGATTAACTCAATACGAAGCCTTAGAAGAGTGGGAAACTGAGGCATTCGAATGCGACCGATCCAGAAGTAATAGGGGTTATAGGGGATTCTTCCCTAGATACCAAAATGAATCAAGAGACGGTCAGATGAAACAGTGGAGAAGAGCGATGCTTACAGAAGGTTTATATCCAATATTAATGGCAGAAGAATCGTCAGGGAATAAATGCACAGAAAAGACAAAACATTTGACTAGATTTGGAGATTCTGGAGATGAATTTATGGAAGAATTATTAAAGAACCCGCCACCATATCAGGAAGGGACAAGTGGATGCACCCCAAGTGCACCACTGTTAAAGACACCATTAGTACCGCAAGTACTGCATAATCCCCCAGTTAGTAGGGTACTTCAGGATAAAGAAAAAGAAGCAATAGATAAAAACAGAGCAGATTTAATACAGAAAATAACACAATTGAGTGTTCATCCTGATTCGCTGACCATACCTGTAACAATTGGTCCAGTGGTTCCCTTATATGGTGACAAAGTAAGTTATCCGAAACCATTAGAAATGCCTACATCTGTAGAAATTCCAAAATCAGATCCTGTAATAATTGATGATCAATTTAGTGATTGTGAATCTATGGTATCTTTAATGGATTTGCCTATTCGAGGATCCATAAATAGTACTCCTAGAAGAATAACACCTGGTTGTTCCAAAGATGTAAACATAGTAACCTCATCAGGAACCAAAAGTGCCACAGTAGTTACACCAGAAGATTTAGAAAGATGGGCACAAGGATCAGACAAACAGAATTCACCTCCAAAGATCATGGACATTTACAAATTAAAGGTTGAATTAGAAGAAATGATAGCAGGAAATGTAGGAGTAGATCGTCTAAATACTTACGATGAAGAAGAGCTATTATTTGTATGCCGAAGCATCACGAGAAATGTAAAAATATTTCATGAAAAATTATCAGATTTGGCTTTACAGATGGGAATTGAAATAGGAAAATCAAAGGTGCTACAGAAACCCTACAGAGCAGATTTCTCTGATAAAGATTTAGAAAACATGAATGCCTCTGGTCGAAAATTAAAAGTAAAGGAATTAATGACAGTTTTACAGAAATGGGGAGACCTAGATAAATGGAAAAATAGATGGATAAAGAAAAAGGAAGAGGCAAGATATAGTAAAACCACTTCAGAATATTTAATGAAGGAAACAGGGAAAGCAGATCAAATGTATCCAATGAGAGAAGTTCCAGGAGGAGGATATGTACATGTCCCATGGAGCAGACAGGATATTTTGTCATTTACGAATGATTTTCCAAAGTTGAGAGAAAAGCCAATAGAATGGTACAAGCAAGTTGAAAGATCTGTGAAGGTGTCAAAGGTATTGTTAAAGGATTTGGATGGTTTGTTCGACATAGTGGTACCTGCCGATTTATGGACAGATTGTAAAATCACAGTTGATTGGCCAAGTGAAGAGTATCCTAGAGATCCAAAGACAGGTGCCCCGTCAAGTGATGTAATGAAAAGTATCAGCAGGTAATAACTTACCTGAAAGGGAAAATACCACCAAAGGAAACAGATTGGGTGAAAATAGACAGAACTACCCAAGAAGCCAGTGAATCGGTACATGCCTATTATGAACGTTTATTGCAGGTATTCAAACAGTATAGTGGATTTGAGGATATTGGAGATAAAAACATGAGTCAATTTGTTTATCGATTTGTTTATGGATTAAAACCAGAAATTTGTCAGATGATTAAGCAGCACATGTTGTGCTGGCAAGGGAAGCCGATTGATGAGATTTTGAAATATGCGAAATACTGTGGAGATGATATTGAGGATAGACACAAGAAACTGCAAGAGAAGGTGATGTGGGCTCAGGTAAAAATGGCTGAGCGACAAGGAATTAATTTGGATAATCCAAGTGATAATCAGGGAAAAGATTCTGGAACGAGTGGTGACACTGGAAATGGAGGAAAAATAAGAGGACGAATGAGCAGAGAAGAGGCTAAAAAGAAGTTTCCATGTCATGGGTGCGGAAAATTGGGGCATTGGAAGGATGAATGTAAAAAGATACGGAATAATAATGGCCCAAATCAAAATTTAAACCCACAGTCGCAGAATGACTCACAGCAAGGTGTAAATCCTCAGAGTCAGTTGCCACCTGCACCTATACAGGGTAATGTAAGCAGAGCAAAGCACGGTACAGACGTCGGCTATCAAGGAGGAAGTGGTAAGAATGAGTATGTAACCTCACAATTTCTTTTGCAAGATGATTTTTGTCCATATAGTCAATGACGGTGCGTAGGAGAGGGGAAGAAGGAGTGCGTACTTGGTGCATCCTTACCGGTAGATCAGTCAGGTCCATATGTTGAAGGAAATGTGAAAGGTAATGATATTACTTTCCTTTTAGACACTGGCGCTACCAGGTCTACTGTGAGAACAGCAGACATCCCAGACCTTCCTCTCTCTGGAGAAGCTATCCAAGTTGTGGGTGTAGCTAATCGAAAGATTAGAACACCTCTTACCGAACCAATGGAAGTAAAAATTGGAAATTTTAGAGAAATGCATCAATTTGTAGTGTGTGATTCCAGTCCAGTAAATTTATTAGGCCGAGATTTATTGTGTAAAATGAACTGCACCATTTTCTGCACACCGGATGGTGTTGCAATTCAGACCCCGGATGAAGATCATGTGTATAAGTTTATGATTGCAAAGCAAGGTACAGAAGTAGATGACATGTTCTCTTTAATAACAAAAGACGAGTTGCCAGAAGAATTAAAAACAACAGTAAATTCCATGGTATGGGATTTCACGGGAAAAGAAGTAGGACTTATGGCCAAAATAGACCCAGTTAAAATTACTGTGAAAGAAGGTGCAATTTTCCCAAATACTAGACAGTACAAAATGAGTGCCGAAGTAAAAGCAGGTGTCATTGAAGAAATTAACAGAATGGTAAAACAAGGCATACTAAAAGAAGTAATGAGTAGCCCTTGTAATTCACCAATCATGGGCTTGAAGAAACCTAGTGGAAAGTATAGGATTGTTCAGGATTTACGCAAAATACATAAGATTGTGGAACCTTGTTGTCCCATAGTGCCAAATCCTGCCGTGATTCTATACCAAATTCCTTGGAGTGCAGGATGGTTTACCGTGATTGATTTATGCCAAGCATTCTTTTCAATACCATTGCACCCAGACAGTCAGTATCTATTTTTATTTAAATTTGAGAACAAGGTCTATGTATGGAATCGTGTTCCTCAGGGGTACACGGAAAGTCCTTCCATCTTTAATCAGATATTGAAAAAGTGTCTAGAGAAACTAGTAATGCCAGGAATCTCAGTCCTAGTACAATATATAGATGATTTACTGGTGGCATCTAACACCAGAGAGGACTGTGTTGTTGACTCCATTGCATTATTAAATCATTTAGCTGAAGAAGGGCATAAAGTTTCACCGGAAAAGTTGCAGTTCTGTACAACAGCAGTTAAGTATCTAGGACACCAAATCGAGAGGGGAAAAAGAAGGATAACCTCTGAAAGAGTAAAATTAATCAAGATAATGCAAATGCCTGTCTCCCAACGAGAAGTGAGAATGTTTCTTGGAATAGTGGGTTATTGTCGTCAATGGATACTAGGGTTTTCTCTGCTGGCAAAGCCATTAATTCAAATGACGAAAAAGAAGGCAAAGGACGCAGTCGAGTGGGATGACGAAAGCGTAGGAGCTTTTGTAAAATTGAGAAATGCTTTGTGTGCAGCACCTGCCCTAGGCATGCCTGATTATAAAAGAAAATTCGCATTATTCTGTCATGAAAGAGAAAATTGTGCACTTTCAGTCCTAACCCAAAGACATGGTTTGGACAGACGTCCTATAGCATATTTTTCTGCTACGTTGGACCCAGTGGCAGCAGCGTTGCCAGGTTGCTTAAAAGCAGTAGCTGCTACTTGTTTGAGCATTGAGCAAAGTGAATCAATTGTAATGGGACATCCTGTAAAAGTGTTTGTTCCACATTCAGTTGTGATTCTATTGACAAGAACCCGAACTCAGCATCTTACTCCTAGTCGGCTGACTAAATATGAAAGAATAATTTTAGGTGCTGAAAATGTAACTATTGTCAGGTGCACAATTGTAAACCCTGCAACATTATTACCAGACCCATATCATGAGGAAGTTAAAGACGATGAAGAGGAACATGATTGTTTACAAGTCACAGAATTGTGCACAAAACCGCGTGTTAGAAGTTGGCCTGGTATATGCTGTCCACTAATTATAGTGGGCACCTTGCACCAGTCCAAACAACCCCTTATTGGAGATAGGTTAAAGACAACCTTTATTGAATGCTATCCTAGTGGTAGCTATGGAGAGCAGCCTTCAGGCTAAGTCTTGAAGGAATGTAAAGCAGCTTGTTTTACCAGTCTATAATCTCTTGAGTGACCAAATGAAAGAGGACCACACCAGGTATATATTTAAAATATATGTATTTAGTCTTAAACACACCCCTCTAGTCTCTTTATGAGGCTAGAGTTCGAAGTACATAAGTTACAAGTCAGTAATCAACAGTAATAGCACAAATACACGTTTGGGCCCGAGGGGCGTACCAAACCATATACCAATAAAGTGGTATAAGAACCACGACTGAGCTAGACACAAGGCCTAGAGCCTGTAGAAGTGCTTGGCCCTCAAGGAACCACCCAAGGTAGTGACACAGGGGACCCACGGGGGACACGTGCAGTGTGAGAACACAGCCGCGAGCCGCCGTTGACTTCTATGGGGAATATCGCGGTTGGAGTTTTAGAGAAAAAGGACACTTAGAGGAGGACTTGGAGCAAACCCCTTTAGAACTAGGTCGTTCTAGAGTCTATACCCACGGGAGCACCTGAGTACTCGAGTTACCTCACCCAGGGAAGCCGGGTGCATAGGTGTCTTTCAGGGTCGGGTTTCGTCGTCGTTTTCAATGGCGATCTGCTGCAAAGTGCTGCTGGCGACCAAGTCGAAAGTGTTCGGGTAGATCCAAAGGTGGATCGAAGATCTGAAGAACCTGAAAGCAGAGGGGACAGAGTCTGGGTCACTAGCCAGTGACCAGGAAGGCGATGAGCAGATGCCCACCGATGTCGGGTGCTTCAGGTAGGTTGACGGTCGTCTTGACTCTTCAGCCACGAGTTCCAGGAGGTGTCGACGATGACTAGGAGCTGGATTCGAGCTGTCCCACGACGTCTGGTGCTTGCTGAGGTGTCGGCGACCGGAATGGACCCAACAAGCCTTGGCAACGGCAAGTCTCGTGGAAATAGAAAAAGGACAGTGGTACAGACCAGCAAGGTCTGAGGGACTCACCCAGCGAGGGTAAGTCAGGGCACATCTGGAGCAACCAGGGAAGCCCAATCAGAAGAAGAGTTGCCTTTGGGAGGGCCCACTAGCCAACGGACTAGCGACCGCGAAGGAGCCTCAAGTGGACGCACTTGGAGCTGGCTCACAGGACACTCGTGGAGTGGAGGCCAGTCATCTTCGGTGCAGTCGCTGCTAGAGGCGGGGGCTAGTCGGAGCCCAAAGCACAACTTCGTGGGAGACCCAGAAGAGGATGCACTTGCAAAAGTACGCGGTGTCCAGGGGTCATGGTTCCACGTTACCCACGACAGCTACGGGCCTCAGCTTTGCTGGGGACTCAGGGCAGCCTCGGGGAAGTCTGGAAATCCACCTCTGGTGATGCAAAGACTTCGGCGTCTGGCGGGAGCTTCAGCGATGCAGACCGGACAATTTCTTCTTAGGTGCCTGCCAAGCAGGGGAGTCACTCCTTGACCCCAAGGGAGATTCTTCAGTCCACTAATCTTCAGGTAGAGCGTCGAAGGTCCAGGATTCAGTGTCAGAGTTTCATCCAGGTTAATCTAAAGTCCTAAGGACTGGGGTCCCATACTTATACCAAGTTAGGGGGTTGGACATACTCTGGGGACCCACCTATGGGAGGGTCAAGGCAGAGGGGTGGTTACACCCCTTTCCCTTTGTCCAGTTTCGTGCCAGAGCAGGGGCTGGAAGCCCCTGAGCCGGTTTGAACTGGGGTATGCACAGGGACACCAAATGTGCCCCCAGTGCAGGACTTCAAAGCAGCAGAGAGTGCTCCCACCCAGCCCCAATACACATTATCCTGTCTGGGGAGGTGGTTACACCTCCCTTGGACAGGAAACCTATTGTCCAGGCCTCCCCTGCCGGAGTTTCAGTCAGCAGCAGGAGGCTAGACCCGTGTCTGTGGCAGCGGCATCCATTTTGTGATGCCAGGGCTCTGGAAAGAAGTTACCGGGTAGGCCGGTGTGTACATGTCTCTCCCTCTAGAAGGGTGGAATGCTACCCCCGCTGCCAGATATGGCGGGGGGGGGGTAGTATTCCAAGATGTTTGACACCAAACACGACATGTTTCCGTGCAGCCATCCCAAAGTTAGCATTTAACGTGAGGTTATAATGCGCTTAAGAGTATATGGTCAGGCTGCACTACAAACAGCATCAGAGAAGGGTCTCCGGACACTGTAGAGGGGCTCTGCTCATGCAGGGGCACCCTCTCACATAAGAACCAAGCACTCTGCCTTCAGGATTGAAAAGGCCTGCCATAGGAGTGACTTATAGGTTTATAGGTGTGTATATATGTAGTGATATAGGTAACCTATATCACAGTAAGGGGTGCATGCACCACCTTACCCAGGCTGCAGTAGCAGACCTGTGGTGTCATTTTGGCTGGCCTTCCAGGGGTGGCATAATACATGCTTCAGCCCCTGGCAGGCCTCTGAGGTACCTATGCCCTGGGTACATAGTATACCATATACTAGGGACTTATAAGGGCACTCCAGATTCCAATCAGAGATGTGCCTAAGGCACATGGAAACCATTTTAGAGAGGAAGCAGCTAGGCTGGGGTTCTGGTTAGCAGGGCCCCAGCCAGACTAAAGTCGAAAAACAGTGAAGCATCAGCAAAAAGTGGGGGTACCCATGTGAAGCAGATCCTACTCTCCTACACAACCCCCCAAACGTAGGGACATTAAACTAACCTTGACCAGTTGAGTCTTCATGTTCTAAGTGGAAGTACCTAGAGAGTCCGTCTGCATTGGCATGGTTACTCCCAGGTCTATGTTCCACTGTAAAGTCCATCCCCTGTAGGGAAATGGACCACCTAAGTACTTTGGGGTTTTCACCCTTGTTTTAGCCATAAGAGGGGCTTATGGTCTGTCTGAACAAGGAAGTGAGTACCAAACAAGTATGGCCTCAACTTCTTCAGAGCCCAGACCACAGCAAAGGCCTCCCTCTCAATGGCTGACCAACGTTTCTCTCTAGGGGTCAACCTTCTGCTAATGAAAGCTACTGGCTGATCCTGACCTTCATCATTCAATTGTGACAGTACAGCCCCTACCCCCAATTCAGATGCATCAGTTTGAACAATGAACTTCTTGGAGTAATCAGGACTCTGTAGAATGGGAGCAGTGCACATGGCCTGCTTCAGGTCATCAAATGCCTTTTGACAGCTAACTGTCCACTGAACCTTTTTGGGCATTTTCTTGGAAGTTAAGTCATTCAGGGGTGTCACTATTGATCCATACCCCTTGACAAATCTCCTATAGTACCCAGTCAGGCCTAAAAAGGCTCTCACCTGAGTCTGGGTAGTTGGAGCAGTCCAGTCCATGATGGTCTGGATCTTGCTCTGCAATGGTTGAACCTGGCCTCCACCCACAAGGTGGCCCAGGTACACAACCTGACTCTGCCCTATCTGGCACTTTGTGGCCTTGATAGTTAGGCCTGCTTTCTGCAGGGCCTGCAAAACATTTCTGAGGTGGACCAGGTGATCCTCCCAGGTGGAGCTAAAGACAGCAATATCATCTAGATATGCTGCACTATAGGCTTCCAGGCCTGTAAGGACTGTATTCACCAACCTCTGAAAAGTGGCAGGTGCATTCTTCAGACCAAAGGGCATTACCACAAATTGATAATGTCCACTAGGGGTTGAGAATGCTGTTTTTGGCTTTGCATCATCAGCTAGTCTGATCTGCCAGTAGCCAGCTGTCAGGTCAAATGTGCTTAGATACTTGGCTGAGGCCAAAGTGTCTATTAGCTCATCTGCCCTTGGTATGGGATGGGCATCAGTCCTAGTGACTGCATTGAGACCCCTGTAGTCCACACAAAACCTCATCTCTCTTTTCCCACCACTGGTGTGAGGTTTTGGCACAAGGATCACTGGACTAGCCCAAGGGCTATCTGAGGGTTCAATAACTCCCAAATCCAACATCTTCTGGACTTCTGTCCTGATACAGTCCCTGACATGGTCAGGTTGCCTATAAATCTTATTTTTAATAGGGAGACTGTCCCCAGTGTCCACTTCATGAGTGCACCAGGTGGTCTGACTGGGTGTCAGAGAGAATATGTGCCTGAACTGATTGAGCACCTGTCTGCAATCAGTTTGCTGCTGAGCAGTGAGGCTGCCTGCCAGGGCTACACCATCCACTGACCCATCATCAGGGTTCTGTGAGAGCAGGTCAGGGAGTGGGTCACTCTCTTCCTCCTGTCCCTCATCAGTAGCCATGAGCAAGCCCATGTCTGCCCTGTCCACATATGGTTTCAACCTGTTGACATGGAGAACCCTGTGGGGACTCCTGGGTGTTCCTAGGTCTACTAAGTAGGTAACCTCACCCTTCTATTCAACAATGGTATGGGGTCCACTCCACTTGTCTTGGAGAGCTGCTGGGGCCACTAGCTCCAGCACCCACACCTTCTGTCCTGGCTGGTAAACAGTCAGCACAGCCTTTTGGTCATGCCAGGCTTTTTGCAGTTCCTGGCTAGCCTCAAGGGTTTTAGTTGCCTTTTCATGTATTCAGCCATCCTGGAGCGGAGACCAAGTACATAGTCCACTATGTCTTGCTTTGGGGGCTTGAGAGGTAACTCCCATCCTTCCTTTACCAAGCACAATGGACCCCTGACAGGGTGACCAAACAAAAGTTCAAAAGGGCTGTAGCCAACCCCTTTTGAGGCACCTCCCTGTATGCAAATAAAAGGCAGGGCAAGAGTATGTCCCATCTTCGCCTAAACTTCTCTGGGAGCCCTTTAATCATGCCCTTCAAGGTTTTGTTGAATCTCTCAACTAAACCATTGCATTGTGGGTGATAGGGTGTGGTGAACTTGTAAGTCACTCCGCACTCCTTCCACATTGCTTTCAAGTATCCAGACATAAAGTTTGCACCCCTGTCTGATACAACCTCCTTAGGGAAGCCCACTCTTGAGAAAATTCCCAGGAGGGCCCTTGCCACTACAGGTGCTGTAGTGGTCCTAAGGGGAATAGCCTCTGGGTACCTGGTGGCATGATCCACTACCATCAGGATAAACCTGTGCCCAGATGCTGTTTGGGGATCCATGGGACCAACAATGTCAATCACCACCCTTTCAAAGGGAACCCCCACCACAGGTAGTGGTATCAGGGGGGCCTTTGTAGTGCCACCTGCCTTGCCACTGGCCTGACAGGTTACACAGGAGCGACAAAACTCCTTGGTGTCTTCAGACATGTGGGGCCAGTGAAAGTGAGGGACAATTCTGTCCCAAGTCTTGTTCTGGCCCAGGTGACCTGCTAAAGGAATGTCATGGGCTAGGGTCAATAGGAAGCCCCTGAACTTCAGAGGTATAACCAACCTCCTGGTGGCACCAGGCTTGGGGTCTCTACACTCTGAGTACAAGAGTCCATCATCCCAATACACAGTAAGGGGACCACTAGCTTTCCCAGCAGCCTCAGCAGCAGCTTGCTGTCTGAGTGGTTCAAGAGAGGGGCAGCTCTGCTGCTCCTGGCTCAGATCTGCCCTGGAAGGGCCCCCTGTCCCTAAGAACTCAACCTGATCAGGCTCAAGCTCCTCTGGGACAGTTCCTTCCTCAGGACTGAGATCATCTCCCTGAAGAGGCTGATCTTCCTTCTGAGCCAAGGGTAAAGGCACTGCCTTTACCCTACTACTCCTCCTCTTGGATGGCACTTGGTCCATTTTTCCAGGATCCAAGGCCTATTCAGTGTTAGACATTTTGCTCTGTGACCTGGTCACAGCAAACACATCTGCAGGGATGCCCAGCATTTCTGCATGGGTCCTGAGCTCCACTTCTGCCCAAGCTGAAGTTTCTAGATCATTGCCAAGCAAGCATTCAACTGGTAGGTCTGCACTTACCACAACCTTCTTAAGGCCAGTTATCCCTCCCCAGGAGAAGTTAACAACTGCCAGAGTATGGTCTGTTCTGACATTGCTAGCATTGGTCACTTGATACATTTCACCAAGTATAATCTGCCCAGGATCCACAAGGTCTTGTGTCACCATGGTGACACTTGCCCCTGTGTCCCTAAATGCCAAAGCCTCTTTTCCATTGATTAAGGGCTGTTGTCGGTACTTGCCCAGATTACTGGGACTCACAGAGGAGGTCACATCCATGCCTCCATCACAGACTAGGACAGCCTGAGTGAGTTCTCTGACTAGGTCAGAGCTCATCTCTTTACCCAGGGTTAACCCTACTAAACCCTTGGCTTGTGTACTCCCACCACCAACTGTAACTGCACTAGGGGGAACAGGTGCCTTAGGGGCATTGGTGGGGGCTGGAATAGAGTCTTTGGACTTGGTGCAATCACTGGTCCAGTGTGTCTTCTGCTTACAGACTTTGCACCATGGTTTCTTTTGGCCTTTTCCCTTGTTAGACTGTGAATCCCCACCTGAAGAAGATTTTTGGGGGCCTTGTGAAGACTTCTGGTCTTTACCCTTCTCCCCACCCTTATCAGAGTTTTTAGAATCTTGCTTCTTAGGGTCACCACCTTGGTTCTGTACCTTCTGCCTCACCCTGGTTCTGACCCATTTGTCTGCCTTCTTTCCCAATTCTTGGGGAGAGGTCAGATCAGAGTCCACCAGGTACTGATGCAACAGCTGATTTTGACAGTTATTAAGAATCTGCTCCCTCATGATAAGATTGTACAATCCTGTGAAGTCACATACCTTACTGCCCATCAACCAACCTTCCAGAGCCTTAGCAGAACAATCCACATAGTCCACCCAGTCTTGAGTCTGTGCTTTTGGGCATCTCTGAACTTTAACCTGTATTGTTCAGTTGTTAGGCCAAACCCATCAATCAGAGCACTCTTCAAGACTTTGTAATTGTCAGCATCCTCTTCTCTAACAGTGAGGAGCTTGTCTCTACCTTTGTCTGCAAAGGAGAGCCACAAGATTGCTGCCCACTGCTCCTGAGGGACCCTCTGTACTTTACAGGCCCTCTCCAGTGCAGTTATCCATTTGTGGATGTCATCCCCACTCTGGTAGGGAGGGACAATCTTGCTCAGGTTTCTATGGTCATAAGACCTTTCCCTATCTCTGGGGAAATTGCTGCCACCATGGGACTCTAGTCCCATCTTTTTTCTTTGCCTTTCAAGCTCTAGGGACTCCCTGTCTATAGCCAACTGCTCTCTTCTGAGTCTCAACTGAGCTTCTCCATATTTGAGCAGTCTCACTTTCCTCTCACTTGAGGATTCCCTCCTATGAGAGGAAACAGAGGTCCCTACTGAGGTGTCAGAGTGGTTAGACTCCTGAGAAGGAGATCTAGGCCTTCTGGGCACACTCACAGCTCTTCCTGGGGGGACAAAGGGGAGGTCATTCTGATCCTCCTCCTCATCCACAGGAGGAGCTGGATTTTCCAGGTCAAGGTCATTGTCACCTTCCTGGCCAGTTTCAGAGGTTGGGTCCTGGGGGATTTCACCCCTGGCCCCTTCCTCATCTTCTGCCCCACCCTCTCTGCCTACCCCTTCAGACCCTAGGGGTCTGCTGAGATCATCTGACAGAAGCACCTCTCTGAGGTGTTGGGTGCTGGCACTTTTGCCTGTCTTCAGCTTCCTAGTATTGCACAATGCTCTCAATTCCAAGAATGGGAGATTATCATACTTGGAGGGAAGAAGCCCACTGGCTTCTGGCAAGGACTCACTGGTTCCTGGCTTTGAAGACATTACTAGTGAGGTGTGGTGTATGCACTACCTACTCTAGTGTGGCCTACTAAACTCTCTTGAGTTGTAGAAAGGGTGTGCTATCCCTTAACACACAACTCTAAGTTCAGTAGAACTTACTGTATCCTAAGCTTGATTTATATGTACCTAAGGTACCCTTAGTGGTTTTCAGTTGATCAATTCAATTGAGATTATCTGGGAAACAATAGCAAGCTGGAATCCCACACGCTGCACACCAATGTGAGAAGTTGGCCTGGTATATGCTGTCCACTAATTATAGTGGGCACATTGCACCAGTCCAAACAACCCCTTTTTGGAGATAGGTTAAAGACAACCTTTATTGAAAGCTATCCTAGTGGTAGCTATGGAGAGCAGCCTTCAGGCTAAGTCTTGAAGGAATGTAAAGCAGCTTGTTTTACCAGTCTATAATCTCTTGAGTGACCAAATGAAAGAGGACCACACCAGGTATATATTTAAAATATATGTATTTAGTCTTAAACACACCCCTCTAGTCTCTTTATGAGGCTAGAGTTCGAAGTACATAAGTTACAAGTCAGTAATCAACAGTAATAGCACAAATACACGTTTGGGTCCTAGGGGCGTACCAAACCATATACCAATAAAGTGGTATAAGAACCACGACTGAGCTAGACACAAGGCCTAGATCCTGTAGAAGTGCTTGGCCCTCAAGGAACCACCCAAGGTAGTGACACAGGGAACCCACGGGGGACGCGTGCAGTGTGAGAACACAGCCGCGAGCCGCCGTTGACTTCTATGGGGAATGTCGCGGTTGGAGTTTTAGAGAAAAGGACACTTAGAGGAGGACTTGGAGCAAACCCCTTTAGAACTAGGTCGTTCTAGAGTCTATACCCACGGGAGCACCGGAGTACTCGAGTTACCTCACCCAGGGAAGCCGGGTGCATAGGTATCTTTCGGGGTCGGGTTTCGTCGTCGTTTTCAATGGCGATCTGCTGCAAAGTGCTGCTGGCGACCAAGTCGAAAGTGTTCGGGTAGATCCAAAGGTGGATCGAAGATCTGAAGAACCTGAAAGCAGAGGGGACAGAGTCTGGGTCACTAGCCAGTGACCAGGAAGGCGATGAGCAGATGCCCACCGATGTCGGGTGCTTCAGGTAGGTTGATGGTCGACTTGACTCTTCAGCCACGAGGTCCAGGAGGCGTCGACGATGACCAGGAGCTGGATTCGAGCTGTCCCACGACGTCTGGCGCTTGCTAAGGTGTCGGTGACCGGAATGCACCCAACAAGCCTTGGCAACGGCAAGTCTCGTGGAAATAGAAAAAGGACGGTGGTACAGAGCAGCAAGGTCTGAGGGACTCACCCAGCGAGGGTAAGTCAGGGCATGTCTGGGGCAACCAGGGAAGCTCAATCAGAAGAAGAGTTGCCTTCGGGAGGGCCCACTAGCCAACGGACTAGCGACCACGAAGGAGCCTCGAGTGGACGCACTTGGAGCTGGCTCACAGGACACTCGTGGAGTGGAGGCCAGTGATCTTCGGTGCAGTCGGTGCTGGAGGCGGGGGCTACTGGGAGCCCAAAGCACAACTTCGTGGCAGACCCAGAAGAGGATGCACTTGCAAAAGTACTCGGTGTCCAGGGGTCACAGTTCCACGTTACCCACGACAGCTACGGGCCTCAGCTTTGCTGGGGACTCAGGGCAGCCTCGGGGAAGTCTGGAAATTTACCTCTGGTGATGCAAAGACTTCGGCGTCCGGCGGGAGCTTCAGCGATGCAGACTGGACAATTGCTTCTTAGGTGCCTGCCAAGCAGGGGAGTCACTCCTTGACCCCAAGGGAGATTCTTCAGTCCTCTAATCTTCAGTTAGAGCGTCGAAGGTCCAGGATTCAGTGTCAGAGTTTCATCCAGGTTAATCTAAAGACCTAAGGACTGGGGTCCCATTCTTATACCAAGTTAGGGGGTTGGACATACTCTGGGGACCCACCTATGGGAGGGTCAGGGCAGAGGGGTGGTTACACCCCTTTCCCTTTGTCCACTTTCGTGCCAGAGCAGGGACTGGAAGCCCCTGAGCCGGTTTGAACCGGGGTATGCACAGGGACACCAAATGTGCCCCCAGTGCAGGACTTCAAAGCACCAGAGAGTGCTCCCGCCCAGCCCCAATACACATTATCCTGTCTGGGGAGGTGGTTACACCTCCCTTGGACAGGAAACCTATTGTCCAGGCCTCCCCTGCCGGAGTTTCAGTCAGCAGCAGGAGGCCAGACCCGTGTCTGTGGCAGCGGCATCCATTTTGTGATGCCAGGGCTCTGGAAAAAAGTTACCGGGTAGGCCGGTGTGTACATGTCTCTCCCTCTAGAAGGGTGGAATGCTACCCCCGCTGCCAGAACTGGCGGGGGGGGTAGTATTTGAAGATGTTTGACACCAAACACGACATGTTTCCGTGCAGCCATCCCAAAGTTAGCATTTAACGCGAGGTTATAATGCGCTTAAGAGTATATGGTCAGGCTGCACTACAAACAGCATCAGAGAAGGGTCTCCGAACCAAGCACTCTGCCTTCAGGATTGATAAGGCCTGCCATAGGAGTGACTTATAGGTTTATAGGTGTGTATATATGTAGTGATATAGGTAACCTATATCACAGTAAGGGGTGCATGCACCACCTTACCCAGGCTGCAGTAGCAGACCTGTGGTGTCTTTTTGGCTGGCCTTCCAGGGGTGGCATAATACATGCTTCAGTCCCTGGCAGGCCTCTGAGGTACCTATGCCCTGGGTACATAGTATACCATATACTAGGGACTTATAAGGGCACTCCAGATTCCAATCAGAGATGTGCCTAAGGCACATGGAAACCATTTTAGAGAGGAAGCAGCTAGGCTGGGGTTCTGGTTAGCAGGGCCCCAGCCAGACTAAAGTCGAAAAACAGTGAAGCATCAGCAAAAAGTGGGGGTACCCATGTGAAGCAGATCCTACTCTCCTACACCGCATCCTGACATACAGGAACTACCCCTCAAGAAACCAGACAGGGAACTGTTTGTTGATGGTTCATGTCAAAGGCATGAAGATGGTAAACTATCTGCAGCATATGCAGTATGTGAACTAACTGGAATAGTCGAAGCATCCTATTTACCAGGAGTAAAATCTGCACAAATAGCTGAATTAATTGCTTTAATTAAAGCGTGCAAAATTGGGAAGAACCAAAAAGTAACTGTATTTACAGATAGCCAATATGGTTACGGGGTTGTGCATGATTTTGGCCAATTATGGATGCAGCGGGATTTCATGACTTCGTCAGGATCCCCCATTAAAAATGGACAGTTTGTAAAGGAACTGTTGGAAGCAATACAATCACCAAAAGAATTGGCTGTGGTGAAGTGTGCCGCACACCAGTCAGGAGATGACTTGGTGGTAGTCGGTAACAGATATGCAGATCTGGTGGCTCAACACTGTGCCAAAAACAGGTTGTCAGTAAATAAAAGGGTTGAAAGGATGGAAATCAGCTGCCAACTTATGCTGTATGCACCACCTGAAACATGGAATGATGTGAAAAGACTGCAAGATGATGCAGATGAGAGTGAAAGAAATGCATGGATTAAAATGGGATGTTCTCAAAGGGCAGACGACGATGTATGGACTTATGCCGATGGCAGACCAGTCATGCCCGACTGTTTGATTTCACAAATGGCTAGAATGTATCATGGAGACACACATGTAGGGAGAGATGCAATGATTAGACTCTTCAGACAAAATTGGTATAATCCAAGGTTTAGAGCGGTAGCAGAGAGTCTTTGCCAGAGATGTCTAACTTGCCAAATGCATAATCCCGGAAGAAAAACAATAATTGGGTTTGGGAAAATCGGAAAGGCAGAAGGTCCATTTGTGAGATTGCAGCTAGATTTCATTCAACTACCACCATGTAGAGGACTGAAGTATGTACTTGTCATAGTATGTCTGTTTTCAAAGTGGGTGGAGGCTTACCCTACCAGGAGGAATGACAGCATTACAGTCGCAAAATTGTTGCTACGAGAACTCATTCCTAGATTTGGTTTTCCAGTAACTTTGGAATCAGATAGAGGAAGGCACTTCAACAGTGATGTGATTAGAATAATCTGTGAAGCATTTCAAATTGAGCAAAAACTGCACTGTGCATATCATCCAGAAGCTTCTGGAGTGGTTGAACAAATGAATGGCACAATAAAATCCAGACTGGCAAAAATGTGTGCATCAACAGCGCTAGATTGGCCGGATGCATTGCCACTTGTCTTGATGGGACTCAGAAGCATTCCTGATAGAAATACCGGATTGAGTCCTCACGAAATAATCATGGGAAGAGCAATGAGACAAGCACATGTTCCTACAAATAAACTGCTGAATATAACTGATGATATGGTTTTGGATTATTGCAAAGGATTGGCTTACCTAGTGCGTTCTGTCTCTCGCCAGGTTGGGGAAGACCCAGTTTCCAGGCAGCCAGAACAAGAGCATGATCTAAATCCCGGAGACTGGGTGGTTGTGAAACATCACACCAGAGAAACGTGTCTATCACCCAGGTGGGAGGAACCTTGTCAGGTCATATTAGTCACAAACACAGCAGTGAAATGTGCCGGATATCCTAATTGGATTCATGTAAGCCACACCAAAAGAGTACCAGACCCTGAAGATGAAAATCCTCAGACACCATCGATAACTGAGGAAGCTGAAGGTTGCCCAGCTGAAGAATCTCAGGTTTGAGATTCGCAGGAAGCTGAAGAAGAACAACCAAGCACAAGTCAGGACATGATACTGGTGGTGGAAATATCTGAAGTTTATAACAGAACAAGAAGTCAAGCAAATCTAGAAGAAATTGAAGAAGATCAGATAGGTGAAGAAGAAGCAGCTCAGGAAGAAGAAGAAGAAATAATACAAGAACCTGAGCAGGATCAGATAGGGAGAGGAAATTGGGCTCAAATCAACAACGAATCAACAAAATTTGAGCAGGGACAGACAGGTCTAGAAGAACGCGGTCAGGCTGCAGAAGTACAAAGTGCAATAAGCCCTGATCAGAATCAGTTAGATTTAGGAAAATACACTCAAGAAGAAGATGACGAGGATCACAAGCATGAAGACGTAAATCCTGAACAAGGTCAGTTACTGGAAACTCACAGTGAAGCAGCTGAAGAGAAAACAATAAGACCTGAAAAGGAGCAAGTAGAAGAAACTGAAATAGAAGAAAACGAAAGTGTGCCACAACTGGAAAACAAGAAAATTTCTGGAGAAGAAATAAAAAAGTGAAGAAACAGTGCAAACAAGGAAGGTCAGAAAAGGTGATCGTTGGCCTAGTGTTATTAAAAGAGTAAAATATCACATTACAACCAGAAGTGAAGATCCAGAACAAGTAAATGAAGTGACAAGTCTAACAGGACAAACAAGTGGAATTGAAAGACGAAAAAGCAAAAGACTGAAACTTGTGAATAACAAATTTAAAGGTCCCGATTGGACTTATATCATCCTTGAAGACTACGAAAGCTCAGAGTCAAGTGAAAGTGGTGACGAAGGAACAAGTACAGAACTGACTTATGAGAAAGAATTAAAACCACCTTGACAAAGAAAAAAGAAACTTAAAATTACGGGAAAAAAAGAGAAATCTTCCTTATCAAAAATGCATGACGAAAGAGTTACTGGGAGACCAAAACAGAAATGTTGTAAAAGGTGTTGTGCTATATGCATATGTAATCTGGTAGTGATGCTTATAGTATGGTTAGTTGTGATCGTAGCAATTCCTTACCTTATGATAATGGATAAAAAGATTAACAACGAAACGAAGGCAAGGACAGATAACTTGAAAAGTAATAGAGTAGAGCTAAAGGCAGAAGACGAACAAGAACTACATCATGAAGTAACAAATAACGACACTAGTTTAAATGTTTTCACAAAATTATTATTTCAATATGTAGATACTATGGAGGTTAGTAATTGTTATGTTTATATGAAATTACCTGAATCAGTAGCAGAAGGATTAACATATCATCACTTGCCATTAACTTATGGCATATCATGTAGTGTATTAGCTAGGTTATTTTATAGAACAGGACGACTTCAGTATTATTATTCAAATATAGATGTGATATTTTCTGAAATTCCGATTCGAAAGAATTTGAATCCAGTGCTTAGTAGTAAAGATGCACAGTTTATGGGAGAGTTTTTCTTAACAATGAAATCAATAGACATAACACATGCACATAGAAGCAATCTAACATGTTCATTACATGAAGAAGAGAAGATATTTTTGAATTTAGTGGAAAATAGAAGACAAGATTTTCAAAAGAAAGCTTCTGAGCATAAGGCTCATTTACCACCTTGGGCTGAGAAAGAGGGAAGTTACACACCTGGCAAGGCTCAAGCTGCTATGGCTCTGGATTTTGTAAAGACAGGAAAAATTTGTCTGCATAGATTAAAGACTGATTATAACAATGTTTTCATCGGTACCAGTGAATGTGATCATAATTTCTTAATTCTTGGAGGTTGGGGACTAAAAGGAGGAACGGATTCAGTTTTTCCTGGAATCTATTATGTGTGTGGGAATAAGGCTTATTTTAGGCTTCCTGCACGGTGGTATGGAAGTTGTTATTTTGGGATAGTATTTCCAAAAATATACCACGTAAAAAGAAACACTGGGAGCAATGAAAATAATAGTGAATTAACACGTAGTAAAAGAGCTAGTTTTTCTGAAATTGTAGGTGATATATTCGGTGCATTAATACCTTCAGTGGGAATAATTCTGAACTCAAGGAAAATATGCAAATTATCTACACTGGTTGATCGATTATCAACAGACACTGCTGGAGGATTTCTAATGATTAATGCGGAGATGGTTGCGATTAGATCTATGGTTATGCAAAATCGACTTGCTCTTGATATAATACTTGCAAAAGAGGGAGGAGTCTGTAAATTATTGAAGACGAAACACTGTTGCACTTATATACCTGATAAAAGTGCAGAAATTGGAACATATATACAGAATATAACTAAACTTGAGAAGGAACTAAAACCACTGGAAGTTGATAGTGTATGGGAAAGATTGACAAATAGTATTACGTCAATTGGTACCTGGTTTGCTAATGTAGGGAAAGGACTTATAGGTAAAATATTAGTACCGTTAGCAGGAATATCATTAATAGTACTGTCAATAATAATATGGTGCAAATGCTGTAGAAAGAATGAATCATATAATGTGACAGGGAAAGGAAAGAAGCGAAAGTTTGACGAAATTGAATTAGAAGATTAGAGAAGTGAATTATACAAGAAATTGAAAGGAGATGTGAAAAAAAGAAAGTGTAAAAATGAAGTTGAGACCAATTTATGCTAGAAGTTGGCATCTGGTTGTGGGTAGTATTTTGATGGCTCAGAAACGCCATCAGAGAGGGGATTGATGGAGCAAGGACTCACAAATGAGACTTGCTCGGAAGCAATCCTCTCACAGTATTAATTTATTAATCTTTGTGATGTTCGTACTAACCACAGCACACACAAACATAAGTAGAAGGAAGCTTGCCTATGTATTTATACTAACGAATAACGCTTGTCTAAATCTAAAATGACCGCTAAAGCGCGGGAACTTCTTTGCGCATGTGTCAACCATATCACATGGTATGACGTCTTTCTTTGCTTGGAGGGAGATCCTTGCTTCTGCGCAGTGTGTATTAAAATGGCTGCTTAATGTTTTCACGTGCTACAGCTTGCTTACTTGTTGCAATAAAACTGTGGTATCCTAATGCTATTAATGAGGGATAGATTTATAATTAAAAGGGAATAGAGTAGAAAGAGTGGGCACCCAGTGAAACATTTTATTTGTGATATTAATATTTCCTCTTTGACTTTTTATTAGTTCGTAAATGGGCCTGGGTTTTGGTTGAAATGAAAACTCGAGAGACAATGGTTCTGCACATGCGCCTTGCAAAGTTATCCGGAAGAAAGGATGAAGTCAACCTGGACGTCGTCCAAGGCCGCGACCTGATGGCCAACCTTACTGTACCCACGATGTCCTACCGGAAAGAAACAATTTATATAAACATTGTCACAAACTTTGTCATGAGACGGGTGGGAAATAAAGCAAATGTATTAATTGTGAGGGGCGGTATTTTAAAACAAAGGACTTAAAGAAACTGAATTAAATCAATATGGTGTGAGGATCAACCCCTGTCCCCGTCCAATCAGAAGTAGTGGGCCCATAATTCTGCAACATTAAGGGAGGTACATGGGTGTAGAAGGGTATAATAGATATAGAATTAGCTAATTAGTTAGCACACACATACAGGCGCACAGACGGAGGAAGATCAGGGTTTTGAAGCTCGACGAGCTGATCGATTGCAGACTGAACCGCTGTCCAGAGAGGTCCTGAGGTGGGGGCGGCGGAATCCATTAGAAGGAAGACACAGGAGATTCGAGGAGAAGCAAAGTACCAGAGAGGGGAACGTCGCAGGCGTCGTTGGTAGAGAGGTCACCGGTCCTGTCCTGAACCTGGAGGAGGTCTTTGCTCTTTATCCTTCCTGGGTCCTATCTTTCCAACTCCTTGGCCAAGGGGTTTGGTTCTCGCACTTATAGGTAAATATAAATGCAAACCTTAGTTGCGCTGCTGTCTCTATCTTCTTCTTTCTGAGGAACCGTCATTGATCAATAATAGAATATTAATGCTTCATCCTTGATATACGACTAGGTATCATGAGACTCTGTATTTTACTCTGCAAAATCTTTTAGATAAACATTTTAAAACTTCCTGACTCAGTGATTATTTCAGGATTATGATTTGTAAGGAATGTCACTCATTTTAAACTTCCCAATTAATAAGGGGTCCATTGGTAAGTCATTACTCTTCAAATCAGAAAAGTAATTGGTAGCAGGGACTTGATATAAAGAGTACAACTGACCCACCAGCGGAAATTACTAGCATAGTATGAATGTATGGGCCCGAGTGAGTATTTGGTGTATGAATGCTTGTTGCTAGTAACCCGCTGGATCAAGGGGCTATAAATACCATGTTCAAAGTGTGGCTGCCTGCTTGGCTTCATCAAGATGTCTGAAGAGAGAGCTGTGTTTCCTACCAGCACTGCCTTTGTATTCACAGCCCCAACGCCTGCGACAAGAGTAACCCGGAGACTGCCACCTTGAAGCTGGGGGCTTGCAACCTCTCTTGGAGTTTCATCCCCTTTAGACAACTTTCTACAACTTTGAACCCTGGGACCTGGGAGTTTAGCCAGCGTTGCGGCGCCTCCATGACCTTGATTAGGACTATCATTTGCTCACCAACGCTCAACGCTCCAGCTACTTCGAATAAGTACACTAAACAGTTGCCTCTCATTTTGGTTTCTCCTTTCTTCAAGGACACCCTTACAGTTTGAATTTAAATGAGGATGTTTTAGCGGAAGAATAAGAAAAAAGGACCCCCAAGTAGACTGAGATTTCTTTCTGTAATTCTAGATTGATATTTTATCAAGGACTCGCACCCATAAAACTATCTAAATGAGCCTCTTTTAAAAAAAATGCAATTATTGCCTAAGTCTAATTTTCCCTTACGAGAGTAGAAAGGTAAACGCAATGGTGGTCTCTGCCAGCGGGTTTAGGGACCGTGGAGGGAGGCCACAAATAACTGAAGGGTGATCAAGAAAAACATGCTCAAGCTGATTGTAAAGTATTCATGTATGATTGCCTAAAATTAGTGTTTCCTTTTGTTACTGAGTATCTCTCCTGGCAAAAGGAGCGTGCCTTACCATTATACCATGAAGGGTTCTACTCAAAAGGATCAACACACTGCTGTCATTCTTTCCACTGGAGCTCCAGGTATGCTAGAACCATCGCTCTCTCTCTCTCCCAACCCCCCTTATCCGCAGAGTGAGTCACTGGTGTTAGTCATAACATAACGTGTATTTGTAATGTGCATTTTCACCCATGGGCATCGTGGCGATGAATAACAGATGTTTATTGTTACCCAACTCAATGGTACTTATTTTATCGACCTCAGAAGGATGAAAGGCTGACTGGACCTGCTGGGATTTTAACCTGTTTATATGAGGTCAAACACAGGCCCCTACATTGTACGAATTAGTCCACTAAGCCACCAGAACGAGCAAGAGTCATCTCTTCTGATAGTAAGGATTAACCTTAGGAGGAAGTGGTGAAAGATCTTCATTTCTGCAGAAGTACTGGGAATTCAGATCAGTGGCCCTTGGAGTGAGAGAAAGCCAAGCCTATAAAAAATTAATTTGCCCAAGCAAAGATGGAGTCCGGTGATCCCATTGATACTCAAAATTCTGCCAAGCCCTTTCTGAAGATGCCCCGTCGATGGCCCGAGCTGTCGCAAATGTCCAAGCAGAATTGCAGAATCTACATCAGAAGAATCAGGTCCTGATATCAGAAAGCCAAAGATACAAGCCTAGGCCTAGCCTTTGGCCTGGGAACCTGAGAGCGATCCCTAAAACTATACCTAATCTACTTGGTAATCTAAGCCCAGGTCCCTTAGATTTTCATGGCCCTCCTAGCCCTGTTTCCAGTCCTCTTGGTCATGATCCTGAAAGTTCACATAGTTCTTCCTGCTCTTGCCTTCTCTGTGCCTTTAGTACTGGTCCCTCTGGTCTGCCTAGTCCCTGTCCCACTTATCCCAGTATTCTGGTTCTATTGGCCATTGCCCTCTTGGTGCTGATCTTCACAGATCTCTTCACTCTGATCCTAATCCTCCTGGCCGCATCCCACTCCATAGTTTTTCACCCACAATGCCACCTCAGTTTGGCCCAAGTCATACACAAATCAGTCTTGACCCTGCTTCTCCTGAGAACAGTCCAGCCTGAACTGCCAAGCCAGGTCCTCACTGAACCAGAAAACACGTAACCCAGGACTGGTTACACGCTTATTAGGGCTCTTCAGCCAGGCAGAGCTTGATTCCAGTGGTACAGTGAACCTGGGACCCACATCTGGGCATACAAGTCGCAATTAAGGCATCAAATGCAAAAAGAATAAGGCGATAGATGGAATGCTTGAATGCTCAGCCATTGGCAGTCGTTCGGGCTGTATCCCAATTCATTGTTTTATGCTCACCAGGTCATCTCAGTTTGACCCCAGCCATATGCAAATCAGTTTTTACCCTGCTCCTCATGGGAACAGTCCAGAACATACTGCCAAGCCAGGTCGTCCCTGAACCAGAACACAAGCAATCCAGGACTGGTTTTGCCCTTATTAGGAATCTTCAGCCAGGAATAGTTTGGTTCCAGTGGCGCAGTGAGCCCGGGACCCACATCTGGACATATCAGGGGCACTTATGGTGTTAAATGCACAAAACACAAGGTGATGGATGGAATGCTTGAATTAATCTCAGCCACTGGCAATCGCTTGGCCCACATCCAAATCCATCATTTTTCACCCACCATGCCATCTCAGTTTGGACCCAGTCATATGCAAATCAGTCTTGACCCTGCTCCTCATGGGAACATGGGAAATGTCCAGCCCAAACTGCTAAGCCAGGTCCACCCTGAACCGGAAAGCAAGAAACACATGACCGGTTAAACCCTAATTAGAGCTCTTCTGCCAGGTATACCTTGGTTCCAGTGGCACAGTGAGCCCGGATCCAGATCTGGGCATAACCATCAGACAGACCAAAGGCCCCTCAGATGACTCATGTAAATGAGGGGTGAGAATCCCAAACTGTTGCGGTGGTCCATCTCCCTACAGGGACTGGACTTTATGGTGGAACACCGCCCTTGGTCAGACCACCCCAATGATGATGGTCTATTGAGGGTCTTCCGCCTTAGTGATGAGAACTCCCTTGAGGGTAGGTAGTTCTCCTCACTTTCAGCTGGGGAACACATGTTAGACCTTTCAGCCATAGTGTGGTCTTCCCCCAAACGTTTTGTCTACTCCCCTTCTGTTTGCTGTTTGTTGGCTTTCGGGCACTGTGCACTTTACCACTGCTAAGCAGTGCTAACGTGCTTGTGCTCACTCCTTAAAACATGGTAAAACTGGCCTACAACTGATTGGCACGTTTGATTTGCAGACAAGTTCCTAGTAAAGTAGTATAACATGTACCCATGGCCTGTAAATTAAATTATACTAGTGGGCCTGCAGCACTTCTTGTACCACCCACTTAAGCAGCCTTTTAAAACATAACTCAGGCCTGTAATTGCAGCCTGTGTCCAGTTTTACACTACCAATTCCACCTAGCCAAATAAACCTTTTAATACATATAGGTCACCCCTAAGGTAAGCCCTTAACTGCCGACAGGGCAGAGTGCAGTGTATTTAAAAAGTTTGACATATATTTTTAAGTTTTAAATGTCTTGGTAGTGAAAAACTCCT